>VZDJ01000426.1:7190931-7360236 GCA_008694505.1 Cyanoderma ruficeps
AAAAAAAAAAAAAAAAAACACACCAAAAAACCAGACCAAAGCAAAAAATGTCCTACCCTTGACAACAAGGCAGTGGAGCAGGAAAGTTTGAAAGTCTTCAGTTATAGCTTGGATCTTTTCTTAAAGAGTATGCTGATTTTTGTCCATACTTAACAATTACCATAGTAAGAACATGAATGATCCCAAGTGTCAATTCTGCTTAAAATGAGATTCACTTGTAATCAAGAAGTTAATTGACAATAAGATCAAGTCTCATTTTTCCTGCATAAAATATCTAGATGAAAAATAATGGATGAAATCTTTCTCATTCGTTACGTGTATTTCTCCTTCTTATAATTTTTAAGGGGTTTTTTTCTATTAATGGTCACAAATTAGGCAATTCTTAAAAATTTCTTTAAGTGAGAAATAACAGTTAAAAGAAAAGAAACTTTTTACTGAAAAAGAAAAGAAACTTTTCTTGGTGTTTTGACCTTATTGCTGAATGAAGGTATTACCCTTTATGCCCTTGTTGTGGGTAACATCATGCTAGTAACTAACAGCACAGTTCACTGGCTAATACTGACTATTTCTGTACCACTCAGGAAAAAACCTTGCCTTTTCTGTTGTTGAAAGGGATCTTTCCACTTCTCTAGCCTGACAGCCTAAACATCAGACAAATCAAGATTATGTTTCTAGATTAACACGAGCTCATTTGTTTTCACCACCTTGCTTGCATAGGATAAGGAGAGTCACTCCGACCTGTAATATCTAAAATTATTCTCTTTATTTTTAGAAATATATGCAGGAGGCAAGGAGTTTAGGTAAAAATTTAAGGCAGCCCAAACTGTCAGACCTCTCTCCAGCTGTGATTGCACAGACCAACTGGAAATTTGTGGAAGGGTTGCTGAAGGAATGTCGCATGAAGGTAGGTCATCCCCTTGTGTGCTCTCCCCCCTGGATTACAGTGAGCTCATATAGCACCTGCAGATGTTCTCCTGGCTCACAGCTGGAATGGCATTGTTCTGTTGTAAAACCTGGTTATTGCGGGATGGATATCCCTGTAGTGCTTTTCAACAGCTAGCAGAGAAAGGAACGTGTTGTTGCTCTTCTGTTTATGCAGTTGATGGAAGAAGTAGAAAGGACAGGAAGGAGAATCAGTGTGTCCAGACATCTTCTGGAGGATTTCCTTTAATTGTTCATATTGACATGTAGCCTAAACAGAATGGCCTAGAGACCCTTGGTCTAGGGAAGAATTCAGCATGTGTGGCTTGTGCATGTTGTTTATGCAGAGCAAATGAAGTATAACAATTCCTGATATGAAAAAAGCTTTTTATAGCCATGGACATACAGCTTCTTTGTGCCTGTTGGTGGTATACTGCTTTACCTGAGTATTAAACTTTATTGGCTGTAAAAAGAATTAAAACAGAAGCTAAGTAAGACTGAACATGTGTTCTGTGCTCTGCTTGGTAATAAATCACCAGCATAGAACTAGGACAATAGATAAATGGTATAGAAATGGGACAGCTGGAGCAGGCTCCCCAGGAAAGTGGTCACAGCACTAAGTCTGCCAGAGTTCCAGAAATGTTTGGACAATGCTCTCAGACACATGATGTGACTCTTGGGGTGTCCTGTGCAGTCACAGGAGCTACACTTGATCTTTCAGGATCCCTTCCAAATCAGGGTATTCTCTGATTCAAAAAATCAAACTTTTTTATATAATTCTTTTTGTTAATTTACAATCTCTGCAGATAGATTTGAAGTTTCTCTCTGTTAGCAATAGTCTCTAGATTAAGCATGTGTAAGTAAACTCATTTGTAAATTCTGTCCCTTGTTGGATAACATGCTTAGAAACTCTTGGGATTTTTTTTTTAAATAGACTAAACGCATGTTGGTAGAGAAGATGGGCCATGAAGCAGTTGAGCTGGGACATGGAGAAGCCAACATAACAGGTCTGGAGGAAAATACACTGATTGCCAGTCTTTGTGATCTGCTAGAAAGAATCTGGAGCCATGGTCTGCAGGTCAAGCAGGTTGGTAAATACTGAATGTCATCCCTGCTTTCTAAGCTGCTACTCAATGGTGTAACTCTAAGATAAAGCAGGAGGTGTCTTTGGGACCAGTATCCCTGGTTCATATTTTGCAAAAGTTTGAGGAGTTTTGGGTGTTTGGATATTTTGGGGTGGGGTTTTCCCCTCTGGAAATTGTGGTGATGTTGTCAAGTACGTGTTTGGTTTATTCCCTTTCAACCTTCAAAAAGCAAACCCAGAGGGAGGAAAAAGAAACAAGGTAGGTGGTGTGACTGCTGGATCAGTGGGATGGTCCTCTCTTCCTGAAATTTCATGGCCCAAGAGAGAATGGTTGGTTTTCATTACTGAATGTTTTACCCAGTGAAATGGTATTCCATTATTCTGCCATGTTTACTGGCCATTATTGGTCATTTTTTTTTTGCCTGGTTTATTTAAAGCAACGTACTACCTATTCCATTTTCAGGGGAAATCTGCATTGTGGTCCCATTTGCTTCAGTATCAGGAGAGAGAAGAGAAGCAAGAGCACAGTGCAGAGTCTCCAGGTGAGTACTTGGCAGGTGACTCCATGGGAAGTCCATCACAGCAAATGTACTTGGCCATGGGAGGAACACTGCAACCACATGAAACCCATGCAGGATTTTCAGTGTATTTGCTTGCTAATACCACGTCTACATTTTGAGACTTCTCATAACCATTGTGGGGATGTCTTGATGTCTGGACAAAATGGATTGAAATCATTGGAGGCAAAGGGACATAGTTTCCATCCTTGTCTGGAAAATCACGTGATGCATGTGCACTACCTTCATTCCCTTTTAATGAGCATTGAGTGAGGTGTGAGAAGCAGTGTCTCTGCAAGAGATGATTTCTGAAGAAGCTGAAAGTGTGGAGCTGAGAATAAGACAGCTGCCATTTTTCTTTCAGTGAGCATAATCTGTCTCTCAAATCCCAATGTGAATAACTCCATGCTCAGTAAATCTTTATACTGAAAATGTTCAGAAATTGTGTAATTAATCTCCGTCCATCAGTCTATGTGCTCAATTTATGCTTTTGCTTGGCCCCTTACAATCACTAAATTACGTCTGTGTTTTAAGAGAGATTTTCTGATAACCTTGATGTGCCGCTGCCCAATGGCTGGGGTATTGTAGTAAAAGTCTCTGAACTTATGCAAGTGAATCATTTTGAAAGGACTCTCCAATTCAGATCCTGCAGATGGGAACTTGTATGATCAGTCCTCAAAGAGGCATTTATGGACAAAGTAGTCTCTCCCATGAAAGGACTTTTTAATAAGCTTCAATGAGTAATGCACTAAACAATCTGGCTGGCAGGCACAAATTCCTGAGAGCAAAATATGTCACCACAAAGTGGTTTGATCAGAGCAGAGCTCAGAAATGCACGGCATTCTTTGCATTGAATACATTACTGTAGCTTATTTTTATTTGAGTTTTATTTGAGCTCAGTTGTGAGCTTTTCATAGAAACTTCTTACTAATAAAACTCATTGCTGTACAGACTTAAGTTAAGGTATTTCATGTACAGAAAAAGGAATCTCCCAAGTTCAGTGCTGGTTAATGAAGGAATAGGTAATATGTTCAGAATTTTCATTTTGTCTACTTCTATGTTTCCAGGGTCAAAATAATGACAATGCACAGAAACAGTGCAGTTAACAGCCACTTGTTTTCAGCTGGATGTAGAACAAATGCATTGCAGACTATTACTGTAGTGTTATATTAACTATGTGTGTTTTCTCCACTGTAGTTGGTGGTGGAACAGAAAGACGAAAGTCTGATACAGGAATTACTCTGCCTACATTGAGGGTTTCCCTGATACAAGATATGAGGTATGCATTTTGGTTCCTAACACGTTAATTGTGGGTTTAATTGTGTAGCATAAGGTAAAGATCCTCGCTGGCTTTGGGTCTGCAAAGGCTAAAGTGAATTAAACCTTCTCTTCAGCCCGCAATCAAATCTACAATGTGTTGCCTTTCTGTTTTGAAAAACTTCTTTGTGTGTTCACTTGATCTATTTTAGCAAACAGAAAATGAAAACCACACACATGTTACTGCAATTTCTGTTTTCCCAGGGGAGTTCTTCCAGTAATAAAGCCAGCTTCTACAAATAACAGCAGATATCTTAAATTCCTTGGTATTTTCAGTTTGTTTCTTTTTGTTCATTTTTTAATTACTGACCCAGCAAGTACAGTTGATAGGCAAAGCAAAGGGATGTAAAAACCTGCTCACAATGCTTGAGTAATATTCTTTCTTTTCAACTAGCATTTCATGGAAGATAGTAATAAGTGTACAAGTTTAGAAGTTCAATCAGACCTAAAATTTGGGTGAGTTTAAAGCGAGGATGTGAAGTTAAGGCAGGTTCTCTCCAATGGACCACAGCCTGGCTCTGGAGACCTTTTCAAGCAGTGTTTGTCTGGACCCAGAAGGATTAGAGTGTCAAAAGAGGTGGAGGCTGGTGTGACAGCAGCAGGCAGAAGTTCTTCAGGGCATCTCCTTGATCGAGCCACTGCCAGGTCAGGCCACTGTTTTGACACTTGTCTTGCCAGGGCTAAGGATTTCGGTGGGATAAACATGCCATGAAAAGAGAGGAGGAGTAATGCAGTAATGCTCATCTGTAAAGAGCTGAGAACAATTGCTGGTAATTTAATGTGTGGGACAACATGAGTACAGTTCTTTGCAATACCACGTCCTTTTTACACCTAAAATTATGGCAAAAGAACCTTAGGGTAAAAATAAGATTTACTGTATTTAGTTCACAAGACCCTGATTACAGCAAAGTGTTTTTTACTATGTGCGTTGATAGGGAAGGCAGATTTTTCTGGGAAAAAAATCACTGTACTCCCCACGTGCAGTGTGCAACCTTTTAGTTTGACACTTTGTAGTTTGAGTCTTTTGTTCTGATTTCAAAGAGCATGACATGCCACGTACAGCTAAAACAACATATAAAAGAGGGAGAGAGAATACATACAGTGTAATTAGGGGTGTAGTGCCAAGAGGTCATTTTGAACATGCATCTACCATTTTAGCATTCTTCTCATGGGATGTGGCAGCTCTCTCCTGAATTCAATCCTGGGAATCTGACAGGCATGTAGAGGATCAGTGTGAGGGAAGGATGAAGGAGGATCTGGAGCGGAAACTCCTGTGCTGGGAGGGGTTTGCTGACAGAGGAGGCTGTGTGTGCTCACTGTTGCGTGCATGGGTTCTGTCTTCCATGAGCTTCCACTGGAGTAATGAGAGCCCAGCATGGATCTGAGCTCACAAAAGTCATTCTTACTGCTCTTCAGAGAAAAAGTACAGAAGCAGAACATTACCTTTTGTAATATCTTGAGTATTCGTGATTGTCCTCAAACATGTCTGATCATAGAAAATGCTGGGCAGGTGGTGAGCTGAATTTGTCATCTGTAATCTCGAGGCATACTTTCTCCTGCTTGGAAGGAATGCTGCCTAATATTTGTTTGCACTCACAGATCCAGGCTGAAGTTGAAGGATGGATAATTGTTAAATTGCAGGGCTTGTGGTGCTGACTGAACTAATGGCTGGAGGATTAAGCACTGCCTTAAGCAGGGCTGGTTTCTGATGCCTCATGCAAGGTTATGTAAACAACTTAAAAGCAGGGCTGAGTCACAGCCATGCTCTGAATATGCCATGTGCTACAGGTACTGTAGTGAGTCGTCTGCCCCCCCTAAAAACCAGGCATCACAGAGGTGGTCAGGAAGATGCTCAGGGTGTTTATTTTGTTTCTGTGCATGGAATCTCAATGGCACAAGCCAGCCCGGGGCTACTCCCTCCAGCCTTTCCCCTGTCCTGCATCTTTCTCATCTCTCCAACCTGTGTTCCAGCTGCAGCCTGTTTCCAGCATGGCCTCACCCTTCAGGCATTGCTGAGCATCCAACTGAGCCAATCAACATCAAGGCCTCCCCAAAACCTTTGGTCCAGCTGGAGTCAAATTTCTGATCCTTCCCCTTTGGGCAAGCTCTTCATTGCTATCAGTTCTTGCTCCCATGCCCATGTCGTGCCTCCCTCCTGGAGGGAGCTTGCCCTGGAGGGCATGAGCTGACCACTGGGCAACACAGCAGTGATGCTTAAGCTGCTGTGTTTAAAAAGAAGGCTGAGCAAAGACCTGCTGCCTACCTGGGATGAGCTATAGGCCCCTTCCTGACCTTGCTGGCATGGGAGTGTGCACAGCATCCCCAGGGCACAGCAGTGCTGAGCAGCTGTAACCTCTGCTGTCAGCACAGCTGTTTGCAGAGGGTTTGTCTCCCCATACCCCAGGCTTACATTTGACAGGGCAAATAGATTTTTCTTTATTACTAATGGGATTAAAAGCAAGTCCAAACCAGGGGAGTTGCATTGAAATGGCTGTTCAGTGCTCTGACAAGAAAAATTTGCTGTGCAGTGGTGAGCATGTGGTGCTTACACTTAGGTCACTGATAAAAATAGAGCTGTTCTGACTCTCACAACTGACAGTGAAATAAATTTGGGTTCCTGCATGCTCTGTTCTGTTACACTCTGCTTTTGCTGACACCAAGACTGATTACGGAATCTTTTTAATATCTCTGGCAAGCTGCATGCTTGCAGATATTTATTTTTCCCAAATGCACAATTAATGCTAATCTAGTCTGAACCAGACACAGGTAATGAAGAGGCACAGAGCGTGCATGGAATAAGGTTGAGTCCATCTGTATTTGAATCTTCTCACAGTGAAATAACATATTCTGTTCAGTGTTTCATATTAGATGTAATTCAAGCTGAGCACTCAGGGGGAAGGAGAGGGAGATGATAGTCTGTGCTTTGATCTTCCCATCTCAAAAGGCTTGAAATGTCTGAGGAGAGTGTCTCAACATGATGTAGTTGAGTGTAGCATGCATCCTGTTTCTCAAGGACTACGGGTCATGTGTCCAGCTCTCTGCTGGAAGGTCTAATGCTGGCTGCCATGCTCTGAGCCAGGAAGGGTTTTCCCATGCCAAGAGCAAGGCTTCAGCCTTGCAGGTGAGCCTGGCACAGAGCAGTGATGCTGGGCTGTGTATCCTCTTCTTTGTGCAGGGAAAACTCATATTTCTGGACAGCTCCAAGTTGTTCTTTGCAAACTTGCCCTAAAGGTCCTGGGCCTGTTCCTTTAGAGGCTCTATAAACAAGATAGTAGTTTTCTCAAATAATGCAGTGACTAAATAGAACAGTGTTTTGGTTTGAAAGACAGGTGTCTGTTAAGGAAGGCAGGAGCTTCTCTTGGAATGGAAAATGTAAACCCCCTTCCTCCAAATTATAATTTTGAAATTAAGGGGCTCTCAGGCAAAGATATGAGAATAGGAATAACAATTCTTTTACTAGTATGTATAAATAAAAAATATTTAAAAAATCAAACTTAGTAGGAAAATTAAAAATAAAATGCAGTAGCACAAAAACACTGACAGAGTCAGAATACAACCTGACACTCTGTTGGTCAGGGTGTTGGTAGAAGTCCAATTAAATCATGGCTGAAGTCCTTCTGGAGTGGCAGATGTAGTTCTGTTGAAGCAGTGATCCTGTAGAAGTGTGTAGTTTTCCTCTGAAGGTCCAGTGGTGATGTAGAAGGGTCTGATCTTCCTCTGGAATTCCAGTGGGATAAGGCTGACTGTGCCGTTCCAAATCTCAGATTATCCAGGTAGGAATGCTTGGCTCCTCCCCCTGGGTGGAGCATCTCACAATGGAGGATGTATTTTATCAGTCATGCAGAGACTCAATGATAGAGGATATCCCCCTGGAAGGGAGGATGGGTCCTGGAAGAGATAAAGAACACTGCTCCACCTGGTTTTAGCAGATGGTAATAGAATGCATACTTTTGGTTACATCTTGCATTGCAACCCAAGACAAACACAAAGCACACACTTGGGTGTAACAGATGGAGGAAAGCACGAGACAGTGAGACTATAGTAGTCAATGTAAAAAGCATCAGCCACATTGTTGGATTTCCTTTGGAGTAAATATTGCCACGTTCCCCAATGCTCAGCAATGCGTGGAGGGCTGTCAGGGAAGTTGCAGGAGTCAGACAGTAAATTGTAACTGGGATTAGTTCAGACTTCTGCTGATGGTACTCGGAGCCTGTTATGAAGATCTGGAGGGCTAAACTGCCTGTGCACTTAAAATGCAGACTGCATGAAAATTAAGAAATTGCAGCCTTTTCTCTCCCCTGTGAAAACTGTTACTCATTTTTCTGCTTTTTTCTTTAACCTAGTGGGGAGTTTTTGGAAGCAACTTTATCCTGCCATGGCAGTTCCTCTTCTAAAACTCCCTGTGCTCTAAAACTAGAGTTTCTGGCATTCTCCAAACTGAAATGTGGGAAGTTAGAAAAGCATAACTGTACAAGAAAGCCCCTATGGAAAAGTTCTGCTTTCCTACAGATGAAACATATGGAGGGCTGTTCAAATTATCACTTACAGGAAAGCCTCTTATGTCCCTAAAAATATGATTCTGCTTGCAGCTTCCTGTTGCTGTTTTTGCCTCAGCAGTCCTCCTTTTCTCAGATGTGCCATAGCTGCTGCCCTCAAGGGGTTTGTTAGAACCATCAAAGCCACTGTGGTTTGGAGAAACTCTCAGGACACATGTTTGTGCACTGCCCTCCCAGACACACCTGCTCGAGTCAGCATCTTGAGGTGTCAGCTGAGATATAAGTGGGTCTCACAAGGTGCCAGCTTTCTTTAAGCATTAGCAGTGTCCATGAGAACATCTACCATGGGCAAACAGGTTTACCACTCCTCACCTTGGCCAGGCAACCACAGAGCAGCTCCTATGGGCTGCCATGCCCAGGAAAAACTGCCACATGTCCTCGTGCCAGCCTGGGGCTGCCAGGGATCTCACTGCCACAGTGCAGGGTTCTGGGGGACCCTGCTGGGGATCTCTGCAGAAATTGTCAGAAGACATTTTCCAGTTCACCTGCTCTGCTGCATCATCACATGGGATGTCGCCATTTGAAGCATGCAGAATTTTTATGATTCATCTATTTATTTTCTTCCCCACGCATTTCAGGCACGTTCAGAACATGAGTGAGATAAAGACTGATGTGGGGCGAGCCCGTGCCTGGATAAGACTTTCTCTGGAGAAGAAGCTTTTGTCTCAGCACCTGAAGCAGCTGCTTTCCAACCAGGCACTTGCAAAGTAAGCCAGCTCTTTTCTTCAAACCTTCACTTTCACATTGTGAAAGTGGTGTCTCAAGGTGCTGCTGCTTGGGGTACAGCCAGGCATCCTGTTTGGGTACTGTGGTTTCCAGCTAGAAGTGATTGAAGGGCAGGGGGGAGCTCAGAGAGGTGGTACTGCCCACCCAGCAGGGCAGAAGTCTGCTCATCTGCACGGAAAACACATCAGATTTCAGGAAGGAGGCACTATTTCTTGGTCGGATCCATGCACTGGTCCAAGCCACGCTTCAGCCCTACAGATCCTTGAAGAACTGACAGAGTGGTGGGAGGACTCCAGCTGCTGCTAATGCATTCTGCTGAGTTTTCTGTCACAGTAGGGAGCAGAAGGAAGATGAGGTTATTAGATGAGACCATTCCACAGTGGGAAGGTATGGGGAAGAAATGAGGTTGCTGTATATTGGTTCAGATCTGCTGCTGTGAGTAGTGTTAGTTTTCACTTGTGCTTTGCAGCAAACCCCAAACTGAGATGAACTCAGTAACCTTGCTGTGGGAGCGTGGAGCCAAGAGTGCCCTGTAAAACACACGTAGCACATTTACATTCCCTCTGTGCGTTTCTAGCAGCTTCTGTTATTGGGGAGTCATACCTCCCATTAAGAGCCACTCTTCATTTGGTGTTTTGAGATTCAAACACCTTTTTAAGATACATGGTGCTTTTTCAACAGCAACAACAAAATTGCCATGTTTTTGTTTCTCCCAGGAAACTTTATAAGCGTTATGCTTTCCTGCGCTGTGAAGAAGAACGGGAACAGTTTCTGTATCACCTGCTCTCACTCAATGCTGTGGATTACTTCTGCTTCACAAGCGTCTTCACTACAATCAGTGAGTTGGAGAATCAATTTTTTTCCCCCTGACTAAAAATTAGTTGCTGTCATGGTTTGTAAGAGATGATGTTGCTGGTGCCAGAGTAGCTGAGCCCTTATCTGGAAGTCTTGGTTGTTGCTGCGGGGCTCCTGGGTGCTGGGTGTTGCTCTGGGAGACCAGCTGGAGAGCCAAGGTTGTGTGGGAGTGCTCTGGATAAGAGCATTGCCCAAAGGAGAGTAATCAGCAAAGAGTGCTGCTCTCTGTATAGCGTCTTTCAGCTTCCCTCCCAGACAAGTTGTCTACCTCCTAATGCTTCTTTCTTGCCTTCATTAGGTGTACATCCTAACAATCTGCTCTCCCCACACTGAGGAGATGGAAGATTGGAGGATGAAATACTTTGTGCTCCTCTGTGCATTTTAAATCTCTTTTTGTCTCTTCTTAAATTCCAGAAAGATTCCCATACTCACTCTCTCTTGAAGAAGAGAGCAGAGATTGGATCGATATCTGGAAATTAATCTTTATCTCTCCAGAACTGGACAATGGAGAAAAAGCAAGATCCCATTAGATGACCTAATTATTTGGATTCACCTGGGCAGCCATTTTTTTTAATTTTCCTGCCTGTTCAGAGTGAAGTGAAGCAAGTTTTACATGGCTGTCAAAACAGGCACTCATTCTACTTTTTCTCCTCTTAAAGCAAAAAATCCCCTCAGAACTAGCGCAGCACAAAGATTTATTCATCCTTGATTACCTTATTTCTGTGGGGTATCCAGCTTAACAGCTTTCTCCTGTAGGACAGGTGCTTGGGATTTGAGCATATTTTTTTTGAGTGCAGTATGATTGGCTGGCACACAAAAGTAAAAGGGACTGGCTCAGCTTCCCCAGTCAAAAAGACAGCTTGTGAAACATAAGGGGAGAGTGAGTCTTGCAGTGCTGGAGGTGCAGTGTCAGAGTCAAATCCAAACTGGGGTGGGTGGCAGTCCTTGTCTTAAGTATGTATGAGTGGTACAGATTTAAAAGCAGAAGAGTAAGAGAATAAGAACAGGAATAAGAGTAAGGAGGGGGATGTCCACAGAGACACACCAGACCTGAGAGTCTGGCTGTGGTGCAAGCAGCCATGCCAGCATTTCATGTTGCAGCCTTTCAGTGCTTGAAGGGGGCCCTACATGAACGATGGGGACATTTTATCATTTACCTGTTGCAGTAGAACAAGGGGTGATGGTTTTAAACTAAAAGAGGGTCAGTTAAGGTTAGATATAAGGAAGAAGTCTTTTACATTTTGGCTAGTGAGACCCTGGCACAGGTTGCCCAGAGAAGTTGTGATGCTCCATCCCTTGATGCCCCATCCCTGGGAGTGGTCAAGATCAGGTTGGACGGAACTTGAGCAGTCTGGTCTGGTTGAAGATGGTCCTGCTCATTGCATGGGGTTGGACTAGATGGCTTCTGAAGGTCCCTTCCAAAGCAGACTGTTCGATGGCTGTGACACTCCTGTGACCCTCCGTGTGCCCCATCCTCCCGCGGGCGGGTCGGTCCCGGCTCCGCAGCCGCCTGTGCGCTGTCCCGGCTGTGCCGCGGGGCTGCAGCTCCACCGTGCGGCTCCGCCGCCCTGCACCCCCGCCGGCAGCAGGAGGGATCTCCTGCACTGCTTCTGAGACAGGCAACGAGAGCTTGCCTTCAAGGGAAAGGCGTGGTTTGCCCCAGAAATTGCGTTTACTATAAGAGAAAAAAAAATAGATCAAGACTAACGTATTTCCCTCTCTGCCTGTTCTCAGTGATCCCTTACAGGTCAGTGATAATTCCCATCAAAAAATTAAGCAATGCAATAACCACATCAAACCCGTGGATATGTGTGTCAGGAGAGCTGGGAGATAGTGGTGTCATGCAGATTCCTAAAAACCACCTAGAAATGACGTTTGAGGTGAGTATGTGCTCTTCACATTTTCCTTTCAATTTGAAACATGCTTCCAAAAAAATATTAATTTGTTAAGAGGTTTTTGAGAGCATAGCATTTCAGATTCTGTCCTGATTTTCATCATCACTGTAGGTTCAGATATGTACATGAAAATAGCCTGCCCCTCTTGTGTGAGATGAAGGTTTCCTGTGGGCACACACCACTTTTAGTCACAGGCCTTGCTGCTGTCCCAGTCCAGCCTAGAATTTCTCACCTTGCCTATCTATTTTCACATCTCATTCCCTTCCACCTCTCCTTGCCTGATTTTTCCCTT
The DNA here is from genome assembly GCA_008694505.1 of Cyanoderma ruficeps. Lineage (NCBI taxonomy): Eukaryota > Metazoa > Chordata > Aves > Passeriformes > Timaliidae > Cyanoderma > Cyanoderma ruficeps. The sequence goes on from VZDJ01000426.1 coordinate 7,203,135, forward strand.
TCCGTGCTCATTTACAACTCCTCATCTCCATTCCAAGTTTCTTTTCTCTTCTTTCACTCTGTCTTTCCACTATCCACCACCCAGATCCCTTTTGACCTCTGGCCAGTCCCAAATTTCTTCTCAGTCCCTTTTCTGGCACTGCTCTTCAACATCTTAGCCTCACGTGCTGTCCCTGGCACACCAGGAGCTGCCATCCCCACTGGGGTCTCTCCCCGAGGCTTGCTGGGGCTTTCTCTTTGCTTTCCCCTCTGCTTTCCTACCCAGAAATTACAGGTTGGCTCGGTGCCATGCCAGTGCAGCTGGTAGTGGGAATTGCAGGGAAAGCCCCATCAAGCTCCTCTAGCTCCGGGCTGTACCGTATCCATTAAGGAGTGATTTTGCAGGAAAATCTGCTACTGAAATTGAGGTTGCATCCACTGAGCATATGCAGACTGATCTTCAACAACAGTAGCAAAGAAAGCCTCTTGCCAAATATAGGTCGATTTTGACAGAGAGAGGATATTTTTGAAATAAATGCCCACATCTCATTCAGATATTACTATTTTGTAGAAAAGATCTCCAGGCTTCTAACAGGCAAAATGGCATATTTTGATATTTCTAAGGATAGTATTGATGCTGTTCTGGATTATTCCTTTGGCTGAAACTTTCCTAAAATATCGACTTGGGTAGCCACCCACTTACAGAAAATGTCAGCCTAAGCTGCTTGTTTGGCAGCATCAGGAGCAGTGAAAACCAAGGTCTTTCAAGGGAAGTGTTTAGGTGACGTTAACAGATGTTCTTGCCAGCCCCACCTACAATTACATCTTGCAGTGGAATTTACAGTGCCTTGTTTTCCTTCTGTGACTTTGTGAGACTGAGTCTCATGTTAGTGATTTTTGTTTGGCCCAACAATAAGCAAATCAATCTTTGAAAATAATAAAGTGTCTAGAGATTGCTGCATAGTGTGGAATGAGTCAGCTGAAGGTCAGTATGCTCCAAATAGATTTTTGAAAAACTGTTTATGTTGAAGATCTAGTTCTTCTGTAAAAGCACACCTTTTTATCACCTTACTCAGACATGTGTAATTAATACTTCCCAGAAATATTCAGAGTGAGTGCTCCCAACAAAAAATATAATCTCTCCACAGCTTTAAACAGTTTTCTTTTCCCCTGTTTTAAAACAATTATGCTGCATTTGAAAATGCTCTGCGTGTTTGGTTGAAAATACTTGTCCTATAAATCAAAGAAAGCTAGAAAACTGAATAAAAGCCTACATTTGAGACCATATGTGTGCATGTGGTGGGGGTGTGTGTTGTCTGTTCGTTTTTTAAATAAAGCAAAAACTGTTACTCATTTCAGTGCCAGAACTTGGGGAAGCTGACGACCGTTCAGATTGGCCATGACAACTCAGGGCTACTGGCCAAGTGGCTGGTTGATTGTGTCATGGTCAGGAATGAAATAACAGGACACACGTACAAGTAAGCAACAAGTTGTAATTTTCCTTGTCTGAAATTCTTGTTGAATTTAGAGAAAGCAAGAAGGCATTCACCTTCTCCTTGACTCTGATTTGGGCTGATTTGGGTTCCTGATAGGGTTGGGTAGGTCTCCCCCACACCTGGTTCTCTCATTTCAGGAGCCCTAGTTGAAGTGAGATAATCTGATAAATATTAAATGAGATTTGAGTGTGGGATTTTCTTTGCATCTTTCTGAGACAGGACATACAGTACAGTATGGATACTTTTGAAGTGATTCATATGTTTGTGTCTAATAATTAGATCTCTTGATTTAAAGTAGTATGGTAAAATTGTGGACAAATTAACTCTTTAAACCCCAAGAGCTGAAATGATGCTCTGGGGGAAATATTAAGAAAATAAAAGGTTTTGATGATTTCTTAATCTTATATTGAGTTCATACCTCTGTGTCAAAATGGTCTCCTAATTCGTCACTGGTTTTACAAAACGTGGCTAAGCAGACTGAAATGTTTTTTAAAATGTGGACTTGGAAAACTGCAATTCAGAGAGGTAAGCTCCAGACCTCTGAGTTGGCCACAGTGTATAGAGGAATGTAGGAGGACATGGGATAAAATGACTGGAGATATGCATGGATTTCATTAGGACTGCATATGGGGTCCAAGGTACAGCAGTAAAATGTGAGGTGAGGTCTGAGTATGAGGAGATGCCACTGCCTGAACTGGGTAGAAATTCTGTGGGGATTTGGTTGTTAATCATCACGATGCTTTTAAAGGCTACGTATCAGTTCTGGCTGCAAGTGCAGAATAACTCATCAGAAAATAACACGTGGATCATAAAATATGTGTGTAACCCAAGCTTTGCATATTTCCCTGTCTCTAAGGATGATCACTTGTGGTGCAGGGGCTGCTCCTGCAGAGCTCTGCTTTATGAGAATTTTCTGTGAGCAGAGCATTCCCTGCCTGTTAGCAGTGTTTGTTGGGTGCCAGCTGTGCCCCAGCTTTGAGATCAGGCTGCGCTGTGTGTGTGGCTGAGCTGTGCTTGTGCTGGGCGTGCTGCAGGTTCCCCTGTGGGCGGTGGCTGGGGAAGGGCGTTGACGACGGCAGTCTGGAGCGAATCCTCATTGGAGAGCTGGTGTCCTCCACCTCTGACGAGGAGCTGGGGAAGCAGTGCCGCACCCCGCCCCAGCAGAAATCTCCCACTGTGACCCGGCGGCTGAGCATCACTTCCCTCACAGGGAGAAACACCAGTAAGTCCTTGCCTTCCTCGCCAGGGTCATAGAGAAGGGGTCATCTGTCAACTGCTGGGGGAAAAAAAAGCTTCTGTGAACAGGAGGGTTCATCCTGAAGCAAGGCTTGGTGCAGAGCAGCAGCTGCAAGCTGAGGAGCTTTTCCTGCCTTCCCTGGTTGGCGTTTGCTCTGTGACGTACACATTGCCTCTTTCAATGTCCCCTTTTGACTGTAGAGAGATAATAATCTCTTTCTTTGGAACATGAAGATATGAGATGAGGGAGGAGGAGGCAGCAGAATTTGCAGGAGCGGATGCTGCTCAGCCTCCCAGCTCCCTTTGCAGTCTGTGGGAAGACAGGCCTCTCTGAGGGCAGCTCAGAGCTTGATGTGGCTGCTGTGAGCTGCCTTGTGATGGAGCTTATCTCTGCAGGACCCTAGGGCACATCAACCTCACATCCCTAAAATTTGCTTTTATGAGGGGCACGGGACTGTGAGGGTCACATGAGGCATTTCCTGCTAAAGCACAGAGATGGGACAATGTAGATCCTGTTCGTACATCTGTCCAGCTCCTGTAAAATTCGAAGACATGAGTGCTGAAATGTCAAGCAAAAAATGATTAACCTTCAGCTAGTCTACTCTCCATCATTTCACAGAGCCTAATGCGGGGCAGATCCAAGAGGGAATCGGGGAAGCTGTGAACAATATTGTGAAACATTTCCACAAGCCAGAGAAAGAGGTAATTCCTACTTTTTTTTACTTGCTTGCAAATTTTTATAAACAGAAATGGCACTGAAGTACCAGTAGATGTACTACCTTTAGATCTGGAGTTTCTGGCATCCAGACAAGGCGAGTTGTACTTACCTACTCTCCCTTTTCCACAGAGAGGGAGTCTTACCATTCTGTTGTGTGGAGAAAATGGTCTGGTTGCAGCACTGGAGCAGGTCTTCCACCATGGATTCAAATCCGCTCGCATTTTTCATAAGAATGTCTTCATCTGGGATTTCATAGGTAAGCTGGTATATGATTTGGAGGAGAAGGTTTAGGGTAAAATGACTCCTCATATGTAGACCTTGGATTCTCATCAGCTAGGGTGTCATTTCTCCTGCCAGGCACCTGCTCCAGGTCACTTAAAGTCAATAAGAACCTGGTGGCAGATGAGAAATACTAAACTCTGTGTAAGAGTCTGTGCAGAAATTTAAGAGCTCCTAGTTCAAACAGCTGCTTTTCTGAGAGAAAGAAGGTAGGCTGGAGGCTGGGGTAGAGGAGCAATCAGTGTTAGGGGGGGAGCTGGGAAAGGGCAAGGGAGCGAAAGGTTTGGATTCCTGGTTTATGAGAATTCTCCCTGGTGTTCTGGTGATGCTTACCTGTAGGCCTATGTAGGGGTAATTTAAGATGTACTTCCTCCCTTAGAACAGCCTTGCAGGCAGAGATGCTCAGCCTGAGGGTAAGTCCTTACTCAGAAAAAGTGAAAAATCAATGCTGATGGTATCACTTACAGTGAAACCATTGAGGGGTGCTCTGGTGCTGCTCAACCAGACTGACCAGCACTATGCCATGGCAAAGGTGGAGGTGGCCACCTACCTATGGTCTTCAGAGTCAGGAATTCATAGATAAATTGTGGAATAGTTCTTAGCAGGTTGTTTTTTTTAAGGATTCCTTTGTGTGATGCTGTGTCAAAATGAAGTGCGTCTTCTCACTGGGTTCTGATGTTCTCCCTGCCACAGAAAAAGCTGTTGCTTACTTTGAAACCAGTGATCAGATTGGCGACAATGAGGAAGCCCTTTTGCTTCAGAGATCTTCATGCAAAAGCTTCTGTCATTATGTCAATGCCATCAATACAGCTCCAAGGAACATTGGAAAGGATGGCAAATTCCAAATCCTCGTTTGCCTGGGGACAAGGTACCAAACTGCTCTTCACTCTGTCTGTCCTCTGGCATTAGACTAGAAGAATGTTTTTCCACCATTGTTACTACCTTTAGTTTTCCATTTTAGACATCGCACACCTATCTATTATCCGGTGCCTATTTTAGGCAGCTTTAGTACTATGTCAAAAATTGGAGCAAAGAAGTAATAATAATATATGGCTAGTGTCTAAACTTAGTTGTATTTTGGAGCGTAGAAGTTGGTATATTTAGAAATAAGTACCATTTTTTCTTATCTGTCTGGTTACTTGGAAAACCTGTTGGCAAACAGTCTGTCAGGTTTTCCTCGAGTTTTACTTTCCCTGTTCCTGATCTGAAAATGCTCCTGAATTCTTACAAATGTCCAATTCTGCTAACACCTTTCAATTTTCATTTCTGCAGTAGGCAGTATTTTACTAACCAAATCAAGGGTAGCAATTACACAGCAAACTTGGATGTGCAAACCCAGCGCTCACCAAAAGGGGCTGCATGTTTAGTGTTGTGCTCTTCCAGAAGAATTGGTCTGAGATCTGTTGTACCTGGTGCTAAAACAGTTCCTGTGTCCTGCCCTTTTCAGGGACCACCTGCTGTCTCAGTGGATCCCGCTGCTGGCCGAGTGCCCGCCCATCACGAGGATGTACGAGGAGAACGCTCTCCTCCGGGACCGCATGACTGTCAACTCCCTTATCCGAGTCCTACAGACATTGCAAGATTTCAACATCATCCTAGAAGGATCGCTCATTAAAGGAGTGGATGTTTAGCATGGCTTTGCTGAGAACTTCATTACTCCTTTCCCAAACAAGCAAACCACAATTGGAGACCTGTCAGGACTTGAATGCCATGGTAGTGCATCACTGTAAGGCAAAGCTGCTGGTGGAAGCAGGATTGGGAAGCCCAGTTTGTGCCCGATGGGGACTGGCCTCTAAAGCTGCAGAAAGCTAAGATGCAGTATTGTAGTTTATTTGAAACAGAAATTTAGTACAAAAAAAATAGAATATTTTCATGTGTTAGATGTGTGTAAATATGCTACCTTCTTTAAGAAATTATATTACTCTAAGAAATTTTTCTTAGACTGAATGTTCTTGTTCTGACTATGAGTAGCTTAAACCCAGGGGAAGGATTTGGGGGAGGGAGGGAAGGACCAAGGAGGGAAGGGATGCCGCTACTTGCTTGCGAGGAAGAAGCCAATCAACGTGTAAATACAGCGCAAACTCAGCAGGGCTTTTTTCAGGTACTGCAAATGAATAGAGCAAATATCCTTATGTAGCCATTGTGATCGTGTCACTCTTGGAAATGCTGTAAGCATACGCTGGTTTACCCTACTGTACATGGTCTCTCTTAGTTTGTTGTTTGTTCAAAGACTCGCCTTCCCATGCATGGAAGTAGTGAGTCATCATTTTTTTCCCTGTAAGGTCTTTTGTGTCACTCCTGTTGGTCTCCAAAAGGGGAAACAAGTGTTGGAATGCTTAAACACTGGAGAGAAGGACTGCTGTCAGCCTCAGAGCCTGAGAGGAGCCTTGTTGAAGCCTTGCTGCTGCAGCCTGAGATGGGGAATGGTGGCTTGCTTGACTCACTCAGTGTGTCTCTTCCCTGTCTAGATGTTCCCATGATTCACCCTCACCCTCAGCCAGTTTGTGTTGTGGATGACCATTTTTTTTTCCCATGACGAGGAATTTGGTTTTTACCAAATTCTTGCTGTACTTGAGAAGAATCATTGCTGTAGAGCCACAAACACTGCTGTTGCTGTGCTACCGAACTGTATCAGCTGGCTTTGAAATGCTGACAGGTTATGAGTCTTCCTTTATCGTGCAAAATGAGTGTTTCCTAGGGGAGTACAGGATCTTGGATTACTTTTTTTTTTCTTTTAAATTAACCAGCTACAAAAATAAAAGGAATTAAGCAGAAGGAGGGGGAAAAATAATCTGACGTTGGTGTTTTGAGGCTTCTCTCCAACACTCTTTGCAGTTAATGTGCTGCTAATACAGTGCATATATGGAGATACAGGTCTTGATGAGGAGCTGGGAGCAACTGTATGATACAAATTGAACAAGTGATTGTATCAAAATCACCTTGTGAATACCATGCGGCAAATACGAAGTATATTTTCCATTCTTGTGGATGGGAGTTGGAAGGGTCTGAGGACACAGTTAGATTCACCTGGTTTTAATTTTTGGAAGTTAGTTTAAATATAGGTTTTTGTTTTCACCTGTTTATTCCGTACAATCTCGGGCGTTTGGTCAGTGGATTCTTTGGATGTCTCACTGTCAGCTGGGAAGGGCCCCTGGCTGGTACTGTGAGTGTATTGCCTTGCACTGTGCTCTTAAGTGGCATTAGGAAGGGCTTGGCAATGGTGGACAGTGGCAGGTCTTGGCATAGTCTGCACATGGTGGAAAGAGAGATGGGAGATAAGGAGAAGGAAAGAGGGTGAAAATAAAGGTTTGCTTTCTCACCTGGCTTTTGTCAAGCTTCTCTACTTTCCTGTGGTACTTCTGCTGCCCAGTTCTTAGAAGAGCACTCACTTCAGTGTCTGTTTCACCTCAGACTCCCAACCAGAAGAAAACTCTGTTTCATTAGACAGTTTTATGTTATAGAAGTCTTTTTGTTTCTCAGAAAGAAGTAAAATAACACTGTCAAGGAGCCTTCCACTTTAATGAGGGTTCCAGCTTTCAATAACCATTCTTTCCTCCTGGGCTTGTGCTTCCTTAAACTGACTGAACTCATCCCAAATACTGCAGGCAGCGCTGCCATGTCACTGCTGTGGGTGTGAATAACTAATGTAAAGGCTGTGAATGGTGTCTGGAGTTAGTAACCCCAGAGCTCACAGCTGTGTGGCATCTCTTACATTTCCAGAAATGTGAAATTTGGGGTGTTAGGATTTTCTGTGTGGCCAGACATGTCTGCTTAAAGTCAGCAGACGACGCATGACAACCCTTCAGCAGCAATTGAAAATGTGTCCCTGTACTTAACTCTATCAATGAATTATACATTTAGCACTAGAAACCGTGTAGCAGCATTATTTGGTAATGACTGCTCAGGATGTTTTGATTTCTATTACAGCTCAGGCCTTTCATGTCTAATGACTGCTATGCAGGATTTTTTTCATGCCCAGCCCAGTCTAAGTGACTTTCATTTTACTGAAATAACTGCCTCTTTAGTCTTCGGATTTCTTCACAGCATCATCTGCATTTGTGGACTGGATGCTTCCCAAAGTACACTGCTGCAGACTTCTCCAAAGGCTACCTGTGACTGGAGCAGTCGGAACATTCATCTGACATGACGAGGGTTAAGTGCAAGCAGGATAAAGGAGAAATGTAGGCACCTCTAAAGGTCATTCATTTAAATGAATAAACCACACACAGAGAAAAAAGGCAATAACTACATGAAGTTTTTTTTAAGTTAAAAGAAGTCAAAACCTGGGAATTTTTAAGATTCAAATCAGGGCCTTTCCCCATTTCATACTACATTAAGAAACCTTTAGCACTTAACACAACTTCACCTCAGCTTTTTCAGCAAGTGTTGACTTGTTTGGTTTTGTCAGGTTTCACATCATATTAATAATAATACAATAAAAATTATGTATGTCTCATGTTGCCTTGTAGGCAATAAACCACCCCAAGATATGTTGAAAGGGGCACAACTGAGTGCCTCAGATTCCTAGACTAGTTATTTGACAACCTTGGGAGAACGGTTCTTCGTAGTGAATTTTTGTTGTACTATGTGTGACCTTTTTTTCTTTTTTTTTTTTTAGTGGACTACTTTTGTTGATTGGAAACTGTGAGTTTTTTTCTGTAAGGTTTACAGAAATCATTCTACCCACTAGAATGGTGAGAAACCCATCAGGATTCTTCCAAGATAACACAGTTTTTACTTCAGTGTTAAAGCACCTTCTTTGGTTGAGAAAGGGAATCTTGGAAAAGACCAAAGCTCTCTGGTATCTGCTTTTTAAAAAAAGAAAAAAAATTCCTATCCAATGCCTGTCTGCAAATGTCTGAGTTTGCATAGTCCAGTTGTACTAACACCCAGCATGGTAACTTGAGGGAGTCAGAGAATCAAATGCCTCACTATGTACAAAATGTGTATTTATAATTCTCTGAAATAAATGAAATTGTACTGTTTAGTGAACAATCTACTCATGTTTATTCCAAGTTGGTTTGTGTAATTAGCTATCATTGTTCAAAACTGTGTTTTTAGGGTAGTTGCGCAGCAGCATATTTGAGAAAATTCCTTCTTTCAATCAAATGAAGGTGTGCATTGTAAGGGGAAATATTGTGTGTTACACTTGAAATGTACAAATGTGCCCTGTATAGCTTAAAATGACCCCTAAATGTCTCCATTAAGTATATTTTGTCTTTACATTATTACTAACGGAATAAGGACTGGATTATTTTCAAGACAACATTAGTAAAAGTATTGTTATATCAAGCACTTTAACATACACACCACAAACCGACATGGTTTTTTCAGGTTTTGAAGTACATTGAAATACAGCTTTTCATGCTATGTCCTTTACAAATAAAACTGTGACAATAATGGTTGGTGTCGCTTTCTCCTTGCAGAGGAGCCAAGAGATTCAGGTCTCAAGCTGAGGAGCTGATCTGAGCCTGGAGGGAACAAACTGAACAGAATGATCCAGCTGGTGGTGACTCTGGTACTGGGAAGTTGCTGGAGCAAAGTTGGGGAGAAGGGGATGTGAGGGACTGTTCCCAAAACCAGCCTTTCTGCCTCCCCTGACACAAAGGCAAGGCAGAGACCATGCTGGGCCCGAGCAGCTCTTTATTCCAAGGGTTGGGTGGGAAACGTGGCTGATTACAAGGAAGAAATGGCATCACAGTGAAGCTGAGCTCTTACCAGGGTGGCGTTCACTAGGCAACTGGGGTTGTTTTGCCTTAGGATCTGGAGGAATGGGGAGGAGGATGGGATTAACTTGCAGCAAAGGGTCTCTTTCCTCTGTTGACATGAGTTACTCTGATATTTGAACTCAGGGTTAATTTGCTGGAATGAAGCTCATGCTCTCCAGTCTCTCAGGTAGCATGTTGTGGAAGAAGGAAGATTGATGGACAAGAGAGAGATGGATGCCTGCAACAAAAAAGGTGCCAAGAAAAAAAAGGAAAGATAGTGAAATGCCCCCTTTTCTAAGTTGGACTGGATTTTCAGAAATTTCCCCCATGTCTCTCCCAGCTTCAGATATTGCTGGAATTGGGAAAAATAGGAGAATTTTTGGAAACTTTAACAGTTTGAAATGCAGAGCCCTGCATGTGTGTATGCATGGCATATGTGAGGTGTGGTATGTCAGTTCATTCAGTTTAACTCTGTTTTGAAGAGGCAGAGAATCTCAGGGGAGGACTGAAAGTCTCAGAGCTTGGGACCATATATGTGGGAACCCTGAAATACATTGTGTGATGACACTGGTGCTTATCAACATTATAGATATGAATAAAATCCATAGAGCTGCTTATTGTCAAATGTCAGTGGGTGGAATGGCCATACCTTTACACCTCCTTACTAAATGAGTGTAAATTAGAGATAGTGAGGTCTGACATCTTAAAGGCAGTCAGTACTCGAAGTAGGGCAGAACTAAGCTAGTCCAGGTGAGCAAGTGCAAATAACTTTCTCTCCAATGTGCTGTCATTTATGCAGTCTGGGAGCACTGCAGTGTTTTCTGCAAAGGAGGAATAGAATAAAACTGTCTGAGAAAACTGGCATTGGTAGGAGTTGAAATAACTCATCAATCTAGTTTGTTCTTTTCCAGCATTTCAGGTAAGCTCATTCAATTTAAAAAAATGTGTTCAGTGAAATGGTGAATGAAACTGCTTCCCTGGCTGTCACCCCATCAGCTCAGAGGCTGAGGCTCCTGTCTCTGCAGTCAGGGAGCATTTCATTGCTGACATTCCTAGTTTCTCTCCTGCTATTCCATCAGCCGTGCATCATAAGCTGTTTTGAGCCCAGCACAGGGTGGGAAGGGAATGGGAAAATTCCTGTACGGGTCTGCTATCTGGTGGCTGCTTATGGTAAACTCTCTGCTGAAGCCACTGCAGAGCTGATGTGTCAGTGGGGAGCTGTGGTTCTGCAGGAAGGCTTGACATTTCACAGGGCCCATCTGCATTCCCTGCAGACCTCACAGGGCATCTCAGATCCTTTGAATGAACTTCCTCTGTCAGAATGTGACCAGGCAAATTATTTTCACCTTGAACCAAGCCCACCTTTGTACTGAGGGAAGGGAGGGAAAGGCCATAGGAGGAAACGCAGCCAACCCCCCTGATCGTTACCCACAGCGGTCTTTTTCATGCTGAAAAGGAGTGCAAGATCACTGCAAGGTGGTCTAATGACTACCTTGTTGCCATTCAGTAAGGGATTCAGTGGGTCCATAAATGTAAAATAGTTGTGGTTTGCATAAGAGAGACTCAGGTGTTCACACCAGTCTCTGTGTAATAGAATAATCTGTTAGAGATGTCCCCATCTTCACACAGGACATTCAGTGGCAGATTTTGTCCTGCTCCCTCAGCCAGTTTACACAAGTCTAAACTAAAATGGAATGAAACTCAATAGCAGCCAGATGTTGCATATGATGCTTTGCAATCCTTGGATTCTCCTGCTTTCAATGCAAGGTTTCCACAAAGGCTGGTGTTAACCTAGGAAAGCCATTTCCCTTACCCTGCCCCTGCAGTCAGTGGGAAGAAATGGGTTCCTTCAGTAGCCTTTGCAAAGAGAAAGCTCATTTGGCTGCTTTTAATTATGCCTAAATAAGTCCAACAGAGGCAGTTTGCCCTTGGAGGCTGAGCAAGCATTAGTCTTTATGAATATTCCCACCAGCGTTGTCCTCCCACACAGAGTCCATTCCTTCAAAGGCACCCAAGTGATATATTGTGATACATTTACACATCAAAAAAATAAATAGTTTACAAGAGTAAAATCTAAAGGTGATGGACTCAGACAGTTATTTTTTACAATATATTGATAATCTAGATATGAAGACAAATTCTTTATTTTTCTTACAGAGACATGCAATAGGGACCAGAAAAAGTGACTTCAATTTCTAAGTCTCCTTGACTTCCCCCAAGAACTTTAACCAATTTGCTTTTGTCATATCCCATCTTGCAGGCAGGCAGCTGATGTACGGAGTGGGGGGACTTTTCTGCAGCCAGTTCTGCCTCACCAAGGAAGATTCAGTCTTGGGGTCAGCAACTTCCCCTCCAGCACCCACTGGTGTGTGACTGAGAGCTGCTTCTCAATGCTGCTGTGACAAAAGTGCCCTGAGACCTCATCTGTGGTTAAATCCAGTTTAAAAGCATTGGTCAAACCTGTTGATTTGTGATGTTCTGTGCTTGCGAGTCTGTCAAGCTGCATGTGGTTGGAGAGTTTTGTAATTGTCCAGACAGAAGAACACTTCCTCTCAGCTACAATACAGGAATTATGGTTACTATCTGCAATGTGATTAAGCTCTGCAGAAATGCATAAAAATCCTTGCTTGGCTGTTGTGTGAGGATGGCAACGATTCCCTGCGAAAAGTGAGGAAGAGGAAACAGATATTTTGCAAAAGCACCTTTCCATGGCTTTTCATCTTGAGTCCATAGCTCTTCTAGGCGGTACAGATATTCATTAACATCTCGTTAATCTTGTCCTCTCTCTGCCCCACAGCCTGTCTCTGCTCACTGCAAGCACAAATAGATCATACCAGATCCACCACACACATACCAGAAAATGTATGGTGGAAGACCTGTGAAGTGCTAGCAAGAGATTTCCAATAGTAATCAGGTATGGTCAGTACATCTTTGTGAGAACCATCTTTGTGGTGCTGTTGTTTGGTCGTGGGGTTTTTTTAAAGGTGTGGATCAATTTCAAATGATCTGGGAAGTCAGATCTGTGCTTCTGTATTTGAGACAGTGCAAACTCTTCCGTGAAGTCTCCTTAGGCTGTTTCTTCTGCTCAGTGCTCTCACCTAAGTTCACCTGCAGCTTTTGAACTGTCATTATCCCATGAGATAAATAGAATGTGCTCTAAGTTGGACTGTGCAATATGAACCCTCCAGCTCAGAATTGGTCTGGCTACTGGCTTGCCTGAGATCTGAACTTCTTGCAGATGGCTTGTGGTTCCTGACTCTATAAATAGTGTGAAACTGGCTAGAAGCGGGTGTGGTGCACAGGATATTATCCCCCAACCCATAAAATGGCTTAAAGAAAAACTGCATTCAGGGAATGTAAGTGGAAACATCACCCTATGGCTCTGCCCAGCTTTCGTGTTCCTAAAGGTGTGGGAAAAGTTTCCATTCATGGTAACAGGAACACAAGAGAACTAGGAAAAACTTGCAGACCAGAGAAGCTATTTCATTCATCCTCGGCATGGACTTTGTTAGAAGAGAATTTCAGATATCAGCAGGAATTTGTGCTAGACAGGGGGTAGTGTGGGTAGCTGTGTTCAGTGGGAAATAGGATAGCTGCTCTGGGCTTAATCATTTGTGTTTAACTGGCACAATGCTGAAAAGTGAGGCATGAACTATCTGATCTTCAATTCAAATGTGTGTCCTGGAAAGTGCAAATACAAGTTGATCCACCATGGGTTGCTGAAGTCAGTGAAAGTTCCTAAAACTAATGAGTTTAGACAGGCATTCATGAACAATGTAGTATGCAAAACCTATTAGTTTGTGCATGGAAGAGAAGCGACCCTCTTTTGGGAAAATAATAAAGTAACTCTTGTTGTTGCTGCTGCTTTCAACACACAATGTTTGTTAGGACAGTCCCAGTCTTCCACGTAAGAGTTGGCTTCTGGATGATCTCTGCATTTTCAGTACAAGCAGTTATCTCTCTGAAGGGCCAGGCTTGTGCTAGGGAAGATATTGTACAGCCTTGTGTTAATCTCTTCAGTTAAGGTAGCCTGGGAGAGAGAAGGGGCAGGACACAGGGTGCGACAAGCAGGACACTGACTGTGAAGGCTGCTGGTGTTGACTCTGGAGAGAGCTGTGAGCAGCATGGTTTGTCTTATCAGGAAGTGCAGGGTGTTCTGAATAGACCCCCCCCCTCAGCAAGTGGGGGCAAATCTGAGCCCTCATTCCCCATGGCAGAACAGAAACTGGCATTAGAGGACAGCAGTACAGGCATGTCCCTTCTGTCCCCTCCACAGCCACTCCAGGCTCTCGTTATCAGAACCATTTTTCAGCAGGATGCACACATCCATCTTTCATTTACACTTGGCTTGTAATCAAAGTAAATTTTCCTTTAACACTGCAAGTTAAATTTGTTTGCAACAGAACCAGCTCCTGCGAGCATCCAAAGTGTTGGGAAGTTTTCATGCAAAAACTGATGCAGGGCTACCAGTGCATTTTCCCAAGTGCTTCCAGCTTCATGCCTTGTCTGGGTCATCATCCAAGCTAGCCATGTTCCTGGAAATATCATAAGCTGAGCTACTGAGCAAGGTCCTCCTCACAGAGCTTCCTGGGATGCCCCTCTGTCCCTTGGACTTTACTCCTGCCAGGTTTCATAAGCAGGGGGATTCTGAGACTTTCATGCTGAGGATAAGGATTAGGAAGGGAAGGAGAAGGAAGCAGCAGCAAGGCTGGGGAGGAAGGGGTCCATAATTCATCTGAAGTGGTTCTCAGCAGGCAGCGTTTGCACCTCTCTTGACTTCCCCCCAGCAAAACACTGCTTGGGGGAGGATGGCAGGACGGCTGATACTCCCTTTGCTCTTCCCAAATGTTGAAGTGACTTTCTACCTCTGGCTTAGGCAATTAATCAGGTAAGGCAAAACTACTGAGGACTGCAGGCACAATACACACTGTAATGTCTTAATCAATTTCTCCTTCCCCCTTTTCAAAAAAATACTTGCCTCCAAGGGCCTGTACTGTTTTTTCCTATGTTGGCACAGGAGCCATGGGCAAGGAGATGATGGTAGCAGCTCTTTTTGTGTCTGTATAATAACTCATTCCTCTCTTACTCAGCTAATTAAAACCAAAACCCCTCTAGCTACCCTGAAAAATGTAAATAACATTTATTAAAACATTGTTCTGTGGTATAACCAGCACCCAAGTTACAGAAAGGCTGTTATGAAATGGGACTTTTCTTGTGAAGAACCTGCAAATCAAGTGAATACTGGGCTTTCTTCATGAAAGCATTAAGCTGGAGACAAACAGAAGTGTGTGCAATTAAAAATGCTTGAAATGCAGAGGGCAAACAGCTGGCAGGGGCCAAAGCACTCTGAACACCTTTGCATTGTGCTTTGCCCATCTCTGGAGTTAGCACAGATATATAGGGTGTGGAATATGCAGTGAAACAAGATTTCTCTAAGGGCATTGTGTTCTTAGAACAAGTAGCAAGGTAATAAACAAAACACATCAAAGCAGGAGAAAAAAGTTTGGGTGAGACAGGAGAGTGTTCTTGAATCTCTGGCTAAATACACAATGCCTGTTCAACAGCAGATCTGCTGTAATATAAAAAATAAAGGGAATATAATGTAAAAAAACCATGAATGACAAGCCAGGAATAAAGTCAAATCCAGTAATAGGACATGGCTCCCGTGTGTTCCCATTTATATCAAAATCCAAGCATGTTTCATACACAAAATGAACCAGAATGAACCCTTGGTGCAAAAGCAAGTGAGCGAAACTCCTCCCTTGTTCCTTGCACCTGATAAAGATGCTATGGAACAGGCCTGATTTAATTCTTCAGCTGTGGCAGTGCCAGACTAGCTTGAAAGAATTTGGTCCAACTTTTGAGCCCTCTAATCTGAATATATAAAACCTCTAAAGATAACTACATTAAGAAATCTGGGATTTCTACGTAAAGCCAAGTGAATATTGTAGCCTTGCGAAGCAGACACTGTGAGCTGTCCTAAATACCTGTTTCTTGAGGTATGGAGACATTTGGAGAAGTGCTTCTGCTTTAATGCAGAAACAAAACCTTTCCCATTCACTAAAAGGTCCTGCCACCACTGTTTTAGTACAGTTGGCAGAGTTTTGGAAACAATTCATCAAGGGTTTGTAAAAGTTCCAGATGAGAACAGATGTTTTAAAACATATTTTCCTTGCATTGTCAAGGAGTTAATCTCATTCTATAATCTCAGTTTAAGTTACTTGTCCCAAAGAATCAGATCCACAGGCACAAATATCCCACTGAGTCAATGTTTGCCATCTTGCAAGCAGACTAGGATCAAAAACATCATTGTATGTTTTGGTCAAATCAAAAACCACAGTTCCTCTCTTGTTTCAGATTTGGGAGAAGATTCTGTCTCTATGTCTAGGGAAAAACTTTGTTCCAACATGTTGCTTTATGTCAGAATTCAGCCTTGTTTAGTACCTAGAATTTATACAACTAACATGGGTCCATACAGAGTAAGCTGCTCTTACAAACTGCAGAGTCTGGAAGAAATTATCAGGTACTGGTTACCAGTTTGATTTATTCTTTCTAGCACTCTCACTTTCTGTCATACCCTGGGCATCCTGTGTTGGTGAACAGTATGAAACATGAAAGCTGACAAATTTTTTATTACCTTCTTCCTAAGGTTCATCTGATACAATCTAGATCAGGTGGTTTTTATCCAGTCAGAACAGTCCCCTGTTCCTGGACAGAGAATAACTGGAGTATGCTTGGCTGGCTCTGCACTAGAACCAGTCTGCACATCCAGGTACTGCTTCCTTCTGCCTTCCAGTTTATTTTCCCAGGACAGAAGACTCCACTCTGCTTCACACACCATGTGTGGCCCTGTGTCTCTTTTGAGACAGCTGTGTGCAACAGATACTGTAGCTTGATGAACACTTTGGACAGTCCTTTGTTGTAAGATCATTTTATGCTATATGTACTGTGCAACTGGTTAGTGCTGAGTACTATTTCTAATTTCCTGTGACTGGGTTAGGCTTATTATTGATCCTACTTGAGAGAAACTCAAGTTTTCCAGCAACAGGTTATTGACTACTTCCAAGAAATTAGTTACTCTCATTTCCTGTTTAAGGAGAGGGAAATGCCAGGAATACACATAGAACAAGTGAGTTTTATCAGCCCTTAGTGCCAGCAGAGAACTACCACTGAAAGGAACATGTCATGCTTCTTCAAGAGGTATTTGGATGTTTCCAAGTCTAAAGCAGCTGTCGCCCCACTACATCGACTAATTCCTTAGCCTAAATTTCTCTGAGGAATGTAGTTAAGATGCTATAGCCAGGTACTCTCAGTGTTTTTGCAAGGGCTGTATGTGAATCTCACACAGGCAGATGGTCTACCAACCATTACAGACTTGGTGAATGGAAAATGAATAACTGCTGTCTCTCTAAATGGTGCTGGGTCGTTTAGAGAATGACTTGCCTGAAGCATGACCACAACTACCTGTTGGAGGGGAGTCTGAGTCTTCCTTTGTGCATTTAAAGCATTAAAAACAGTGGAGCAGGAAGCAGTGATGATGGTAGATTACATGAACCTAGCAGAGAGGGGTGCTGTTGCAGAGCAAAGTTGGCCAGCATGAAGACACGCCAAAATACTTGGAAGGAAACAGTTGTGCAGGCATCACTGAGTCCTGCTCTCCTCCAGAAGGTGGGATGGATGTAGGAGCCACCACAGGAGCATCCCAGCCTTAAGGCAAGGAGCGCTGGGAGTCTGGGACTGTGGGCATGGAGGGGAGGGACTGTCACAGCACAGAGATTACAAACCCACACGGTGTTTACCAGAGCTCAGGGGTCTGTTGTTATGGACAGGGACACCTGTGCAGAGGGTTTTGAAGGAAAGAGGCCTGTGGCACTGGCCTGTTTCACTCAGTCCCCCAGAAGCTGAGTCTGGCACACTCTGCCTGCACCAGGTTCACATCCTGACATCCTAGTCTGTCTAGAGATAGATAAATAGGTGGCAGTGATTTGAAGTGGACTTCTAAGTTTAGCCATTGATATGTGTCCCTAGGCCTCCCAGGACACCCTAAAAATGTTTCCAGTGCCTCAGTCAGTATCTACCTGCTGACTCAGTGTAAGGGGCATGCTGGGAGCTCATTTACCACAGCTTATAAAAGAGGCTTTAAAGGGCTGCTGCTGCCTTAAAGAATGGCACAAACAAAACTCCTCCTGTTTTGCAGACCTTCTATGAATGGCTGCTTATTCTAATTTACCGCAGGATGTGTTTTAGAAGAGGGTAAGTTTGGCCCAAGTGTGTAAATGAGAAGCATTTGAACACTTACACGAGTGTTAAAGACTTGGACATTCCCACCTGACACACATCTGCTGGATGGGCACCAACACCCTTGCTCCAGAGGGTGGCAGCTGAGTCCCTCCTTGCCTTTTTGGGTGGCTGAATTGTCAGGTCTCTCTATTCTGGAACAGCTTGAGGGTCTAGAAGTAGAAAGAACATCCCGCTAGCTAAATCTGGAGCCTGGGGTCTGTCTGGGACTGTGGCTGGCACAAGATGGCACAGAGGAAATTGCCTGGGACCTCAAACTGTTTTGCTCACCATGAAGCAGTTGGTCCAAGCAGGAGGGATCTAGCCCCTGTTCAAAATTTTTTTGGTTTTTGTTTTTTTGGTTTTTTGGATTTTTTTTAAACTACATGGTGTGAATTGGATGTTTGTGATTCTCGAATCCACTCTGAGTGTGAGTACTGGGCCCTGGCACATGCAGGGCAAAGACGGATAAGCACAAGAGGTCACTTCCAGAGCTATCCAGTTTTCCCACTTTCCTCCTACAGATAATGCAAATCAACCAGTAAATATTGCTCTTGCTTTTGAAACCTTGAGTTAGGACTGGTTAAACCACTGCTAAGGGTAGTCATCCTGACAAGAAGAGTCAGTCAGTTCAGCTATGGATAGAGATTTGTTTTGACAGCATGCTGAAAATAGCATCTCAGAAACCACACTGCTAGGTGGTTTTAGAAAGGCCAGTTTTTGAAATGTTTCTGAGCAGCCAGCTTGTTACTCTGTAAATAGCAATCACTTTGTTTAGCTGTTCTTCAAAAAATGCCCATGCCTGGAGGACAATGCCATCCCAGGGCACCTCCTGGCAGCCTGGTCCTCCCTGCAGGCTGCTCTTATTCAGCCAGTCCTGGGAATGCACTGCTGAAGGAGCCACCCTCCCGTGTCTGCTTCCTGAGCCCCCAGCTGCCCAGGTCAGTCCAAGCTGGAGTGTTTCCTCTCCCACAGCTCCTAAACAGCCATCACCCTCACAGGTAAACCCACTCATATCCTGACTAAGAAGGAGACAGAAAACTCCAGCTGTGGCTTTAACCAAAGAAACTTCTTTGGGAGGTAAAAGGTATATGGTATAAAAGTCCTAAACTCTCCTGATTTAAAACCCGCCCTCTCCTTTCTGAGAGGCTTCTTACATTTTTTCCTGGAGGTGGAAATAAGTTGCAAAATACTTTCTCTGTCCCTGCAGGACAGTACCCTCTTGCATCCCCTCTCTCCTACACGTACGTGGCACTGGTCCTCGTGTCCTTGGTGATCTCTGCGTCACGGGGACCGTGAAGACAGAGGAACTTTCCCGCTGGCCCTGAGATGTCTATCAGATCACTCTGTGCCTGTGGAGCACAGGGGTCACGCTGCACACAGGCTCCGTGGCTCAGGCTCTGCCACCTCTGCCCTGGAGGCAACATCTGGGTCCCTTGACTTCTCTGCGTGCTGTAATTTGTAATACGAACAGGCTGTCAGACCTGAGGGACGTCACTAAGGTCACATGTGTGTCCTGGTTGGGGTTTATTTCTCTTTCATCACCCTGCAGAGTTGACTCCTGACTATGAACATCCATTATGGGACCTGACTTGCTTTTGGGGATCCCAAAGTGATCAATTTTTGCCTGAAGCTTGCCCATCCTGCTTCTGCCCTCCCCTTATCTACATAGCTTTGTGAGTGAATGCTTCCTCCTGGAAAGCTTTTCACCTTTTCTTATCTTCTTTTCATTTTCAAATGGGCTATGTCTGCCCTGAGGAAGGGACTCGTATCCTGCTGCCTCCTCCCTTCGTGCTGCATTCTCCCTGCCTGCTCTTTTCCTCCACCTGCCCTTGGCTTGTTTTTCAGAGGATGTTGAGTGTCAAATTTGGTTGATTTGTTGCAGTCCAATTAACTGATTCAATCCAATTAAGCTATCTGACGTTATCTCTGTAATGTGGTGGCTTTATTAGTCAACTCCATTCCCTCCTACCCTTGCAAAAATTTTTGCCTCCAGCTCCTCCCTCCAGATTTTGGCGGTAGATTTCCACTTGGTTCTTGGCTGCTTGATCAAAGCTTGTGATCCGGACTGCAGATTCTGCAGATTTCCTGCAAGGACCAGCTCCTCCAGCTGCCTCCTTTCCTTTGTTAGCCAAGTCTGCCCACAGCTCTTCTTCCTCACCAGAAGACTTGCAATTACTGTGTCTGCCTTTGACAGCTTGGCAAGAATGTCAGCAGTGCTTTATCGCCTCATGAGACTTGGCACTTGTACCTGAGCCTGGAGAGGTATCACCATCCTCTGCTTTGCTTTGGCTGAGTGAAAACTGTCCACGGAGACATATTTTTCCCATAGTTTCTTTGGCTTTCTGCTGTCAAAGTCTGAAATCTGAAATTCTATCACCTCCTCAAAGTGCCTATTTTCCTTTCATTCTGCCTACTGTAGATTAAGAAGCAGTGTCACTGATGACAAACCTTTCTGAAGAAAGAATGGGTGATGCTTTAACCTGGGGAAAAAAAACTGCCTCAGGTTTCTTGGTTTTATTTACCAGAGTACCTTACACCTGTAAGAAACCCCTTCCTGGCAGGTCTTCTTGCCACCCATGCCGGCTCTGCCAGCAGAGGATTTCAGGCATCAGACATTTCAATTTGTTGCCCTAGGTAGTTTTCATCCCAAGCATTCTTATTTACCTTCTTGATTCCTGTTGAGAAAGAGGTCAAGGTAAAAAGCCTGTCACACTGAAGCATTGCTTCCTAGACACCGTGGATGCTCTCCCAACTACTTAGCCTTACTTTTCATTGTGTCTCAGCCAGCTGTGTCTGTGTTCAAGGCCATGCAGTAGAAAATGGGATTAAGGAGATGGATGTACCTGGTCAGGAGTCTTAGGTTCAGTAAGAAACTTCAAAGAGCAAATTCTGTCCCCTAAGCAATCCCACCTAAGACCAAGCCTGCACAACACTCTCCAAAGGAGTTATCAACTTCCTCTTCCCTGAAGATTACTCTGAAATCATCAGTATAAAATCTGGAACTGCTCCCTATGCTGTTGGGAAAGATGGGGGTCTCAGCTCGGAGGAGAAATCCCTTTTGGGTTTCCAAACGTGGTCTCTGTTTTCAGAACTGCCCCAAATGACAGGGTGAGGGGGGATAACTTTATTGACAGGAAACAATCTGGCAGGCAGAGAAGGCTGATCTTCTTAATGGTGTCTTCAAATCCCCTTAATATAAATCCCCATGGAATAGTCTTACTGGCTTTAATAGGTATGAAAGCAATAGTGCTGCAAAGAAACCAGCAGCGCTTGAGAAGCTGCATTAAAGGTGTTTAACCAGTAATAGAAAATGGTCATTTTCCTATAGAATTTGAGAAATCCTTAAGAATTTAAGAGAATTATCTTCCTCTTAAGGAATTTGAAATGTCAATTAAAAATGCTTTAGAAAGGTTATTATTCTCTAAGCCCTAATGGATTTCTTAGGCATGGCTATAAATGATCTGCCTTGTTCCTAGGAGTAAGCCAGTCTCTCTGAGCCTCATAGCTTGAGTACTTCATTCTGGAAGCATGAGTATCATAATATCGATTTTGATTATCATCAAACTTTGCTGTCATTTTTTGTAGCCATCTGTTATTTGGCCTAAAACATAAAATGGTGAAAATCACATTTCTTTATTAACCTCCTTGCTTAGAACTACCAGTTTTCAGAGCATTTGCACCTTCACAAAATTAACGTGCTGCTACTTACATGAGCAACTGGTGCAAGCAGAAGCTAAAGAACTGATTTGCTGATAGTATCTCACTCTGAAATTGTACTCCTTGGCAAAACCTTATTAAACTTTATTTACAGTTTAAGTCAATCAGCACTTTTCTTTTCTTTTTTTTTTCTTTTCTTTTTTTTTTTTCCTGAAAGAAGTCCTGGTAATTTTTTCAAAATCTTTTGGCCAAGCATTAAGCCAAGAAAGTAAATTTTCAAATTACTCAAGTTACAAAAAAGCATTTTACAGTAAAGTCTCAAAGCAGGAACAGCTGCCTGGGTTTTGTCTTGACAGCTGCTCTTCACCTAAAAACAAGTAGCCTATTTGTGTTTACTTATTCATTAATATTGAAAAATAACACAATAGGATCAGATGTCTTGGCTGGAAAATGCCCTACTTTTCTTCTACGTTAGCATCACTGCCTCAGCACTGATGATACATGTATATTTTATATTTAAAAAGTTCTTATGGTTCACTTTATTTTTACACCATTGACATAATTTAGCTTCCCAGATAAAATAAGTAAGAGTCCAGGCAGTGTAACTGTAACACAGCAACAGTCCAATTAGTTTTCCACATGCATTCATAAAGTAAATGTTTTTTAGAACTGATCTGGATGAGGATAAATCCTCTGGTCTAAAGCTCATATTCCAAGTCACCTGGGATCTCCATGAAATTCCATATTCCTCCTTTATACCAAGCTCTGAGTGGAAAGGAAAGTGCTTAATTTTTTAAAACAGAACTTGTGAAATGAGGCTTTAACTGTAGTGTAAAGATGGATGCATTTTTTCAGATATCTGCATTTTCCAAATTAAACTCCCCAGGTTTGTCCCAAGTTGGGGGCTATTTTTTTATCACCCTCTTTCCAAACAGTGAAGTCAGACAAGGTGTCCCTCTGATGCTATGGAGAGCACATGTGGCTTGCTCGAGTGGAAGGGGCTAGGGGAACCTTGATGAAAGCTCATTAGGTGTTTAAGTGCTTTTTATTTATTTGCAAGCTGGCTATCAGCCAAAAAATGAAAACTCAAACCACTATCGAGTTACAGCATAACCCTGAAAAGTCATCAGCAAACACTTCAAGAGAATCAGAGATGTTTCAGAAATGAAGGTTGAAGGTTTGACCATGTTTTGCATTTCTGTGTTGCCATTTGGAATTCTGTGGATAGAAGAGTTTTTTTCCTCTGAGAGGACAGGAATGATGGAGCTGTTCACAGGCTGGAGCAACACCAAATTTGGAAACCCAAATCCTCCCCAGGTTACAGCAACACCTGTCCTCATGAGATTTGCAGTGGAAGCGCACAAAGCTGTATATAAATACCAGAGGATTTGTCCTGGCCCTGGTTGGTTTGCAATCAAGGCCCACCCTGAGATGGCCTGTGAACATTCAGCGTGGTGGTGATGGGGGCAGCAGTTGCTGGGCACTGAGAGATCCACTTTGTTCCATTGGGTTCTGCTTGACAGCTAAGCGAATTCTCCTTGGAAATGTCATTTCATTGTCACTTGGGGATTTAAATGTTATACTAGGTGGTGCTGGACTAAAAGCAATGTCACCAAGGGGCCTTGAGAAGTGTGCTAGAATAAAGAAATGAGGAAATAATGGGAGAAAATCCAGGAGAACCACTCCCTCCAATCAAAAAGAAAGGAGCATATGAAATCAGACACATTATATGTAAACAAAAGTTGCCAAAAGTGCTGATAGAGGTCCCCAGACCAGCTAAAAGCAGTAAAATTATGAAAATATTTTGAGAAATTATTCAGCATTTGGTACACCTGTGGCTCACAAGTTGAATGTGATTTAGTTTAGCTGTGTCTGGAAGGAAGCCCTGGTAGCAAAGGCAGCACTTCTTTATGATCATTCAAAAGGAACCCCCCAAAACTCAGATGATAACCTGGAGGGGTTCCTTGGCAGGTGTTCTCCTGTGCTTTGTGCCCAAACTGACTGGTTTGGCAGCACTGAGGAAGGAGATGGAGTGGAATTACCACGGATTTACAAGCAAATAGAGAAGACCTAAGATCCTCAGACTAAGGTAAGGAAAAGTAGCTTGTCCTGCTCTCTGAAAATTCCCAGAGCTGAGCTAGTGCTGTTGATGGAAGCAAAAGGATCATTGCAGCAAAAGTTCTATGTGAGTTGGTAATTCTGTGCCTAAATCAGGATTAGACTGAAAAGGTCATTGTCAGGGGAAAAAAAAGGTTATAGAAATATTCACTGGCATTGTTTCAGTGTTTTAGAGTATTCAACAACACCTGCATGTGGTGCCTGAGCTGCAGCTGATTCTGTTGGAAACTTAAACTTTTAAGTAGTTCAAAAGAAGGCAATCCATATTTGGGCTCAGTTTGAGTGCCAGCCCTGGAGGAAGTACCTCGCAGGTTTATTGCAGTCACAGGCTGCAGTGGTGCTAAGTCATAATTCCTTAGGTGTTACCTTGTATATCACATGCTAATCTGTCTGACACAGTTTTCAAAGGAAATCTATTTCAACATAACCTGCCAGCCGCCCCGTGAAGCAGCTCTTCCAAAATTGCACAAAAGAGTGTGAACCCAAAGGTTGCCATGACGCGACTTCTTAATTCACTCATTGTGACGCTGCAGGAAAAATTACATAAGCCACTGATGACTTTTAAAGCGCTTTAGAAAACGAGCTTGAAAATTAACCCGGAGCGGAAAAAAACCACCCAACAACTTTCCCTGTTACCCGCGGAGGCCGTGACGCTCCATCCGCGGGGTTCGGTGGCGAGCGGCAGCGATGGCCACAAGCGCCGCTACACGCGGTGGGGACGGATGTGCCGCGCTGGGAAGGGGGACAGCGTGATACGGCGTGTCACCGGGGGTGGTCGGGTCGTGTTGCGGGGCTGCGTCGAGGCGATGCTGCGGGGCTGGGCTGCGTTCGCGGTGATGTTGCGGAGCTGCGCTGTGTTTGGGGGCTGTGTTTGCGGAGATGGGATGTGTTTCGGAGCTGTGTTTGCAGTGATGTTGCAAGGCTGGGCTGTGTTTGCGGCGATGTTTGGGGGGCTGTATTTCGGGGCTGGCGCTGGGTTTGCGGCGATGTTTGAGGGGCTGTGTCCCGGGGCTGTATTTCGGGGTTGTTGCTGTGTTTGCGGTGCTGTTTGCGGTGATGTTTGGGGGCTGTGTCCCGGGGCTGTTGCCGTGCTCGCGGCGATGTTCGCGGGCCGGTCCCGCGGGGGCTGTTCCGGCGCCGGGCGGGGCGGGGCGGCGCGAGGCAGGTGCGGGGGGCCGGGGCGGGGCGGGGGCGCGCGCCGCGTGCGTGAAGTCACCTCCGCCGCCGGGGCGGGCGCCGCCCCTCCCGCGCTTCCCGCGCGGCCCTTTCTGCCTTAAAAGGACAATGGGGCGCGCGCCGCCGGCGGGGCTCGATTGAAGAGAACGGAGCCGTGGGAACGGCGCCTGCGCAGAGCGGCCGAGGGGCGGGGAGGGGCGGGGCGCTGGGTGGGGGGGGCCGCGGGCTCGCGCGCCCTCCCGCGCCGGCGGCAGAGCGCGGGGAGCCGGGGAGCGCGCGCAGCGGCGGCAGCGCCGCGCACCGTACGGGTGTTGGTGGGCGCAGCGGCGGTGAGTGATGCCTTCCCTTTCTCCCGGGCGGGAGGGAGCGAAGAGGCAGGCAAGAGGGAGCGGCGGGCTCAAACTGAGTTGTGTGGCTGCTTGTTTCTTGTTGTTCGGGGTTTTTTGTTTGTTTGTTTGTTCGTTTGTTTTGTTTGCTCTTGGTGGGCTTCTCTGTTTTTTGGTCGTGCTGGGATTTATTTTGTTTTATCCCCAGCAGCCGGTGGTTTCTCTTCACAAGTTACTCCCCGGAGCTTGTCCGCAGTTTTGCAGCGGCAGAAAGACTTTGCCGCCTTGAAACACTTTGACACGCGTGTGGCTTCTGTGAGCGGCGTTTCCCCCGGTTTTTTCTTCTATTAGTAGAGTTTTAAAGGATGTGCGAGTGGAGAGGAACGCCTCCCGCATTGTTGCGGACCCATCCCTGTAACTCTGAGTTCTGCTCCCCCATCGCAAAGTACGATTAAATCTCCAAGACAGTAGGGAGGAAAGAGTAGCTAGTTCCCAATAATTTAACTCTGAAAGCAGTCCCAAGGTGCGGAGCGGGTTTGGAAAGCTGGGCTGCTTGGCGATGACGGGCTGCAGGGCGCCTTTCCCCGGCCGCGGCTGCCCTGGCTCGCCACGCGGGCGGCATGGCCCCGCCGGTGCGGAGCGGGTGTCGCAGGTGCGGCCCCGGCGCGCCCCGCTGCGCACACCTGTAGCGCCCGCGCACAAGTTGGTGCTAGCGGTGTGGCTGAGGGAAGGGGGACCCGGTAGTGCCCGCCATCTCTCCCCTGTGTTTCACGTGGGGAGAGTGGGGCAGTTCTTATTGTTTCCAGTCATCATTAGTAATTGCGGGGGGGTCCGAGTCCGTGCACGCTGGAGGGGGGCACGACGTGCGGCCGTGGGCTGGCGGGACACGTGCTGTCGGTCGCACAGGTCGCGGCGTCGGGCCTTCCCCGTCCTGCCCCCGGCCCGGTGCGCGGCGTTGCCGGCGTGGGGACCGTGCGGCGGGCGGCGATGGCGTCCTGCCGCTCCCCGTAGCTCGGCGCCAGTGCGGGCAGCTCCCGTTCCTGCTGCTGGCATGTGCCCGCGCCCGGCTCCAACAAGTTTTAACTCGGGGCTCCGGAGGGGTGTGCGGCGCGGGGCGGCCGGCGTGCCCCCGGCGCGGCACGTAGGCAGCGCCCGGCTGCAGGGAAAACAAAGGGCTCGCATGTGCTGCGGGCGGCGCGGCTCCCCGGCGCGCCGGGGGAAAGCGCTCGTCCGCGCCCGGCGGGGGCTCGGCCCCGGAGTGGCGGGTGTCGGTGGGGTGACACTTGTCGTGCGCGGGACGGTGTTTTTTAGGGGCTGCCTGCCGGTTTTGGAGGAGTTTGGAGGGGCGGTGAAACTTTGGATGCACGCGCGCTCCGCACGGCACCGCGCTGCGCGCACGGCGCTGGGGCGGGTGGGCGGGCAGGCCCCGCCGGCCGCCCCGGGGCTGCCCCGGGGTCTGGGGGTCCGCGTCGCCCCCGCCGCGGCGTGCCCGCGTTGCCGGGAGGTCTGCGACAGCCCTTTGAAGTGAAACTGTTGCCATGTTTGAATTACGTCAGGGCCGAGCCATGAGGAACCGGCGCGGGGCGGGGGGGGAAGACAGGGGGGCGGCGGGACGCGGCCGTCACCGCGCCGGAACGGGGGTCCGGATCTTTGGCGGTGCGGCCGCGGCTCCATCCCCGCTTCCCCCCGCGCCGGATGGGGCGGCTGCTCCGCGACCGCGTGGTGGGCCGGCGTTTGCAGCGCGGGGGCCGCCTCGCAGCGCCCACCTCCGCGCTCGGGGCTTTCCTCCCTGGCGCGCTGCCTTCCCCTTCCTATGCTCTTCTAATTTATTTTTAATTTTACTCGTCTTTCGGCGAGTTGAGAGCTTGGCAGCCCCGCGCAGAGCGGGGGGGCTGCGGCCACCCGCGTGTGCGCTCCCGCGGCTCCACCTGACCGGCGGGGCCGCCCGCGAAAGTAGGTCGTGTGCCCCGGGGGGGGGGTCTTTGTTCCCGGCGCCACCGCCCTCCCGGCTCCGGCCGCCGCTCCGGCCACCGGCGCTAACAGGGGGAGCGGGACCGTGCCCGGGGCCACGCGGTGCCCGGCGGGAGAGGCGCGACCGAGCTCTGCCTTTTGGGGCGTTTTTTAGCGCTGTTGTTTAGGGTTCGGTGGTTTTTTGTTTTGTGTTTAGGTCGCAGTCTTGCGCCGGGGAAGTGCTCCCCGTTGCGTTCTCACTTTGGTGAGATAAAAGTTACCGTCTTCTCCCGTACCCCCCTGTCCGGATGCGTGTAGCTGAAGGGATTTAAAGGGACCTGCCAAACCTGTTGTTTACTCGGGCTGTGCCCGCACGCAGCGGGCAGGGCTGAATCCCGCCTGCCCTGGAGCCCCCCCGGCGGCGCTTTCCTGGCGGGAACGGCCCCTGTTCATCCTACAAAGAGCCTTGTCCCCGACTGATGGCTCGTCCTTCGGACCTAAATTATTCAATGAACATTACAATTGCAAAAAACTTGGGAGCTGCCCCCCGGCGCTGTGGCTGTGCCGGCAGCCGGTGCCGGGAGCTGATGCAGGATGCTGCCGCCGCTGTGCCCTGAACACGTGTCTGGGCTGGAGGCCGGGCCCTGCCGCCGTCTCCTCGTGGCTGCGGAGCGGCAGGAGAAAGCCCAGCGTCCTGCATTGAGCCCACAACTGCGATGCTCTTTTTCACTTTGAGTTTCAATTTGGTGCTTAGGAAGGTGGCAGGCTGACAGCCGTGCACGCAAGTGTTGCACTCTTAGGACAAGGCAGTGGGTGAAAGTGATGGTTCCTCAGCAAACTACTGCTGTGTGCTTGTTTCCAAAGCTGAGACTGTTCCTGGCAGCCCTGTATAGGGTGTGTGCACCCCCTTCTCGGCAGTCTGCACGCAGACAGATCCACTGTGTAGTTTACAGCTTTTTAAAATAAAAGATTGCACAAACTCTGCACCATTGAGACAGACAGTGAACTGGAAACTTTTCTGCTGATACCACTGGACACTCAACTCCTTTGGTACACAGGTGAACTTTTGTTTTCTTGGGATATGTGGTCCCTGATAGAGAAGCAGCAAGTAACAAGTCGGGATTTTCAAACACACCCACAGGCATGCAAGATCCAACTCCCACTGAAAGTAGGTGGAATTGAGTGCCAGAGCCTCTGGGAAAAATTCCTCCCCAGTTCATTCTCTAAAAGGAGCTAATTGCCTATGTATTCAGTCTCCCTTTAAGAAGAAAATATCACTGACTTCTTTGTAGAAGATGTTAAAACTGCCGATAAATTCACAAAGGCTAAAAATAAAACTGTGACAGTTTGTTGTCTCACTCGTGCTGAGCAGCTTTTTCTGTGTTAGCTAACTGCGTTGCTTCTTATTACCTGATGCCTTGTACCTCTTTCACAATAACATGAACATCCACAGGGTCCTACTTGACAGTCAGCTTCATTCTTTCACCCCCTGTAGCACTTGCTTTTTAACACAAAGAAGAAGGCAGTGAGCTGGGACTTGAAAATTGCCTGGGCAGGACTCCATTTCACAACTTAAGCCTTTGCATTTCTGTAGAATGTGCTCCGTCCAAAGTCCAAGTGAAATGACCAGTAATACTGCTTAAGGACTGGAAATGTATCCTTTTTAAAGAAGTCATTTCAGCTGTTCTGCCAAATAATTACTGCTCCTTCTGTTCATACCATCCAGGAATGTTACCCTCTTTAAAAACAACGTAAAAGAACCCAGCCAACAAACACAACCCAAAACTTCAGTGTCTCGTGATCTCAAGGGGCTGTGATGCTTTTTCAGTAGCAGATACTTGCAGACAGCATCACAACAGCTGTGGTGACTGCACTCAGATAAGCATCTCAGACTGAACTCCAGCACATGTTTGAGAACATCCCAGTTTTCCTTGTTGGGCTCATGCTCAGGCTGAGTGTGGTGTTAGTTATGCAATAGGAGTTTCAGGCAGGGGGAAGTCATCTTTCAAGATGGAATGTCTGCAGGTGGGACAGGTTTGGAATTTTTTTTCCCCTTATGCAAATCTTACTGATTATTGTTTTCATGCTTTGGCCTATCCCTTCTGGGGCACTAACCACATGGCAGTTCAGAGGAACACCCACGTGGCATAGACTTTTAGTTCTCTAGCTTAAATGAGATAGGAACTTCCTTCCCAGGGAAGATCCAACAGGTGAGTGGGCTCCTTTATACTTGACTGCTTCTGAAAATGTAACTAGGAACAGCTTGTTCCAGCCAGGATGCCATGGAGACTCAAACATGGGAAAGAAATGTCCAGTTTGATCTTTGATAAGTGCGTAGTAGTTGCTGCTAGGTGCACTGGCTGTGCTGAGATTTCACTTCAGCACTGAGCACACAGCAGCAGCTGTGGACCTCTATCAGCAAAAGAGTGAGTTACTTATTTTGTCAGAGGAAAGATTCCTGAAGATGTAGTTTTCACCTTTTTCTGTTTTGCTCAGCTCATCAAGTGACAACTCCACAGAGTGCTGTGACATTCGCATATTCCTGGGCTGTAATAGCCAAATACAGCTTTCCTCCAAGTAAAATTGTTTTGGGTGGAGAGAGGAAGGAAAGTGTAAGGAAAATCTTGAGGCTATAGGGGGTCAGAAGAGTGTACAGTACACACAATTCCAAGGTTATGGTAATTGGTTATTAGTACCTCTGTTTTAAACTATAGGCAGAGATGACAGTAAAAAAATATTTTTGTAGCTACTGAAGCTGCATTTTCAGACAGCTCCCATTAGATTGGTCTCTTAACATCCTTGGAGCATTCTGGCTCTGTGCACGTTCAAAAATTTTTTTTTTTTTGAGGGATCCAATTTTAGCTTCTCTTCCAAGGGTTTTTTGCAACAGCCTGTAAACTCAGGGGGAGGTATGTTTATGTTGAGTCTCTGATACAGATCAGTCTCTCTGTTGATGTACAATTCTCTGTCTTACAGCCGACTTTCAGTAGAGCTATTGCAGTTTATTTCAGCAGGGGGACAGGCCCAATAATTTATTGTGAGAAAAGCAACTCTGCTTCTGGCGCTGTAGACAGCTCTGGAAGCATTTTTCATGTGTGTGCATGTGCCTGGGTGTATGCTCTTGCAGATGCAAAAGCCAGAACACCTATGTTCTGTCTATATTAAGGCATCAGTTTTGTTCCCTTTAAAAGGAAAAAAAAATTGTATAATTTTGGCTGTGTTTCTTAGTTTCAATGAAATGCTGTAGGGATGACAACTGAGATTTTCACTGACAGGAACTGGCTGCGTCAACATATGTAGGTAGATGGTATTTTTCTTTAGCCCAGCTTCAGGGAGGCTGTGCCAAGGCTGTTGTGTACAGGGAAAGGGAAATCAAATCGTTGTTCTCTCTGAGAAAGGTACTGGGAGCTCTGGGTTGCCCAAAGGGTGAATGATCCCAGGTCAGAGTGGGGGGATGGGAGGAGAGAAGGATACTGAGTATTTGGACTGGCATGCCTCTGCTTTCCAGTAACTCCAGGGAATGTTTCTCTTTCAGCTTTGCAAGAAGCAGGTGAGCATGTTCATTCCCAGTGGCCTGGTAATTGTGTTAGGAAGGAGACATGCCTGTCTTCTAGGAATTCCGTCCTTTCTATTATAAAAGGTTTTCATTCTTCTTGGGTGATCAGAAAGAATGCAAAAGGAATCTGGAAAAGCAAATGGAAGTGGCTCAGCTTACTTCAAGATCTGAAAGAGTTCAGAAGGTCTTCCCTAACTTGAAAACTTAATGAGGATCTGAAGCAGTGCTTCCTTTTCATTTAGATCATCAAATTAAATTTTGCAAAGAAAACTAACCACCAAATTCTAGTCCTGACAGGTAACAAAAACATGAAACCATTTTCACACACATGCTTCTTTGTACCAGCCTTTCACAAAGGTAATAAGCAGGGTGTGGGGTTTTTTTTGTTTGTTTGTTTTTTGTTTTTTAATTGTCCACTACTTTTCTCTTCCTGACTATTCCTGACTTTACCATTCTCTTTTGCAAGACAAGTTTCTATTTTTGATGCTGCTTTTTCAAAAGTGAGAAGGCAGAAGAATGGAAAGAGCATTTTCCTGGAGACTTTTCTGAGTCCATTCAAGTTGCTAAAGCAGTTGTATAAAGCAGAACTAGAGCAACTTCTGCAAGGAGAAGCTGTGGAGAGGGACACCAGGGAGGGAGAAGGATCACTTTTTCCTTAGTTCAGGGGAATACTGCTTTCTAACTAGTGCAGATAGATCTTCATTTCTGCAGAATGACAAATAACCCTCTGCTAAGGTTTCTGGTTCTTTCTTTGGAGATCTGTCCCCTTCACTTCTGTGAAAATGTATCACAACTGCTGATACATTTTAATAACATGCTTTAATTTGGCAAATAGCTAAAAAGTTAAAAAGCATTAATAACATGCTTAGATTTGGCAGAATTATGTTGTGTAATGCTTCTTAACTTTTAGGCAAGTTACTTAGTTTCTACTTGCCGTTTTTGTTATCTGTCCCAAATTGCACATGGTTAAAGTTCCACAGCTAAGATTCAGGTGTTAGGGCAGTGGGCATCCTGACTTCCTGGTTCTGATTTGAGATCTAAGTTGCCAAGCTTTCAAGTCAAACCTTTTAAAGGGCACAGTGATATTTACTTCTAAGTCCATATTAGCTATTAAGCTCTCCAGCTGACAGAATATTTAGTGTATAGTGGTCAAATGGCAACTGTTTAGGATTAAATGTGTAACTGGACTGACGCCTTCCATTTATAACTGCACGTGGATGCAGTTGTCAGAGAAATCTGTTTAACTTGTGGTTTTGCTACTAACTCTTCCCCATTCAGGCATGATGTGTGGCAATACCATTGCTGACCATTCATCAAGTGGGAAACAGATGGCACTAGTTTCTCTTCTATTGAATGATGGTGTTGAAAAGCGGCTCCTGTGAGAATGGCAGCAATGATGCAAGCCAAAATATTTTCAGAATATATGTGTTTTCCAGTCTTTGCCAGAACATAGATTGTAAAAAGTGCATCTTATTCTACTGTGGTATAAATGTCAGCTGGTGACAGAGATCATCTTATCATTGTCTGTATTGCTGGAAGAAACAGGATTAGAAAGTAAACTACGTAGTTGATAGTTGTTTCTTGCCACATAGCAGTCAAGATTTTCTTGCTGCTTAAATTTGACAGCACTGATGAACTTTGTGTCTGTGATTAGTCTTTGACTTTCTAAAGAAAAGTGCCAGACCACAGATTTAACATTGGAGTAGTCAAACAACATCTAAAATTGCTGCTTGGAAGCTGAAAATTCCCAGGTGAGCACATTGTTGCATCTCCAGAGGCTTGTTGAGCAATGTCCTCAAGAGCACATCGGGTGCTAAGAAACTAAATAGTCAGAGTGTCTGCCTAGATACTCCATTTGTTTTCTCGACAGGTCGGGAATATTTACCTGATTTGGCTGGGCATTCTGTTTGCTACGCCTCCAGCAGAGGCTGAGAGTAGTTTGGAGTAACCATCCCTCAATGAGCCTGTTCAGCAGGTCACTACTTAGATACTTTTCTTTTACTTACTAGATCTGCTCCTGGCCTTCAGACCAATGCTGTACTAATACAGGGAGCAGTGTATCTCCTAAAAGCCTGACACCATTTGGGGTGACTTTGCTGGATATTTGCACAAGTTAACCTTGGGAGAACATAGCCCTAGGTGAGCTCCTTGTGCTGTAAATGTGAAGAAAGGAATTCAGCACTTCAAGCCTGTGGAAGACAGCATGATGTACTGGGACAGGTGGGAAGGAAAGACTTATCCTCTCCATCTCTCTCCTAGGCCTGGAGGATCTCCTTGGCATTCAGCTTGAGCAAGTCCCTTGCCATCAACAGGCTCTACAAGGTCAAGACAAGCTTTATGGAGAGTTGAATCTTCCTAAATGTTGGTGCAGTAGTAATTGCAAAGAGCCACAACCTCAATGAGCACCAAGTGGTCTCCCATATGCTAGATTGAAATGCAAACATGTACATTTTCAGCTGGAAACTGGTTCCTTAACAGATTTTGTGTCAGTATTAGCCAACAGTATTGGATACAATTTTTACTTTTATCTTGTTCTTGGGAACCTGGGAAAACTGCATGTTTATTTTGCTGTGCTCCTGTACTCTTGATCTTCCCCCTTGGGGTGGGGGGGATGTATTTTCATCTCTGTGTAGGACTGTGGCAGGCCTTGGATGGTTCTCTGGCTTTTGCTGTGGTCCCACAGAAGTCCACGGGATCTTTTCCTGTTGCACATGATCTCCCTGTCAATCAGATGAGTGTGACACTAGGTATGGTCGTTTTGTGGAAGCATGTTTCTGACCTCACCTGAACCTGCCTTTCAAAATATTTTATTGCCATAATGATGTGGGAAGTCCTGGCAGTGTAGATGAAAGATTTCAGATTATTTTTCTCTGTACCACTGGAAGGTAAAAGGATTACAGCCCTTACCTTTCTGAAGGTGGAAGATTTGGGGACAGATGCCTACACCACAAATGTTAACCAGTAACCTGAGGGTTACTGGGACTTGGTAATGCCTGGGACTGAGAAGTGACTGAGAGTTCCCCCTCATCACACTTACCCCACAAGTGGTGGAGTTGCTCCTCTCTTGGAAGTCCTTCCTGGGCTGCTGGGTCATTCAGAAGATTTTTGTTAGCTTCTTAAAGAATTCAGCACCTTGGCCTTTGTTAAGGGAGGAGAGGGCAGTGCTGTGTTATTTGCATGACTCCATCCAATTTTATTTTTTTTAAAGCAGAAGTTCTCAGCAGTGGCAACCTCTTCTCCTGGAGCTGCCTGCAGCTGGAGGCCTGTCCCTTCTGTGAGCCCTTGGTGTGAGTTGAGCAGCAGAGATGGCTGCAGGTCGCTCCTTGCAGCAGGTGGTTGAGGCAAACCTTGCAGCAGGGTCTGTTCAAAAGAGAACATCTTGGAACAGCCCTGCCTGTGTTATGAGGCAGATGCTGTGTGGCCTGTGAGGACTTGCTGTGTGTCCAGGCCCGGTGCCAGGAGAGCAGCAGCTTTGCCCAGTTGTTGGTTTGGGTTTTTGAAGCGCTGTGGGAACCCTGTTTGCTCTGACAGCGTCTCATGCCGTGTCAGACTGTGCCTGACAGGAGCCTGCACTGGGGAACAACCACCTTAGGGGAGAACTGGTTTGGGGGGGTGTCAGCATGTGGTGAAGGGCTCTTTGTCACGGTGGCTGCAGTAACTAACTTGGAAGTTTCTGCCTGGAGAACGGCTCCGCTGTATGATACCTGCTCTGATAGCAAATCCCAGCCTTGGTGTACTGAGAAGAACAGGCAGATCTCTGAGAGCAGGAGAGCATTCTTGGCTTTCTGGGCTGGGGGCAAGTTTGCAGAGCTGGTGGTTACAAAGCAGCAACTTCCCTGTGACTTGAGTTCCATCCTTATTGGCGAGGATGTACAGTAGGCACATGCTGAGATGCGCCCCAGGGTCCTGCTCCTTGGCCCTTTCTTTCCTGGCTAGGTTTCCTTCCCATGGAAAGCAGGGCGGGGAAGGCAGGAGGGCAAGAACAGAGCATGTGCTGACATGGAGCTGGGATGCTCATCCAGGCCCTGAGAACAGAGAAGTGCTCCTGGGTCCTGCAGTGCAGACTGGGCCACTGAGGGCTGGGTGGGACTCCCCCACCCTGCTGTTTTTAGAGCAGCTTTTCAGGTATGTCTGCCCTACAGCCTGCGGGTATGACTGCAGCTCATTTAAAATTACTCCTACTCACTCTCAGCAAAGTTTGCCAGGGGTGTTTCCAACCAGCACTGGTGGTGGTGATGATGAAGTAGTTCAGTGACCCGGAGTTCAGCTGCCAACTCCTTATCCATGGGCTTGGGAAGGTTCATATGGGCTGTCCTGCAGCCTGTTTTGCTACAAGCACAGGGCTCTTATTGGCCAGGTTGGCAGTATTCACACATCTGGGTTGTGCTGTTGTAGATGTGCCTTTCCAGTAGTTTTGTGCAGTAAATGAGCTTGTTATGGGGCCTGTTGGGTATTGCTTAATATTCCAGCTGTTAATTATATATTTTTTTTAACAACTGAATTCTAGGTGCATTTGTTCTTCTGAGGCAACGTGGGATAAAAAAAAACAAACTATGCCCTAATCTAGCAGTTTTTTCTTTCATTATCTAACAGTGATAATTAACACCAGTTTCTGTTTGTTTTCACAGGGTACAGCTGGGAGGAAAAGATGTTTGGCTTTCACAAACCGAAGATGTACCGGAGTATAGAGGGCTGCTGTATTTGCAGAGCTAAATCTTCCAGTTCTCGTTTCACTGACAGCAAACGTTATGAAAAGGATTTCCAGAATTGTTTTGGGTAAGATTCTCACCTTAGTCAGCAGTTCTGGCATTGATCTCTAAGCTGCAAACCTGATGTCCTGTCCTTGCTCTGAAAGCCTGAAAGATTAGGTTAGCAGAAGGGAGTGGTGGGAAAAAGGCTTCAGCTTCCTCGCAGCTTTCCTGGGCAGGCGAGGAGGGGCTGGATCCTCTCCTGCTGTGTGTGGTACCATTTGATTTTCAATCTGCTGTCACTGCCAGGGGAGAGCTGGTAATTCATAACCACAAAGGATTATGCTCTCCCACCTCACAGCACGTGCAGGGATTTTAGACTTCTCTCAGACTGTGCATTTTTTGTCGGTTCCATAGAGGTGTAAACACCTACATGAAATAATGAACTCTATTGATCTATGGGAACTTTCAGTGGCTCTCTAGATTCCAGAATGTTAGATAAAACTTGATGAGTAAATATTTAGCAGTTTCAGCAGGTTTTATGCAGAGTACCCTGTTACAAATATTGGTGTCTTTGTTCAAATAGGACATAGCAATATGTTATTAAAACCTCTCATTGGAAAACCATTCTCTTGGAAAGTGATTAGCTTTCCAGTTAGGTAGCATTGCTTAAAAGCATTGGTAAATAAAACTATAAATACTAGAGATTTCTTTTACCAGTTACTGTGATCTTTCAATTTTTTTGAATACTTTTGAAGAGCTTTGAAATTTTTGTATAAAATTCACAAATTTCTCCACTTTTTCTAAAAACACTCTTTTCATGTAGTGAACTTTAGAGTGCTTTGTATTTACCTTGGATTTTTTGTGCACAAGTCTGGTGGTAACAGTTTTCCTTATCATATTTCTTGACTACTGTCCTTGGCAGCCAAAAGCTGTGTGCAGATCTATTGCTTTTTTTTTGGGTGGTTGTTGTTTTTAACTGCAGTAAAGCAGCTTGCAGTTTACCAGGACCATTGTTGTGCTATCTGAACTATGTTTGCCAAGGTAAAAATGCAGACTAAACACTGGGCAAATAACGGTTTCCTGAGGCTGCCTCATTCATCTATAAATGATCCAAAGTCTTCCTATTTAAATAGCAGAAAAATTCTAGAGTGTTTCCCTGTTATATTTCTTTTAGCATGGATTAGCAGTAGAGATGGTTCCTGAAGAAAGCTTGTTAGAGGGAGCAAGTTTTGCTGTCATTCCAGTGACTGCTGTTTCTGAAACCTTATCCTGTGCTAGTGTGGGAGTGTGTTAGGTGATGTTTGTTACTCATCCTTGAAGCTCTGTGAGAAAGTTAAGACCTGAGTAAGCTGTTGATGTTTGTTCCCAAGTGTACATTTGAATAACATGATTATTCCTCCTGCTCCAGACTAACCAATCCACTGCAATTGTGTCTTGGTTTTGGGGGAAAAACCTGCAGATGATGGGACTGTTGTTCTCAGTGTCCCTCTGGAGGCAGATTGTGACACCTTTTATTTCTGTGTGAAAAAATGCTTTCTGAAAGTGAGACCTGGTCTTTAAATGCCACTGTTTGAGCATCCCAGATGAATTGTAATTCCAGAAAAACAGAATTTCAGAACCCTTCTTATTGGTCAATTTTTATACTTCTTGCTGGTAACAAGTGGGGGTGTGCTTTTATTAACTGTTGTTAAGTGACCTTTGCTTTTGTTTTTACCAGGCTCCATGAGGCTCGCTCAGGAGATATTTGCAATGCCTGTGTTCTTCTGGTGAAAAGATGGAAAAAATTACCAGCAGGATCCAAAAAAAACTGGAATCATGTTAGTAATTCATTTCTCTTCTGCCCCATAACTAACTCTTTCTACACAGGGGAGGTGCTGGCAGGGGTTTGAGGTTTGCTCTTTCACCCACACTCTCCCTTCCCACCCTCAGCATCTCTAAATCCTTCCTGGAGTATTTACAACTATATGGCTCCTACCTGCTTATGTGCAAATGGTGATTATGCAAGCCTGAGATGCAGTCACAGACTGATTTACCTTGTAATTCCTTGTTTTCACAAGCTCATAACTTTGTCCAAAAGTCTCTTATGGCATTAAAAAAAAAGAAAAATCAGATTTGGCCTTTATCCAAAATTGGTTACTTTTTTTTTTCCCAAGCAAAGTGATTTGCTCAAGCAACACATAAGTCAGTCTCATTTAATCAGATAATTACAATGACTAATATCTTGCAGCTATTTGCACTCATATATTCTGTTTTGATAGGTCTAATTCAATTCAGGCCTAGGGCTGGGAGAATGATCAGGATTCCTTGTGTATATAATATTCTTTGTCCATGATGCCTTGATAGTAATGGGAGCCAGAACTATGGTTATTACTACCACTAGCTTTACTCAGAAGTTAAATTTATGATGAAAAAAAAACCCAAACAAACAAAAAAAAAACACCTGCCAGCGAAAATGCTTGGCAGACATTCTTAACTGGACCTGGATCAGTTAAACAATAATTTGGTTCTAAACTGAATGTGTCAAAAATGGGAAGATTTAGCTAGATTTAAATGAAATATCAGAGAGTCAGTGCACAAAACTGCCTTGAATTATCTAAGGGGTTTTTGAACAGCCTCCAGCTGAGTCAGTACCTGTGTCTTGACGGGGGCAATATCTGGGCATGGTGCACAAGTATTCAGACATGCATTTTCTCTGTTCTAGGTGGTAGATGCCAGGGCTGGACCCAGCCTTAAAACAACATTGAAACCAAAGAAAATGAAAACTCTGTCTGGAAGCAGAATAAAGAGCAATCAAATCAGCAAACTGCAAAAGGAATTCAAGCGGCACAGTAAGTGGATCCAAAGAGATTTTGGAGATAAACTTCAGCCTCCCCTAACACAGCTTGCTGTTAACTGGCCAAGCTGAATCACCCTCTAGATTTGGTTGTGCACTCACACATTTGGGCTCACCCTGTTTTCACAGCCTCTCATCCTCTTGAGAGCTTGGGGAGGGTGCGGAATGAGAAGGAAGAGCTTGTGTGCAGGGTGGGCTGCAAGACAGAGGTAGGGAAGTGGCAAGGGGGCATGGGGAGTCTGGCTTGAAAGTGCAGGCAGTTGTAACTTATGTCCCACACTTAAATGACATATCCCTAGAAAGAACATCTTGGGCAAAGATCCCAGTGAACCTGAAGCTGGAAGAGACTTCTCCCTGCTTTCAGTAATGTGCTATGGCCATTTTCACCTCTCTTTTCCCAAAAAACCTTACAGTCTTTTTCTTCCATACATACTTTTTAACATAGATTTACACTCCTCCCTTAAATTCCTACCATGTTTCCTTATACCTCCCTCTGCCAGTCTCAGTCATTTCTTTCCAGTAGTACATGGACTCTCCAAACAGATTTGGATTCATAGCTTTCCAACAGAGCCCATCTGCCAGTTATGCTCTAAATGTGTGTCAGCACTTAAGGCTTTTCTTCTAAAGCAAACCTTCCAGCTTCTTAACTGCTGCTGACTTGGTCTCTCTCTTTCAATTATCCTACCTAGTCAGGAGGAGAAGCCTCCAAAGAATCAGTAAAGGCCCTGACCCAATGAGCTTTTATCTCGTCATTCAAGGCACTTTAGTTAATCTAACTGTGTTACTGTAGCTTCTAGAGATGACAGCTGAGAGATAGGAGAGTAGTGTGTGTCTGCACTGAGTCTGTAGTTCCTAGTCTTGATCCAGCAAAAGCTCAATACTACCTAACACATATATATATATATAATGCACTATTGGGAAGAGCTTTGCAGCACTTTACCTGAAAGTGTGAAAAAGAAAATGTACACCGAGAGAGAAATTCTGGAGCACAGATTTCCACTGTCTTGAGGGATTTCCCAGTGATTTCAGAGTGTGGCCTGTGTGGGCTGTGTTTAAGAGCCAGAAACTGAAGCCTGATCCTAAATCTCTTTCTAATCCCTCATGTACAAGGACTCCATCCACTTCTGAAGTCTGTTTCACAAATCCTGGCACTCTCTATATTGAAACAGGCAGGAGCAAGTGAAATAAATGCGTTGTCATTGTTAGGTTTTTCTTGTTAATTAAAACACATCTGTGCCTCCATTCCAAATACACGAGTCAGGAGGAGGGGAAGTCGTTGGATGCGTGTCCTGATCCTTGCATTTCCTCTTTGCCCTGCAGATTCTGATGCCCACAGCACGACCTCGAGTGCCTCCCCAGCTCAGTCGCCCTGTTACAGCAACCAGTCGGACGATGGCTCTGACACAGAGCTGAGCGCTGGGGCCAGCAGGACACCAGTGTTCTCCTTCCTAGATCTCACATACTGGAAAAGGTAAAAAGCAACAGAACTCGGTGCAGGCAGCAAGCACACTTTGCCTGCATGCTGCTTGATTCTGCCTCTTCATCTTTATTTCGTGTAAGGATATAATTTAAGTCACAGGGCATTATACAACACCTGTCTGTCCATGCTTGGAAAGAAATGCTTTGTATTTAAGATATTTTCCCTGTATCTCTATGCAGTTCCCTAAACACTAAAGCAGTTGCTGGGAAATATTTTTGCTGGTTTTGAGAATAGCAGATTATATTCGTGTCTGTCATTATCTCTTCTTAAAACTATGCCCTGTAGATATGATGGGTTGCTACATACAAGAGTGCTCTCAGCTTGCCAGCAAAACATAGCATTTGATTTGGTTGACCTGTGATGGTAGTCATTTGGAAAAAAAAAAAAATCCTGCAGTGGGAGGAAAACCACAAGGTTTTCTGTGAGCTGACGAGCTTGTTATCTTTTATTGCATGTTGTGACACAGTAATCCCTTGTTTAGCTAATTGCTCAATTGAAATTGTTGTGACTTTGCTGCCTCCTCTCAAATAATGTTTGCAAGTGCATTGTAGCCAAGGTTAGTTCAGCCCAGATGGTTGTGTCTGAAACTTCTCTGGGAAGCAAAGTGGGAGACTTGGTTTTGTGTAGACATGCTTGTGTTGTTTCTCTGTCTTTTTTTTCATTGATTGGTTGGTTGTTTTTTTTTTTTTTCCCTAAAGACCTGTTGTGGATTTTGACGGAGACTTGTTTTCTGTTTGTGAACAGTCTTTCTGCCCCTGTTCTCTGGGCTGGAGGCTCAGCAAAGTAGTGTCTGGGGTCAGACTTACTTTTAGAATGTTTGTGAATCCTGTATATTATAAACAGACAAAGTATCTGTCTCCTTCCATTTCTTCCAGGCAAAAGGTCTGCTGTGGAATTATTTACAAAGGGCGTTTTGGAGAAGTCCTCATAGACACTCATCTCTTCAAACCTTGTTGTAGCAATAAAAAATCTGCCACTGAAAAGCCAGAACAAGAAGGACCCCAGTCTCCAGCAATCTCCACCCAAGAGGAGTGGTGACTTCCTTGAATAGCTGCAGAAGGTTATACAGATCCTCTTATTCTCTGGAAAAATACTAGAAAAGTGACTGTTCACTTTGGACACCTGCTATGCTGCCAAAAGACTATTCCCTAGAACTGTTTTGGGTTTTACTGCTACAATTCCACAAACTCTGAAGCCAGTTTGTATCCTTTCAGAAAGACTGTACATAATATTTAAGATGCTGTGGAACACTTGGCAAAGCTGAATGCTGCTGCAAGGTTGTCTAATTTTCCCCCACACTCATTTCCCAAGTGAATATGAGGATGGGGTTTGTATATTAAAGTATATGTAGTTCATGTTTCTGTATTGAAAGAAGCAGTGGTTGTAAGGCTTTTGTTCTTTTTTTTTTCTTTCTTTAAAATTTGGTTGGCAAATTTCCTAAATTCCCAAGAAAATATTTCATTCTTAGACATGTATGAGATGAATTAATGAATGAAGATGAACTAATGCATAGAAATGTTATGGATCACCTCTCTAGTTATATAAATATATATTTTTAAAGGTGTGGCGATTTCACCCTAGACTACTGACATAAAAAAGACAAATATTTCATCTCTCCCATGTGACACAGACTGGTAATCTGCAGA
Source organism: Cyanoderma ruficeps (assembly GCA_008694505.1). Lineage (NCBI taxonomy): Eukaryota > Metazoa > Chordata > Aves > Passeriformes > Timaliidae > Cyanoderma > Cyanoderma ruficeps. The sequence goes on from VZDJ01000426.1 coordinate 7,244,263, forward strand.
CATCTCTACTTCAAGTGGTAGCTATCTGAGAAGGCCTCCAGCACAAAAGTGCTCTTGAGAAGGGGTGGGAGAGCTCTCCACCTTAGCTAAGGATTAAGATTCACCTAAGAACTGAACATAGCAAAGTGGGAGGTTACTTTGTTTTAAGCCAGCAGCAGGCACCCTGGGCTTGGTGTAGTAACCACTGGTGGTTAGAGATGGACCAAGAAACTTCTTAATGCCCAAGTCAGGTGTAGATGACAGCCAGAACTGAGGAACTGCTCTCTGTTGGCCCAGTGCAGCAGAAATGTGACCACAAACAAGACTCCTCCCGGGTTTGGACCTGACAAAGAACCAAACCCTTTGCTAAGCAAATCAGGCTCTGGTCCAGGGACATAATCTGGTTGCAGCCTGGGGTCTGGATTCACAATAACTGTTTTGAAACCCTTCCCCTGCAGTGCTTCTCTGTGTTTGGGTTTTGTTGTTTTTTATTTTCGTTTGTTTGTTTAAGCAACTGCCAGATCAGCGCTTTTGTGAATACTGAATCTGAAAAGTTCTGCTAAGAATGGTGCTGTGCTGAATCAAGGCAGCAGCTCTGTTTGCATATGTGATCAAAAGATAATACTTTCTCCACAGATTCCCAGACAAACTCATGTGCAAATCGTTTTGACACTCCTTCAAACTCTGCTTTGCCTGTAGGGTGGAAGCAGCTTCCTGGAAGATTGTACTGCAGTTTTAGCTCCCAGTTGCTTCATGTTCCTTTTATGAAGGTTTAACTCATGTGAGTTGGGAATTCTGTGTTGTGTTTGGTTGTTTTTTTCCTGGTTTTAGGGGGAGGGAGGATTTTTTTTCTATTACCCTTTTGGGATATCCTACAATGGATTTCTACATGGTGTGATTCTTGGGGTGTCCTGTGTAGGGCCTTCAACTCAGTGTATTCTATGATTCTAAGCTTTTCTTTTTTGTGAGAGTCATTGGCATAATACTGTGGTGGGTAGGGTTTAGGACTGGATTTCCATATTGTCTCAGTTCCTGAAATGGGAATACTTAGCAAATGAAAATATAGATAGGAATAATGCAGTTTTAAGAGGAGCCTCTACCCTCAAAGCTTTTTTTTTTCTTTCTTTTTTCCTCTCCTGTTGGGTCAGCCAACCTCTGGAGAGAAAGAAAATCAGGGGAAACAGGGCTTTGACTTATCACAGCCTTACAGCTTAGAGCTTTCCTTGGACTCATTTTGCTTTTCCTAAACTCTGAGGTTCTTAAGGGAGGACAAAGCTGTTTACCTTGCTTTTATTCTCAACCAAATAGAACCTTTCAGGTTGGAAAAAACCTAAGCCCATTGAGTCCAGCCATAGATATAATGAATACTTGATTGTATAAAGGCATAACTAGGTTGGTCATGTCTAATAAGGGCTTGAGCAAGAGTCCTCACTGTGTTTGCAGACACCTATTTCATGTGAATTTGTGTTTTCAGCATCAGTAATTCTGTACACCTAAGAAGGCTGCAGTGTTGGTGATAGGATGTGCTCTGATACGGATCATCTCTTCTGTATTTATTTATTTATTGCTAGATTTCAACCACCAACTGCTTCCCCTATTCCCTCCCACCTCTTCCATTCCCGGTAGTAATGCAAAATGAGTAGTCATGCACTTTGTATTAATGTATTAGAAATCTATGGAACCTGTTTTGTACTTTTATACTGTTCAGACACTTGTAATCCACACTTTGTTTTTACTAGGGTAATGAATAAATTTAGACTTATTTAGAAAATAAACAACTTCTGTGTTTATTTCAGCTCTGTTCTTCTGTTAATTAGATTTAGTGTTGGACCCAGCCCAGGCAACCCATGTTTCTATTTGAACAAGACCAAGCCTTTTTTTAAGGGAGGGAGTGAGGTAATTCATTTCCTATTTAATTTGGAAAGATGGGTAGAGCAAAGGAAGGAGGTGGTGTTTGTTATGACAGACAGCTGTCTCAGGGCAGAATCACAGAGCTTTCCCCTGGCACTGCATGTGTGTCAGGCATTCCTTTCCTGGGAATGGGTGGTGCTGGCATTCCATGTTCCCAGGGGGCTTGCTCTCTCTGTAGCTCACCAGCATTCATCAAAGGCCAGCACTGAAGGGTTGGTGCTGACAGCATTTGGAAACATCCCTTTCCAGATCCAGAGGAGTTGGTGGAAGAGACTCGTTCTACTCTGTTGAAGCTGGAGCCTGGTGTGTTCCTTCCCACGGCAGGCACAGGCAGCTGGATGAGCTCCAGCAGACTGGTGGGAGCAAGGTCTCTGGTAGGAGCTGTCAGTGAGTAACTGAGTTTAGAAGATAATGGGGAAAACATTGCAACCTTAAGCACGATGGCTTGTTGCAAGAGGCTATTTTGGACTTCAGTGGAAATGCTGATTTATTCCTGCTGATGTACTGGCTGTTTTCTTACAAATTGAGCATAATGATATTCAGAGATACATACAGAAATCGTTTCAGAAAGCTCTGCATATACTGCCAGATTGTAGTACAATAGCATCTGGTTTTGACATATTTGCATTATCTGCTGTAGATGCCTAAACATACCTTGGACATAATTCAGTTCACCTAAAATGTAAAGTCTGTAAAGTCACTGAAGAGAAGCAGATGCACCAAAGGGTGGTTTAAAGCAAGTAACCTGCTGTGTGTAACCCATTATTTGCAACTTTTTACCCTGTTTCAAACAATTAGTTCTTTTTTTCTCTCAGACTGCTGCTGCACACCAGTGACTACAGCTACTGTCAGGATAACCTCTGGGTGCTGAGGACATCTGTGTTGATGGATAGAGGGCTTTGTGGAGCAGAAAACCTAACAGGGTTACAGTTATGGAGGAGGAAGCTCTGGGAATATTATGGGGGCATCTTCAGAGCAATGGGAAACAAAATCTGGAAGCAGAATCCTGGTTATACAGCCCTCCTGTGCTTCATCTGGATCAGCTGTCACAATGATAAGTGTGACATGTGCTAAAATACCTCACAGTGCACACATTATATATAAAGGTGTTTTACAGAGGATTGTATTGAAAGACGAGAAAAACACAGCATGGGCCAAGATATTTTGTTGGAGGTCACCAGGGGATAGGGAGCAGATCCATGATTTCCAAAGCCTGAGTCGGGCACCCAGTGCTGCTGCTGCAGAATGCAATGGCAAATTCTGTTTGCTTTTGTGCAGTGCTGTATGAAGAGTAATTTTATTCTGGTTTGTACAATTTTGAAGTCTCTGTGACTTCTACAGCACTGAACCTGAGACATGCTTTCTGAGCAGATGACTGGGCCCTATCCAGTCCCAATGACTAAAAAGGTACAGCTCCTCTGAAGTCATATAAAAACTTCATTTCAATATTATGTAAGAAAAAGAGAAACTCCTTCTAAATGGTTCTTGTATCAATATAATTTTTTAAGTTGTCCATATTAGGGGTAAGAGCAGTCTGACATGTATTCTGCAGACCTGGTTCTGCAAATGTCAACATCAGAGACACAACCAACTCCTTTTTGGCTTTAGTTTTCTGTCTCTCCCCTGGATATCTGTCCATGAGGAGGAAAGGGAGCACATTTCCAGCTTCTGTCCAGCTCCCCTTTCTCAGACACTGGAAGTGGCACCAGGGAAATGCTTCTGGCTTCCTCCATATAAACAGTCCACAGTAAAGCAACACAAAAACAGTGCTGCTTTTCAGTATAACTATATGTGGGGTTTGTAAAGCTGTTATGGAGCTATTTGATCATGATGAGCATCATGTAGCCAACCCAGCCTTTTCAGAAAACCCCACTTAGCTCCTTGGTGGCATTTTTATTGGAAATTCCATGTCTATGTTGACCAGCAGCAGCTTTGAATTCCATTAATGGAGAACAGGTAAGTTAATAGTTATGTGCCTGTAGAGAAGTTACACATTCTGGGAGAGAAGAAAGCTACACAGAACCCTTGTGTACTCCAAATCCTGAAAGTGCTTGAAATGAAGGTTAACACTAATATTTCACGCCATCTATCATCGTGAATTTAGATTTTGTATCTGGTTTATATTTATTAATGAGACTAATTTGGAGAATACTTACTGTATCTGAGAGAGAGGTTATTAGTACAGGAGTGTGGGACATCTCATTGCCCTCATCTCTGGGCCAGCAGAAGAGTGACTGGAAAGGGACAGGCTGCTCCGGTGTCCTAACTCTCGGTTCTGGGCATGGGAAGGGACGTGATCCTGCTCAGCCCTTGCCCTCGTTGATATCTCATCACCGCAGACATGGTTTCATGCCTCAACTGCGAACTCGGCCCCGCCTCCCCGCAGCAGCCAGAGGATGCGAGAGCGCTGGAAATGGACTGGGAAACGCTGTAGGTGAGATTTCTTGGAAAGGAATGGGGGAATCGGGCACTTTGACGGCTCCGAAGAAGGATGACAGGGGTGGCTCTTACTGCCGACCTCTACAGCACGGCCTGACAATACCCAGGAGACCACGGACGTTTATGAGGAGGCTGGAAATCCTCAGTCCCCGCGGGAGCCACCGGCGCCGCTCCGCGCCAACGGGGCCGCGGCCCCCGCCGCCCGCCAGGTGGCGCTGGCCCGGCCCGGTCTGCGCGACAGGGACAGTGTCAGTCGCGGCTGCGGCCACCGTGTCCTGGGCATCCCGGCCGCAGTCACAGCATCCCCGGCAAGCCCAGCTGCAGTCCCAGCGCCCTGGGCATCCCGGCCGCAGGGACAGCCTCCCTGGCATGCCCGGCTGCAGTCCCAGCGCCCTGGGCATCCCGGCTGCAGTCCCACTGCTCCTTTCCCAGCTGCGGTCCAGGCGCAGCCTCGGGATCGAGCTGCGGGTTGCCGTGGCTCAGGAATCGCCGGCAGCACTGGGCTCTCCGCACTGCAATGGCACGGCCCGCCCCGCTCTCCAGCCACAAAAACCGAGCACAGACCTCATCGGCGTCCTTCCTTGCCCACACGCCTAGGAAAATGGGGCTTGAATTGCTTTAATTGCATCTCGGCAAGGAGTCACAGGACACGGGGGAAAGAAAAAGGAAAAGGACAATATTTTTACCTGGGCAAACACAAGTAATACCAGAAGTGATGGTCATGGTTGTCAGCATCAGTAAACTGGTGTCATTGTCTCATCCAAACCATGTGGCACCAGATCTGTCCCAGTAAAAGTAGCTGGGGACTACAAGAGAGATGCAAAGGAGCTGCTGTCAGGGGGATCCCTTAGCAGGGAAAGCAGCTCAGTGGAGGATGTACAGGTCTGTTGGCTCTCATTCCTGTGCTGTGTGATGATGTGAGAGCCACAGCTACACTCACGGTGAGCCTGGCCCAGGTGCTGCTGTTCTGAGGATGTGTCTGCTTTGAGGTTCTGAGAGCAGCTCTCCACTTGGCCTTCCTGCACGGCAAAGTAGGGCACAGGCCCAGCAGTGCTGCAGGCTGGGACACATGGCAGGCAATTTTCTTAGAAGCTGGACTAGAGATACTCCCCAGCTGCCAGATCTGTTCCCAGGAATTTTAACTGTGGAACAGCATGATGCCCTGATGATTGTGCAGTGCTGCACCTCATATATGTTTCACCTTCTGACATCTCGGAAGTAACTGCTTCCTGATGGCTCTGCCTGATCAAGGAGCTGGATCCTGGGTGTTTGCCTCTAAGTGATGATCTCTGAGGTCTCCTTCTGCCTGAAAGAAGATGACCAAGGACTCTGACTTCTTCCCCACCACCTGTGGCCCTGAGAGAAGTAGATCTTATATGCTCCTACAGTCTTTTTTCAACTCTGCTTTTAGGGAGAGGACACATCAGGTCACAAAGTCAGTAGGTGGGCTTTGCTGCTAAATTGAGAGGCTCTGGCATTCTACATTGCTCCATAGCTGCTGGTATGCCTTCTGTGATATTTATCTTCAAGAAATGGACAGGCAGGACATGCTGGAGGCACACATGGTATCTATAGCTTGGAGAGCACAGTAGGTAAGTATAAGGGGCCAAATCCTGCTCGGAGATGCAGGCCACTGCAATTGAGTCAAAAGGATTGTTCTTTCATCTGAGAACAGGTGCAAATTAAATGGATGTGAAATTTACAGCTGATTCCCAGACACTATGTAACCAGAATCAACAACTTGTGTTCCACTCCAACAGATTTCACATCCATGTGCTCCTGCTGCTCATTAACGTTGCCTAATTAGGCCATGGCATTCCACAGCAGTCTGATCCTGCAGCAGAGTTCTGACCTAGAGGCAGGAAGGAGTTCTTCTACCTGCTTGAGAAACCTCACTAAGTTATTGGGAAAATGCAGTGGATTGAATCCAGGTGAAGTCTTAGCGGTTAGTCACTAATGGCTTTTCACAAGGACTGCTTTCATGGCAAGGCCATCTTGTGAGGAATTGGAGAGCAAACCACAGCCTTTACAGAACCCTTCACAGAAAGGCTGCCACCTAGTAACAGTGGCACAGGGAGAGTTTCTGAGGATCTAATTAGATCTGTGTAAATTATTAACTGTGAATGCAGCCTTTTTATGGCTGAGTTACCAAAATGCCCATGGTCCAACCCTTTCACAGAATCACTAGGTTGGAAGAGACCTTCAAGATCATCAAGTCCAACCCATGCCCTAACACCTCAACTAAACCATGGCACCGAGTGCTACATCTAGTCATTTTTTAGACACATCCAGGGATGGTGACTCCACCCCCTCCCCGGGCAGACTATTCCCTGGGGCTGAGGGGTCTCTGTGCCAAAGAACCCTGCTGGGGGCCTTGGCAGGGGTGACCGTGCTGGGCAGGATGGCTGCAGTGCCATGTGTGTCAATGTGACAGGGTGCACCTGCAGAGGGATGTTTCATGTGTGCACAAATCAATGTGCCTGGGGCACAGTGGTGGCATGTGTGCCCTGGTGCCACACAGCCAGCCCACGGGCTCCTGCTGAGCCAGCCTTAGGGACAGAAATACCAGGGGAGGAAACAATATAGGCATTGTTCTTGAAGCTGCTGTGGTATAGAGACTACTGCAGTTATCTTATGTCCTGAAGGGACATCAGATTTATCGTCCCCCTTGTTGTATACTAACTCTCCTAAGTAACATCACCTGCTTAGTCTGATCCTGCTCCCTTGTTTTCTCCCTTTCTCTAAGCTTTGTCCCTTTTAATATTTCTGTCATTTTTGTCTAGCCTGTTGGACATACTTTTGAAGTCTCAGTGATAACTAATCATCCTGGGTTTGCTGCTGACTCTGCGCCTTTGGGGGTAGATGGCAGTTCTGGCACAAGTTGAATGCTTGAGACAAAAATCACATGGAAAATGGGAACAGAGTATCCACATGTATTTCATAGGAAGACTAAGCAAACGTGCTTAAAAAGAAACAGGAGAGAGTAAGTTTTCTAAATGAAGGAGAACACGTTTTTTCTAAATGTAAACAGTAGTATAATGCATATTCCTGTTGCAGGTAAGGAATGTGCCTTTTAGGAAGGGTCTGAAAGAACATGGAGTTATGTGGGAATGTTGAATAGGAGGAGAGCCGAGAAGCATCAGGACGTGAGCAGCTTTTCAGTAGTGTTCGCACACAGTAACCATCTGTTGTCTCTCGTGCTTCTGGAAGGCCCCTGTCAGCAGCCAGGAGCAGAAGCTTGCCCTCGCCTGTGCTCGCAGCTTTCCACGGCAGACAGGCTGTTTGCTGGGCAGGCACTTTCCCCGCTGTGCAAGTGAGCGCAGCGCCCACCCCCCCTGCGGCACCTCGGCTGGTTTACACAAGCTAACCCCGGGCTATTGTCTGTCCGCCGTGAATAGCGCTCTGTGCGGCGGGGCCCGGCGCCCAGGCTGCCCCGGGGAGCTGCGGAGCTGCAGATGGCAGCCCGGGGACGGCCAGGGGCTCCGGGCAAGGCGCGGATCCGCCGCAGGAGCAGCCGGGGACGGCTGGCTTCCCTCGCGTCCTCCCCGAGCGAAATCCCCAACCACGGGGGTCTGCCGACATTCCTCACGCCCAGCCTTACCTGCAGGCCGGACAGAAAGGAAGCTAAAACTAAATAGGACTGATTTTAATATCCATGCAGGAAAGTGTAATGCAGAGCTTTGCGGGCTTTGAGGGGCTAGGGAGAAGTTATGGAGGTTAAGTTTTTTGCCACGTGGTTTGAAAGGTGATTCTGGCGCTGGGATACATAGTCAGATTTGATTCTGATTTTCTAACACAAAAATCTCAGGCAAGTCATGCTTCCCCTTTTCACATTAGTGCTTTACTATTTCCTACATATTTTGAATTGGGTTTAAAGCAGCAATGTCTGTGAGCTCTGAACCATAAGGTAGATTTCTCCTAATTTTCTAACATGGAGATTGTAGACCTATGAGCTGACCAAAGTAAAAGGGCTGTGTTTGTATAAGGGGTTATGCTTTCTGCCTGCCTGTGGCTGCAAGGGAACCCACTCCATTACCCAGGGTGGGTGCCCTCACAGCTCCATGTTCTGTAATGGGTATGGAAATGGTATTTTAAACTGTGCAAATTATTGCCTGTCTCCTTGCTTAGAGAAGTTCTCCCACTTACTGCCAAGTTATTGGCTAAACCTAATGAGAAGACTGTACAAAAATTATGCTGTCAGGTCTGCTTTTGTCTCAATAACAACTGAAAAAAAGGGCATCTTTTCGTTTCAGTCTTTTCTCTCATTTATAGTGTAGAACCAGTGTAAGTTATACATGCATGTGCATGAGAAGGGGGTTTACCCAGGCTCCTTGCTAAGTTTATAAAGCTGTCCCTTCCCCTTGGAATTTCCTCCTAATATTTTTTTTTTCTAAAATTTCTAAAGGTTTTCTAAAAGTTGGTTCTTTTTTTTTTCTCAAATAAAAACCACAAACAAACAAAAAACCAAACCAAACCAATAAATCCTCACCAAAGCCAGACAACGAAACCAACATACAAATTAATCATGGATATCATCTGACCACTACTCCTTGTTTTCAGCCATAGCCCTTATAAGTAGAGTAGCTGTTGTGAGCATCCACTGAGCAACACACGTGAAGATGAAATTTCTGGTTTTAGCACTGTCTTTCTGACATCTCTTGTAAACTGTAAGCTCATTTAAATTTTCAAGTTAGTTGAAAACTTATGTCCAACAGAATAAGTACATTTGGCTTTAGAAAACCCCACACATTCGTCATTACTTCTACCTGCCTTAGTGTCTAGATGGCAATAAAAATAACAAATTATTCAGCCTTCAGTGCATTAATCTAATAATTATAATCATTCACTCAGCTGAAAGGATTTAAAGGAAATTAAATATGCAAGTGACAAACCTCATGACTATGCAACAAAGTGGGAAATTTTCAAATCACGGTTTTAAAACATGTGCATGAGTTCACTGTTCTCTATTATCTATTTAGAAATCACTGCCACAACTCTCTTATTGATGTATGAGGTAGAACCCAAATGTATAATAATTTCAATCACCTTCATAATTTTTTAAAGCATTGCCTTAAAACTCTCCATTATCATATGCAAAACGGCAAAGTCAATTCCACTTAATTTATTTCATATGTTATTCCAACAGCATCACAAACAGTTCAGTGTTACGCATCTCTCCAAATAATGAGTTCAAGACATCCTCTCCTTCCCACCACTTTACGCTGCTGCACATTTCCTGTGTAATTGTCTGACGGAGAAGGGGAGCAGGTAGCCTGGGGCTATGAGAAAGAAGCAGCATCAATGAAGAGGTGTTGGACACAGGTCTTATACCCCCTAAGGACCATGGAATATTTGGAGGATGCATAAAAAAAGGAAACAGGATGAAACTAATCAACAGATGATTAAAAAACATAGTTTAACTTCCCTCCCTCATCAGAATGCTATCCGTCATCGCAGATGTTCTCTCCTAGGATGGGAAACTTCCAGACAACCATGAGATTCCCATAAAAGGTGCTGGATAAAATTAACTGAGCTCTGTCTGAATGCTGCACTTACAGTACTTGCTGGAACAATTAACATGAGTCTAACAAACCACTTATTATCTAATCAGTATATTTTAGAAAGCCTAAAGAAACTAAAAAAAATCACATAATGGTGCTAAATTAAATTGGAGTAAATTAATTTCCTACGCACTTAAGCCTGTGCTTTGCTGGACTGGCAGCATAGTAATCACATAAAATGCAGCTACTTAGAAACACTCCCATTTCCTCTCAATCTACAAAGTGTAAACACCCCCTGTTCCTACACACACATATAGAGTGAAGCACATGTTCCTCTTCTGATGATTGCAATGTAAAAGTACAGCAACTAATTCTTCCTCTGTATATTTGGAGGGGGGGCTGTTTGGAAGGCAGAGAAAGCATCTGGTCAATTTGCTAAAATTCAATCTGCTACTTGACACATTTTTTTTATCCTTGATGCTGGTTTCAAGGGAAGTCCCCATGTAAAGTTCTATTCAACTGCACCTGCTGCCTTGAATGAGTTCCTAATAGCAAGAGTAACACAAGCTAAACATGAAAAAAAAGTTTAGAAATGTTTTGTAGCCCATAAAATTGCTATAATTTTTCTACTTGAAGTCTGTATATATAATTTCAGAGTAAATAATCACATAATTGTTTGGCTGTGAGACGGGTCATTTGCTGGGAGGCTGGAGGGACACAAGTTTCATTAAAATATTTTCTTTAAGTTGCATTGGAAATCTAGGCAACTAATTTAGGTTCCACCCTAAGTTCATTCATAATTGTTGGGATTTGGGTTTTCTCTGCTACGTCCCACCATGTAAAGCAAAGAGCAGAAGAGGAGCTGAGCAGTATTGTACTGCCCTGTGTAGAGCCATTTTATTCCTGGGGATATTCCAGGTCTGTGGACCCCCTGTGTCATTTGAAAAAAAAACCCCGCAGCTATTAAGTAAGAGAGAGACAGCCTGTGATCCACTGATGGAAGATGAATTATAACCACCAAAACAACAATTATACATTTTATTGACATTTCATATGGTCATCACACCTGAGTATCTATAAAATCAGGATGAGTAATGCAGTTTCTAGTGGATTTTCAAGTTCCTCTGAGCTTTTACTGTATGTTTCCCTGCAGAGAGCAGAAACATCCACCTAACTGCAGTCAGGCAATGCTTAAGGGACTTTTTTGTAAGGGAACAAGAAATTTGAACCACACAGCAAAAGAAACTTTCAACAGGAGCAAACTAAAACGCAAACCTGAAACTGGTAAACCTTTGCAAATGTGAAACTAACAGCATCATCATGTGTAGGCATCATGGCAAGGTAAGGAGGAATGTGGATGTTTTTCATTTAAAATCTTTCTCATAAAATATATCCAAATATTCAGGGTGAGGGGTTTTTTTTGGTTTTTCCTTTGCTTTGGTTTGGGGCTTTTTTGTGAGCACAGAAGGGAAATTTAGGTCTCCACTGAATACATAAGTACAGAGGGAGTGAGGGGCAAAATACGGACTGGTGATAAACCCACAGCAAAATTCCCAGTGCCTTCAACGAAGGCGGGGTGATGTTTCGCAGGATTACTTATGTACTTCAACACAAACCTGTGAGCAAATACTAACAGCCCAGGAGGCTTTTGGTTTGGTTTTCAGAGTGGCTGGCCCTCTCTGGTTGCTTTTGATGTCAGAGGGAGCTATAGATGGTTCAGCATTTCTGGAAATGGAGACTTTTAGCTACAGAGCTGTCTGCTGAGTCTACCTGGGGTCCTACTTATCCCAAGGGTCTTGGAGCATGTTCAGATGGAATGGCTCCTGGTTCTGCATCCAAGCTCTGATCCACCCACCAGGCACATGGGAATTTTTTTTTTCAGTTTATGTTAACAATCCTGTGTATCATCCTGCTCTTGACTCTTGAGTCAATCCAGGGTGTTTTATTCTGTGAAATGAATACATATTTATTTATCATTGGAACATGAAGATCTCTTTGTGCTGCCTTTCAGCCCTACCGTAAGAGATTTGTGCTTTGTTGTGGTTTTTATAGTTTTCCTCCTAAAGGTATAGGAGGGTCATTAAATCTCTGTCTCTCTCCCAAGCTCATTCCTGGCCCTTTGTTTTGTTATCAGCAGTGATAGCGTAAGACTGCTCTTCTGAGGATCTGAAGATATCTGCTGCTGTTACCTTGTCTGGAGGCTGCAGGCTCTCATTATTTCAGAAGTTTTTTTATCAGCGTGCAACCCATTGAAACCCAAGAAAATTTAATTATTCTCTTATATCCTGTCAAGATTCAGAGATGGTTCTGGTATTTTTTTAACCAGAAAATGTTCCTGGTATTCTATCATCTCTAGGACGTATAACAGCAGTATGCTTCTCACAACAGTATTCATTGCTTTTTTTTATAACTACATGTCTGCATGCTCAAAGTGCTGCAGAAACACTAAGGCTTTGCTTTATTTCTTCTTCTTCTTCTCCTCCTCCTCCTTTTTTTAACAGGATGTCTGTATTGACCAGTATTCATAACCTTTAAAACATAATAATACATATGTATCTGAATTAGATGAAGGAATAATACCAAGAATAAATAATTATTCATAAACACTCTAAGTAAAGTTCTTTCATATAACTTTTTCAATAGCATCCTAATACTGTCCTAGAAAGCTGTCTAGATTCTTATCTCAAGGAAGCACTTNAAAAATACTAAGACCCAACTTATCAGAATCCCTGGAAAAATGCATAATGCATGCTGCTCTCTGACAGCTTTATGAAATTGTTGGGATGGTTTCAGCTGTGTTAAAAATTGTCAACAATATTCTTATTTCTCATAAAAATCTATGGCTATTTTTTTATAAACATACTGATAGATTTAGGAGCAATTTGTTTGCTGGTGAGTCTAAGAAAATAACGGTTGCAGGATAAGATCACTTTAGAATATAAATTAATGAAGAGCCTGGATTTTATTAAATAGAAAAATGAAGGACTATTATCAAAATTGGTTTTCATACTTTGAATTCTGTAGGGATCATTGGAAGTCTTTAAGAAAGACAGGGCCTATTCTATAAATCTTGAATGTGTTTATTTGCATTCAAGTGTTCAGTATTGTTTCATACTGTGACAAAGTGGCCAAAACAAAATTACACATATGCATGCACATACTTAGAAAACACTTCTCTGCTTTATAAAAGTACCAGAGAGATATTTTGGGTCTCTGCTTTGTGAATTTCCCCTATAATTTCTATTTACCATGCATGTCAAACTTTTGTCAACATTTTCCCCAGAAAAATACCATGTTATTTCATGTAAAATTTAAGTATTTACAGGAACATAGACGAATGAAATAAGTTAACTGATAATAAAAATCTCTACAGTCTTCAAGCTTTGTTCACAAATCATTTTGGATGTTTTTTTTCCTCCTGACTGAATCTCACAATAGCACTTTGTGAAGTTGCCAATTTTTGCCCCTCTTTTTATTCAATTACATACAGATGCACAACATTTTGCATATTAAATTGCTCAGAACTTGAAGAAAGAAAAAAATGAAGCCACAGAAATTGAGTCCTGAATTCAGGTCACAGAGAGATTTCAGGAATGTCAATTGTCTACCACTCATCCTTTCTTCCTTATAAGAAAAAAAAATCAGAATGTGGGGCCTATTTCTTCCTTTCCTCTCAACTTATTGGGTAATGATGCAGAGGAAGCTACCAAATTGCAGAGATAATCTGCAATGGTCTGAAATCAGACTTTTAAATTAAGTTTAATTGAGTCCCAGAATGCATCAGTGACACAGTAGGAATCAAAGGGGAACACAAGTGAAAACATTTTTCACAGGTCCACCTGAAAAGCCTGAGATCAAAGGTGTTTAGGTGGCAATAAGAAGGAAATAAATCTGTCATTAGCATTTCCCTGGGAATAATAAAAATCCATTAGCTTCTCTGGAGGAGTCAGATTATTGGTTGTGGAGTAAAAGACATGAAAACTGTCCAACCCATTACTATCTAAACCATACTTAAGATGATTAACTGGATCAAAACCCCAAGCAAGTCAGGCTGTTATATTTTTAAAACCTATTTAACTTAAATATTTCTGACCCATGGACTGTGGCTGCAAGGGTACAGTGAGTCTGAGATTCATGTTTGTGAGGTGCTGGGAGATCCCCTGTAACACACAGACCAGAGCTGTGAGCCATTAGGATCCTGCAGCTGAGTCAGTGGACAAGCAAAGCAAATTCTGGGAGAAGAAAATGCGATCACATAAGAACTCAGAAATCTGAAAAAGAAAGATCTGAGAAAGGTTTTTAAAAACAGTTGGGAAACTACTCTAATGTTAGTGAAAACCATAGCAAAAACACATAGTGCTGCAGCAGGAAAATACAACATAACATAGCAATATTTTAATGGAGACCTGCAGCATCCAAGGGCTCTTCAGGGCTGCGATGGAAGGATAAGGACACCAAGCAATTCATAGGGACTTCTTGGGAAGCAAAGAATCGCTGGACTATCTGGGTTCTTTCTGTCACAGGAGCAGATGAAGGTAGCACACCCAGTATCTCAGTATCATGTGGTTAATCCCTGTGCAGAACTGTGAGCATGTGCAGTTCTATTCTATAGTTCCTCTTTTCCACCACTCTCACAGAACTCTCCTTTCCTTTTAGGAAAAGGAAAAGATTTTTCCACAGACTAACAAAACTAAATAATAAAGATCTGTTTTGGAGGCACTGTTGGTTTCAAATGGACAAGTACCCTGAGCAGTTTTTTATCAGTATTCCTATGAATGGTGGAGGTGGGATTATCCCCCATTTCTGCAGGCAAAAGTCACAGATGCTACCTAACTTTGAGTACATAATTCAAGACATAATTCCTCAATCTCCAGGATATTTGTGTTCAAAGGACCATATTATGCTCAAAACATCCCCTTTATTTATGCTAGTTGCAGCTGTGAATGGTCTGTACCTACAACCAGATCCTAATTCATCTAGAAAATGAAGAACACATCCATGTAAAATTCTTCAGAATTTCATAGCAGAGATAGCCTAATTTAGCTTAAAGGTCAATGTTCCCTTGCATCATCCACAAAAATATCTTTTCCTGCAGTTATTTTGCTCATTTGCTGTAAATTGTCTAAGTCCTGCAAAACCTAAGAACGTATCCTGAACTCAACCTTTTCATGTACAACCCAGCTTTGTTCTAAGACCACATCCATGCCAGGCACAGAAAAAGGGGATAGGAGAGGTGTTGTGGAGAAAATAACACTCTACATGTGTTCATGTATCAATGTATCAAAAAGAAATGTTTCTGACACAAATAACAAATCCACTTTCACGAACCAGTCCCTTTTCAAAGCATTTATAGGCACGACTTTAATCTCACAGCCGCAAATTAGTGATTTTTTAAAAAACTTTTCCTCATGCACACATAATAAAGAAATCCCATATTAATGCCTGCTCTGCAACATTTCCCCTTCTGCAACTGAGGTTCGATTGACAGAGGCATTAACAGAGGCAGGTGCTGCTCCTTCCACTGCTCAGATCACATCATCTTTCTGCTTAGCTGGACCCTCTTTTTACTAAGCTTGCCCAGCACTTTTTAAAATTGCTTTCGCTTTAAGACTTTTTCAGTTCCAAATGAACCCTTCCATTCTGGGTGAGTGCTTCAAATTGAGTTGAGACACACTAGGGTTTGGATTAAGTAATCTTTAGATGTTGCATCCAACCCCAACCATTCAGTGATTCCAGGTGGGACTGAAAAAACAAGCAGTTCACAGGATCCTTTCCACATTTTCACTGAAATTCCAGAAACCCACAGCCTGGAAACAGGAATTACAGCTTCTGCCAGAGAGCATAACTCCATTCCCTTGCAGATCTTATAGGTGTTAACAGTGACTTTAATTAAACACATGCTATTTGGCCTGGAGCTACATAGGTGAAATTTGGCTAAGCTTGTAATGGCTGCTCCCAGGCACAGTAACTATTTCTGTTTAAGGTTGTTGCTCCCTTTCTTCTTTCCCTTGAAAATTTTGAGAGAATTTTTCTGATGAAAACACAGAAAGCGAGTGAAAAAAGCAAAGCAAAATGAGAGGAATGAAAAGGAATCAATGGAATCTAGAATTCTGGGGAGGTGAGAAGTGAGCCAGGCAACTGGAATTCGCTGGGAATTGGAAAGGGTGCCTGGCACTGGTTGCATGCAAAGAGCAGGAACATGAACCAGTTTGCTGGGCAGGATTGAACATGGAGGCAAAAAAGGAGGAAAATTTTCTATACAAGGAAAGTGAAATCAGGATTCTGTGATGAAAACATAGAAGACAAGGAACTGGAGTGTAAAGGGAGAAGTGTATGTTTAAGAAGCATTTCCAAAGTTAGGAACCACTGTGAGGTGCAGCAGGTTGTGTAAGGCAATGGTGGACAGAGTGGAGCGACCTTTCTCCACACCCCTTGGCTCTGAGTTCTGAACAGTAGACAGGGAGCCACAGGGTTTATATGTGGAAAAAACTCCTCGCAGCATAAAACAGCCTTGTAGCAACATATTTCCTCCAGGTTCTCCCAATAAATTGGGTGTAATTCTGACTAACAGTCCCCTTTGTGAGACCTAATGTCTTCATGTCATGTCAGATCCAGAATTCCTTAGCCTTCCTGTCTGAAATATGTTCCATGACTGAAGCAGGTTTCTCTAGTCCATTGGTGGATAATCTTGGCAACACCTTCACCGTCTGTCTTTCTCTCCTAAAGTTAACAAGCAGATGACCTTATTCTACACATTGACTTCCTGGAGTTTCACAGTGCAGTAATGGGAGGGATGGCAGGGAATGGAAATGGGAACTTGGTCTCAGCGTTCACCACAGCTGGCTGTGGGTTGACCCCCTGCAGCTGGAGGGATACAGCTGATATTGGATGTCACTGGGACTAGGAAGGGGTTTAGTGGGCTGGATAAAGAGTCAGGTGTGGAAAACTGGAAGTGGTTGGGCAAAGAGTTGGAATTGTGTGCAGAGAAGATCCTCCTTCTCAAAAGAGCCTGTGACTTGGACAACATGCAGACCTGGGGAGAAAGACTGAGCCTGGGGTTCAGGAGTGGAAATTGGAATCTGAGAAAATGAGAGTGAGATAAACTTCTGGGACTGGGAAGAATTAGGGCAGTCCCAGTGGGAGGTGATAAGCAGAATCAGTCAAACATGACAAAAAGGACAGAGCACTTTTCTTCAGCCATTAAAGTGTATTCCCCTTCTTTTCCTGTGAAAGGCACAGATCCTATGGCTATGATTGATGCGTGGCCAGACTATCATAACCTATGATCATCTACTTAGAGATGATCTCACTATGGATCTGTAAAATGACATGAAACTAATTAATTTAGGCTGTGCTTAATCTTGGCATTTCCTAACTTCACTGGGCTTGACCTCACCACACTAATACACTCTTTAGAGTGCTCTAGAGACCACAGATGTACTATAAATGTATATAGCATTAGTCTCAATTAGCTACATTCTATTTTTGGAAAATGAAATTAAAATATCCTTTGATTTTAAATATTGATTTGGCTTGTATGATTTTTCCTCTTTTATACAAATAATTGTAGAAGTCCACTACAAAGTAGTTTGACAGCAGTAATTATGACTTACAGAATAGTCCCAGGTGCATGAACATTTATTATGACTTATTAATAAATGCATTAACTGATCATTCATTTTATAATTACTTTTCAAGGATCTAGCCCATCCATGTTAGCTTAGAAAAAACCCCACAGAAATCTACTGGAAGGACTATAAGAGCACACTGCTGATCCTAGACACAAGTTGTGTCTTTTCAGTCATGAAAACTGCCTCACAAAGTGACCTCATTCTAGGAGCCAGGGCTTTAAAAAATGAAGACTTTCAATACATGTGATTAATGAATTTGACACATTGAGAGGTGGCAGGATTATGGACGCTATGTGTGGTTGCATACAACTGAATCTGACTCTGTGATACTCTGAATTCTCCTTATTGTCTGAATCATGTATCATTTGCTTGTTTTACTTTTAAAAGCAATCTTTTATATATATAACCTTTCCTCCCCAGTTCTCTCATCCATCTCATGTACTACATAGATACTTCTTGTGTTCAGTAAAACCTGTCTTTGCAATCCTTCCTCATAGACTCACTTTTCTCTCTTTTAAAATGTCTCTATTTTCATTACTTTCACAACTTTCAGGATTGTTATGAAGTTGCCATGTAGTTTATTTATTCTTTGTGGTAAGGGCCACAAAAACAGAAACATAAAACGGATTTCCAGCTTAGTCCTCTGATCTTTGGAAGGTCTTCTTTCCCTAGTCTTCTGGCCTTCAATTCCTTCCGTGGCACTAATTGCTAGGGGTTAACAGAAGTTTGTGATTTCTTTATTGTGTGTATTCAATTCACTTCAAGTGCTTTTACTAGTTATCAAGAGTTTACGCGTTTGGATGGCATTGTGTTGTCCTATGAAGAGTGGCTGAGGGAGCTGGGGGTGCTCATCCTGGAGGAAAGGAGGCTCAGGATGACCTTATCATTCTCTACAATCACCTGAAAGGAGGCTGTAGCCACGTGGGGAGTTGGGTTCTTCTCCCTGGTAACAAGGGATGAGATGACAGTCCTAAACTGCACCAGGGAAGGTTTAGGTTGGACATTAGGAAGAACTTCTTCACAGAAGGGTGATTAGACATTGGAATGGGCTGCCCAGGGAGGCGGTGGAGTCACCGTCCCTGGAGGTGTTTAAGGAAGGACTGGATGTAGCACTCAGTGCCTTGGTCTAGTGTACAGTTCAGTCATAGGCTGGACTCCAATCAAATTGATTCTGTGATTATTAGAGGACATTCACATTTTTTTGTTTTGTAAGGTGACCCACAGTCCTGCAAGTCTCCTCCAGGACCCTTTTTACAGGCCCAGAGTAACTCTTAAGCTGGTTTACAGGCACAGACCACCACTTTTTCTGCCTCATGGCTGCCCCAGCCAAAGGGTGTGACCGACCAGTGTGCTGTGAAGGGGTGGAGGCCGCGGGGATCCCCTTGCACTGGGAGGACGGAGCCCTTGTCGTGGGGCTGTCCGGGGAGCACTGCCGACCTGCCCCGGGAGCACTGCCTGCCTGCCCCGGGCTGACTGTCGTGAGAGGCTGCTGCGATACACACGCCGCGACA
Organism: Cyanoderma ruficeps; assembly: GCA_008694505.1. NCBI lineage: Eukaryota > Metazoa > Chordata > Aves > Passeriformes > Timaliidae > Cyanoderma > Cyanoderma ruficeps. The sequence goes on from VZDJ01000426.1 coordinate 7,263,235, forward strand.
GCGCATTGTCGCTTCGAAGGGCCCTGTGCCAAACCTCTCCTTCGCGGAGGGCACATGGCCGAGTGTCACACCTCAAGTCCCTTCCCCACGAAGCGGGTGGCAGGGCCATTGTCCCCGGGCGCCCTCTTCCCCGCCAGGGTCGTCGCTCAGGTGCCTGCAAGAGCATCACATCCCACCCGCGAGATTGCCGTCTCACGCCTTGGGGAGCCCAGAACACCCCCACACCGCTGCGGCCGGCGACCCGGCGGGACGGAACGGGACAGCCCGACCTTCACGGAGCCGCCCCGCGGCCCCGCCCTGCAGGCCCGGCGCAGGGCGGGCAGGTGAGGCGCCGCCGGCCATTGGGAGGCGGGCGGTGACCGGCGCGGAGCCGCCCCGCCCCGCCGCTATATGAGGCGGGGGGCGGGCGGCGGGGCGGGCCTGAGCGTGTGCGGGCACCGAGGTGAGCGGGGAGGCGGGAGCCAGCCGGGAGCCAGCCGGGCGGTGCGGGGCCGGGCCGGCGGACTGCGGGCCCCCGCAGCGCGGCGGCCGCCGCAGGCGCGGGCGGAGGAGGAGGTGAACCCCCCCGGCAGGAAGGAGCCGCTGCTCCTCTCTTCTCCACTCCTCCGCTCCGCTCGGGGAGCGGTGGCGGCCGTGCCTTTCTCCTCCCGGGAGGAGGTCCCTGCCCATCCCCGGCAAGGACGCGGTGGAGGGCTCGCCCCGGCTCCCCCGGCGGCGGGGGCTGTCCGGGGGAAGGGCAGGTTGTGCCCCGGTTGTCCGCTGGGGTGATGTGGTGCGGCCTCCCCGGCAGCGGGCAGGCAGAATTGTGGTGTCATTGCTTGCCAGGAGCAGGTGTCCGTAAGTAGTTGAAGATGAAGGTGGCCGAGCATCTCTTGCAGAAACTCTCTGCTCAAGGTTAGAGCCCCTCCCATGGAGGCCGGTGTTTTGCCGTGGCACAGGCACGTCTTTTGGATGGGTGTAGGCAGGGACCAGCTCCTCACGAAGAATGATGCTGGTATAACTAAGCTGGCTGTTTGCTTTATCAAACGTGTTGGGTTTGTTTTTTTGGTTTGTTTTTGTTTTGTTTTTTGGTTTTTTTAATGCGTGTGGTTTGTTTGGTTTTCTTAAAAAATTGAATTGTGTTGAAGTTCTCGGTTGGATTGTTGTGGAGGTCATGAAAGGGTAAAACTGATTTAACGGGGTTGAGGAGAAGAGGGGCTATACCTTCAGGCATGCCACTTCTAAATGTTCATTCAGGCTGCAGCCCGGATGCCAGGCTGGCGGCGTGATTTGCAATTGCTTGCTTGCAGTTTTTTCCCCTGTGGGTGATGTGTGCAGAAAACCTGCCTAGTTTTATATGGTCACTATATCGGGTTTCTGGAATCGTCCCCTGTGCTGTCTAATTCTGCCTATGTAAAGGATTTTTGGTGCCTGGATGGGTGGGGAGGCTTCGAACAATATGAAGTTTGCCTTGTTTTGAAATTCTTGCTACAGATATTTTGAAAGGGAGGGGGATGCATGGAAAAATTGTGGTCAGTCCTTCCTGAGGCTCAGTATGTGATGTGATGATAAGAAGAGATGTAACTTGAAAAGGGGGAGCAAGGATGTGAGAGAGCTAAATAAGAGTTTCTTTGCAGCTCCATCCATTTCAATGGTGCAGCTTTCCCAAGCCCCTTTCCATCGTCCATCATCACCTTCAGGCGGGTCGGAGGAAGGGGAGGAGAAGAGGATGAAGGCGGCCAAGCAGCAGGTGACCCCGGCTGGGGAGAGCCCGGCTCCCGCCAGCCCCCTGCAGTCCGCGCTGAGCACGGCGGCCTCTCCCTCCCAGGCGTACGAGACCTACATCGACAACGGGCTCATCTGCCTCAAACACAAGATCAGGAACATCGAGAAAAAGAAGGTAACTTGGTTTTCTTGCCCATGTCACCTGTTTAAGTTGCCGGTGGTAAAGCTCATTGCCTTTTAAATAATATTTCACGTTATTTCCGTTATTTTTAATAGCCGGAATAAGGTTATGTCTGTATATAGAGAGCAAATATATGTTGATCAGAACTGAAGATGCTTCTCTGGAACAAATCAGTTCAGAGCAAACTTGGATGTGATTTAAACGTGGTTTATAGTCTTGCAGAAATCTTTCACCAATTACATACATCTGATATTAATTTAGATGTCAATTGTTTGTCAAATTGGAAGTTAGAATAAGTGTTTCCTCTGACAGTGGAAATGTTAGCTTATATTAAATATGTATTGCCCTTTACTTTGCATAAATATTTGACTTATGTATTTTAAATACAGGCAAATGTTACTGACTATAAAACTTTTATACAGGAATCCTCCAAAATTTGATCTCCTGTTTTGACCTCTGCTTTTCTGAGGCTGGGGGCACAGAGCAGTATTAGTTAGAAGAATAACTGAGACAATGATACACCTAAAATGTTGTGGCTGTGGCTAGTCAGACTTCTGCACTCTAAGGCTTTTCATTTGATTGGCAGGTGACTGAAGGCTGTGTGCTTGGTTTTTAATTGAGAGAACATTATCTTCTGTAGGATAAAATAAATAATGATACTGTTGCTTTCAGTGCTGGATTGGGATTACAAATAGAGCAATGTTGTGCTGCTCTAAATGTCCGAAAAGCTTTTAGTTATGCCTTAGGGCAAGGGGAGAGAGTAGATTAGGCCATGTGCTTAGGGGACTTGACCCTCCTGCAGGAGATGCAGTATTACTGCTGTCTCATGTCATGCATCATGCTGTAATTTTGAATAGCATCAGACAAGCATGTTTCCTTTATGCGATTGAACCATCTTGTGTTATATTCTAATTCTGTCCAAGGAAGCTTCTTGTTGTGAATTGCAATGGTACCTTTGGTTTTCACATGAATAACAATATGGTCTCATCAGCAAATACAAGTGTGACTTACTAAAATGAGTCTTATGCTCGTGTAGGTGCCGTGTCAGTGAAGCTTTAGATACACAAATGGAACAGTATTTGACTTCATAGCAGTGGAGTCACCTTTCCCTAAATAGGTTTGCAATACCAAAGAGTTTACTTTTGTATTGTTTACATCAGCATTTAAAGACTGCTTTGGAATAGTGAAAATATTATTTCTTCCCTGAATACAGTTGTCCACTTTCTTAGGGAACAAGGCTATAAATTTTTGATGTAACTAATGCCGAATTTTTGAAAGACATAACAAGGATTATTCAAGGATAATATAACTAAATTCCAGCCTTGACTTGGGGAAGCTAAATAAGCCTAACTTAAACAAGGACACTGGATGTTTTTGAAGCCACTTAAAGATCATTGCATTAATAGTTCTTAAATGAAACAAAAGTAGCAAGTAAGAACTGAAAGACCAGTGGTAGGGAAAGGAAGTAGACAGTCCTGCAGACTGAAATTGCCAAATCAAAGGCATAACAAAACTCTGTGTTCCTTTCTCCAGGAACAAGAGGAAGTAGAAGGCTTTCTATTCTGTGTTAGAGTATTTCACTCATATCCCTTACTTCATTTTTCTATTGATTTCTGTATAATATTTACTTTCAATTTTCTGCAGCTCAAACTAGAAGACTACAAAGATCGTCTGAAGAAGGGAGAAGCCCTCAATCAAGACCAATTGGTAAGCTTGCTTTATGCAGGAGTGGAAGGCCTCAAAACCTTCTGATGTGGCAGGAAGGCTGGGTTGCTGAAGGACCTGAGGGTATTTTTACAGAAGCAGTGCCTACAGGCTTGTTGAGGTATTTTTCACAAAACCAAATTAACAAATTATTGGTAATCAGGCTGAATGCTGAGCCCACAAGCTCAATCTCCTCTTCTAACCTTCATGGTTCTCCCAGAAGTAATAGAAGATCCCTGTTTATCTTTGCTCTGTAGACTTTCAGCTTCAGTGCTCCTGCACCTGTTTCTTAATGAGCTATCTGTGTGCAGCTGATCTATATGGCAGTGAAGTGTTAGAACCTAAGCCTCAACAATTCTGAGGTGGCTAATTAATTTTCATGATTTCTTCATTAGCAGCTATTACTTGAAATTGCCTGTTGTCTGCACAGTGCTGTTTGTTATAAGTAGCTGTTAATACAACTGGCAGTGCTGGGTTTTTTGTCTTGGTCTGGAGTGGATTCTAGATCTGAAGCTTGAAAGCTTTGGCAGAGCTGAGTAGCAGTGTCACATAATCCAGTGTCTATTGCTCTAGTAATCTAGGAGTCACATTTTTAAAATGTACTGGACACATGCTAAAGAGTAATTGTCTGATGAGAGGTACTGATACTTCAGTGATAGTGCTGATCCTGCTAATGAACCAGCTGGAAAAATATCATTGATTGCTAACTTTATCACAGTACAGCAGTCTGAGAACACAAATTCTATTTTCTTACTGTGAATCATTTGTTAAAGAGTTAGACATAAATGGGATAAGAGGGGAAACTGGTAACTTCTAAGAAGTAGAGTAAACCTCTTGGAATAAGTTATCATTTAGTACTTAACTGTAAAATCTGATGTGATTTCTTGCCTTTTCAAGTGCACAAATAAATTAATTAAATCTGATGGTTTGGAGTAGATTGACTTTTCAATTTCTCTCAACTCAATCTTTAATCAGGTGGGCAGGAAACTTTTGTGTTTAGATCATAGGTGTTCTTCACAATCTGTTTGCTGCCATGAACAGTGAGACTATTGAACAATGTTCTCTAAATTGGAATAGTCTTGAATATATTGATTACTTTGGTATATGCCCTGGACTGTGAAAAGCTATTAGGTGACAGTGTTTGGAAAATGGCATGAACTTGGTTCCTGGATTTTGGTATTCCTAGCTGGGCTTCACTTTTTAAGTTTTAGTACCTTCATCCCAGTTTCTGGAGTTTCTTAGACTACTGAAATAAAGAATTAGATTCAGTCTCCATAGTGAACTGACAAGTGGTAGTCAGACTACCTACTCTTCAGGTGACTACTGTAGAAGCACATATACACTCAATATTTAATTAATAATCTTGTGTAGTCCCCTGCTTCAGTGGTTAAGATACAGAAATATTGCATTTGTGACTTTCAGATGCAAATTCGTGGTGTATATACAAATTGAAGCTGGAGTAGAGCTTAATAGATCTTAACACCTAAAGAAACCACCTGCCTATAATACAGTGGTGCTCTAATGATGAATGATGTCATCTATAGTTTTAATTTTCTCACACAGAGGAAGTAGTGCATGTCTGGTGATGAACTTGTTTTGCAAGCAATTTGGATTAAGCTGTAATTACTTATGGTGCGTGCTTGCCAGACCTAATGTGTGTGCTAGCCTTACATTAGGAAACATTTGTTTCAAAAATGAGCTTCCAGCAAGTTAAATGCTCTTATTGTGCTGTTTTGCAAGCTGAGCAGATTTTACTCGGTGCTGTTCTTCCAACATGCTGTTAATGAATGCTAATAACAGGTGTGACAGAAGAAAGCTATTGCTTTCCTGTGGGCTGAGGTACAGCTTGTCATGAGAGCAGTGGTAGCTGTTCTTGATGCTTTCAGGTGGGGAGTTTTACTCTGCAATTTGTGTTGTTAAAAGCACGATTACTGTAACCTGACTAATAAATTGTTGGTGTTAATTGTGAGTCTTCCTCAAATGCGTGAGCATTGGATTCTTAGAAGTCATTCTCTCAATGCTAAGTGAATTGCTAAGTAGTGTTTCAAAGCTGTTTGGTAAATTGTGTGAAGACAACCTAAGCTACCAGGTGAGAGCTTGCACTTTGTGTTGAGTAGCATTTAGTCCTGATAGTGTCTCGTATACCACAAACAAGGGCAAAAAGTACCTGAGCAATCAAACTGAACCAATGAATGTATAACTTGTTTTCCAGTTGCTTAGGAGCACATATGGAATTTGCAGATGTCCCAAATCTTATTGGGACAGTAGATGAAGCTTTTGTCACTGCACTGATGAAATGCTAACACTGCTGTGAAAGAGCTTTGTAAGAGTGATAGGCCTGTTCTAGAAAAACCTGTGATATCATGTCAGGAGCATAAACTAAACTGAGTGTAAAGCACATGTGAACAACTGGAATTAAACTTGCTACTTCATTCCTTGTGGTATGAAGATGGGCAGCAGGTCTGAACTACAGCATTTTACTATCTTCAGAGCTGTCAAGGGAACTTAGATAAATTAACCGATCCATTAAAAATGTGGTATATCAAAATGCAATCAATAATCTACTGCAGTTAGTATTTTTGAAGACTAGCGAGTAAAATACTGGTTAAAGCCATTAGTGAAGACAGGAACATGACTTCCTTTGTGGAAACTAAATTGGAAAGAGTTTTTTCTGGAAGTATGACTTGTCTTGTATGCTTCTAAAGTGATACAAATTTTCTGTAAAGCCAATTGGTTAAGCATGGGGTAGAACCCTTTCAGGCTTTCAGACCAGTCTGATTTTAAACAGCTGTTTACCTCTGATTGCCAAGACCTTTATAGGCAAACCTGTAGGATATCTGTGTTGTGGTGTGAGCTGGCTTTGCACTGCATCTCAGACAGTTATGGGTGGATGATATTTGCAACTAAAGTTAAAGTACCAGCTACAGACACAGTATCTTAAAAAAGCTACAGTTTCAGAAAAGTACACACTAAATGACTATTTCACAATGAGAATTTAAGTACAAGGCAATTGAATTGCAATCAGTAGTCTTAAGCATGAAAAATATATGTTTATCTATTCCTTTGTAGGAGGCAGTAGAGAAATATGATGAAGTAGTGCACAACCTGGAATTTGCCAAGGAGCTTCAGAAGACTTTTTCAGGACTTAGCCAAGATGTAAGTATAACTGTTCTTCTCTATATTGACAGGTGGTAACTGCAGAATTTGTGCTACTTCTCTAATGGCTACACTTCTATTCCAGTACACCCCATACTAGGAAGTTCCTGTCTTGTATCTCTGGAGCAGTGAAGCCTAGGCAGAGACTGAGGTGCAGTTGATTAAGGAGAATGGATTGGTACTTGTTAACCAGTTGTCCTTTTCTGATCACTTGCTAGCCAAAGGCTAGAGAAGGTTCAGTGACTCCAGTGGTGGGCCCCTGAATAGCTGGGGTCTGGAAAATGAGACCTGTGAGGAGAGCCTGGAACAACTGGGCCTGGCAAAGTGAAGGCTTGCCAGGAGATGCACTGTTATCCTTCTGACAGCAAGTACTGAAAGGGTGGAGCTGGGATTTTTGATGACAGATGTGGTAGGAGCAGCAATGATCATTACTTGAAATAGACTCCAACCAGGTAGGAGGAAATGGTCACGCAGAGGGTGATTAAACATTAGAAGGAGGCTGCCTAGGGAAGTGGTAAAATCTGTCTTTGGATTTCTTCAACACCTGGCTGTACAAAGCTCCAAGCAACCTGGCCTTGATTCACTGTAGCCTTTCTGGAGGCTGGGCTAGACAGTGTCCCAAGATCCCTTCCAAACTGAGTTTTTTAATGATTCTGGTGAGGGAAAGTGATGGTGTTAAATCACTTTGACTTCAATGAAGTACATCCCTCAGTAAAATTTAACTGAAGCTTGTGGAGTTTGCTACTTAATCTGCCATAGATATCTCTAATTGTGGCAAGTCACAGATTTACTGTTTTATTTAGGTCTTTGTTCAGGATTTAAAGCACTACCTACATTATTTTTATGCAAGTGTTTTGTCTTTGGAGAAACGGGTCTCCTGGCTCAAGCAAATTCTACACTTAGGGAAGATTTGATCCAAGGTAGTGGCAGGAAAGCTAAACATGATTAGTCACTGCTCCGGCATTATTTCTCTGCCTCCTACAGAATGGTGAATGGCTGGTACCTTGTGACCCAGTGTATCTTTGTGCAGGTGTTTTTAGTAATCCAGCATTAGCTTCTACCAGTTCATGCTTGTTCTTGAACTTATGCTGTATTTAAAGGCTAACCCACCTTGTTTTTAATTTAGCTCTGCATCTGCTGGTATGGATTCTACAGCCAATAGCCATTACTGGAGCACTAGGGACCATTCTGGCAACAGCATCCTTGCATCTTTTGCAGTGTGTTGTAGGCAACAAAATTTTCATAGGTCTTGACACATATTGAGGTATTTTAAATTCTGCGGTTACTTGGGTAGCTTCTGCTGGGGAGTTCTATTAGTTCATGATGGGAAACTTGAAGGCATATTCTGTATGTGTTCTGTAGCTCATGTTGCTTATTGAGTGTTTCAGTCTTCTGCCAACAAAAATAATTGTAATATTCTGCTGTATCCTTTAAGCTGGAGTATTCAAAAGTGAAGAGCAGTTGTCTTACAAGGAGAAACTTGAGACAACTTTTGCCTCTCTTACTCTGTGGTAAATGTTAAAGGTCAGCTAGGCTTGGATCAGTGCATTGGTTTTAATTCTATCAATTTCTTTAAAAACTGCTACAATAAAACAACTAGCAGGCACAATTGGGGTCTAGATATCACAGAGGCTTATCACAGGTGAAGCTACCAGTATCCAGTTTGACTGAAAGTTAGATGTGTAGACAGTTAGTAGATAAATGGGGAGCTCTTCCAAAGGAGGAGCTTAAAAGATTCTGGATATCTGAAGAGTTAGGAGCTTCTGTTATCTAAACAAAATTAATAGTTGGTTTCCTCATTGTAGGATAATCAATACTACACCTCAATGTTTCATCCTAGAATCTTGTTACTAAACAGGATTAAACACACTAAATTGTGTTTAATTGTTGAACTTTGCATTAAAATAGCTGCTGAAAGCACAGAAGAAGGCTCAGCGGAGAGAGAGTCTATTGAAGCTTGAAGCAGAGAAGAAAAAGCTGCGTACAATACTTCAGGTCCAGTATGTGCTGCAGAACTTCACTCAAGAGCATGTTCAGAAAGATTTCAAAGGTGGTGTGAATGGTGCAATATACTTGCCTTCTAAAGAACTAGACTACCTCATAAGATTTGCAAAACTGACGTGTCCAGAAAGAAATGAGAACTTGAGGTAAGATCAGGGGTTTTTGTCTAATTAGTATGCTTCATTTGTTGTGGTAAATGTCCTCTGTTTGACACTGTCATGTCTTTAAATACCATGTTTTGGAACATTAATTAAAATTCTCTTCAGTACACTTGCTGTAGTCTGAGATTAGGAATGTAACAGATTTACCTCACTTGGAGCATTAGAGGGAAGCTGCAGTAATTACAGCCTCAGGCGTAGGTTGCAGACAGACTTTGCCATTTTGTCTCCCTGGGGGACTGAGGGGGCATAGTCCACTACCATCCTTAGCAGGGAGGCTGGGGATGTGCTGCTTCTCTGAGGTTTCACTGTTCATGAAGTGAAAAAAGTGCAGTAAAATCAGAACTCTTTCTGTATTTCATTTACATCTATGGTTCAGATGTGCTCCTGTATTCCAGAGGAATGTAAAATGGTGCTCCTGAGGTGCTCTTGCTGTTACCTTCAAAGTGGTTTTAAAACATTGCCTGAAGTTTTTGATGCCTCTGTACTAAATGTCATGCATGTTACCAGGTTGTCAACAGAGGTAATATCAGTATCAGTGCTAATGTGGCACTGCTCTGGTGCTGTGGTGGCTCGTGCTTAGTGTGACAGCCTGTCTGGTAGGGTAGTGCAGCAAGAATTGTATTTGAGTATGGAATGAGTTATATTATTATATATATTATAATTATATATTATAAGTAGGTGGTAAGTTGAGACACTTTATGGATAAGTCATGTTTGAATATAGACTGATTCTTTAAGTGCCTCAAAATTCTAGTCACTTGTCATACACTAGACTCGCCTAGCCTTTGCTCTTCAGTTAACTACTTCCAAAGAACAGCAGCTTATAAAAAGCTACACCATAGGAGTGTCTCATCCCAATGAAGTAACTTTGTTTCTAGTTTACTCTTGTTGTATTACTTCTACAAGAAGCATAATCCTTTCCTTTGGGATGCTGTGTTTCAATGCAGTGAACTGCAAATTCCATCTTCTGGAGGAAGTGGATCTTGGACCTATAGCAGAGTTTCCCAGGAGCTGCTAGTTAATGAGAATGGCAGCTATTGTTGGTTGTACCTGTACAAGTTCATCCAGTAAATGTGACCAGTAAATGTTGCCCTGTTTAGGAGTCCTGGCTTGGAATGAAATTCAGCCATGTGGTCTTGTGGGACAGTGCTTAGGATCTCTATATTGACCAACAAAAGAAGTTAGGTTTGCTAGGTTAAATCCTGTGCAGAGACAGATGAATTGCTTCTAGTGATTTCAGGGCTTACTACTCACTTTGTATATGCAGCCTTGGTTTGGAAGGCTGGACCTTAATGAATGTCGTAAAATGAGGGGCATTGGGATAGTGCAGCACTTGATCTTGGCTAAACTGTTGTTTGTTTTAGTGTTGAAGACCAGATGGAACAATCATCTCTCTACTTCTGGGACCTTCTAGAAGGAAGTGAGAAACCTGTAGTTGGAACAACATGTGAGTGTCTCACCTAGAGAAATACCTTAAAGATCTAAAATTTGTGTGCTTGTTAAATGTCTTAAAACCAATGAATACACATGGAAGGCCACCAAATTAAACACTTGCAAGTGATGTGTGTATCTTGATTTTCCAAGGATGAATGGCTCTTCCTAGTTCAATTAAGTATAGGTCAATCACAATGCCATATGCTTTCATTCTGCAGTCAAGATTTACTCTTCAGTGTACTAGCATATTTTTGAGGAATAATGATGGTGGCAATTCAAAACCTGATGCATGAATACCTTACAGAACAGTAGGAACCTTCTTGTATAGTTACGTGCAAACGGGTTAAGCTTGGAACAGTTCCCAGCCATGAAATGCTTAGTTGAGTACACTGATGTATTACAAAGCTTCTCTGGCCCTGGGCTGAAGGTTCCACAGCACTGAAGAGTCTCCTTTCCTTATAGGAATTCTAGACTCATACCTGTTGTCCCCCTACAGTGCAGGACACCACACTAAAGAAACGTAGTCATTAATGGAACTGCTGGGATCTCTCATCATGTACAGTGCAGTCTTTCCTTGATGTAATGCAAGTGTCCTTACTTTTCAAGCATACCAAAATCTGGGACTCTACGGATCTTCTTCCATTTGTGGCACAGTTCCAAAATCCCTGGTTGTAAGCCAACATACACATTGTATTCCTATTTATAATTTGCTTGTGAGGAAACTGCCCTTAATTGAGTTGTAGTGTCTTTCCTGCTGCAAACAGCCCTTGCTTGTTGTGTTTATGCCAATCTTGTAACAGCTGTGTGGCAGGAATCTTTCATATGTTACAGACAACAGTGCTGAAACTGTTAGAACAGAGCATTAGTGTGCTCTGTTTTCCACATACAGGTAGCTGAACTGACAACTAGGTGTTCAATCTTTCCGTGTAGTTCTGGACAAACTGCAAGCTTGGATTGCTACAGGCTGGTAACCTTAGCCTTGTATCTGTTGACATGAATAGATTGTTTATCAGTATTTCTATCCCTTTAACGTCAGTCTTGTGTCCTTTTGTGTGCAAACTAGACTTCAGATAAAGCTGTTAGGTTGTTTTATTAGTATTCATTGCCTTGGAAGACAGTTTTTTTTATAGCCATATTAAATCCTAGCTACAATTCTTGTTTGTGTGGTTATCACTGGTAGGAGTGATCTTTCACTGAATGTTCTTCATGTTCTCAAAACTTCCCTGTTTCCAGTGGCTCTGAAACAATTTCTAGAATCACTATTACTTCTGAGGTCTTACTCTACTCTAAGCTGCTGTCTCTTGTTTGCACAGAGGAGCAAACTGGACAGTGCTTCTCAGAGTACACAGTTAAGCTTTTGTTCAACCATGTCAGCTCTGAATCTTTTCCAGCTTCAGAGGAGTAAGTTCAGATCTGAAGAGTCCTTTGCATTTCCCCTGCTTGTTTCTACAATTCTTAACTTTTCTTTGAGACACCATCCTGTTACTAGCAAGAGTGTCTTGTAGATAGTTCCATTGTGACTGTTTAGCTTTACCTCTGCTGCAGTCTCACATGATTTCACTATCAATGCTGGCTAGCTTATACATGGTAAACAAAGCCCTCTCTAAGCATGTGGGAGACCAGGTGGCTCTGTGTTTACCTTGTGGGCATTTAAACACAAGCTGCAGCCTTGCCCTGTGATTGCAAAGATGTTTTCAACTGCATTAAATTAAACAGTTTAGTAAAACATAAAAGCATTTAGTAAAACTAGAACATTTCATTGCTAAGATTGGTAAGATGTATGATCTCGGAGGAACTGCAGTTCATGTGAAGGGAGGAAGTGACAAGTCTTAATCTATAATCTGAATGCTCCTTAATTTCAGATTTTGCCATTTTAACTTTATGGGCTTTTACTCTTTAGATAAGCACATGAAGGACCTGTTATCCAAACTTCTAGACTCTGGTTACTTTGAAAGTATTCCAACTCCTCGTACCACTGTGCCAGTAAAAGAATTGGAAGAAGAAGTAAATAGAAAACCTGAGAAAACAAGACACCTGTCAAAAGGAGAGTCTGCCAAAGAACCAGGTGGAATATTACAGGGTTCAATTTTTATATCAGTGTTGGGAAAGTCTTGAACTGAGCACTGACTTTGCATAGCTTGGTGCTAGATCTAATGCTGTGCTGTAGCTTACTTGCATTGTAGTAACTGAAATGGAAGCTGCAGGGCTTGCAGCCCTATTTTAGTTTAAATGTAGAAAAAACATTAAGTCATAGTAATAGAATAATTTTGCCTTCTGAGGGAGTTGAAGATGTGGGAACTCGCTGGTGTGTAGGGTATGTTACATATTAGGATAACAAAATTATGGATACTGTAAAATATTGCTTGTTTAACTCTAAACTTCTGTAGCTGTAAAACTTAGAAAATAAAAGCTTGCCTACAAATAGCATGTTGAATGGCAAGCTGAGCTTTCAGAATATCTGGTTTAGCAAATTGGTACTACTATTTAAATAGATTTAGAGTTGCTACTGTTTGATCTGCCTTTTTGCATTTGGTTAGTTAAAAACAATTAACATCCTTTCTCTAGAATCCATTATGGAGCTTATGAAATCTGAAATACAGCCACAGGAGGTAAGATACTCTACTGTTAATTGCTTGCCTTTAGTATTGTGATTTATCAGATACATAAATGCTCTACTGCAGCCCTTTTTTAAACTTAAAAAGGGAGTCTAAACAGCAATCTAGGTGTTGCTTGTTGTAGGGAGTGTTAAAGACTTGGTTGCATTTGTATTTTTAAACCCAAAGTTATGGCATCTGGGGTTTTATTCTGGGATAAATTGAGCAGGATTACATGAAGCAGGTTAGTACTTTAATGCTCTAGCACTTTCCTGAATAAAACAAAGCATCAGCCTTTAAAGTGGAAACACTGATCTTTTGTGTACTATGGAATACAGAAAATACACATCTACTAAAGCTTTCTGTAAAAGCTAAGCTTGTTGCAGTAGGCTTGATATTGGTGGGGTTGAAAAGAATGTTGGTCTTACTCTGTTTTATCAAGAAAGTAGGAAACCCAAGACAGACTTGTGTACAGGGGTGTGTAAACCTGTTTCAGCAGCTCTTCAGACTCCCAAACTCAACCTTTGACTGTCAGTAGCATAGAAATCGTTAGACCTAGTTCAAAAGGTGGAGAAGGGTGTCATTTTCCAAGTGGAAATACTGTTTCTTAAAATGCTGAATCCCTGTTTCCCAGCTGTCCCACTAGAGGGTGTGCTCTAGAACAAGTTTTTGTAATTTACTGGTTACCTGACTCTCGTCTGCTGTCTAGCCAGAAAAAAAGATCTCAGCCAGTGAGCCTTGTACATTATTCACTTCATGTGTTTATTTCCTGTTCATGACAAAGTGATAACTTAGAGAAACTTAGGACATCATCACTGAACTGACTTACTGACACTAAACGCAGCCTGCAGTTGAAGTCCAGTGGTACTACATGACAATCTGGTGACATTTTAGTATTAAAACTCCACTAAGAATGAGGGTTATACTTGGTTACTGAGTCTGTTTTGGCCTGCTTTGCAGAATGTCTGCTAATATAGTACCAGAGCTTTTTAGGTGCTTAGAAGGAGAATTAACTTTATAAAAGTCACAATTGAACTTGATATTGTCACTGCCTAGGAACATGAGGTAGCATTGAGGATAAAGGCAGTAAATTCACTCAGCTGGGTTTTACTTGTGCTGTTCAGCACTGTTCCCTGTTTCTCTGTGGCATGCCAAGCAAAGCTAGTCTGCAGTGTTGTAGGATAAAGCCAGGGCCACATAGTTTCTATGACTAGTGCTTAGACTGTCTAGGCTCTGCTTTTAGTCAGCATTTTTCGGTAGCTGGGTGACCTAATTTAACTGACCTGAACTGCAGTAGCAAAATGTGTTCTTGGGAGCCATTAAGTTTCTTTGGTCTATATAGTTTCTCAACAGGCGTTATTTGCCTGAAGCAGAATACTCTGTCAAGAAGAAGCCAGAAGAGCCCAGCTCTTGGGAAGCGGAGTGTGCTAGAAAACAAGAACCTCCAAAGTCCTGGGAGATGCTTGTTGATATTAAAGAGCAGGAACAGAAGCAGAAACAAGAGACCTTAAAGCCTTGGGAAGCTCGTGTTAGACAGCAAGAACAAAAAAGACCAGATGCTCCAAAGCCTTGGGAAGCTCGTGTTAAAGAGGAGGAGCAGAAGTGTGAGTCTGCAAAGCCCTGGGAGACCCGTGTGGAGGAGGAACAACAGAAGAAGCCGGAAGCGCCAAAGGCATGGGTAGCACGTGTCCGAGAGGAGCAGGAGTCTCCCAAACCCTGGGTAGCAAAGGTCAGGGAAGAGCAGGACCAGAAGAAACAGGAATCACCTAAGCCATGGGTAACAAAAGTTAGGGAAGAGCAGGAACAGAAAAAGCAGGAGTCCTCAAAACCTTGGGTAACCAAAGTTAAGGAAGAACCAGAAGAAAAGCAGGAATCTCCAAAATCTTGGGTAACCCAAACTAGGGAGCAACCAGAACAAAAGAAGCCAGACCCTACGAAAACATGGGAAGTGCCTGTTAGGAGAGAGCCAGAGCAAAAGAAGCAGGAGCCTGTGAAGGCTTGGGCTGCACATGTTAGGGAGGAGCCAGAACAAAAGAAGCAGGAGACTCGAGAGGCTTGGGAAAAAGCTGACAGGCAGCAGCAAGTGTCATCACCGCAGTTACAGAACCCTCCGAAGCCCTGGGCAGCTGCCAGTATGGGGCCAAAGGAACAGATGGGGCCAAAGAAGTTTGATATGGAACCCAAAGAAGTGAGTTGGCATATGTAGTATTATCTGTCATAAGCTTTTGACATTAGTGTATTGGAATAGAGCCACCTGTAAGCAGAGGTGTGTAAGGTGTATTTTGTAGGCCAGTATTTAGACTCCAATTTCTTTCTTTCTTTGGGGAAATAATTCTGGTGGATAAAGTTTACATTTGAATAGCAAGATGGTCTGCTTTGCTTTTTACATCATCACAGTACTGCTGTTTGAACCTTGAATAACTGCTTTATGCATAAGACAGAAGAATTAAATTGGTTCATCTGTAGCTATTGGCTCTGGCCACTGTTATCTGTACAAAGCAGGTATGACTCATCCAGGGATCAAATACTTTGTGGCTGCATGCAAATAACACTTCAGTAATTTTTAGGCTTTTGATTAAAATAGCTGCTGATTCAAGAGAGATCCAATGTCTAGATCAAGCAACACGAACTGTACAGGGGCTTAAATATGCATTTCCAGATGAATGCATAAACCATATTGCTGTCCTGGGAGTCTAACAATAGCATAGTGTTAGAAATGTAAAATGAAAGCCATTGCATGGTTTACAGCTGAACAGGCTGCTACCCTTTGGTCACATTACCTTCTTTTTCACCTGTGCCTGGGTAGCAACAAGGCTGATCACTGTCAAAACAGATAACTGAGCTTGGCTACGTCTGCCTTAGGTCACTAAGAGAAATGTTAATCTGAAGGTAGTCTTCAGGAAGAAAATATTGGGAATTGAGCAGTTCTCTGTAGACAGTGTTGTCATCACTACTGCCTGCCTGCAAGAAAGCAGGAACTTACTCATCATGACAAATGATTAAGCTTGTATCTTGTCAGTAAACTTAGCATAACTGAAAAATGGGCGTTTTTGTGCCTAGAGGAGGGACCGCAAACCGAAGGTTGAATACGAGATTAAAAAAGTATGTAACCATGCAGCACTGGGTAACAACGTGGGATTAAGGTGTTTCAGCTTGGTCTGTCTTTACACTCAAACTGAGTAGAGTCTTGTGTCCACTGGTTGGTGATGGTACGGGTGGAAAAGCTCACCAAGTAACTCTGAGCACAAATAAGCGTTGTGCACCCAACTCTGCACAGTATTCCTGTAACTGAAACTAAGCACTGGAATAGTCTCAAGCCTTATAAGGTGCCTTGGAATTTCTGGTGTCAGATTACCTTAAATACAAGATGCTTCCTAATGAAAAGGTGCTTCCTCTTATTTTTTATGGGATGGATAGATGGATGGCTTAAGTTGTGGAGAAAACTGCTGCAGTGAGTAAAGAGGAAGGTCTCCAGTTACCTGGAGAATCTTGTAAACTGTTTCAGAATCTCCCTAGTAGTGTATGGGTGTGCAAAAATACTGGCAAAATTTGAGGTCACTGAAGGGGGATTGCTGGAATGTGAGGTCACTGAAGGGGGATTGCTGAACTAAGTAAACAAAGCATATTTTAAAGTATTCAAACTTGGATTTACATATACCATAGAAAAGCATCAGCTGGCTTTGTTTTTGCCTAGTAGCTATTGAGAAATCCTAATACCAGAAGTATATTGAATGAGTAGAAAACAATGTACTGTCAGCATAACTGGTTTCCAAAACCAGTTTTTTAAAAAAGACATCTTTGACTTGAGGTGCATAAAAAGAACAATTAAAATCATGTTAAGCTTTTCCGATAACAATTTCTCTTGCCCTTACTTATGTAAAAAAGAGGCAATGCAGTATTATAGCTGGATCTGTTTGACTCTGAGAAAATCCATAAATGCTCTTGTGCAGGGATGTAGGGATAGCAGATAACCTGTGCCACGGCCACTGCCCTTTGAGCTGAAACTACAGAGCACTGAGGTTTTTAAAAAAACTGTTTTGAGATATTAAAATATGCTTGTTGAACTTAATGTACCTTAAGGTGCAATGCTCAAGAAGCTGAGCCTAAGACAGCAGGGTGAGCGGATGTGCAGACCTGTTTTCTGTAGTTCTGTTTAAATATTTGCAACCTGTGGACCAGAAAACTTGGTTAGAGCTGAATTTGTGGTCTGGTATGGGAAAGCAAAACAGTTTGGCTTGTTCTGTCATCCAGTGTGTCACTTAATTCATACCTGCTGTGAATGCAGTTCTGAGTAGAAAGTGGATTTTAATTGTGTATCTACATGGCAATCACTGCTTACAGCTTAGGTATCACCATTCCACCTCATTTAGTACTCCATAATTAACAAGCCTAAAGAGGAGTTGAAGTCCTGTCTCATAGAATGAAGTTTCACTAGTAAATGGGATGGTTGCAGTGGTTAGTGTGGCATGTAAGAAGACCTTCAGTGTCTAAAAAAAATCCAGCTTTTACAGGAGTCCCTGGTATATTGGCATTCTGACTAGCCAAATTCCAAAGTGGTCATTGGTTTATTTGCAGTGGTTTAACAAGTCCTAGAACAAATTCTAGATGCTTCATCTCTACTTCCAGTCAATTCTCTGAATGTAAGTCAAGATATATTTTGCTGAATGCATAAGTAGTGTTAAAGTTAGATTTCAGAGACATTTCTCATGACAAATTAGACTCTGAATTTACCAATGCTGTTTAACTCTAGTGGTTCAAGCAACATCCAGATTACTGTTAAGTGATCTTAGCATGTACAGGTTTGATCTGAGCCAGACTAATAGGTCAGAGTCTGCTGGTTTTAATGACTACGAGGAACACCGTCTAGTTGCAGGCTAGAAAGAAAGCATCTTATGAGTGTCAGGTACCTGCTCTTCTTCAAAGCATCTCTTTTTATAAAAAGCATGAAGCCTGAAATAGTTTAATTTCCTGATATCTTTCTGTATATGATCTTATATTGCACTTAAATATTGTTGTTTTGAACCCCTAGGTACTAGCAAAGTAGCAAATCAGTATGAGGTAACTTCACTGCAGCTTCTTCTGGCTGGTGTATTTTAATGTCTGTATGAACTAGAAGATAACTTCTATGGAAGGAAAAGTCTCAGTGTTTCAGTCCTAGCTTAAAGCCCTGATACCATATATGAACCCTGCATTCTTGTACTTCTTGAAGTAAAGAATGCTACCAACAGAATCCATAGAGTATGAGCTGGGGAAGGAGATAAAAGTTCTGGTAAATTGTAAAAGCATACAAGAATTTAATCATATTTGCAAGCAAAAGTGATGAGTCTTTTCTGCTTCCATGCTCTTGGGCTTTTTCAACTTTTTTTTTGTGTTTAATGTACAAGTCTCACTTATGTAGCTAGTGGACTGTCTAAAGAGCTTTAGACCCTGCCAGACTTGACCTAGTTAGGTCACCTAAAGGCAAAAAGCTTCTGCTACCCATTTTCAAACACACAACCAGTTTGGTAGTGTCCTTGTGTCTTAGTAGAAATGGTAGTGAGGAGGAAGAGGGTAACAAAAGCATGAATCATGAATAATGAATTTACTATGACAGTAAGTGCTGTAAAATTAAGACTTTTTGTAAGTGAGGACTGAAAGTGATGGACAGAAAGATCTAGAGTACCAGTAACTTAATCTACAGTTTGCTGAGATTAATTTAACTGTATCTTTTGTCTTACACTTGTATCCTAAAAAGCTGTAGTTACTGTTCATTATTGGACGCTATAGCAAAGCTTGTATTTAACTGGTAGTTAAAGGTAGTGCTTGTGCAGCAGAATTTCTAATTAAGATAGAGCTGTACAAAGATGCACTCTTTTAACTATAAAGTAAAAGTCCTCATAGCTCATCAAGCAGCTATCATGTGGGCCACACAGATACTAGAAACTGAGTCCTCCAGAGTTAATCATGTGCTGTAAGCTTCTTGCCTGTGCATGCTATTGGAATTTCTGCAAAGGCCAGAGATTAGGTTCAAAAAACTGTTGAAAAGGAAATGCAAGTGTTTTAGGCTTGTCCTAAAAGTGGACAAAGCACTTGATCAGTTTATGGTGGATTTAGTGTGACAATTGTCATCATAACACAAATACCCTTCTGCCATATATTTTCCAATGGCTTCATGCAAATAGTCAATAGCACTGCTGTACAATATATTGAAGTTGTAACCTCCTCTTAGCAATAGCTGTTTGTCCTGTAGGAAAATAAGGGCTTTCACATGTTCCTGCATATCTCAACATTTGGACCAGTTGAAATAATGCAAGTAAGTGTCTTCAGATTTGCCTCCCTCTAGCTGTACAAACATAAGAACAGTAAAACTTCAGAGAACCACAAAAAATTATTGGTTTAAAATATTTCTAATGAGCCTACCTCTTCTCCATGCTGCTTTCAAAAGACATGTTAGACTGTTATCTAGACAGTCTAATGTTATTGTCACTCTATAAATTACAGGGCTTCTGCTGCCTAAGGAGCTTACTATTATGATTTTTCTGTTACCTTAGACTGACTTGTTCTCTGACAAAACACTTCCCTCTTTTAAAATGGAGTGAAAACCAGTTGGGATGAACTCTTAAAGAACCAGCTGAAATAATCAAGGAGTAATAAAGCCCTGCAAAAGTCCATGTTAGGCTCTTGTGTGGGAGCATGGGTTTTATTTATGCCAAACTCAGATGTAATACTTTCTGCAGGAGGTGGTGCATTGAGATTCTGGCTTTTTAGTAGAGACACTTTGGTCTCATCCTGAGATACTTGCTTGCTATATATCTCTTAGGTGCAATTTTTTCAGACTGACTGGCAATGTCCTCCTAATAAAAGATCTGTACTTATTGGTGTAGGCTCTATTGGGGGGAAGTAAACCTTGAATGATGTAGCTTTGATTTTTAAGTTTGTTCTGGCCTTCAACTGAAATATGAGTTTCCTTAGATGGAAGTGCCTAATTTTGCACTAGATGCAGGCAAATGACTTCTTTACATTTGACTATAAGAAACTGAAGTGAATTAATCGAGTGAAAGGTGTTCCTGCCCTTGGCAGGGAGGTTGGAACTAGGTAATCTTCAAGCTATCTTCCAACCCCAAACTGTTCTATTTAATCTGTGGCTTAACTAGTGGTAGCAACAGGAAGATGATTATTTTCTAATAAAGTGAAAATTAAATAAAGTGAAAAGGAAATATCAATAACAGCACAGAATTCTGTGGCCCACAGTGTCTGATACCTCTAGGATGCTGTGAAAGTATATTGGATAAGGCAGCTTGTCTTGCTTCCAGTATTAGATTTGATATAATTTCTCCTTTTTAGGTGCCTAAACCTGTACATCAGCCAGCTGCAGAATTTTGCTCTACTTCAACTCTTCCAAAAGATCCAGTGTTGAGAAGGGAAAAACTTCAGGATCTGATGACTCAGATACAAGGGACTTATAACTTCATGCAGGTATGTTTTTCTCTGCTGTTGTAGCACAAAACTATAGTTCCTACTGGGTTAGGGAAAACAGTGTTGACAATGTGTGTTGGCACTGAATGAATGAATGTAGCACTAATTAGCTAAAAGCAGCTTGTCAAGTGGGAATGCTTCATTTGTATCTAGAGTTTAATTTTTTTTCTACCCAATGGTGATCTTTTTTTGAAAGGAGTCCATTCTGGATTTTGATAAAGCTTCACCAAGTGCCATTGGTTCATCCCAACCTCCTTCAGTTACTCCAGCAAGTAGTCCTGTAGGTAGGTGATACTATAAGTGTAAATGGTATGTAAAAATTTTGGAAGCACTAACAGGGTTTGCTTGGGCTGTAGATCAGTAAGCCTGGTGAAGACCACTTGTTTAAATATAAAGAACAGACCGTGCTAAAACACTGGGTGGATCTTGGGCTGTAGAACTCAATTACCCAGTTAATTAATTTTTTTCTTAATCTGGTAAGTGGGCATCTTTTCTGTGGTAAAAGTATTTTTGTCATTGAACACCTGTCCTCTTTTACCAAAAGCCTGACTTTTCAATTGAGTGTAGTTTGCTGATACTAGGTTTAAATATTTGCAGTCCACATGGTAAAGATAGTTTGCATCTTCACGTACCAAATGTTTAAAAAAAGTAGAACTGCACACCAAAACTATATGTAGTGTTTGAATTTAAAAGTAAATGTTGCTTAATGCATTCTATTTTTACAGCTTCAAAAGAGCAGAAACTGCCAAGTCAGAGTGATTTTCTTCAACAGTCCCTTCAGGTGAGTTTGAGTTAGGACTGCCCTGAAGAGGTAGATAGAGGTTATTTACCAGCAGGGACTTATACTTGAGTTGTTTTTCTTGACAGTAGTTTTGCATTTCATACAATGTAGTAGCTTGCAAATCTAAGGTCACTCAGATGCTGACAAAGCTGGCTGCTCTTCTGGTTGAAAAAGGGAAATAAATGCTTGAAGTTTCTTGAAGTATGTTGAAGACATGTTGAAATAGTTTGCATATTTTACCTATAGATTCAGGTCATAGCCAGTAGTCTTGTGCAGAAGAACAGCTAGTTTCTTTCCTAGATAGTGTGTGTTTTCATCTTCAAGATCTTTACACCAAAGATTGTATCTCAAGCTTTGGTAGTCGTGGTTAAATGAACCTTAAATTCAGTCACTGTGCTTGCATGTCTTGTGACTTTTACTTTTAAATGTTTATCCTTGCCATGGACAAGAATTCCTAAATCACTGACTGACTGGTCAAAACACTTCAGTGCCTGTATTATTCTGAGGTATTACTTGGACATACTGAGGGTGTGAGTTTTAATGAAACCAAACATTTACGTTCGATATTTTTGAAACCTTATCTGTTTTCTCTCCTTGCAAGGCTGCTGCTTCATCCATGGCGCTGCATGGTTCAAACACTTCCCTGGCATCTGCTGATCATGCTCGTTCTGGCTCTGAAACTGAAGATTTGGTGACACCACAGGTACCATACCCTGGGGTTCACTGGCATTCAGATCTGTGACAGCCAACCCTAACAGAAAGCTGAGCTGGGGCCCTCCTGAATAACTGTACTTGAACAACATACAAGGAACAGCAGCAGTATAGCCTACAGTCTGGAATACTTATAGATGGGTGGAAAAATACTAATTGCTAATACTGCATGAATGCAAAGTGAACAGCCTGCTTCTTGACACAGGAAGGGTGTGGGATGAAAAATACTCACTAAAAAGTGTGGAGCATGGGAGCAGCATAAATATTTGCTTTGGTTATAGTGTAGAATATTCCCTCTAATGATAACAAAGAGGTTGCATAAATTGGGATGGGTACTGTCATGAAATAGCAGAACCTGTGTGTAACCTGAAGACTGAGATATTCTCTAAAACACTAACTGAAGAAATACTGGGAATCTGACTTCCTGATGTTCAGCTAAGATGTAAAACTTTGCTTGCTTAACTGTACTTGTGTGCAGTTAAACATTCAAATAACATTCAAATAGTGTTTAGAGCTGAAAAGTTTCAATTTATGCAGATCACTGTCTTAAAGATCTCTTGTGAGTTGTGTTGCTGTGTTCAAGGACACAGCTGGCTCTTCCCTGTTGGACTCTATAATTCAGTGTGTAGATTATATAATGGGGAATGTTCTTGCTTTTACATTTGTTTTGCTGATGTATGTTATTGGCATACTGTGTGCTTACTCTATTTCTTAATATACTATATACTGATAGGGCTATTAGTCTTACAACCTCTTGAATCAGCAGTTTTGTCCCAATTCTTGACACTTTCTATCACTTCTACAGTGCCATGAGATTCCTTCTGCTGACAAGAATTCAATAATTTTGCTGTTCAATATGCATCCAGAAGGCTTGTGCTGTGCTACAAAGTAGAACATCTGATTTAGTAGAATGCAAACTTACTGTTTGGAATTAGGGTTGCTTGTGCCCAGCCTATTTGTAGTCCCTTCAGCTTGAAGTCTAGTGCCTGTCTTTCTTTTCCAGGGAAAGCAGTAGTTAAGTTTTGGTCCCAGCACAACCAGGGAATACAATCCATGGTGACAGTGCTCCTCCTGGTGTACCAATACACCCTAGTGCTGTCTGAGGCACTGGGATGTGTACATGGTGAGCACAGGACTGGTAGCCTTTACCCCTAGGCTCCATGTTTAAGTATTAAGCAACTCCTAAACTTAGCATTACAAGTGTGAGCTAACTATAGAGGATGCAGCCTTTGCAAAGCCTTGTTCAACAGAGCTTACCAGAGGCACAACTTATCTTTCCATGTAATTCAGTGAGACAGGTGTGTGTTGCAGACTTCACCGTAAGTGCTTGAAGCAATCTATGGTTCTTAAAACGATTTGACTTTGCAGGGCTGGTTGTGCAACCAGTTTTATAAGAGTAATCTGAATCTCTAAAGCTAATTACTTGAAGCTTTGGTTAAGATGACTATTTAATACTTTGGCTTTGGAATTAATGCTTGTCCTGGTCTTTCAAAATCCATTTGTTTCAACTTTTGCACTGGTGTTTTGTAGCTTCACCAGAACTCGGTAGCACTACTCGTAATAGCAGGTGCATTATGGCTTCTTCTAGGCATCAACACCACTTTCTCAAGAGAATGAGAAATACACTTCCCAGCCTCTGTATCAGACAAGTTCACGTATTTCTGAGCCACTGATACCCAAAAAGATTGAAATTGCCCAGGTGAGCTATCACAAATAAGGTAAATATTTAAGTTGCTGAAATGGTAAGGCTCTAGGCATGTTCCTTTTGACTCCTGATTCCTATAAACATCTAAATCAACACTTCATTTTCTGAACAGCTGAGGCCTAATGCTGGTTAATACTTTGTCTGGACAACTCAGCATTGTTTCCAATCTGAAACATAATTAAGTTGGAAAGGAAAAAAAAATCAGATGCCCTAAATTTCCTAAGTTCCTCCAGAAAAGAGAAGTAATTTTTAATATCAACCAAAGAATCTTCTTTTACTAAATGAACAGAAATCATTCTGTGTGTCCTTAGTGGTAGGGAAAAATACCTAACATCTCTTTATTGTGATATTATTCCAAAGAATGGTATGTATAGTAGCTCATAGGCACATTTCACTTAATCAGCAGAGACTGCAATAGAAGTACTGTTTGCTGAGGATGCACAGCAAGATTTGAAATTGTAAGCAAAAGCTATTTTGTAGCTCTACTATGCCCAAATGTCATCCTGTAGAAACTGCTGACTTCTGTCAGTCTAGGCTTTAGAACAAATTAACTGCTTCTGTTACTGCCTGATAATTATCAAGTGACCTTTCATTACATTTGTTCTTCCCCCAGGCAACTATTCCCCTCCCAAGTGAGCCACAGTCACCATTGCCTACTTCAAGCACCCCCATGCCATCAGTGCCACCAGTGCAAAGCTTTCAGTCTCCTCCAGCAAGCACCAGTTCTGTCACAATAACAGCAGCTCCCTTTCAGGCTATGCAGACTGTGAGTATGCAACACACAGAACTGACAACAATGTGAGTAACTTGGGACTAACACTGAGGACCCAGTTCCTCTTGGAATAGTACAGAACTTGATAATCATTTTGCTTTAACAATAAAGCCTAGATTAGTCCTCTGGTTCTCTGATTCCTTCAGAACTTAAAACAGGTCATCTAAGAACAAAGATCCTGGGTTTGCTCTGTATAGTGCCAAAAAACGAATACTATCTTAGGATATCTTAGTAGTCTCAAGGAACTAAGAGGGAGAAGTCAGGCCTGAAATCAAGAGACTGATAGCTATGCCCTTAAGTAAGGTGGATTGTACTGACACTGTTCTTGGGAAAAGGTTTCAAATACAACAGACTTCCTTGGAGAAAGAGAATCCTGAAGTATATAAGTATTAGGACAAAATGCTTTCAGAAGCCTGAGTTTGTTTTGTTATACTGTTTGCTTCAGTGAGGTAAAACTCAGTCCACTGGAATCATGGAAAATGTGTTTTTGGAAGACTGGTGTTGCTCATTATCCTATGTTGCTAACAAGTAGTCAGTGTACGTATCTAGGAAATATACCACACAGTCTGGGATGTTCACTGCAAATACAGAACATCAGTAGTAGTGTATGGCCTGAAAATATAGTATCAAATGTTGCTACTTCCTGGTAATCTGCAGTGCAGGCTTACAGCAGTTCAGAGGAAGAGTCTCCATTTCCTTAAGATCAAGTACAGGGAAGGCAACATTCATTACTCCTCTGGTACATTCTTCAGAAGATGATAGAAACATTGATTTAATGTTTTTCTTGAAAACAAGCTTTAGATTCTCCAAAGGCATTTGCCATTTTAACAGAAGTACCAGTGCAGTTCACAACTTGCTGGACAATCTGTCTTACACTATTGAGACATATGTGTTGGGAACTGGTGGAAGAAGGTATCTAATAGCCTTTCAAATCACAGGAGTTAACAACTAAAACTTTCATCCTGGTGTGGTCTGTAGTAAAATCACTGCCTTGAATTTTTCTGCTTGGTTTTCTGTATCTGTAGAAGAGGTCATGAGGATGTTTGGTCCTCTTGTGGCGATAGAAATCTTGAACTTTGCAGTGCAGGGTTTTCTGCTTCCCTACACTGCTTAGATTCTCATTGCTGCCAGGAAAGTACAGCCATTGGACTTGAGCAGATAGCCAGGATGATTCCAGTAATGGAAGTATCTGATTACGGGTCCTCCAACATTCTATTGCTACTATTGTGCTTATGGAAGCTTAAAGACAGACTTGACCTGTAGCCCTAGTCCTTCATTTGAATTCCACCTGAAACCCTCACTGTAGGAAAAAGCAGACCACTTCCTACAAGTACTTCAGGATGTGGGTGTTGACAGCCTGACAGCCCTGCATTCTCAAATTTCTTTTAGAATAAGGATAGCTTTGGATCACTTACTTTACAAGATGAAGTGATCAAAAATTAGAAAAAAACAACAAAAAACCCCAAAACAACAAAGCTTGTTTTATTTTACAATGGTTCAAAATGTATCATGAGGTGTTTCCATGCTTCCTCTTAGAGGCAATACTGCGTTTCTTGACCTTGGTAAAAGTATTCATTTCTTGTTTTTTAATTACTAGGGTATCTGCAAATGGCAAAAAATGTTAAACTGTGAAACTGTTTCTTGCATCATCTAGCTGTGGCTCTTGCCCAAGTCTGTCTTCAGAGTTTATAGTCTTTGAAAATGTTACATACACCTGTAGTCTCAGTACCAGTACTGCTGACATCTCTTCATGTGAAATTTAGATCCTTTTAATCAAAACAGACTTTACTTATTTAATGTTGATACTAGTTGTCACTTTTGACAGCATTATTTCTGGTAATTGTTATTGGCTATGAAGTAATACAGTCACTGGAGTGACTGAAGTCTGAGTTATTAGATTTAACTACCAGTAATATCTGCTCATCATTGTACTGCCCAGACTATAACATTTGAATGACAAGACTGACTTAGGTTAAGTGTTTACTCTTGGGGAACTTTAAAGGAGTAGGAAAGATGAAGCTCCATTTACTGAAGGTGTGAATGATGTCTAATACAGTGTTTGAGTGGATAGCAGTGTTACATCAGGTTCCAAGACGTGCAGAAAGAGCCAGATTCTTCCCAAACGTGAATATCTTATCTCAGGATAGTCTGTCCCATCTTCAGTTTGAGCTGTAGGACAGGTAGTCAGTGAATTTCACAGTGGATTTCCCATAGAAGGAAAACGGCTTGTTGTATGGTAATTGTTCTGCTGACAGAGTACAGTAGCTATGGTCAATCAAGCTGTTCCTTGGGTAGTAGCTACATAAACAGGAGTGTGTTCTGTAAGTTTACTGAGAGGAGAAAATGGGTTGATGTCTGTTTTTGGTTATTTCTAAGAAACAGCTGGTGTTCTAGAAATACACTAATAAGCACATAGATTCAAACCTCAAACCACATAGCAGGGTGGTGGCATTAGGCAGAGACTTTAACTGGTAGTGTAAAGCACTTGTTTTCAAATATGCTGTAGGTATTTAAAGTGAATGCACCACTGCCTCCACGTAAAGACCAGGAAATTAAAGAGGATTCTTCGTATTCAGCAGGATATAACCAGAGTTTCTCCACAGCAAGTACACAGACTCCTCCTCAATGCCAGTTGCAATCTTCTCATGTTGCAGAACAAACCTCTCTTTCACAAGAATCTCTATCTTCAGGTAAGAACTGCACTTGCATCTATATTTCAAGTAGACTTTAAATATGTTAGTTTATAATAGTATTTAAATTCATTATCGTGTGCTGTGAGTACTTCTAACCCAGTGAAATTCTTAACAGGTGCTACATAAATGTCTAATATTAGGCATACATCAACTGTAATGTAGTTGATGGTATGTAAACTTAATTTCAAAACTGCTAGCAGGATGAAAGGATGGTTCAAACTCGTTTCTGTATTAGATGAACAGACTGTTGTCATTCACATGACAATTTCCCAGTAGGTGAGAAATTCAAGTATGTGGTGATACTTGCCAGTCAAGTATTCCAAACAATCATTTGCTTGGAATAGTAGTAGCATGATGAAATACTCTTATTTGGGACCATTAATTTGGCTTCTGGTAATAGTGCTGTCAGTGCTGGGAATTGCTGAATGCTAAGTAAGAAATCTGGGATAAGTTTTCAATCTGACCTGAGAAATACTGAGCTAGTAAGTGATCTTGAGCTATTGCATTCAACACCAATGTGACTTGATGTTCAGGTAGTGCAAGAGGGGGTTTGTATAGCTGGCACTTAATTTGACATGAAACTGGCCCCTAAATGTCTTGACGTTTTAGGATGAAAGAAAGTGACAACTGGGGACTTGTATTAATAAGGCCATCTAATGAAATGGCTCAGGGTCATTTAAAACTGCTGTTTTTGTGCCAGAGTGATTTTCACAGGTCTTAGACTAGAAACAGACTGATAGTGTGAAGTCAGTGAGACATAAAGAACTCTCAAAAGGGCAGTGTAAGTGTAGCAGTCAGGAAAGCATGTTTAGCTTCAATGCTCCTTCTCATCACTGAGACTACAGGTGATAAGCCTTGGATTTCTTTTGTGGGAAAACATAATTTTATTAGCTTTGTGCAGTGGCTCTGCACAGACTTCACACAGGTTTATACTATTGCTCTGGATAATTTTTAAGCTTTTTGGATTGAAATAACGCATGGCCTTGTGGAAGTACATTCATGGTTGCAAGGTTTGTGTTTAAAGCTAACCACTCAGTAACCCTTGTGAGTGAAAAGTGTTCTTGAATACATTTTGCTTGGAGTTGAACTGCCTAGTACGTGGTAGGAACGTCTGTTGAAGAGACTAAACCCAAATACCTACGTTCCATAGTTATCTTATTGCTATCTAAGTATGTTGGAGTTGGGCTTGCTGTTTTGAGGGATGTCAATACTGAGGTGACCTAGTTTATCAGTGAAAATTCCTAATCCAATTTTACTTGATTTTTAACCTAGCTTGGGCATTTTCATGCTGCTGGCAAGCTTGTTGTCACCTGTGCCACTGACTCTTGTTGAATGCATTAGGGGTTTACACTGAGAGCCTGTGCTGTCTACAGTAGATTTTAACAAGAACTACACTTTACGAAATGAAGGGAAAGATCCAATCACTTAAATGAAGTAATGAAGGGACAGAAGAACAGAATATTCAGAGCAGCTTAATTGGTCTCTGAATGTCCTAATACTGCCCTTGCTTCTGTGTGTGGTAACTTACTGCAGTTATAAAAAGCTTTGACTTATCTGCGCCTTCTGTTTTAAGCAGTGAACTATCAACCTGATGGAGCTGTTCCTGTTAGCAATGGTAGCCTTGCCTTTTATCCAGCACAGGCTAATGTTATTCCCAGACCCCCTCAGCCTTACCTCAACAGTCGTGGGTCTGTCAGAGGGTCTGCTAGAGGTGGAAGGTCACTGGCGAATTCCTATCGCTCCCCTGGTGGGTACAAAGGTATGTCTGTGTTTACTATCATCCTAAGGATCTAATGTACTGCCAGTAGATTGTGATTTAACACAACACAGCATTAAATTCATGTTCTATGTGTGAAATATCTCAAGACTTTAAGGGCAATGTGCAGAAAATGGGGCCCTCTGTTGTAGAATTTAAGGAAGTTCATTCTGACTTCTATTTGTGGTCCCTGTACTTGAGATGTCAGGCCAAATGGCAGAGCAATTTCATAGCTTGCCTAAATATGAAGATAGAAACTTTCACTAATAGGTTATTAGATTACTCATACAGACTTTTCTGTTGGCAGTTTAATTTTCTGTTCTGAACTTTTTACCCACTTAATTCTTTCTCTTGGCATCTTGCTGACAAACTGGGCAGGCATCTTTCTCTTCAGCTCTCACTAGCTATGTTTGCCCAAAATAAGGCATTTTTTTTGCTTAGCACTGCTCACTTTAATATTACCAGCAGAAACCAGGATGGGGAGAGGCTACCAGTAGTGAAGAGCCCTTCTAGATGAATAACAAACTGAAGAGTTTTAAGAGGAGGCTTATTTGGGTTCTGCAGACCAGTTATTCTTTTGCTGCTAGATGAAGTACTATGGAGAGTTTCAGCAGACTTTAAGCAGTTACTAAATTAAAGTTGTTGCTAGCTACCAGCTGCAGATTGTGGCCTATTTGCCTTTGATGTGGAAGAGCGCTTGGTCTGTGATAGGTGCTTCAACTGTTGGGCTGAGCCTGCTCAGTAGCTTGTAGGAACATATACCAGATGATGAGTTTTATAGTTCTGACTTAACAGCAGTCTGGGGTTGGGTGCTGTCTGGTATGAAATTACTTGCAGCTCTGCTTTGGTAGTTAAATAATTGCTGAAGTTAATAAGTTAATAGCTAGAGAGGCAAAATATTATGGTAGCCCCTAAATGTATACCAGTAATAGCTCAGTGTATGTAACAGAAAAGAAAGTGTATCTTAATCCTATTTCTGGATTTAGCAAGCTTTTCAGCTGTTCTGTGACATCCCATTAGTATCACAGGCAATGGATATGGCCTGATGTTAATATTTTAAATACACAAATTTGATATAGTGATGGTGTGTGAGTTATGAGTAGCTAATGAAATGCATTTGTTATAGGAGTAGCAAGGTTCCTATGCAATTCTAAATTTAAGAATAGCGCTGTTACTGCATAACTTAATCTATATAATGGCCAAAAGAAGAGCTGTAGTTATATTCTGGACTTGTAAATCAAACAATGAATGATACTGAGTAATCAACTTTATTTGAACAGGTTTTGATGCCTACAGAGGTTCACCTTCATTAACTAATGGCAACTATGGCCAGCTACAGTTCCCTGGTAGAGATTATGCTGGAATGCCATATTCTCAGAGGGTAAGTATTGACTTTATTTCCAGTAGCCTTCCTCTGTACAGGAGCCAAATCTTCTAACATGGTAGTTTTTCATTATCCTCACAGGTGAACTACTACTTACAAGCTAGAGGTTAGTTTTGTTTCACAGGCAAACCCTTTTGTGGAATGGTAGACGGCAGCTGAAATAAGGCAGTTCAGACAGGTAACATCTCTGTATGACAGGTTGATTTTAGTCTGAAAGGAATCTTAGAACTGCAAACGGATGGTTAATAACATATTGTATAAGTCTGGTCTATTATTTTAAAAGTTGGTTCACTAAAATGCCTCTGTAATGTAAAATAATAAATTCTTAAATGGACTGGCTGACAATGTGGTTAGGCCAAAAATAAAAAAAAAAACATAAAAAAAGTAAGAAGGCAAAGGTTCCTTGTGTTAGGAGGGTCTGTCAATGTCTTCTGTGCAGGCTCACGGACTTTGAACAGGCTTGAGACTTAAGGGTAATGCTCAGTAACCTCAACTGAGTTCATAGTTCAGAAGCCAACTTTGATGCTGCAACAGGCATCAAAGTCAATCTTTAACTTCATACAAGCTATTATAAAAGTAAATTTTTCATAAGTAAAGCTATTTATCTACACCTTGTTTCTGAATTCTGACACCATCTACTCTAGAGATTGAATTAATTGTGCAAAAAAGTGTATTTGCCTCACATGACTTCAGATTTGCTTATAGCTGTCTTCCTAACACTTCTCTTTTAGGATGTTAATTACCAGCAGTGCTATAAACGAGGTGGGATAAGCAGTGGTCCTCGAGCAAATTCCAGAGGTAAGGCCAACATCAGGCCCCCAGTAGTTGAATACATGCTTGGGCATTGCAGCTGGGGTGTTATGGGAACAGTGTGAAAAGCAGAATACCATCACTCACCTAACAGATCGACCTTGGTGTAAGTGAACCAAGCTTAGCTGGAGGCTTGAGTGCTGTTTTTCCACAGCATTGCACAGCAGATTATTTAATTTCATTGTTCTCAGTCTGGAGTCTTCATGTCAAAGTTTTGATACAATGGTGCTTGTGTTTGTGAAGTTCACTTACTGAGCTTCACAAATTACCTGACTAGGAAAATGCACATGGGGCGGTTCCCTGTGTTCAGGGAAGAAGCACTGGGTGTCTCCCCTTAATTGTGTAGTCTCCCCTTATTCTGAGTAGGCTGTCAGATAACAGAGAGTTCATAAAATATTTTTATATGAAAATGTATTTGTTAGTACAGGTTTACTCTGTATTTCCATAGTGGAGTATAGAACCTAAAGAAATAAATAAGGCTAATTGAGTCCAAGAATGAATAGCATGTGTTTTGAAGAATTGGAAACAAGAATTGTTTCCACTGTATGTGCTGGAAAAAGATGGACTTCCAGTGCTACAGGTGAGAAGTGAGATGAAGAGTAGCTGTAGATCACTACTGTAAGGACTAAAGGGCATATTGTGGAAGCTGTTTTAGGATAAAGCAGGTCATATCCTAGCTTGAGGGATGATGTATAGAATATATTTCTGAAGGGAACTAAATATGAGATCATGGTAAATTAACAGCTGATGGAAGTACTCATTAGCATGAGGATCTCCCAGCAACTTCCCTTATTTTATTGTCTGTCTATAGGTGTTGTTTTCCAGTGGAAATAACAATTGCTTGTAACTTAAGTGTGATTGCTCTAAATATCTCAGATCTATTAATGTTTTCATTCTAGATCCTTTTAACTTGGATATTTGAAGAGATTAATAGCTTTATTTTGCAGAGTGAGGTGCAGAAAACTTAAAAGCAACTCGTTTGTCAGACAAAATATTATAGCATTATAAGTTGACAAGGTCTACTAGAAATACAACTACAGAAGAACAGTGTTGAGTAACATGAAGTGAAAATTGAGATATTAAAGGTGATTTGGCTCAAACTTTGTCAGTGTTTTCAGCAATTACATTTTATTTCCTCTCAGAAGTTAGCATAGGCTTTTTAAGCTGGCATGACATACTAAAGCTAAAACCATTACAACCTACTGCTCTCTCCTACTTGGAAGTATAAGAAGTACTTGTTCGTAGCCCAGTTATGTCCCATCTTGCTCAATGCAAGTGTGATGAATGTAAGTGAGCTTCAAAGTTCTGTTCTCACCGGGGTCCTTTGACAGCTTGCTGTGGCTCAAAGATCAATCTGCTGCAAAGCCTGTACACTTACCGCTTGAGATTATGCCCACAGGCTTAAGGGTATCCTTCTGTTGTAGTACTTACCACTGCTAATGGTTCTTAACAGCAGGGTGGAGTGACTCCTCTCAGGTGAGCAGCCCAGAACGAGACAATGAGACCTTTAACAGTGGGGACTCTGGGCAGGGAGACTCTCGCAGCATCACCCCTGTGGATATGCCGGTGACGAGCCAGGCTGCCACCATACTCCCGGTGCACGTCTACCCGCTCCCGCAGCAGATGAGGGTCGCCTTCTCTGCTGCTCGAACATCCAACCTGGCCCCTGGAACTCTAGACCAGCCCATTGTGTTTGACCTGTTGCTGAACAACCTTGGAGAAACTTTTGATATCCAGCTTGGTAGGTTCAACTGTCCGGTGAATGGTACCTATGTCTTCATCTTCCACATGCTGAAACTGGCTGTGAATGTCCCTCTGTATGTGAATCTCATGAAGAATGAAGAGGTCCTTGTGTCAGCATATGCAAATGATGGGGCTCCTGACCATGAAACAGCCAGTAACCATGCAGTCCTGCAGCTGTTCCAGGGAGATCAGATCTGGCTACGGCTGCATCGGGGAGCCATCTATGGAAGTAGCTGGAAATACTCCACCTTTTCGGGATACCTCCTTTATCAGGACTAAAATCCAGTGCAATGTTTACAAAAGAGCTGCTCCAAACACCTTGGTGAGGGGGGTGGGACTAGCTTTGCACTTACTACTGACTTTATAGAGGATATGTGGTTCCATTATTGGGGGGAATTGGTGGTCCTGTTTTGCAAGGTGAAATCATGGAGTTGGGGTACTGAATCAGCACTAATTTGGCACTTTATCAGTTGTGATGTAGCCTTGCTAATAAAGCTGTGAATGTATATTGTTTGCACTTACCCTAAACTGTATTAATGTCCAGCTTACTACACTATTGATTGCCTCAAGTATGGGCTATTCACAATGCCTTGTTGTGCCTCAATAAAACAAGTTAATATGCATTTTAGTATTAATCTTGCCCGTGGTTTAATTTTAAGACATATCACTGACCTTTTTCCTGATGTGGGGTGTACATAAATATTACACAGAACTGGTCTCCAAGTTCCTATAATTTAGAGTAATTTGTATTTAACTGGGATTGTTTTAGTTCCTGCTTAATGCCATTCTCAAGTGTTACCTTGATAAAAATTAATTCAAGATTTAGCTACCTTTTTCTTTCTAAAGGTCAAGAAATTACCTGAAAGGCCAGGAAATTACAAGTGCAATGCTACATACTTCATTTGAATTACTTCTTTTAAATACATATCCTGTCAAAATCTACCATGGTCATAGCATCAGTCCTTCAATAGTGAAGTAGTTGAAATTCTTAAACTTGCAAACAGTCACTGAAGGGGCCGGCTTATACTGTTATTCGTCTGCAATATTTTAAAATTCAGCTTCATGAAGCATAAATGTGTATGGCTTCCCCCCTGCATGAGACTTGAATCAGATTTTAATACAGGTTACTTCCTCATTTCAGAGAACTGCTGAGGAACTTAGTTATTTGTAGTTGGAGCCTGGTGCTTGCATTTTACATCAAATCTGAATACAAATGCTAGGAAGCATTTCTGAAATCCCTTTCTTAAAGCTCTTGGGTTTTTTGACCAGCCTTCAAAACTCTTGTGGCCTGAGAACTGAACAGCTATGATGTGTCCCCTTGTCTAAGCTGCAGTGTTAAATACTATAAATAGTTGTAATGTTTAAAATGGTAATATGTGCCAGTAAGAAGGTAGGTCACTGGCTCTCTCTCATTTCAAAAGCTTTAGTAAATTGTTTTAACAGTAGAAAGCACTTGATCTGAGTGTACTAATTAGCCAGTGCACAAGTCTGACTGGTATATCTAAGGCTGAAGCAGAAGTATGCAAAGTGAAAGCAGCTGAGCTATCTGCTTATTTAAATAGAAGTAAGAACCTAAAGTGAATAAACTTCAGACCTGGTATAAAGCTGCTGTTTCTAGCTAAGTGGTTTCACAGCTTCCAACTTCAGTTTGCCCTTGCTATCATGCAGATGCCAAAACAAGTCTCGCATGACTTCATAAAGTTTCTGACATAAAGATCCTGATTTTGTTCCGAACTCAACTTTCTTTTTCATACAGATTTTTGAGGGTGATCATATTTTGAGTCTTGGTTTAATTCCATTAACAAATTTTGAGAGAAGCTGAGGTAGGACAAACTTTGGGAAACATAGTTTTTACCACAATAAAAATGTCAAGCCTTAATTATTGTACACTAAGCCTGTATTTTGTATTTTTAGACACGCTAGTTCTGACTTTAGCCAACAAAGAGGTTTATTTCCAGAACACCCACTCCAGAGCAAGTCACAGTTTAACTAGATATGAGGTAAACACTTCAATTTCAGAGCTGTATCTTGCATAAGATGGATTTTTACATTCCTAGCTAAAAAGAGTACACAGTTACAACCAATAATTATAATTGTGCAGGTAAGATGAAATAGAAAATCTAATAATGTAATTCCTTGACCATAGGTCATGTAATGGATTTTTTTTTAAAAAGTGAAAGTTTTTAAGCCTTTATCAGCCTGAATCACAATAATCTCTACAGTAGTAGCTATTTTAAAATAAAATGTCTGGTTTTGTCCTGCTATTTTTTATTGAAAAGAATGCACAACTTGGCAAAGTCTCATGCCTTAGAATAACTAAAAAATATGATTGATTTAATCCTGTGGGTTTCTCACATAGTACCTTTTTAGCTAGAACTGTTGGTTTTCACTGTGTTTTTAGCCAACTGTGAACACAG
Source organism: Cyanoderma ruficeps (assembly GCA_008694505.1). Classification (NCBI taxonomy): domain Eukaryota; kingdom Metazoa; phylum Chordata; class Aves; order Passeriformes; family Timaliidae; genus Cyanoderma; species Cyanoderma ruficeps. The sequence goes on from VZDJ01000426.1 coordinate 7,298,396, forward strand.
GTTTTAGTAACCTCTGTTACAGAAAAGGAGGGTAAATACAGCTGGAGAGATACTGTCTTAAAGAAGGTTGCAGACTAGAAGCAACTCAAAAGGCTGTAACTGAACCTTAAATGCTAAGACTGTGTTTCAAAAAACACTGAAAACCAAGCCAAGTACCTTTTTTTCCATACCCATAGCTGGCCAAAATCCAGTGGTAAAAAAATTTGCTATTCTGATCTCCAAAATACCTAAAAATGTTATACCGTATGATTTTTCCATGATGATAAACACAAGGGTAGGGACATCTCATTATCCTTCTAGACTAATGTTTTTGAAAGCTTCTCAAATAACTTCAGAATATTTCAATGCATTTGCTACTGACACAGTTTTAGTCTAGTCAGAATGTCCAGACGAATGACCTAGTTCTTTATTCTGCTTCTGGGCAAGGTGAGTTTTTAACAGGTGAGTTTCACAACCTGGGAATACTTCACTGTGTAGTTTTCATGTAAATATTGTCTGACAGTGTAAGCTGTATTTACACTCCTTTTCCCTTCAATAATTGTTAAATGAAGTTGATTCTATTTTTTAATGAGACCCAATTATAAACCTTATATAGTTAAGGCATTTTGCCTAATGCAATCATTCAAAGGGGCATCATCATTCTGCTGAATTTTCTATTGCTGTCAGATACCACCTGAATTCTCTCTGATTTACTTCTCTTGTGCAGCCTGCTGAAGATAAACTTTAAAAGTAAGAAATACTATGTTTTCATAGTGAGTAAATTTCTGGTTTTCCTTCTCTTGACATCAGTGAAATATTGGAACTACCCTGAAATGGATGTAATGGTTTGGCTGGGAGAGAGTTAATTTTAATCAGAGTAACTGATACAGGGCTGTATTTTGGATTTGTGACCAAAAAGAGTGTTGATAACTCAGGGATGTTTTGGCTGTTGCCAAGTGGGCCTTGCATAGAGTCAAGGCCTTTCCGCATCTCGCACTGTCCCACAAGGGAGTGGGCTGGGGGAGCACAAGGATTTGGGAGGAGTTAAAGCCAGGACAGCAGATCCCAGCTGACCCAAGGGATATCCCAGACCAGATGACAATGTCCTTAGCAATACAAGCTGAGGGAAGGAGGAGGAGAGGGGGCCATTTGAGTTACGGTGTCTGACATCCGAAGCCATCACTACATGCGACGGAGCCCTGCTTTCCTGGAAATGGCTGAAAATCTGCCTGCCCATAGGAAGTGGTGAATGAATTCCTTGCTTGGCTTTGCTTGAGTTTCTGCTTTGCCTGTTAAATTGTCCTTATCTAAACCCATGGGCTTTCTCACTTCTGCCTTTCCAGTTCTTTTCCCTGTCCCACTGGAGGGGAATGGCTGTGTGGGGCTGAGCTGCCGGCTCAGGGGGGTTCAACAGTGACAAAGGCTTTCTTAATGTTTTCAGAATTCTTACGGACTTGTGACTTTTGTGGGGTTTTCCAGGTTATGGAAGTGAGGGGAGACCATGAATAATCTCCCACCACTGCCATGGCTGACTTCTGCAGCTAAGGAAACCTCCATCCTGCATGCTGCAGTGGTGGTGCACAGAATGCCACTGCTCTGTCCTGCTGGTAAAGTTTAGGGACCTTTTTCCTTCCTGACTGCTTTATCTACATCTACTCCAACAAAACAGTCAGAGAGGGAGATGGCTTTGGAATTTTAACTCTGATCAAGGGCACGTGTCTGGAGGATTGGAATACATTTATCTGCTGCAGATCATCTTTGCTAGCTCTTTATTAAACCTATACATGTCTTGTGAAGGACATGAAAAGACTGTTGTGGATTATAATTGGAGCTATACAGTACCATTACCAGGTAAAAATTAATTAACCCTAGCTACACACTTGTTCACAAGTCTCTGATCAACTTAATTTTTTCCCAACTATAAATAATTCTATTAAAAATAAAAAAACCCCTTATGTATTTGTGGATTGAATGTTTCCTGGCAGTGTTGTACTTCAAAAAAAAATATTGTGAAGTACTAATCTGGCTGGAAAGTATTAGTTCATACATCTTTTGGGCCCTAGAGTGAGGTTTGAGATGTGGTTGGTATGGAATGAAGGCTTTATGCTAAGTACCAATCCAATTACTTCAGTGATCATTAGTTATCATTTAGTCATTAGTTTACTACAGTGAAATATGCCCTGCATTGGAAACAGTGGTTCGCTTTTAGGCTGTAGCACATCACACAGAGGAGCACTGTTTTCTTCCTCATGCTTTTTCAGGAGTGTCTGTTATTAACTACAACTTACAGCCAGGTGCTGTCCTAAAGGGACTTGGCATGAAAGAGAAGTGTGTTACTTTCAGCTAAGACCTCATCAGAGTGCACTTCAAAGCCATCAACAGTCAAAGGACTAATTGCAAGTAACCTGCAAGACATAAGGCTTTTCAAGTTTTCCCCAAAGTTCTTGAATTTAACAGTTATCTCGATGGTAACTTTGTAAAGAACCAGGTCACATTTTTGTTCAGGTCAAACTGGTTACTTTGAAAATCCTTGGTTTCACAACTGAGTTTTAAAATAAGATAGTTTGTTCTAAATACAATAGAACAATAAAATAAATACAATATAAATAAAAACAATAAATAAACAACACAATAAAACTTGTTATAGCACACCTGGAAAGCTTTGGAGCTTTGAGACCCCCACATCTTTGCTTTGCATTATCTCCCTGGTACTATCATTCTTTTTTTTCCTTATCTTGCATACTGGTGCAACTTTGATTTAATTTGTTGTAGTTTTTTAATATCTCACTTGTCCCTTCACATTGGCTCTTCTGTGACCAGCAGTTAGAGAGCTGACAAGAAAACCCCCGAATATTAACAGAATCTTTGGTCTAACAAAAAGGCACGAGTTCTTGCTTACACGTAGTTACTTTAATCCTAAAGTTTTTGAAGTCACATAAAAATATTTCAATTAACAACTAAACTTATTTTTAGACTAACATAGTCACTGGTATCTATGAAGGTTCATGTTCTACAAAAAGAAGTATTAGGCATCCAGCAAATCCAAGAAACAGGTAGACTACAATGCTTGCAACACTAAAAGTACCCTTTTAAATGCAAGTTGTAAGTGCAATAAAATTCTGAAAAACATTTTAGGAAGATGTTATAATACCTTTCAAAGTATATTCTGTTCTTTATTGGTATATTTTACATCATCAGCTCTACAGAAGTCCTACAATAAATAAATTTAGTAACTTTTAAGTTCACCTACCACAGATGAATACACAGAAATGGAATGAAACAGAACTGCTCTTAAACTGTCCATAACATGCTAATTTGGAAAAAGAGAATGGAATAGAATATACACCACTACAAACCCTTTAAAGCACTTTGGATTTGCTTTGATATGGAATGCAAGATTTTTTTGAAATGGGCAGTTTCCCCTGGATAATTTATTATCATAATCAAAATGGGACAGCAACAAAGAATGACCATCGTTAATAATATATACTTTTTACACTAACATTGTTCTTGTTTGAATTTTATGATTACTGAGCATAGTCTCATCTGCCTTTAAGAAGAAGTGGAAAGGTCAATGAAAGTGCCTACAATTTCTTGCTAGATGCTGTAGAGCTGCATCACAGGAGAAAGGAAAGATAATGATCAAGTGTTCTGCAACACTTCCAAAGGTGATGAAAACCACAAGAGAGCGCATGATCTCCACGTGCCAGGTAGGTGCAGTTTATTGTGACAGCTAGATTCCTTTTTAATTAGAGGCAAAGTTACTAAGGGACATTTAAAAAATTATTATTAAATCACTATAGTGCCAGTTGCTTAACGTTTTGGTTTATACTGTAATTACAATGAACAAATGACATCTTGTCTAACTATATTATTAAGGCACCTATATAATGGAATGATCTTGTACTTGCCATTGTGTTTGACTCCTCCTAAGCACAGCAAATTGTCTTTCTCTTCTTCCTACCAGTTTGTCACATCTCTGGCTTGTAAATGCTATGTAAAATAATCACCTGCAAAAGTAACCAAAGGATTTGGCTCACCAAAACTGTATTAGTGGTTTTTCTGGTTTGTTTACCTGAGAATTACACCTTTGACAGACATCTTTCTTACACCTGCACGGATGCTTAAATCTTACTTTCGTTCACTTGCATGTTCCAGGATTTAAGGGGGGAAATAATATGAAGAGGTGGAGAATCAGAGTGGGGCAAGTGTTAGAGCTGGTGTTTGCATATTCCTGACAACCTGAGGGGTAAACATCTCCCACCCTCTCTCACACACAAACAGCATTAAGACAAGCAAACCCTTTTCAGGTTCTACTACCCTACATAATGATGAGGACAACTATCACACAGAAACCCGCTCAGAAGCAGAGTAGGAATTATGACGTGTGACGCAACTGTGCATTTTAGTAAGCTCCTTGCAGCAGATCTCTGTCTTCCTGTATGTTGTCGGTCGTTCCTGTGCAGGGTACATCTCTGAGGAACCTGGATAAGTGTGACCAATGTCAGTTCTCCTCCACGGACCTGGCCTCACCACCTCGTTCAGCCCCCGTGTTCTCACTCTTAATTCTAGTACGAACGACTCGCGGGGTAACAAATACAGAACACCCAAGCCTGGCATGAAAGATGAAAAGCTACCCAGAAAACCGGACTAAACTATTAAGAAAGAAAAATGTGATTTTAAAGTCGTAATTTAAAAATAATCCGTGCAGGGGGCGGCGGGAATCACCCCCGGAGTTCCGTACACCGACATGGTCGCCCCCACGGAGTCACGGCCTGCAAGCCCCACCCCCTGTGAGCCCTCCCGACTGACTCTTATCCGTACAACAAGATGGCGGCCATCTCTCGCCGACCCCTTCCCGAAGCCAGAAGGCGGCGCCGCGGCCGTAAAGCAGCGCCCGTTTCCCGATATCCAGCTGTCGCAAACCGGTGAATGGCTGTAGAGAGGGGCCGGGGGGGGTGGGGGACGCGGGCCCGCGCTGGTGGCACGGGGGGGCGGCGGCGCTAGCGGCGGCTCCTCCGCGTCCTGCTGTCCCGGGAAAGCGCTGCCTGCCGGCAGGCGAAGGCCAAGATGGATCCCAACAGGATCATCCAGGCGCTGAAGGGCACCATAGACCCCAAGCTGCGCGTCGCCGCCGAGAACGAGCTCAACCAGGTAAGGGGGACCCGCGGGCGGCCCGCCCCACGCGCGGCACGGGGGCGTCCGGTCCCGCCGGCAGGGGCGGGGGGCGACCCCTGCTCTGCGCCGGGACCGCCCGCCCGCAGGGGGGGATGGGGCCGGGGCCGGGCGGGTCGGTGCCTTCGCTCGGCGGTGACCGCGGTGCTGTGACTCCGGGGCAGGCGCTCCCGAGTGCGGCAGCCCGGCGCTCGGCGTGGCCGGGGCGCTGCCGCTCGGTGTTGGAAGAGATGACATTGATGTGGCCCTTGCGCGGGTCGCGCCCCGGCGCTCCCAGGGAACGGGCGGCAGTGACGCTCGGGTGGGCGTTCTGTCCCGTCCAGCAGCACGGCAAGTGAAAGTTGGAGGAAGGCGCGTTTGGTCTCATGGACAGTGTATGTTGTGGCATCCTACAGTTAATCATAGAATTACGCAATATGCAGAGTTGGAAGGGACGCGTCAGGACCATCGAGTCTAACTCCTGGCCCTGCCCAGCGCCATCCCCAGGAATCGCACCATGTGCCTGAGAGCGTTGTCCAAACACTTCTTGAACTCCCGTCACGGCTGGTGCTGTGACCACTCCCCGGGGAACCTGTTTCAGTGCCCAGCCACCCTCTGGGGGAAAAACCTTTTCCTAGAGTAGCGGCGGTGTGCACTGAATGAAACTGTGACCCCAGCCTTTGAACGTTCGAGAAAAGAGAAAGTTCACTTGCAGAGCATTAATAAAGCTTTATTTTCTATGCTATGATAGAATATTTGATGAATTCTCTTTGAGGACTCGGGATTTTTTGGTTGTGTCGATGTGTTAACAAAACAGTCAATGAGAATTGGCTGTCAGGAATTCTGCTATTCAGGATTGCTCCTCCAGCTTAGTTTTATATTTAGGCAACTTAAAACTCCTTCTGAATTAGATATAGCTAATCCTTGCTTTAGCAGTTAGTAAATTCCTTTAGTAAATCAGTGGATTAGGTCCTGGACTTGAGAATGCTCTTGTGAATATTTAGATAAGGATGCAAGGCTTCTTTTCTCTTTTTGGCATACTTACTTTGAAAATCTATCAGTATCTGTTTTTATCCCTACTGTTAAGGGCTGAGAGGGAAATGACAAATATTTGTTAGCAGCCTGTTGCACAGCAGTCAAAACAACAATACAAACTACTGCTACTACAGTATTCTGTTCAGAACAAAGAGGCAGCTTCTGGGTTCCTGGGTCCTGCTCCTAACGCTGTCATCACCAGTAAGTACTGTGAAGCTCAGCAACAGTCTTGGAAGCATTTTAAGATTGAGAGCTGTAAAGTGTTCTAAGTTTAAGTGATGGATAGTGCAATTCTCATGAAAGACACAGATTTTAGATTCAAGAGTCCGAGCAGACTTATTGAGAACAGGTTGAGATGCAGATTTTCCTTTTAAAATACTTGATGCATTTTCTTTTTTTCTAACTTTTATGAAGAATGAATCCTGGAATTGAGACATACCTATTTTTGTGTAGGCATCCTGTTCCTAGGTGAGGCATGATGTATCTGACATAATGTGCTGATGCAGTGCTGGGTTTGACATGACTCTTTGGATGAGAGGAACAAAAGTGCTCCTCAGCAACGTTGCTTAACGTGGGACTTTGACATCTTGAAGCTTTTTAGTGCTTTTGAAGCAAGGCTTCAAAGCGGCGTATCAGACTCCCCTCCCGTGTATCTGATGGTAGTGTTGACATGTCCCTGTGTTCCTGCAAGTGCTGGAATCCGGGTGCTGTTCTGGCATTTATCTCGTTCTAGCAAAGGGACCGATCCACCAGCCCAAGAGAAACCTCTGGCAGTAAGTACCCGAAATGGCGATGGAGCCCTTGGCCGAACAGAGCAAGAGTCACCTGTATTCTGTGTCAAAGTTACAGGGATGCTGCTCTTGAGACAGGTTTGGGAGTGTTGAGGTAAAACTTGACCGTGTTAGCTCATCTGCAGTGTACATTGGCCTTCGGCTTTGAATCCAGGTAGTGCCATGAGCTTCCCAGACACTGCAAATCCTGCTAGTGTACCTAGACAGTGTCTGGCTGTAGGCACTTCAGTTCTGTAGCAGTACGGTGTCTTTTAGAACAATATCCTGATAGTCTTGACTTCGTAGTTTGCTTACCGTGTAGAGCATGGGGAATAGACTTTACATGAATGGAAGCTTTTCTACCTGTAAGAAGAACCAACATGTTTGAAAATGCATCTTTCTCCTCTGTATGTTCCTGCACCTGCGTGAAGATACACCCAAATCAATGAATTTGATGTCTGCCTTCTGGATTATCACCTAACTGCATTCAGAAATGGAAATATGATTTCTGTTTTTTCCCCCCTTTTTATATCTGTTAGAAGGCTGCTTGTGAATTTTCTTACTCTTGCAGCTAGAAACAAGTATTGGTTTTCAGCCAAAATTAGTTTATGGTCCATTTCTATCCATTTGTGCCAATCTTATTTCTTAACTAGAACAGGTTTCTTGGTACTCTCTCTGCAGATTTGTCAAAGCCTCATCCCCTAGAGGCCTGTTTTTCTAGCCTCAGCAGGCTATGTTTCCTTTGCCATTTCATAAAACTGAATTTATGAAATCCAGTAATAGGAGCACAGCTCTTGTCTGCACTGGCTTTCCTTTGAAATAATCTTTCTTGTGGAGTCTGGTCATTTGTGTTTGCAGTGTTCCAGAAAGTATTGTGCTCAATTCCACTAATACCTCATTAAATACTAAAGCTACAATTATCTTCTTTGTGTCCAACATCTACATGTTTTTTATCGCTCAGTATACCGAAGTCCCTTGATCCTTTTATTCTGTGTTGTTCTTCACTCAGAAACCTTCAAGTTTTTTAAGGGAAATTCTGTTGTCCTTGAGTACCTGTGTACTTGGGCCTCTTACCCCATTCCATTTTTTTTGGTGAAGTTCTATAGATCATTTAGTTCTTAGCAGGATTTTTCTCATCTTTCTCCTTGGTTGATGCTACTTCCAAATCATCAACAAACTTCACTTCTCTCTGTGATCTGAACACCACTGTAAGCGTGGGATTTATTTGAAATCTGATTCGTGCTAAACTAGAGCAGTAATTTCCTGCCAGGTCAGTGTCTATGTCATGTAATTGCTGTCATTTCCCTTTTAGCCTCTTGGGTTTCTAAGTGTATACATCTTTCCATCCCCCTCGTTTTTTTTGCCCCCCTGCCCTACCTTTTTTTAGTTCAGCTCTGTAACATAATTAGCGTGCACTTGATGATGATATTTATCACTCGCTCTGTGCTTAGTTGAACAGTTAGTTATCATACCAAAAAATATACTCGGTTTCTGTGCATCATTTGTCAGTATCTGTTCCGGGCTATTACTCCTGTTACATCTGTCTCCTGGATTTCAAGGACTTTTACTGGATTCATTTATTTATTTATATTATGGTTATATACTTATATGCTTTCATGTGCCAGTTTTTGGCGTGCTGTGAAAGACACTGTCTGATTACTGAACATACAGAGTCATTCTAATTCCAGTTCAGATAGGATTTCCATACAGTTTTTATGCATTAATCTTCAGTGGCTCAACATGCTGTAACACATTCCTTTGGCCTGTAGCAAAGAAGAAAACAAGAACTCAATTGCAGAAATACAGTTGGGCTTTTTAAACGTTGAGTAGGAGTTACATAATTTGGCTTTGACAGTAACTGAGTAGCAGCACTGGAAGAAGTGTGAAAAGATTACCCAAAAGCAGGAGAGTCCAGAGTAAAGTTTGGCTTCCTTCCCTATCTTTCCACATCTTTGTTGAGCTGGCTGCCATAGTAAGCAGGGATCTTAAGGCCACTCTGAAAGTGCCAGTAAGCCCCTCATGATACCTAGAGGGAGAAATCTGAGACCAATTTGATGAGGAAATTGAGTTGGATAATTAAAAGTTATGTGGAAAGTGAAGTTTCTTTGATACTGAATGAATTTGGCAGCAGAACCCATACAGGGAAGAAAGTCAGGTGGGTTCTTACACAAGCTTATTTTCATTCTGTGTGAAAACACTATGTGTTTTCCCCTTCCCACATAGTACCTTTGCATATAGGCAGGGAATGAAAGAAGTGTCTTTTGAAGTTCTGGTTTGTTTTAACAACTGTCTGTGACTGACAGTATAAAAGAACAAGAGTGAAAATGTTATTAGCAACTGCAGAAATACTCCTAAGTTTGTTGATGGAATTTCTAAATATACATTTTCAGTATACAGAAACAGAAAATAAGACTTGGTAAACCAGGTAGCTGAGCATTTGGATCAGATGTATTTAAGCCTTGAAATTATCTTTGTAAAAAGCTAATTGCTCATTAATCCAAGGCACAAATTTCCTTCTGTGTGTTTGTTTTTGCAAACAAAGATGCAGTGCCTTGTTTTTTCAGTGGTTTTTATGTGCCATACTTGTATTCAGAGGTATAAAAATGTTTACTACTGGTGGAGAAGGATGATCTGGGCTTGCAGAGCCCGAAGGAAAGCTTCCAGGTTTCCAATATCTGACGTTTTGCAGGAGAAGCAGCATCTTTCAGTGCCATTCTGCACTTGGGCACTGTGGTTGCCATCAGTACAGTGGGACGGTTACTGACTTAGATGGTTCTGGAGCAGTTGTGGTCTTCAAATGTGACAGCAAGCAAGACTCAAGAATAATGCTTCATGAAATGAGTTTAGTAGTGTATGATGTGTGAAAATCTGGGAGTCAAACCTGAACTTCAGATGTGAGAAGTATTTGCTTCAGTAGCATTCATTTGGGGAGATTTTCATATGTATTTTGCTACTTACCTCTCCTTGTATTCTAGCCCTTTACGAGTGATGGTCTTCATCTTGATGTTTTTCAGTGGCCCGTCTGAGGCTCACTTGGGTGTCATATGTTATGTACCTAATCAAATGGAAGAGGAGATAGGCAGAAAAAGATGTGTTCTCTGGTCTTTTGAAGCCTGGTGCTGTGATGGTGACACGGGGCAGGATACATTAGGCCGAAGGTGAAGGAGCAGAGTGCAAAAAGCCATGCAGCTGCAGTGCACAGATCCTCAGACAGTGGACACAGATGGAACAACATGCATGGGACATATGCATCTCTTCTCCATTGGTGTAAATTTACCCAATTGTGCCTTCCCAATGCTGTGTGCCTCTCCTAGTATAGCTGCTAGCCTTGTACACTGCTGTGTCCCATCCTCTTAATCCCAGTGGAAATTAAATGAGATTCTCTTTTAACTCTGATAAGTGCTCTGGTCCGGGATTCATACAAGAACAGCCTGTGTTTTACACACCTTTAAAAGAATTGCTGCTTGTGAGTACTCAGTGAAAGTTTGTTTTTCAAAAACTTTCACTTTCTCTTTCAAAATAAACATATGCCCCAATGGATCAACACTTTCACAAAAAGTTTTATCAGAGCCCAACAATGTGGCTTCAAGGCAGTGCAATTATTCACCAAGTGCACAAAGCACCGTGCTGTGTTGTGGGAGTTGTGCCGAAGGTCTATTTCTGCCATCTGGTGTCTCCCTGTGGCTCCTGGGCAGGGCTCTTCAAAATCAGGAGATAGTTTTATGTTCCTTCTGTGGCACTGACAATATCCCTGCTTTCCTTTTGTTAAGATGCAGCTGCAGTGATATAAAGAACTGTGTTTTTGAACTCATCCAGCTCCAAGTTCTCTTCCATGTCCATTTCTGTGTCGCAGTATACACCTGACAATTGCTCTGCACCTGCTCCTGTGATAGGTTCAGCTTTGTTTGCTGATGTCGGGAGCAAGGCAGGGAAGGGACACATCCCAAGATCACAATTAGCATGACAACTAAACCAATGAGAATGTGCTGGTATAGGAAAAATGTTGCTGCATGCAGCTTTTTAAAAAGTCCTCTGTTCTAAAAACTGCAAACAGCATGTAGTTTCCCTGACCCGGGTTTGTTGCTGCACAAATGAGCAGGATGTAATTTGAGCTTCACAAATACAACAGAATCGTGTGTCTTGTTTCTAACGTGGGCCCACAGTCTCTGTTGGTCTCTACAGTTTTCTTGTTTCTGATAATGAGTAATAAAAAGAGCTGTGTAAAAATGTAAATTACGGGCATAACAATAATAGGGAACAGAAGGAATTAATTGGCCTGGCGATCTCTGTAGGGGTGGTGGTGTGTGAAGTGTAAAGACACTGCACACAGCGCTGTGCTGATGGGGTGGGACCCCCTCGGGGACACTGTGCCTTCCGTCTGTGTAACAGGGCTTTTGTCACTCCGGGTGCGCACTGAGCGGGTCTGGCACAGAGGCAAATAACCATTTTTGTGTAGATCCTGGCAAAACTTCAGGGAGAGCAGTTGTACACCAGCACTAGTCGTACCCATAAAGCTTCCTGAAGTAGTGGTGATTTTAATGTAGATTCAGTAAAAACTGTTTGGACTGGGAAAGGGAAATAATATTGTTAGCACTGTGTCCAGCCTAAATGTGTTACTGGTAGGATTGCAGCAGGAAACCACCACCAACAAAACAACCCCACAAAGCTGCGTTTTTAATCGATGTGTTTATAGTAGTAAAAGCTTTGTAGATTGGGTCTGAGAACAGTACACAGGCACTGCTGAGAACAAAAAGGACAGTTAGAGTTCATGCATGGTTTTGGTTTTCTGTGCTGCTGAGGTTTCTCATGCTTTCCTTACCTCCATGCAACTTGGGTATTGAGTGCTGGAGGATGCTGCAGTTGACTGTGCCCCCGTCAGAGCCCACCAATGTTGTTCAGCAGTGAGTGAAGGCCAAGCTTTGTGTTCCAGGATACTGGATTAAAAGGTGGTCTTTGGAATCCAGTATATTTCAACCAGTTCACCATGTATGTAGATAAATGCAGTTCCTGTGCTGGATGTTACAGCTTTTACTTTATTTGGAGCATTTCTTAGGGATAATTAAAGTTTATAGAGAAGGAAATTGCAGGAGAGTATGCGTTTGATTTGCCACTACTGCTTTTATCTCAGATCTCAGATTACTCTATAAGCATCAAATGAGTCTCTGAGTTAGAATTACACTATGATTATAGTGAATAAAATGAAGGACAGAAAGTTAAGTGATTGGGTAAAATTATTGACTGATAGTGTGCAGCTGGGACACTTCAACATCATGAAAGCAGTGTAATTTTACCTTGTTATGGATATGGTAGATCAAAGAACTGGGGACATGAAGGGCAGAAAGTATCTTTTATTTCACAGCTTTCGAATGAGGCAGGGTTTATGGGAGGATGTTCTATACTTGTGCTTAAAGCACAACTCTGGGAACAACCACAGAAGTGCCAGGCATAATCTAGTGGGAGGAAATAGTACAAAAGGTGAAATACAGAAAGCTGCTGCCATCTAGCCCCAAGAAACTCTCTTTGAACATAAAACACATGGATTCAAGGGATGAAAGATCTGACCTACCAGTACTGATCTGCCAAGGCTTAGTAGTAACTGCACCACGCTGAGTCAGTGATTCCTCTCTGGAGGAGCCCTGGTGGATGGCAGCAGGATAATGCTATCAGATTGTCACATCTTTCAAATCTGGTGTGCTTTGCTCGGAAGTTCACTGAGCATTGTTTTCTCTTTGAAATTCTTCAGCTGCATGGCTGATGTAGTGTTTGAAAAGTTCCCATCAAGGCTGTGGGTTTTGAAGTGTTATCTGCCTGTCTTTGATTTTAATTGAAAATGTTTGTCCCACCGTTTCCCAAGTTTTTATTGAAATGCACTATACATCTAGTTTGCTAAAAGATAGTTGTATATGGCTAATGCAGGTGATGTTTACGCTTGAAAACAATTCTAAATGATTTTTTAAAAATCTCTTCACTATTGCTGTTCTACTGCAAACTGTTTTGCAAATAAGTGGTATGTATTGATGAAGCTTGTTGATATCTGTTTGACTTATGGGGCTAACCTGAATACTTCAGAGACAGACATCTAGTGCTTTTCACTGTATATTCTTAGAATTATTTAGATATTCATTATCACTAAACTCTAATTGAGAACCTTTTCACATTACTTATTCCACCCACGTGCTGTTACATGCTTTGCTTTTACAAGTAATTATATGGATTTCTGCAGATCTGGGTAAATTGAAGTCCTGAAACCTTTCATACATCATGAGGGGGATGCAAAAGCAGTGCAAAATCCTTAGTTTGTATTTCTCATTCAGCATTTGCTAATACAGTCTACTTTAAAACATAGTGACTTACTAACTGTGTTGTCTGTGTATTTCAGTCCTATAAGATCATCAACTTTGCTCCAAGTCTGCTGCAAATCATAGTATCGGATCAAGTTGAATTTCCAGTGCGTCAAGCAGGTGAGATAAAATCCCTTGTTCGGTTTTCTTTCAGTCAGTCTGTTACTTGAACAGACTCTTGAACTGTTGCAATGTAAGTCAGTTCAGGTTTGTTCCTGAAGGAGGAAATGAAAATGATTTATCTTTGCTGTTTCTTTCCATCATGAGGGTCAGATAAAACCATGGCTATAGGATAGAGTCCTACTTTAGCTTTCCCTGGGTGTATAGTGATCCCTACTGGATTGCTGTGATACTGATATGAAAAAAGCATGATTTCTACTAAAAACTGAGAACCCTTGGGTATTATTTCTCCTGTGGTGCAGAAGTAATGATGCCAAGACAAGTGTAAATTTAAAAATAGAAAAGGGTATCACATTTGAGTACATGTTTCTCTATTTGAGTCTCTTTCCCCTGGAAAAGTGAAAAATTCTGAAAAATGGAAATAACTCCTTAATTCATAGATCAAGGGTAGCCACATACATTTAGCCAGTATCTTGGTGACTTAAATAAGTAGATATGAATGAAGGTCACATCACTGATAGGTTGCACAGTTACAGTCTCAGCATGTCTAGAAGGATTGCTCAGCTGTGTGTGTGAGTTCAGGTAAAGTGGTGCAGTTAATTTTAGGGTATGCATTTGTGGAAGGTCAGATTCTAAATTCTCATAATCCATTTTAACTACTTCTGTGCAATATTGTTGTCACAGAGACTGTTCAAGTCTTTCAGTAAATTAATTAATACTGTTTCATTCACAGCTTTGTTTTTGTCCTGTGGAACAGCATTTCCCATAGAAGCACTGTTGGGGTTTTTTTTCATACAGATCCCATTAATCCCCTGAGTGCTTTGGGGCGTGCTGACATATTCTGTTTGTCATGCTGGCCTTTATTTTTTCAGAGATAATCCAACTTTGAATGGTGTTGTTAGTCCCTTCTGTAGTAAAGTTTGAGGCTTAATCTAAACACCATAAGGCCATTTTTATAAATTAATCTGTCATTTCAGTATCATTCAGGGAAAAAAACAACTATGTAGAATGTAATTTTATTTTATTTTACAGAATAGGGATGTAAAATGGCAAAGCACATTTAAATCATATTTGCAAGCCAACAGATTTCCCTGGGAATTTTTTAAGTCCAAGAATTTGTATAACAACAAGATCTATGGACAAAATAGATTAAAGTCTTGGGCTGGTCTTTCGGGACCCGTTTCTTGTCTAACTAGTCTGGCTTGTCATAGACAAAGCTGTTTTTCCTCTTGCTCCTATAAAATATTTTACACACATGTTTTCATACTTTGTAATTTGTTATCACCAAAAGAAATTATTGTACCCAAAGATGTCTTATTTATACTTTAAAACTCTAGCTAGTAATCAACCAAAATAGTGTTCAGACATAAGAGTTTATTAAGAACATTCCTTTAATGCCTCGTACCATATTTCCTATGTTTCCTGAAGAATGCCTTCAGGCATTTTAGTACTGATGCATAAATGCTGCTTTATTTTCTGTTGAAGATTAACTTTATTTTTCTTCTTTTTTTCATGTGAGATAGAAGGGAACAATTCGAAGGGATTATGGGAAATCCTAATAGTGAAATAAAGCTTAGGGAACTTATAACAAACATTTCTGTCTGAATAGAAGGTAGGCCACGTGCCAGTTTCATACTGGGCATTTCCCCAAGCAGAGTGTCCCATCTGTGTGTGCAGTGATTTGTTTACACGAGCCTTCCAAAACTTCACTTACTGAGATCGAGTCGTTGTTTTAGGGATGAGTGAAAACACAGATAAGTAGATTTTTGTTGGCTTGTTTAGAATGATGGGATGTTATGTTCATAGGGAAGACAGCTGTAGTAAAGAAAGTACCTTGATAGATGCTGATGGAAATATTATCCTGTTCTGTTCTGATCAGGTGCTTGAGCCTGATCCTGTGTGAAATCATAAGAAAAATGTTCTTCTGACTCAGCTGTGCTCATTGCCCATAATTGTTAAGAATTCAGGTTGTGATTTTCAGTTGCCTTTTAACTCTTTGTTGTACTTTTAGCTGTTCTACATGTTGAGCACTGGGCAATGTGTAGAATTAAACTATTCTTTCCCCATTTTCCCCTTAGCTGCCATTTACCTGAAGAACATGGTGACACAGTACTGGCCGGACCGTGAGCCGCCTCCTGGAGAAGCGGTTTTTCCGTTTAATATTCATGAAAACGATCGTCAGCAGATTCGGGATAACATTGTCGAAGGAATAATTCGTTCTCCTGACTTAGTGAGGTACCTCACTTTGCACAGAGATGTTTCTGCTGCTTGGGTTTTCAGACCTTCCGGTCTGGGTGTTGTTAATGTGAGAATCTTGTTGTTTTGGGAGACGGGACAAGTACTTTTTTTGCAAAAGTAATAATAATCTGTTTATGCTTTTTCATGTGTGCTGTTTTTTCAGAAAAGTAATAACCTGGCAGCGAGCCCTGTGATGTGCTTTATCCTCTAAGGATGCTGTTCAACGTGTCTTGTAACACGTGCTGTAGTGACAGCCTGTCTGTTTGGTTGATTCAAGGGAGATAATATATATAGGGCTGTCTGCAATATGGAAGTAACCATTCAGGGAAATTCTGTCCAAGATTCCTTTTTTCTAGCAGCCCTTTTCTTAATTACTTTATCAATTTTTATACGTAACCCCAGTATTTAACTATGTATTAGGGTTCTTGGTTTTAAGGTATTAAAATAATGAAGAATTGCAGTTATGCTTTTGCTGGAAGAGTAGTTAAGAATCACAGTCGTACTACAGTCTGTGATTGTTCATCCTTTTAATTAAAGTGAGGCTGATAGGATGGGAACTGATATTTTCTCCAGGCTTTATTTTTTAATTCCTTAGCTGAACTAAAAGTATTTCTCCACAGGTTTTCTAGTTCAGTGCTGCTCAGCTTTTTCAGTCACACCTCAGTTTAGTCAATCAACAATTCTGCCTTGCCTCACTATTGTGAGTGGCATCTAAAGTGTGTGACAGGAGAGAAACAGTAAGAAGTTCTTTAACTAATTGGCTCTGCCATATGCTTTGGAGGTTGAGAAAGTCCTGTTCCAGAGAGTCCCAGGAAAATTGTAATTTCTTGAGAAACCTGTGGCTTGGATCATAACACAGGCCATTATTCTTCTTCCATGAAAATGTACAAATTTGTGGTTTTGTGGTTGCTTTCAGCTTGATAAGCAAGTATAAAGATTCATTTTCAAAGCTTAAAGCTAGCTGGTTTCATGAGCAATTAATTCTTTTAAAATACTGCTTGATACATGTGAAGGAGGAGGAGAGAGAGAGAAAAGTAGCTAAAATGTTCTGAAATTACTTTATTCCTTAAAGTTAAATCCTGCCATATTTTTTCTTGCTTTTCCTCTGCTACTTCCCAGAACTCTTTCAGTGCTGTCAAAATACGTACAATACTTATGATAAAAAATAGATATTGTAGCCAATAAACCAGGATTTGGGATTTATCCTTCAATTTAAAACTGCCAGAACATTATTTGCTTATATTTATTTTCCCCCCCTGCACTAGAGCCCAGCTGACAATGTGCCTCCGTGCTATCATTAAACATGACTTCCCTGGCCACTGGACAGCTGTGGTAGACAAGATAGGATACTACCTGCAGTCTCCAAACAGTGGGAGCTGGCTTGGGAGCCTCCTGTGCCTCTATCAGCTGGTGAAGACTTATGAGTAAGTTGATGTCCATCTGTAGATGAGGATTTGGTGCTTTCAGTTTAAGTTGATTACTGAAATTGACATTCTCACAAGCACTGGCAGTTCTACCAGGGAATTCAGATAGAAAGTGGGAATTAATAATTATCATATGCTTCCTTTCCTGCAAGTAAATGAAAAATACTCATCATCTTTGTATCATTAGTGAATTGAAAGTAGAGCTGCCAGCAATAATCTGTATTAACTTACTGAGACTTTTTTCTTGAGGTTTTGTACTTTTGATCTGGCTGTAAAAAAAATCCTTAGGTTTATAACTTCCTTTGTTTGAAGATACCCCAAATTATTTTGTGCTTGTATGTCATGAATACAGTGCTGTCATTGTCATACAATGCTATTGCATATTGTTACCTGTAGCATCTTCCTGGTGGTCTGAATCTACAAAGCATAAATTAGGAGCAGTGTAGTGGGGCTTATCACTCTTTTTTAATTGCCTGTTGTTAGAAACGTATGTATAAGCCACACAAAAGAAATGTAAATGGAGAAAGAGAATTTTTTCCAAAGTGAGGAATTGTCTTTTCCTTTCAGTGGCTGTTCACTCCCATTTGTTCAGCACCCAGCTTGGGTTTGGCAGTGGTATGAACAGCAAGGAAGTTCAAGTCCCTGCTCCTGTGAAGTGACAATGCAGTAGTAAAGAGCAGTAGTTCTTCTTTTCAGTAACTGTCTTTGTGTAAGGCAATGTTTTTTGTTTTCCATTTTTGTATCTATAGATATTTTCAGTGAATTTGCACAAAGGGTTCAGATGGGAGCTAGAGAAGGGGACTGTGATTGAGTGAGTGCTAGATATTCTTTTTTTGTTTTATTTAGGGCACAGAAATTAAGTTGTTGGTGGGGAATAGGCATTACAATTTCCAGTGTGCAGATCCTGGACCAACATTTTTGTTTCCTTTGCAGGTACAAAAAGGCAGAGGAGCGAGATCCTCTCATAGCAGCCATGCAAATATTTTTGCCTCGGATCCAGCAGCAGATGATCCAGCTTCTGCCTGATAATTCCCATTACTCTGTACTGCTTCAGAAACAAATCTTAAAAATCTTCTATGCTCTTGTTCAGGTTGGCAAACCAAACTTTTACTTTTGGGTGCAGTTACCCCTTTCAGTACATTCAGAGGTGTGATAGAATAAGAATACCCTTTCGGAGGGGAAAAGTCGTGTACAATAAACAGCTGTTACAGAAATAGGGTATTTATAGATTTTTCTACTTTGAAGCTGGTCATATGATCACCCAGATTAAATTTTTAATGAATGTAGGGTGCTTCTTCACGTTGTGTCTGTAAGCTCACTAGAGAAGCGTTCCTATTTTTGTAAAGTTGCACATAGCCTGATATGAACTACATGGTATCTAGACTGTGTGGTTGGCCTCTGAAAGTGTCAGTAATGAATATTGTAGTGTAATTGTCAAATGCTGCACTTCACTAGGAGGCATTTCTCATTATCTGCTGAAAATCTGGCAGATACTATGCATTGGGGAGTGGGCACTTTAGAGAGATCAGTTTGGCTTTTACTGAGATTAGTTTGGTGAAGGAGTACTTACAGAAAATCAGAAACCAAACCAGATCTTTCATAAGGAACAGCCTGAGAATTCTTACTGTGTGTTAAAAAGCTAAAATAGTTTGTTACTAAATAGATGGACAATTTAAAAAATACCAAAATCCCATTTTTCTTATCAATAACTTGCCTGAATATTGTCACTTTTCTTTGGATTTTGTAGAGAGGTGAAGTTTACTGGATAGTAGCTAGGTATTAATGAATCACACAGTTGGAAGAGACATTCAAGGTCATCGAGTCCAACCCAGCCCTAACAGCTCAACTAAACCATGGCACCAAGTGCTACATCCCGTCTTTCTTTAAACACATCCAGGGATGGTGACTCCACCACCTCCCCGGACAGACCATTCCAGTACTTTATCATTCTTTCCATAAAAGGCTTTCTCCTAATATCCAACCTGTACTTCGCTTGGCACAGCCTGAGACTGTGTCCTCTCGTTCTGTCAGCAGTGAGTACATTTTGCCTGTTAAATGCTATTGGTTTGCTCAAACCCGGTAATACTGATACTGCTGTGGTCCTAAAAGGTACCTGGGCTCTTGCGAAGAAGAAAAACAAAAAGAGTCGGCAAGTTCTTAGACCAAAGAACTTTCCTCAAATTATGCCTGCTCAGAAATTTCTCTTCAGATTGTACTAAGAGAGATGCAATTAGAGTAGTGTTGATAGGTAA
The DNA here is from genome assembly GCA_008694505.1 of Cyanoderma ruficeps. Lineage (NCBI taxonomy): Eukaryota > Metazoa > Chordata > Aves > Passeriformes > Timaliidae > Cyanoderma > Cyanoderma ruficeps. Next base: position 7,317,709 of record VZDJ01000426.1, read on the forward strand.
CCTAATTGGTTATAATTTTACTTAAAACCTCATCTTCCTTAGAATGTAACTACTGCAGAAAGAGTCGCCTTTTATGGTGAAAAATACTATTTCACGCCTGTGTTTTTTCCCTTACTGCAGTATGCATTGCCCCTCCAGTTGGTGAATAACCAGACTATGACTCAGTGGATGGAGATCTTCCGGACCATCATTGACAGAAATGTACCACTGGTGAGTTTTAGCTTTGTAAATGCCTCTGATACTTGTGTGTTGGCATTTGAGGAACAGTGTTGATCGTCGAGGCTGGGAGTGTCCCAACTTCAGGGACAGAAAGATGAGGCCACCAGCAGCAGTTCAAGGGAACAAACTCTTTAATTCAAAAATCTGACTCCATTTATATACATTTGTACAAAGGTCAAGAAATTGGCTACACAGGTCACCACCTCTCTAACCTGGATGGTGGACATCACCATCAGTCATCTCTTCTCTCAGAGGAGAACTATGTAAACATTCTAAAAATACACATTGTTTACATGAAAGCTGCATGAGAATCTACAGCACAAAGACAGAAGGGCGACAGAACAGTCAGTGTAAAGATCTTCTAAGTGTTCAACTTAAGATTCTTATCCTTGGATTTTTGAGCCAGAGTGATGTAGTATTCAAGTGTATCTGAGAATTTGCATTTTTAAAATATACATAATTTTGAAATTAAAGTACAGGCATTGTGCAGGTATTGCACATACACATTATACTGGCTAATTAAGATAATTGAAAGTTCTTGAGTGTCATATAGCTGTTAACAGAATCAAAGCTTTAGTCCATGTTGTGTGATTATATTAGTTTACTCAGCAAGGAATGTTTAAAGCATAATTGCTCTCAACAAATGGCATAACTAATTTAAAACAAATGTATTTGTTTGTAGGAGACCTTGCAAATTGATGAAGATGATAGACCGGAGTTGGTGTGGTGGAAATGCAAGAAGTGGGCATTGCATATTGTAGCTCGTCTTTTTGAACGGTAACAAACTGATTGAAACCTAAATTTGGGTTACAAGTCTGTACCATTACTTGACATGCAAGTAGAGAAGACAGTTTGATCAATTACACAGCTTGTGGTCACTGAAGAGGTTTTTCTGCTGCTCTCCGCTACCTTGCACTGGCACAACCGCTGCTCTCAGCTCTTAGTGGAGTGATTTGACTCCCTTAAGATGGCAAGAAACTTACCCCACAGGAAAAGTAAATCTATCTTAACTACATATTTATTTTACTACACCCAGCTACAAGTGTTTATGTTCTCAAACATAAAGGCAGGGGAAGGTTTGAAAAGAAATCCATAAACATGGAAGTTACAGAGCTCATGACAAAAAATCAGGCATGTTTACTTGAGTATATCTTACCTTAGGCTAATTTAAGAAAAGAAAAGGGAAGTGAGATATTATAGGAAAAAGGATGGCTTAGAAGGAACCTGTGTAAAGTTTTTCTTCACTGATGCAAGACAACTCAGGGTCCTTTATGGTTTAGAAAGTACTGTATTTTCCTGACACCACGGACCTGTCACAGTGTAAATATCTGTGTCCTTTTCCTTTTAAAGATATGGAAGTCCTGGAAACGTAACGAAAGAATACTTTGAATTCTCAGACTTCTTTTTAAAAACCTATGCTGTGGGCATACAACAGGTAAGCACAGTTAATATTTTATGAATTGCATTATTTTGACTGAAGAAATATATTACTTTTTAACAGTGTGCTTGTATCGAGGTTCATTTATTAAACAAAAATGAAGAGTCTGGCAGGTTTTCCTTGTAGTGACTGAGAAGTTCTTTAGAACTCAGTGCCATACAGCTGAGGTATAATAACACAAATTTTTAGCAACTCAAAAAACTCAGAAAAGGTGAGTGCTGATAAAATTGTGTTGTCGTTGTGTATAAGCACTTTAGACACAACTCAGAGGAACACTTTTGGCAGAAGCCTCATTTCACAGAAAGATGCATTTCCAGGCCTGTCTTTCCCAAGTGCTTTGTCTGCAAACAACTTAGGCACACTAATCCAGTGATACTGTTTTATTTCAGGAAGATACAGGCAGATTAAAAGATGTCTGGTGAACAGTTATTTGATGTTTATATAATGAATGTTATTTTATATCTGGAAAGCATAATATGTCAAAATATAGCCTAAATTCACTATTTGCAAGGAAATTACTTTTGTTAGGGAATGCTAATTATTTGTGTTTAACATGGTGTGTGGAAACAGTTCAGTTCTGATAAAGTTGCTAAACAAGATTACTTCTCTTCATCCAGTCTGACAACAGAATAGTTTATCCATCAGGAAGAACTAAGGAAGGAAATGGTTGTGGTAAGGCTAATATGTGTTCTAAATTCCTTGCAGTGTGGAACTCCTGAGTGGAAAAACAGACTCCCATGGGCAGTTATAATTTGAAGTACTTAAAGTTTGTCTGTTAAGGTATTACACTGTGTTGCAGAGGGGACAGTTTAGCTTTCAAGATAGATGTCCTGGATGATCTGCACATTTCTTCAATTTCTGGCTCTTAAATAGTGATTTATCATGATTCCTTGCAGAGTTAGTAAGAATTCTATTGTGGATATTACATTACTAAGCCTATGTTACTTATTCATCAGTTGGTAAGTGCTGACATTGTGCTAGATTCTGTATAAGATAAAGACAATTCTTGTCTTTGGAGCATTTAATATAAAAGACTTAATGTCAAACTTAGTATTCCTAATGGAGGAGCTATATTCAAAGTAAAATTTATTACAATGTTCCGAAGCAGAATTGTTCTGCTGAAAGCATATGACTCAAAATTTTGTTATGCATTGCCCTTGATTTTTATTGTTATTCATATATATGCCACTTCTTTACACTTACTAATAATTCACCTGCCAGTAGTGCAGATTAGTAGCTTTGTACTGTGGTTTTTTCTTAGTAGAGGAAACTTTTATACCAAGGAAGCTTTGTGTGATAGTTTGTAATAGTGTGCCAGGTGATACTATCTGATGACTACAATAGGTAATTGAAGTTAAGGAGTTTGCAGCTCTTCTGATTCAGAGGCTTTGGTGAACCTATTTTTCTTTCCTGGTTTAGTATTTCTATTCTCATTACTGTTCTTCCAAAGCAGTTTGTCTTCTTTAGGGACCTGTCATTAAATATGAATGCAGACACCACTTAGCAGGTATAGAAGCCACCAGTTTGAAAATCTCACTGTGCCTTTTCCTTACATATTCCAAATTTTGCTGAGGCCTCTGTAAACTGTGAGGCTCTCACTATTGAAGTATATCTCCTGTTTATAATCACAAGTGATCACATGGTAGGGCTAGTAGTAAAGGTGGGCATCTGCATAAATGTTTGCAGGATTGGAACCTTGATATTTAAATTCTTTATGATTTTTGGACCAAAGGCATTATAATGATTTTTAATGCTAGAACATCTGCTGTAAAACTACTTTATCTGTTCATGTATATTCAGTAAGGAAGTGCACTGCATGTTTATGCATGAGACAGAATTTTCAGTCTTCATTTAAAAATACCAATTTGTCATTTCTTTAGGTTCTCTTAAGAATCTTAGACCAGTACAGGCAAAAAGAGTATGTTGCACCACGTGTTCTTCAACAAACATTGAATTATCTGAACCAAGGGGTGATTCACTCTATAACATGGAAGCAAATGAAGCCACACATACAGGTCAGTGCTTAAAACCCAGTCAATGCATGTCATCAGAGGGATTAAAAAACAGCCCCCAGCCCCCCAAGTTTTGTGTTTTTAAAGAAAGTTTCATGAATCATTCAGAAATTGATCTGGAAAATAAAATAGCATTTCTACATGCATTGGTTGTGTTTTGCAATATATGACTACTTTTATTGCAGATAATGTTAGCTCAATCAAAGATTCTGTTCCGCGAGCTTTTTATTTTAATTTTTACAGTCTGCTAGAAAGTCATAGTGTTCTGGCTTTTATTAGTTACTGGTGTTCAGAATTGTCTTAGATTTTTGATTGTAGTGCAAAGAGAGCACACAAAGAGAACATTCATCTAAGAGGAGCTAAATGCTCTTTTAAGGACATGTTTTATAAGTGAACTAAAGAACAAATGAAAAGTGATTTTTCTGCTCTTTTTTTTTTTCATATCATAAGATCCCTTTTCTAGTTAGATAATTCTATGACTTTAAGGGAAGGGACTCTGAAATCCATTCTCATGTTAAATATTGCATTGGTGATTTCCTTCTGCAGAATGTAATATTCTGCTGTATACCGCCTATGTCCTGAAGTGCATTCTATGCATGGTAATGTAATATTATAAAGATATATTGTATAATTACTACTGCTTTCTGGGACTGTCTCAAAGGGAAAGTACCTTTAATACTGTGAGTTTGTTTCTGGTAGACAAAATAAGAGTGCTGCTTAAAGGAATGTAACTCTCTAGAAAAATAAGTCTAATAAATTAGTGCATGGAAGGCAGCTGTACTGGAATTTGATTTTATGTGTACTTACATTTATTTGGCTTTTCTAAAATTAGACTATAACAGAGGAGGTGATATTCTCTCTGATGTGCTACAAAGATGAGGATGAGGAGCTCTGGCAAGAGGATCCGTATGAATACATCCGCATGAAATTTGGTAATTTGGCTTCATTTTTTGTTTGTGTCATAACTGTACCCTGTAGTTCCAGCGATCATCATGGCCACTGTAATGTCTCTCTTCACTTGAACAATAGGAAGAAGAAAACTTTTTTCTTAAATCTCACCAATCTGTAGTTAAAAGCAGGTGGCAGATGAAGTGAGTTTGGGCCGTTTGGCTGGTAGTTTTGAACTAAATGATTGTCTCAGAGTTTTTTTTTTCTACTTCACATGTGCTCAGAGCAGCCCAGACAGACTGGGCTACTCCCTTGTTAGTGCCCGTTTCAGGATCCTGACTTGCAGGTGTGCCAGCTCTCTGCAGGTTCCTGCAGCTCTCACTTTGACCAGAAGAGGCCTGACTTACTCTTTCCCTGTTGAAAACTGTCAGTGCTTTCAGCGCTTTTCTGTCACTTATTACTGCTCAGTTGTAAGGTAATTAGATATATATTCTTTCAAAAGGCACAGTGCAAAATCTTGGGAATAACACATTGGGCCATATTATGAATACTTACGTTTATTAAAAGAGTCATGTCGTTGAAAAGGAGAAGTGTACTTTGAAAGTACAGCAATTTTAGCTGGAAAACTCCAGCAAGCCAGGCACCACAGAGATATATATATGCAGCATTTGGGAACTTATAATTAGTTGATTTGGGATTAGTGTATGTGAAACCAGAATTTAAATATTCATAGAATAATTAAAAATTAAAATTAAAAATTAATTAATTACAATATGGTGTTGATCCCTAGGGTATAAATACATCCTTGATTTTTGGTATGTGAATTCTGTTCTTTCTGTGTAAGTAGTGAATCTTATTTTTATGTGTAACTGAGGCAGTTAAGTACAGATTCAGATTGCATCATGGAAGGTAAAAAAACACTCAAAGTACATTACACTCAAGTGTCAAAGTACATTAAATGTAAGTTTAGTGAGACACTTGTTTGTTTGGAACAAGAATTCCTGTGGTCTGGTAGTATTTCCTAATGATGTTTTATCTTAAAGTTTTCAGGAAAAGTTGGTGCGTAATTTGAATCACATTTTAAGATAGCATTTTATGATCTTTTAGTTTGATTCAATTTGTGTGGGGATGTTTGGATTAGAATGTGTTTGCAGCACAGATTTTTTTTTTCAAGATACAATTATACTCTCAATATGAACAGAGGAGGTTTAGTCGCAGTGAATGAAACTAAAAAACTTGACCTTTCAGCAGATATAAAACTACTCCAGATCTAAGTAGATTTTATGTACAACAAGTTTCCCATGAGGTTTTGATAAAATCAAGTCAAAAATATATACACATGGTATACAGATGGTACTGGAGTGTATTGTTCTTCCTACAGGGGTTTTAATTAAAAAAAGTGACAGGATTTTTCATCCCTTGTGTATGGTCTCAGAAAAGCTAATGAATAAATAGTGTATTCTTCATTAAGGGAATGAAGAGTGGCAGTGGCTTTGGAAGGCAGAAGAAGTAAGGTGTGTGGCATAAACTTGGCTCTGACTCTTTAACCACAAAGTAAGACAATCATGACAGTAATTTTGAGGTTTTATATTCATCCAGATTTTGTGATATCTCAAAACCAAGATGGTTTATAAAAACTTTATTATTCAGAAAAGAAATTTTAATGCTTTTTTTTCCCCATTTTTTTAGACGTATTTGAGGACTATGCATCCACAACAACAGCAGCACAGAATCTCCTTTACACTGCTGCAAAGAAGAGAAAAGAGGTATGATACTAGTGGCTTTTAATTATTTGAATTTTCCTTAGTAATGTTATTTTCCCCTTATATTTGAAGATGCTACAGGAAACTAGTCTTGAAAAATATACTTGCTGCTACATAGTCAAATGTTTCCTGGCTGAATGCTATCAATTTGGGGAGAGTTAAAATATGGTGTGTAAAAATATTGAGTGGATTGTTCTTGCAGATTTCAAATGCATCTGCCGGATGCAGAATGGGTTGGAGTAGATATATTGGAATAGATTTTCCCAGTTTTACAAACAGGCTCTGTCACAGCTGTTCTCAGCATCACAAACTGTAGCAGGAGGGAAAGTGGACCTGATCCTTATTAATTTTCACTGATGCTATTGAAAATCCTCCTTAACAGCAATGAAATTAGCAAGGACAAAACTCATTTCATGCTAACTACTCTTTAAATGAGGATGTAACTTTTCTGTAGATCTTTCTGTATTTACAGTGACCTGTACAAAAATACCCAGGCAAGCCCTGGAAAGTACAGTTGGCTGAAATGGCAAATGTTTCTCTAGGTTCTGTTTTACCATCCAGTAATCATGGAGCTCCATTTCCAGATGCATTTTCAGAGAACACAGTCTTTACGTTAGGTGGAATGGGTGGAATATGACCTTTCTACTTTTTTATTGTCAAAACAGTTCTTGTTTACTGATCTTCCTTCTAATTTTCATAATTTGTATTTAGACCATCAAAGTGGCATGTTGGAAAAGGACAAAATGGGTGTGGAAATCACATTCAGCCATTGGTTTTGCCAAGAAACTTTTCTAAGTCTAGTCAACTTTAGAAACTACTGCCAAAACCAATAGATCAGATTAAGTTTATGATGTTGTAGTTCAAGCTCTCCTTGAAAAAAATACATACTCATATATATATGTGCATACACATATGTATTTATATTTATGTGTGAGACAACCCAAAAAAGAACTTAAGGGGAAAAGTGGGCGAGGTGCTGTTCGAGCCTCTTGCCTTTTCATCACCTTTTTTGATTTGCTTCAAGACAGTAACAAAAATACCTTACTTGCTATCAGTAATGTGAAATTTCAAGGAGATTAATCTAATTTTGACCAGTTTGACTGAAAAGTTGGAAATTCCAAAGTTTTACGCTTTAACTATTGAAAGATACTACATTTAGTACCTCACATTGCTTTGATCAAGACAAAATTTCTTGAAAATGCCATGAATTTTTTCAACAATGTTATTAAAGTAATTTGACTAAAGGGGATTGTGTGTTTTCTGTCCTGCGTAGGTATTACCAAAAATGATGGCATATTGCTACCAGATTCTGACAGAGCCAAACATTGATCCAAGGAAAAAAGATGGAGCTTTGCATGTTATAGGATCCCTAGCAGATATTTTATTGAAGGTAAGTGGGTAAAGAAATGAAAAAAGTTTGCAATTCTTGCTATAAATTGTGATTTAAAATAAAATAGTCTTACTTTATAAAGTACGACTAGCCCTTAGCCATGTTTATAAAATGTGTAGAGAAATTGTACTTTGATTGCAATCAGTATATAAGAGTCTGTTGATTCAAAAATATTAACATTCTTTCCTGTTTCTTTATCACAGTTTTTTGCACAGATTTTCTTTCTCATGTTTTTGCAAAGCTCTGGTTTTTTGTTACACAACAGTCCCTTGGTCTCCTCCTGGTTTAGTAGTAAAGTGGAAGTGTTAAGAAAGCAAACATGCATTCCATCAGCAACATTGCCTATCATTCTTTATGAAATTCCCCAACAGCCTGCACTGTTATGGGCTGCTTCTGGTTCCAGGAAAAGGTTTACTTAACATGTTACAGGAATGTTCTGTCTAGCTTTCCAGCTTTTTCACTCTTCAATATGTGGCTTTAAGTCTTATTTCATCTGCCAGTTGGGAGTTTTGAAAAAAAGCTGGAAGGAACAAAGAGCCTTCCTCCATTTTTTATAGACAGCATCTTCAGAATTTTGGGTATTTTTCTGGAATCTGAATGCAAATTTAATGCACACTGTTGCTCTCTAATTGATATCGATTACAGTTTTCCTGGCCCTTTTGTTAGATAGATGGTGGAGTCCAAAATATACCTTTGCTCCATGTGACAAGTAATTGCCAAAACGTTGTCACTTTTAGTATGAGAATGGTGATCTTGTGCTGGAGGCTTCTTTTAAGAAGTAATTTATTATATTTTATCTGAATTGTCTCACTGTGCAGGATGTGTCTTCATATTACAAGCAACATCTTACCAACATTTACCATCTGTTTCTTTACCAGTCTATTTTCTGATCTTAAATCCTGAAGCATCAGCAGCTTTTGCAGAATTTTTGTAAATTATTTTGGATTGTTATTACCCTTCCTCATGCTGGTGTATTACAGTGAAAGAGGATGACATGGTTTGTGTTGTGAGGAAACTTTCATATTAACATATTTATCTCTGTCCTGAGGGGAAAAAAGGGGATTTATTCCAGTATTCTGCTCATGTTTGAAATTTTCAGTCCTGAAACATGAGGTTATATTGTACTTCATAAAAGAGTAATAACCCCAAACACTGCAGAGCCCTTTAAAATCTGAATTTCTTGTGTTTGGAATTTGACACATTGACACATTCCATCAGCTGTTTCCATATGAAATCCTGGATTTGTGAGCGCTTTCTGGCTTTTCTTGAGCTGACTGAGATACAGAGTCTAAGGAGTTCATAGACACAATGGTCCTGCCTGAGCCACCTGGCTCCCCACAGCAGCTCCAGTTCAATGCCTACAAACTTCTGGCCAGTGTGCACAAAGGAACGGTATTTTCCTTTCTCTCTTTTTTTTCTCTGCCCAGTCCTTCATCCAGCTCTGTGAAGGTGGGGGAATGAGTGTGGAAAAAATGCTGTGTGCATGGGTAAAATAGCCTCTGATCACATAAGATACGTGTTATATTGAGTGTCTCATTTCACCCTCTTCTGTCTTAGCCACTGAATCATTCCTTTGGATGGTAACAGCATCCCTAGCATGTATCTTTTCTATTATTCTGGGACTATAAGGGAAGTCTCAAATCTCCATGTGGGTTCTAGCTTCCTGTGAATATTTTGGAATTTGCTAAGGTTGGAATAATGAAGAATAGCTCCAGTATCCTTCTCCAGCTAAGGAAATTTCTGTCACAAAGGAATTATCTTCATCCATTACTAAACATGAAAAAAGACAGGATTTGTTGATATAGTGTCCAAAATAGTAAGTTTTGATACTTAGAGTAACAGTAGGTCATTTGAAACTCAGATCTGTTCCATACTAAGCTCATATGTATCTTCAGGTATGTATGTACTCCTTTGTAGGAAGAATGGAATTACTAGATTATTGATCCTTGTTAGTTTTTGAGAAAAATCAGTTGGAATTAAATGCCTTAAATAACATGAAAATTCCAGTTTACCTGTTGTAGTGAGTAATGCCAAGTTGAATATTATATGTACAGTTCTTTCACTTAGCTGGTTTTAAACTTGCTGTTCTTTTGGGTTGCTTCTATTGATGGTAAGGGATCCAGTTCTCTTTGTGGGAGGATATCTTTATTGTATAGACAAATAATTGTATTTCCCATGGTTGATATTTGAAATGCATTATGGGCTAGAAAGAAATAAGTAAAATGAATGGTGTCCAAAATTAATTTTTCCTTACTCCAACAGAAGAGTGTCTTCAAGGATCAAATGGAGCTGATGTTACAGAATCACGTGTTTCCCTTGTGTATGTCTAACCTGGGATACCTCAGAGCTCGAGTAAGTTCACCTGTTACATCAATTCCAGCATTTGCCAGGATTCCTTCCTTTGCAGTTTGGTTTCATTCTGAGTGGTACTGAAAGAAATTAGGTACATGCATAGTAAAATTTAAAATAACATTCTTGTGCAGTATTTTTTTATAGTTTTGATTTAAAAAATGATTTTTCCATTAAATGAATTTGTAGAGGGTCTGTGTTGTATTAATATTCACCTCTTCAATCAAATTTGAGAATTTGAGCATCAATTGGGACCATTTTTCATTAGCAGAGATGGCTGTGAAGAGTAGGCAGGATTTCCACAGGTAGGTAATGTCAGTATGAGTGTTGCTTGAAGAAAATCCTCAAGTGCCAATATCAGTCATGGACAAACAGTTTTCTTTGTTTTTTTCTGATTTTCATTTCCCCCAGAAGGACCAAAGCTATGAATGCAAATTATGTGCACACTGAATTTATTGGAACTTGGGAAAGTATAATAAAGAACTGTTTGAGTGCAATACCTGTGTTACATCTAGTGAAAGAACAGACCATAATTAAGTGGGGAAAGAAAAGCAATGCATGCAACAGGGAGTTAGTGAGCATTGGTTTTGACTCAGTTAGAAATGCTTAAAATTGCCATAGTACCTAACTTGCTTCTCTCTTTGCCTTGCAGTCCTGTTGGGTACTTCATTCATTCAGTGCTTTGAAATTTCACAATGAGCTAAACTTGAGGAATGCAGTAGAGCTGGCAAAGAAGAGCCTGATTGATGATAAGGAGATGCCTGTCAAAGTAGAAGCAGCCATAGCCCTTCAGACCTTAATAAGCAACCAAGAGCAAGGTATGTGACAGTGATTCATCAGCTGTATAAACTGATCTATTGATTTTTTGTCAAGATGAGCAGGTTGGTACTGATTTATCTAAACATTTCTGTCATTTAAAAACCACAGATTTCAGAATATTTTATCATGTTTAGACAGATTCACTTGCTCATTACATCCCAGAATTCTGACTTCCAAGTTTTTATGACAAAAAAGAAGTTAGAATCAGCATATTTGTTTTAATAACGTAAAACTCACCCATCTTTGGCTTTTTTTAGTGAAGTTAAGCAGTGTATATGTTTAAAAATGAACACTGCTTATAAATGAGAGTAAGTGTTCCTTCAAAACTGGATTTTTGCTGTAGGTGGCATTTCAATATTATACAATTTATTTACTCTGTCTACAAGTTATGGACTATAAAATTGCCTTAGGTATGTTTCTTGTCTTTTTTATTTCTGTAGTGAATTCAAATTAAAAATTTTATTTTGTTCATGAGTAGTCAGCTACCTGGCAGTTTGGAGATGCTGTATATTGGTGTTTATGGATAGTTGATTTCACCTAGTTTCTATTGATCTTTTAGCCAAGGAATATGTGAAGCCTTATGTGAGGCCAGTGATGCAGGAGCTCCTGCACATTGTCAGAGAGACAGAAAACGATGATCTCACGAATGTAATCCAGAAGATGATCTATGAGTACAGCCAGGAAGTTGCGACTATTGCTGTGGACATGACTCAACACCTGGTAAGAGGAATAGTAAAACACCAGTCCAGTCAGAAGCAAATGCCTAGTCTGGTAAACATTTAATGAGCTCTGCTTGAAGTGCACACTGTTTAAAGTAATCTTTATAGGAGTCCGCTTGTAGTATTTGCAATATTTATGGGGTTTTTTTCTGTATAAAGCATCTTTAAACCTATAGGTTTTTCAAAGATTTGTGTCACTGGTTTTAATGAGCCAAGCTCTAACTATTTAGCATTTCAAATTACTTAACGTAAACCTCTAAAAAAAGAGGAGATTTTAATTTGCTGTGTTCCCCTTTCAAAAGTAGTAAGCATATTTTTCATTGCTGACAGCTCTTACAGATAAGGCATTGCTGCTGCTGCATTAACTGCCTTGGTTTTGAATGACAAATTAGAAACATGGGTTTGCTCTTGAATGTCAAGTTGGTTGGTTTTGTTTACAGGCTGAAATATTTGGTAAAGTACTTCAGAGTGAGGAATATGAGGAAGTAGAGGACAAAACGGTTATGGCTATGGGCATCTTGCACACAATTGACACAATCCTGACAGTTGTGGAAGATCACAAGGAGGTGAGGTTTTCCTTTGTACTTGCCTCCTTTCATTCATGACAACAAGCGCTTCTGTGTATGTTACATCACTTGGCATGAACGTGTATTTACTACAGCAGGATGGTACCAAGCCATCTCTGATAGATTTAAAGCCCAGTTTATTTTTGTGATTTATTAATTGTTTAGCTTTCAACTTCAAGGGAATTTATGTCCCAAGGGTAAAATTGTTAGCCCTTACTTGGGAAACACTTCATTGGAATGTGCTGCTTTTGGTTGGGGTAGAGTTAATTTTCTTCACAGTGGCTAGTTGTATTACAGAGTTTTAAAGTAGAATTTAAGAAGAAATATTTTGCATAAGGCTAGCTTTTTACAGTGGTGACCCATATCTCTAGCTTCCCCAGCAATTTCTTGAATAGAATTCCTAGGAATTGGTCTCCCAGTTGTGGTTGCAATGTATGTCCACATATTACATGTTCAGGGTAAAGAGGTTCTTTCTGCATCAGGGAGACCTTATTTCATAATATTGTGATTGTTAATGCAGCATTTAAAAATGATAAAAGCCTTTTTGATTTGAAGAACTTCTCAAACTGAATTAGTCAAATGCATTTATTTGATTGCTGTATTTCTAATTTTTTTAATAAACTGCTTTATATTTTTATTTCAGATCACTCAACAGCTCGAGAGCATTTGTTTACAGATCATTGGCCTTGTTTTGCAGAAACATGTTATAGGTATGTTTAGAGATACGTAAAAACATGTAAATTAATTGTTATCTTCCAGAACAGAATTTCATCTTTTTGTGTGTGTTTCTTTAAAGAAAAAAGTAATTACTTTACCACTGTAATTTGTTTCTCCTGATCTACTCTTGTACATTATTCAGATTGGCTATTGTGTTTTGGAGGTCAAAAGCTGAAGATGCTGTTCTGATTATAATTCTGGATAATCGTGTTAAAGGACAATGTCTACAATTAAATTAGTCTCTTATGGACATGGTCTGAAATTATATTACTGCTTTATCAGTATGCTGTACTAGATGTTACAGTTTTGTGGTAAGGCCTCGCAGAAAAAACAAAGGCTGAGAAAAAAAATATACTTTCAGTAAATCGATTAGAAGTATGGTCTTTAATGTGCTGCTGATGTATTTTTGGTGTGTATTTATAGTGGAAAACTATGCATATCATTGTAACTACAGCAAACATAAGGCCTGTCTGAAAGTGTCTTTCACAATTTGCTTTATTTTTCTATGTACGAGTTAGTTTCTAATTGCTGTCTTCTAGTTGTTCATGACTTAAGACTCGGTTTCAGATCTCAAGGTATTTGCAAGTTAAATTTATTTTGTAAAGCACCCTGCTTCAAACTGTTTACCTTTTTCAGAGTTTTATGAAGAAATTCTGTCCTTGGCCTTCAGCTTAACATGCCAGATGATTTCACCTCAGATGTGGCAGCTTTTAGGTGTTCTGTACGAGGTTTTCCAGCAGGATTGCTTTGAATACTTTGCAGGTAAAGTCACTTCGGTTCTAATGATGTTTTTACTGTTTTTAGCCTGAAACCCACCCTGATAAAGGGTCACTTTCATTTCATGTCTTGGTTTAAAATGATCATGTATTTGAGTCATGCCCTGATCATCTGTTTAGTGTGGGAGTGTAACAGGAGGTATTTAAATAGGTGAAGCATGTTCAAATCTGTCGATGTGATCAGTTGTTGTAGGGGTCCCGAACTCAAAGTAAGTTGAATATTCAAAGTTAATGTGATACTGCAAATTGTTTAATTAAAATGTAGTCCTATTCTAGTTCCAAGAATGCACCCTGCATAGTGCATTTTATGAAGAATTCTTCCAGAAAAGACTTTTACGGAGTTAGCATTTCCAACCGTATTCAAGAAATTTAAGCTAATGAATTCCCCTTTAGGGCTACTCTCTGGTTTAGCACTTTTTGTAACTTTTTTCTCTTTTCCCTTGTTCTGCAGATATGATGCCTCTCTTGCATAATTATGTGACCATTGACACTGATACTTTACTGTCTAACCCAAAGCATTTAGAAATCATTTACTCTATGTGTAAAAAGGTAAGGCTTCTGTTTCTCACTGTTGTGCTTATCACTGGTACTAACACTTAGAGGAGCTGAGTGACCTCAGCATGCCATGTGGTGGCCAAGCAGTTCAGAACTGAGTGAATTTTGGTCTTGACTCAGTTTTGAGCACACTCAACACCTTCACACTTTTTAAGTGATGTGCTTTAAAAAATTGCATGCAAAAAATCTGTGTGGGAGAAAGTTGCTGTATGTCTTGACTCTCTTCTATGGAGAGCTATTTTGGTAGGTAGAGAATTTATGAAGCCTGATTTCCTTGGGTTGTGTGTCTTGCAGTTGGACTCTCTGGTTGTCAGATAAGGTGTGAACTCGTTTGGAGTTCTTCCTACATTTATCTTGTTTCTCTTTTATGCTGAGTCTCTCATGTATAATAAAGTATGAGATCATGCTGCAGTCCTCCTCTGACTGGGGGCATTAGAGAATGTTAACCATCTAGCTACCTGCTTATTTTCAAGAAACTTAGTGTATTTCAATGTGAAAATTTTGCTTCTTCTGTCAGGTTTGATTGACAGTGACCATGGGGGTGAAATGTACTGAGATGAAGCACTCAGTTTCATGTGTATGTGCCTACACACAGAATGATTGATACATCTTGTTCTTAATCAGAAACTAGCCTAGACATTGTGCTTCACTTTGCCAGGCTGTTAATCTGCCAGTCACTATTAGAATTGAAGTGAAAATATGGAAGCACAATGTGGAAAACGTCAGTGATTCTTATAAGTGATGTTTCTTTCTAAAAAAGGGAAAGTGAGGACATATAAAGAATATAATATTCTTTAAGAACTACAGCAATTTCTTCTAGTTTTTAAAATTCTTCTTTAGCCATTTACCTTGTTTATGTTCTGTAGAGATGAGTTATGTGTCTTAATTCCTCACAAAATTTAGCATGAATACATATGTATATGCTGTGTAGACATTTTTGGATGTATGCAGGTACAGAAGCACTTGCTTTCAGTGTTGTCAGTGACTATTGATAAATTAAATTGTTACTCTGTTTGTTAGGTACTGACAGGAGATGCAGGAGAAGATGCAGAGTGCCATGCAGCCAAACTCCTAGAAGTGATTGTCCTTCAGTGCAAAGGACGGGGTATTGACCAGGTGATACATACTGAACAAGTTTCCACTTTTATTGCTTTCTAATGATCCATGACTCCTGAGAGCAACAGCTGGAATTAGAGGATTTGAGGGAAATGTAAGGTAGGGAGAAAGACAGAAACAAGTAAATGAACACAGGAAAGTTTGTAAGGTTGGGGTTTTTTGGTTTTGAGACGAGATATTAATGGGCATAGACTGAATTATAAGGATATAGTATGTTATGCAAGATTGTCCTTTTTTGCTTTCTCTCAATAGAATTTCCCTTTTGATGCAAGACATAGTTAAAACTATTGTGGCTGAGAGGTTAACTGTACATATCCAACTGCTGTTGTTTCTCCAGGCTATAGGAACTTTTTAATGTTTTAACTTAGTGCATTTGGAAGTGCAGATTTTTTAACATGGCTGGATTGTGGTTGCAGGGAGAAACATAATCACAGTTTTCCAGGGTTTCTTAGAACATCTTTTTAGAAAGTAGTCTTTTTCCTATTAAGGGCCAAATTCTGGACTCATGTAATGAACCTAAATTACCTTGACATATCGTGTTTGAGGTTGCTACAGTGCAATCCATGGACTTCAAGGATAAATTTTCAGTTAATTTCACTGAAACTATATATGTAGCTTTATATATATATAACTTTACTAGTGTAAATCTGAAGTAATTGAAGATAAAAATGTTCTCTGAAAGGTTTTATTTTTAAAGGAAATCTGGAAGAGTTTAAAGTGAATTTGCATTGAAATAAGTATATGGTGGAAGGCTTGCTTGAGCTGTACAGCTCTGTGAATTAAAATGATTGCACACTGAACTGAAAACTCATAAACTAAAATTTTCATAATGCTTCCCAAATTTTTGTAAAGTATAAATTTGCCCATTGGAATATATATGTGTTTCGAAGATGCTTATTTCATTGTTTAGAAATCTCTGCATGTTTGCTTTTATCGGAATAAACTAATTTTAAACTTTTATAAAAAATTTAACATCACTTTACATTTATTAGGAAAAATTTCTTATGTTATGGATTTAGGTAGTTTAATTTCTGATGCCTGTTAGTTTTGAAATTGTTTGATGTCTTTCTTTAAGGATGAGAATGTCTTGAGTTTTTTTCTAAAATTTTTCTACATGCTAGAACAAACTCCACCAAATGGCCCCAAATATTCTCTCCTGTGCTCAGAATAACATTGCAATTTTTAGCTCAGAGAAGAGCTGTTTTGGGGAAGATTTATAAGTGCGTGATTGGAGGCTAGAAAGTGAATAGAATGTGTTCCTTGCTTCTATACCTGAACTTCTGATAACTGAGGACATAATTCTGGTAAAAGAATTATAAAACTTTGTATAATATGGCAACATGTCTAATGACTGTTTTCTTTTTTTTGGTTGTTGTTTTTGTTTTGTTTTGTTCCTTTCCTTTTCTTTTTTCCTCATCATTGCCTAGTGTATCCCCCTCTTTGTGGAGGCTGTTCTGGAGCGCTTGACTCGAGGAGTTAAAACTAGTGAACTTCGTACCATGTGTCTTCAAGTTGCCATAGCTGCACTCTACTACAATCCTGACCTACTTTTGCACACCTTGGAGAACATCAGATTTCCACACAATCCTGAGCCCATCACTGCACAGTTCATAAACCAGTGGATGAATGACACAGACTGTTTTTTTGGGCAAGTATTGAGGGTCTTTTTTACAATATTTGGAATTGACCATCTGGTTTTCAACAACATGTTAACTTTTTATTTGAAACACTGTGTACATACTTTCTGTTCTGTGTTTTGTAAGTTATTTTTAAGTGCTCCATTTAATTTAAAAAAAATTACTCTTTCCAGTGCACCCCACCTCTGATTTTAAATGAATTTTCACAATCAACTTGCATATTTATCGTTGTGCCATTGACTGCTTAGCATACTGCTGAACTTAAACATCACTGTGACCTCCCTTGAATGTGTGTGTGCTGCACTGGTGTGCACTCAGGCAGGAGCTGAGCATCTGTAAAGTTAATGAAGGAGAACAAAGCCTGTCATCACCTAGCAAAGCATGCACTTGATGCTGAGCAGAGGTGAAGGCCAGTGCTTGCCTTTCAGCTGAGATGCGGTGTCTTAACTGTGAGGTTCAAATCCACTTAAGGGTAAAGCAGACAGCAGGAGTTAACAGCTACCTCTCACCTTCCTGCTTGAGTTTTGTTTTGTTACTGGAGGCTGACATCTGCTTGCAGGTGTATGGGTAGGCTTAGGCCATGTCTTCCTTAAGTTGCTTCTTCCACACCTTGTGGTAATATCATTGTTAATTACTAAATTATTTTTATATTTACCAACTTTACAAAAGGGCAAGATATTTAGGATTTCTGCATATTTAGGATTTTCTTTTATGGCTTAAGTGAAGTTCTTGAGCTTCATCTCTTTGTGCTTTCATTTTTTTCTGCTACATATCACATGCTGAGTGCATACATAGATGGTAGGAAAGAAGATATTCCTTACAGATGGTAAACTGAAAGAGATTTATAGCCTGAAACCGTTCATCCTGGAGCATTCAGTGAGAAACTAGTCAGATTCAGAGAGGAAAAATGTTGAGGGTCTGACTAGGCTCCAATCTCAAATAGTACTGTGAGCTACAGCTTCATTTTCAGTTCTTCTGTGTTGCTCTTCAAAAAACATCAGCTACTGAAACTGCTGTTCAAATAAACTCGTATTTGGAGCTGAGACAAAGGTTAACAAAGCCTTTGAGAATGAGAAGTTAAACACGCAGTTGTCACGCCTGTCATTCTGCCCAGACTGCACTTGAATGGCAGCAGAGGATTAAAAATCTCTGTTTGATCTGCTGCTACCAGCAGAGAAATAATTATCTGTAGTATTGCATAAATCTAAAAGTCATTCTACCTTCTGTGCTTTCTCCTCACATTGTGGCTTCCAAGTGTAGGGTAGGGCTTTTGCTGTGGTACTGCTGGTGAGACACTGATGTGCTGTAAGGGACTTCCTCTCTTTCCCTCAGGAGAACACTGCTTCTAGCAGACCATTTGTTTTCGTAAGTGTATTAAAGGAGCCCCAGATTCAGAGGCCTAACTGAACAGGAAAAGACAGCATTGCAAAAAAAAAAAAAAATTCATGTTCTTGTAACCCTTTCTTGGGTTCCCTCCTAACAAGTTCATGTCTTCATCAGTGAGTAGTGGGAACCCTTATTTGTACAGTCCTTTTTGTCATCAGCTGCCATTTGCTGCTTGGGTTTACACTTAGCTTACTTTACATTAAGAGGCAGTTTTAGGCCCAGATTCAAATAATTGGGTAAACTCACAGGTCCTAGAGAAATTGGACAAGATCAAAGTAGATCTACCTCCAGATGTGAAGGACCAAGTGAATCTTGCTGTCATTTCTTTGTCAACCATGCAGGAAATTTGGAACATGGTGGTGACACTGCGTGTTCAAGACTCCATCCCTGGAAGTGTTGAAGGTCAGGCTGGATAGGGTTTTGAGCAACCTGGTCTAGTGGAAGGTGTCCCTTCCCATGGCTGAGGGGTTGGAACTAGATGACCTTTAGGGTCCCTTCCACACACACGGAATCACACACACAATCACTAGGTTGGAAGAGACCTTCAAAGATCATTGAGTGCAACCCAGCCCTAACAGCTCAACTAAACTGTGGCACCGAGTGCCACATTCAGTCTTTCTTTAAACACGTGATGGATGATGACTCCACTACCTTCCCAGACAGACCATTCCAGTACTTTTTCACCCTTTCTGTAAAAAACTTTTTTTCTAATATCCAGCTATGTTTCCCTTGACACAGCTTGAGACTGTCCTCTTGTTCTGTCAGTTGCTGCCTGGAGAAAGAGACCAACCCCCAGCTGTCTACAACCACCTTTCAGAAAGTTGTAGGGAGGGATAAGGTCATCTCTGTGTCTCCTTTTCTCCAGGATCAACAACCCTAGCTCCCTCAGTCATTCCTCACAGGGCTTGTGTTCCAACCAGCCTCATTGCCTCCTCTGGACATGCTCAAGCGTCGCAATGTCCTTCCTAAACTGAGGGGCCCGGAACTGGACACAGCACTCAAGGTGTGGCCTGGCCAGTACCAAGTACAGGGGAAGAATGACCTCCCTGCTCCTGCTGGCCACACCATTCCTGATCCAGGCGAGGATGCTGTTGGCCCTCTTGGCCACCGGGGCACACTGCTGGCTCATGTTCAGTTGCTGTCACCAGTACTCCCAGGTCCCTTTCTGCCTGGGCGCTGTCCAGCCACACCATCCCCAGACTGTAATGCTGCAGGGAATTATTGTGGCCAAAATGTAGGACTTGGAACTTGGACTTATTAAACATCATCTTACTGGATTCCAACCCAAACCATTCTATGATTCCACGTCTTTCTTCTGTTCCTGCGAAGTCTTAGTTCCCATAGATCCTGCTCTGCCTGCTCTGGCAGTAGGGTTGTGCATGGCTGTACATGCTCAGGCTGGAGCCAATGGTGTTTGCCAAAAGAATGCAGTATTTCTGGAGCAGCACGTGTAAACACATGAGGTGGAATCCATGGGAAAAATGGAGGGGAAAAGCAGCTATGGTAAAATAAGTAGCTGTTCTTCCATGTTATTAAAACCATGGAAACTATTGAAAAAGTCTTACAAAGTTGGCATATTAAAAATTAGCCAGGCAAGGAGAACTCGGAACTTACAAGGGTAAGACTGTGCATAAATTCAATATGTCATAGTGGATATCGCATGTCTGTTGTTGTCTGCTGATAGTCCCTATATGCCACGGGATATTGTATTTATTTCTAAATGTTTTCTGCAGTAACTTCACATTGGAAGGCCTTTTGCAGAAACATTTGCTCCTTACCACTTTCTACCTTTTTTCTGACAGCTGAGGTTTGGGCGAAACTTCTGCATGACTTGTGCTTATTCTCATACTAAAAATTCCTCTATGGTAACTAGGATGAAAGGAAAACCTCACTTGCTTCAAAAAACCCTTCAGTAGGTGATTTTGGGATTTTTGAAGCTGAATAGGGTTATATATTTGATAGGAGGTTGAATAGTTAAAAATCCTAGGTTTCTTAGAGTTGTACATAAAAGTCCCAGTTGGTTGGTTCCAACTTTGCATCTAGAAGGAAATAGCTAATTATTTGCAGTTTGTCCAGGAACTGGATTGATGTAATAGAGAGAAGCTTGATTCTCACATAAAGGAGCACAGCAAACCAGTAAAAGGAAAGGGTTAGCAATTTTTCTCTGAAATACTTTCAACTTGGTTTAAAATACAAAAGATTTTAAAATCCTTTGTGCGGTATTAGAAGAAAGTGTGTTAGCAAGAGGAGGTCCTGCAGATTATGAGGACCACACACAGCTTGTTAAAAATAGACTTGGCTTGGAGTTGTGCATTGCAGTGCTGTGTGTTGTGTATTTAACACTCCAGGCCTGATAAACCATTGAGCAATAAGCAGAGTCCCTGATTGTTAGGGAGGGCTATTGTGTGCTTCTGAGCAAATAAGTACAGATCTCAAAGCACAAATTACTAAGGAAAATCATATCCAGGCTCCCTTGAGCAGATGGAAGGGTGCTGAAATAATGAGCCTTTTGATAGCAGTGGAATGGTCCTGAAGCCATTGTTTGCTATTACGAAAATTTATAAAACTCTGGTTTGCTTGTTGAGTCCTGTGGGTCCTTAATGCAGCTGGGGCATAGTAAAATACTGAACTTCAGGCAAGGCAGATGCTTTTCCTGCTGTTTGTCTCTGCTGGCAGGTGAAAGAAAAGGCTCCTTCTGGCTCAGGTTCACTAAAGATGGCTCAATGCCTGAATTTCTGCTGTCCTGCAGGGCCTTCTAATGACATGCATATTCCTAAGACGTGTTCATTTTTGCAACTTCTCTGTTCAGCAGCTTTGAAGTGGAACATGACAAATATGCTGTGGGTTTTGGTCATTTGGGCCACTTCCCAATTATGACTCCTTTACAGACAGCAGGGCTTCATTCTTGTACTTTGATTTGCTGTCCCAAAATACTAATTTAATATGAAGCTAAGCCATTAATTACTAAGGTTTGGGGGTTTTTTGCATTTTATTGTTGCATTTTGCAATTGGCATTGTGCAATGGTAGCTTTTTCAAATGTATGATGAAAAATAGTGCTAAGAGTTGTTAGTGTATTCTGGTGCATGTGGCTGAAATTGCTTTTTTGTACATTTGGGTTCTGAAGAAATTTCATGGCTTCCCAGTGTCAAGATGTAGGATTGATATCTTGTGCATAGATTACAGAGCTTTGGTCACACTTGGATCACAGTGCTGACACAAAGAGGAGGTAGAGAAATTTTTTCCATTTCCACTTGCACTATGCTGTCTCTCATTTATAGCCTTAGCTTGGTCTGCAGAGTGTCAGCATGAGAGCAAACAGCTTGTTTTCAACATGCAGGAGTAGGTCATTTCAGCTGAGAGGACTAAGGGATTTATGGATTTTTTATCATGAAAACCTGTTCCTCTATCTCAGTCTGTCTGGTTGATTTGTGTGCCCTCTTTTGTGTTCCATTCCATCTAAAAAGAAAGGATTATGGTTACAGGAGCGCTCTGTTCTTGCTTGCGCTTTGGTGCATTTTTCAACGTGTAACCAAGCAGCCAAACCCAATGTGACAAAATGTGTCATTTGATATGCTGGTTGACTTTGTTGTTCTTGGAAGGTCTGCACTGGGATCATAATGTTCCGCATGGTCATATATAATTTACTTTTGTTGTCAACTACTCTTGAGAATGAATCGCTTCAGTAAATCCTAACAGGACTGACAATGTGGGAGGTGTCATGAAATCCCTCCAGATCTCCAACCTTGTTTAAACTCAAATAAAGTTTAGAAAGCTGCAATATAGGATCACTCATGTTACTTAGAGGATATAATAGTTCGGTACCATGTCATATAGGAACTTTGGTAATGAAATGCTAAACACTTAAAAGCTGTATTTCTGTAGCGATTTTTGAAGTGCTGGCTTGAGCTGGTTGTCCCCATTAGCTTTGTTGCAGCTTGTGGTGCCCATCTTATTTCTTCTCTTTCAACTTCTCTTCATTCCAAAGTAAAACTGGTTCAGTAATGGAAGTATCCCAAGAGTTTAGAGGATGGCCATTTTCTGCCAGCTCTGGAGGTTTGCTTGGTTTCTCTAGGTTTTGCTGGCACTGCTTGTCCTGCAGAAGGCTTGCACAGAAGCTGTCAGCATCAAATTGAATACTTCAAACAAAAAAAGCTCTTCTCAAGACCATAATAACAGAATACTGTAATGTAAGCTCCAAGTTGAATACTTCTGATGTTTCCAGTAAAGGAGAACCAAGGAGTGTCTGCAGAGGCATTTAGAGATTTTTTTTTTCCATCTTGTTTGCAGAAACTTCTGTTTCTGGAAGTAAAAATCAATTCTTATGTTTAAGAGCATAGGTTCTTACCTAGTTTCCTGACTATGGTCACATAAAATTCTTTTTGCTGCTAATTCAATGAATTTCTTTCCCTTCAATTGTCTGCAGTTTGTTTGACAGGAGGTCTACTCATTTGCAAGTTCCCAGTTTGAGTATACTGCCAGTTATTCTTGATAAGATGGAATTATTTCCCTGCTTTGACCAGAGTTAGCAATGTGTCTCAAGTTAGCATTAGAAATTTCATATTGAAATATGTATGACAGCCATTCTGATGGACAATTTAACTTCAGCTATCCCTGGAGCATTCCATAAATGCAGCCTGCAATTTAATGCATTTCTGCTTATCATTGCTCTTCACTAATAGTTTTCAGCAATTTCCATCCCTGAAACAGGACTGCTATCAAAGCCAAGGCAAATTAATTTTCCATCCTATTTAATAATGATTATCTGTATCAAATGCTTTATTAAAGACAAGATCATCTACATAATTACTAAATAGTATTTATTTAGCATTACAGATTTTGCATTTGGTAATCAGAAAAAGTTGCTCCAGGAATTTCAGTGCTTGAAAGATTAATTGTTATTGGACCAGTACTTTCCAATGGGAAACTTGCATTCAGAACAAAGAAGATAGTTTGTGTAGGATCTTTGAACACAGACTTTGAACACAGCCTCTGAGACGTTGTCTTCTGCCATGTCAAACACCAGGACTTTAATATTCTTTATATATGCAGTGAAAATCTCTTTTTTTTCTAACAATTGTGTCTTGTTTCAGACTCCATGACAGAAAGATGTGTATAATAGGACTGAGCATCTTAATGGAATTGCAGAACCGACCACCTGCAGTGGATGCTGTGGCTGCCCAGATTGTTCCTTCAATCCTCCTCCTCTTCTTGGGCTTAAAACAAGTTTGCGCCTCACGAGAGCTCACAGAACATGAGGATCATGCTAAAGATGAAAAACACTTTGCAGAAGATAATGGTAAAATCTCCCCTTTTCACATTGTGGATTTTGTCTGGATTTAATTTAAAGGGGGTAAGAAATTGCAGTTTGTTTTTAAGACTCATTAGTCTGCTGAAAATAGCTCGGCTTACTGGGTGTTTGAAATACAATCTTAGGAGTTGATTTTTCCTCCCAATGTGTAATTAAAATGTTTCAAGGTCCAACAGCTAACATTTTGTGGAAGGGTAGTTTTGGTTCGAGAGTAACTTGCAGGTGTGCTCTTCTGGGTTGTGAGAATGCCCTGTCTTCTCACATAGGCAGCAGGAATTTGCCAGGACTTCACTAGGTATATTCTTAATTCCTGGGAAGAAGCTGTTCCACTACCCAGCTGTTTGAAAGACCTTTTTGATTGAATTTTGAAGGAGATCCTGGCAGGATCTCCTTTTCCAAAAGGAAAGTTGTTTGCAGAGTGGGATTTGAGGCAGCTGAGGTTACTTGAAGACATTGGCCTCTAACCTGTGTCTGCCAGAAGAGAAAAAACATCAGAGGATGCCTTACAGAGGGAATTGTGAGGAGGGAATTATGCACAGCATTGCAGGCAAATGTGTTTGACAAGGAGAAGATGTTTTGAGGTCTGAAAATTAGATTAGATGTAAGCAGATTATGTAAGCAACTCACATTTCACCCATGATTGTTCCGTAATGGAATCACAGAGTTCTTCTCAATACATAGGAATACAGTATGGAAACAGCACAGGAAAGTTCAAATCTCTGTCCTGTGATTCAGTCCCTGCTTGCTGCATCTATAGTCATCTTTATTCTTTCTAAACTGTTAACACAGGAAGAGCTGCTGGTTTGGAAACTAAGGTTTTGGTTTTTAAATATCTTGATTATAAGTCAGAAATACTTTTCCTGAAGTAAGAAAGAGCAGTATTTAGAATTGCAGGTTGTAGTTGGTATTAATTCAGGGGGTCTTAGGTTCATAAACAGAATGGATGGTAACACCAACTTAACGTGTTGGTTTAAGTTGTTCAAATAAGGCAACAGTCATGAAGAGAAGCAGACAGTTTGTCTACAAATGGATTTCTCATGGTTTTATATACATTTGTCAATTCTGTGCAAGTCTCTGTAATTTAAAAGGCAGAGTGATGGAAGATATCATGGAAGACATTTCCTTAAAAGTTTTGGATCCTGTAATTGCACAATGACTGCATCGATGAAAGAAGAAAAAGATGGCAGTTTCACTTTTCCTCAGGTCTGCATAGAAACAAAAGTTTAACTGATCTTGAACATGGGAAATGTTTTAACTGTTTCATTTTTCTAAGACTTTGAAGATTTTGGGGAAAGGGTGTCAAGAGATGGTCCCCTTTCCAGCCAAAACCTCGATTTACTCATTGTTTTTAATTCATGTGTCATTGTTTCCTTATAGTTTTAAACTTTGTTTTACAAAACATATCAACGCTTTTGCAGAAGAGATACCAAGCGATGAGGACGAGACAACTGAAGTGAGCCAGGCAATGCAAGAGAACCATAGTGGAGGAGGAGGTGGCAGTGCTGGGGGTGGAGAGGAAGAGGATGAAGATGATGATGATGATGACTGGGATGAAGATGCATTGGAAGAGACTGCTCTTGAAGGGTTCAGCACACCCCTTGACCTTGAAAATGGTGTTGATGAATACCAGTTTTTTACACAAGCACTTCTAAGTATGTGTTTGCTGATTGGCAGAATGATATAACATGATGAAATGATTTGGAGATGTTTATGGTCATCACTGGGGAAAACCTTTTTCTTTGTTATGAGTAGTAGTTTAGATTACGGAAACTGTAAAATGTGATCTCATTTTCTAATGTTAGTCCTACAATTCTTTGGCTTACTAGTGCTGCAAAAAACAAATGGCAGCAAATACAGGCAGAGATTAATTCTCTTCATGTTTTCCCTCAGAATTTTTCAATCAAAGCCTAAATACATGGGGCTTGGTCACTAGAGGAACTCCTATGTAATGAAATATTTGTCACCTTCTAGATGTTAATGGAGAAATTATTTTCTCCCTTTGCTGTTTCACTAATCCTGTTGCTTTTAGTTTTCATGAGTTTTAAATGAGAAGATTCAATTCACATTGTCCATGAATAATGGCCACATGGTTGACTTTCTGTTTCAGAAAGCAGAGGATGTAATTTAGTTCCCTAAAATGGATTGCCTCTATTAGAGTGGGAATTCTGTGCAAAGGAAAACAACAGGAATACTGATCTTGTTTTGCAGTGCTGATTCTGTTTTAAAACCGACCAGAATTTCCATGTGTTTCATTTTGTTATTCTGAAATGGGCTTGTGTGTAAGCTGACGATCACTTTCCTTTGTTGCTGCCCTGGCAGCGGTGCAGAGCCGGGATGCAGCCTGGTACCATTCCCTGACCGCACCCTTGAGTGAGGATCAGAAGAAACAGCTGCAGGAGATTTACACATTGGCAGAGCACCGGAGAACTGCTGCAGGTGAGTCACTTCCCTGGGCCCCTTTCAGCTGTTGAATAGATGTTGGAGATACTTCTAATCTGTAACAACAACCTCTGTGCTAATTAACGTTTTCTAGGAAGCGTGAGCAGGATATCATGATTACATTATTCCTTGCCTGGAAGTGTGTTATTCAGAGTAAGTTTACTGTTGTTTCTAATTAATTGCCTTCTCAGTGACTTGTGCTGCTGTTTGAACAGGGCATGAACTAGTTTTACACAATCTGACATTTGAAATGAAGATCATCTTGAGGCAATATCTATCTGCAGCTAGGCATTTGATGAAGATTACTATAAATTATTATGTGTTAAACAGTTTTCTAACTTTTTAGCTACTAATATTGCCTTTGCAGTTAGTGTGAGGTTTTAGATGTGTAGAAGGCTTGCATTATGGAAAATAAATTCAGATTTAATCAAAAAGAATGCAGAATAGTGTAGCATAGACTGATTCAGTAGAGGATTAATCTCTCAACTCTGTTGTAGAGGTGTGCACATTTATGCCTTTAGAGAAAACCTGTGTGTAATTTATTTCTGTCGTTGCATTTAGGGAATGAAATTTTGACTCAGCTGAGAGTTTTTTCCGTAACTTTGCATCTCTGACAAAGGTGTTCTCTATAGTTTATTTTTCATATCCTTTTTCTTTGACTTCTAGAGACTAAGACAATAGAACAACAAAGTGGCTACACATTTGACAACAAAGGACTGATCACAGCATTTAATTTTGCTGGAAATACTCCCGGTGGCAACTGAAGGATCGGCTACAAAGGTCAATGGGAAGGGTCTCATCATTACATTTTCTTGAAATCATTGTGACTTCTGAGTGATAGGGGAGGATAATTTAATGCTGCTGAAGGTTTTCTGGAAAATAGCAGTGTGCTTCCCCCACCAGAATGCTCTTTCTAACCAGCTACAGTAATGTACAAATTCTTGTGATGTTTTTATAAGTTGATGGACTGAAAGGAAACGTTCGTCCTCAAGGAACCTGGATGACCGGGAGGGGCCAGGCTGCATCTAATTGAGTTGCACTTCTCAGGTTTTTGCTGTGCAGAATTGATAGATTCATATGGATAACAGTGCCTTCTGTTGTACATGGATTGCCTGAACAAATGGATTTTGGAGTGCATTATAATTTTTTAAGTGTAAGGACATTTCTTGATACACTGTAAGCCTTGGTTCCATGTTTTCCAATCACCTGCTTTTTACTGCTCGGTTTAATTGTTTGTTGGTTGCATACAAATTGCTGTCTTCAGAATATTAGCATGCCTTCCCTATTTGGTGCAAACCAAATGTATAGAGGGAGGTGTTTGTTGGAGTTGCAAAGCATACACTGGTTATGTCAAAGGGTCTTAACAAAATGGCAGGTTTTCCCTTGATGCAGTAGTCTTAAATTATTTCTCTTAGCCATGAATTCAACTCACTTGAGTTACAATGGCTTGCCTGGCAGGTGGCTACTCTAAATCTACATCAGTATTAGCTCCTGCCTGGACAAGTGGTGTGGCCCTCTCCTGTAGATGTAGTTGTCATGTGCATGACAACTTATTTCTACTATTATTGATGAATATTGGATTATACATGGGATAATCTCTTCCGGTTCATTACCATTCCAGTGGTAGTACTGAATAATGTGGTACAAAATATTTGCAATATTTTATTTATTTTGATAGAAGAAGAACAGCTTCAAACTTGCTTCTTACTATTACACTCTGTGATTGTATTTCTGGTCTGCATTGCAGTTGATTATTCTTGTTCCATGCTGAAATTTCTTTATCTGACAATTTTTTTTCCTAAATTTTGAAGACTGCTTTCACCAGTGGAGGTGTAGACTAGATATTAGGAAAAATTTCCTCATGGGAAGGGTGGTCACACATTGGGACAGGTTGCCCAGGGAAGTGGGAAGAATCAACATCCCTGGAAGTGTTTAGACAACACATAGACATGGCACTTAGGGTTTAGCAGTGAACACGGGGTTAACAGTTTTACTTGATGATCTTAGAGGTCTTTTCCAACCTAAAGGGTTCTAAAGAAGAAAGTATTTGTGGAAAAGTTCGTTTAGAGAGGAAGTGATAGCAGTACTAATTTCAATAGGTGCCCCTCCTTTAGGTCTGCTGGGATCGCAGTGGTGTAGCAAAAAGCAGTAGGGGTGCTTTAGAATGTGAACTTTGGATTGGAGATAAAATGTTTAGACCAGATTTTGTCTCTATGTGTTAATGTTTTTATGATTTAAAAATAATCACCGATCAATTTTAAACACATACAAATAATCGATTTCTTTACAGCTGTGGCCCAAATAAAAAGTCAAAGCCTTTCCCATACTCTATCAAATTTTCCACAACTACAGTAAATTACAGACTGCTGGTCCTGTGCAGTGCTGAAACTTTCATTTTTATCATTCTGGTTGAGTCTGATAAATCTGGAGCACTCTGTGCCTTGGCTTCTGGAAAAGCCCAGAGGATCTCTGCCTGTTTCTTCTGGAATTCTCCTAGCCTGGCAGATGTGGGGCAGAACGTTCCCTACGCTTTCCTGTTTCCTGCACCTTTGTGTCAGATTCTAAGGCTATTTTTATGCTGCTGCTTCCTCTTTCTTTTATTTGCCTTCCTCTCCCCAGCAGCTACAGAGTAAAGTTGGCCTGGTTCATGTTGGTTTTTCACTAATGCTCCTCAGTTAATGGCAACAGTGAAAATGTCTCGTTTCTAGGCCTGTGGTACATGCAGAAAATTGTGAGAATTCCAGGGTCCGTATTTCCAAAAGGGAACATTCGGTTGAGCTGCATTGGACAGGCTCTTTAAGTTCAAGCAGCAGAGGGCCAAAAATATCCTTTATTTTGAATGTCAGGTTATGAAAATTACAGGTCACTTGCTAATTTAGGCCTGGGGGTCTATTGACTGAGACAGTAAGTAGGAAAGCAATACATCCAGTTTATTGGGGAGTTTATCAGAAACCACAGAAGTTTTGAAATTGTTCACAAATTTAAGAAATGATATTTGGAAGGTGAGGACACTGATGACTTCTCTCTTACCTGTCAATTGAAGTTAGGTATTAGGCAGGTAAACTCTGTTTAAGTCCTGCGTTATTTTATTAAATGAAACAAGATTGTCAAGTTGGGTTTCTTTCAAAGCCCATTTGCCTTCTCTATACTGGCATGCAGAGTAGAAGATGGATTTATTTTTCTTCTGCTAATGAGGTTGCTTGCACAGTCACAGGCTAATAATATTTAGGAGTTGACGTGTTCAAGGTAAAATCTGCTTTTGTATAGCATCATCTTGGTGTCACTCAGCTGAACTATGGCTGCTCCCTAGTTCTGCTTCTTGTATACTTTTCAAATCAACTGCCAAGAAAATTTCATCCAGATGTTTCATACAAGAGTTTAATCAGCAGTGTGGAGTCGGGAATCTTTGTCTGTTTTGCAATGGGGTCAGAGATGTCTGAGGGAATGGCATGTAAAAAGGTTAAATGCCTTTTCCTTCCCAGAAGATTCATGAGCAAATGTTTCTACTGGCAGAAGCAAATGTTAATTATTTTATTCCTTTTTTTTGAAAAGGTTTTTCATCCAAAAAGATTTATTGGGCTCTGGCCTCCACTTTAACATATGGTTCTCTTTTAACATGATAAATACCCCTTTGTACATGAACATAAATAGGTAATGGATTTTAGGTGTTTCTTTCTGAGCTGTGTCCAGCTTTGTACTACATTAAAGGGAGAGTAACACAAATGTGCATCTACTGTCTCACTTTGAATCTGAGGTAATTGTGGAATATCAGATACCATCACTGCCAACCAAGCGTGGTGTATTTGCCATTGGAAGGACAGAGAATCCTGAATGTATTGCAAAATAAAACAAAGGCTGATGATAACTGGTGAGTTATGTTGCCCCATACCCATATTCCAAAAGTGTAAAGATGATCCATATGGGCACCACAGTGGCTTTGCATAGGAAATTAGTGTTATGGGGGTAATAATCATAACAAATGGGAACTTACATAAGCTGCTTTTCCAGATAAAATTAACTGATCCTGGGTGTTGAACTGCATATGCTGTTTTGTCACTTGTGAAAGGAAAGTAAGAATCACCACATGTTTTGGCTGCCTCTTTTTGCTGTCTCTTTCAGCATTGAAATACATTGCTTGCTTTCATTACAAAGCAGAATCTTTAATCACAATAGCCACTTACAGGAAGAGTGCAGAATATCAAGCTGAGGAGAAGGTTAAAAAACCCCAAACCTCAACAATCCCCCAAAACCAGCATGTGCACCATCTGACTGAAATGAATGTGCTTTAGGAGTGTTAAGACAAAATATTTAAAGAATGTCACACAAAATGGTGTTGTGAGATTCTTTGCTTTAGGGAAAAAGGCTGCCTGTGAGGTGTCAGGGAGCGGAGCCATGAAATGCTCTGCTTTAGGACATGCCCTTTGCCTGTGAAGTCCTGGCAGTTTGTGATTCTGAATTCCATCATACATTGTAGAGGAGAAATGGTAGGACAGTAGAGGATTCTTTTTCCTACTGCAAAGCCAGAGTCTGTTTTGAGATTATCTTGTGCCAGAGGAATTGTAGACAACATGAATGATTAACTGTCCTGTTTCCAGAATATTTTTCTGTCTTTTTCCTCCCTCCTTTTCTTCTTTTGTCAGCCACAGTATTACTGGATATTTCAGGGAGTTTTCAAAATACCTGAAAAGATAAACCTTAAACAATTTTTATAAAATCTTTTTCTTGAAGCAAAGCAGTTTATCAGTTGTGTTTCTCTCTGTAGAACAGTCTCTCATTTGACATACACAGATGAGACAGAACTTCAAAAGCCCCTCACTTGTGCCTGTGGTTTAATGAGCCTCTCTGTGATTTACTCCTTAATATGGACATTTAGAAATCTCCACACCTCGTGCTGAAATTTGCCCAAAGGATAGGCAAAAATGCACTGTGTAATGGAGTACCCATTCCTCATTCTGAGATATGCCCCAGCCAATCTTTGGTTAATATTTGGTAGTCTGGTGGTCAGTTCCTCACGGATCTCTGTCTCTGATTGAGGACATTCTTCGAGTCCAAGAAGCTGTCTCTGCAGGTTGGCAGAGAATTGGTTTTCCCTTACTGCAGAAAAGCATACAACAGGCATGGCTATGAACTTCTTGATCTTAGGAGTGAAAATAGCATTCTTTTCTCTAGGATATCAGGTTTTAACCCATTCCTTTGGGTGGGATACAGTAGAGATGCATGTTCTCATTGTGTTTAAGGAAGCCAGACACTATTCCAAATACCAGAAAATCTCGGCATAAAACAGTATCATAAAGAGGATGTGAACAGGCCAAACTGCTTGCTTTGGACACCTCTTCCACTGCTACTACTTTTGTAAAACCAATCAGAGAAAACCAGTGTAAAATGAAAGAAAATTAAAGCAGTGCTTGGGCTCTATAGAGAGGCAGAAACTTTCCTGGCCTGTGGATCTATTTCCAATACTCACTGCAAATCCACACAGATACTCTTCAAATACAGTATGTGTCATCTGTATGGATGTCAGTACCCTGACTGACAACCATTAATGAAAGGTGAAGACTTAATGTGATTTTTCTCTGGCAGAAATCAGATGCATCCCTTTGAAAGGTCTGGAAACTGCTTGTCCTGAGTGATATGCAACCACCAATATGAGACACTCAGTGGGATTACAGTTTTTCTTAAAGATTATCAGCATACCTCCTAAAGGGCTACTGAAAGTGCTCTTTGTCTAGGGAGCTGGCAGATGAACTACTCTTGGACTAGAGGAGTTTTGGGGAACACCAATTCAGAGAGAATCTGCAGGCATATGTGGTTGTGATGGATTGAGAAAGGATCCATCTAAATAGAGGGGATGCTTTTGACATGGTCTGAGATCTGCAGCATTCCCAATGTTGCCTACATCTTCTACAGAAGTGTCCAAGGACTTTGTCCCATGCCTGCCTTTGGGAATAGAATGTGCTTGGGCAGCCCCAAATTGATGCAGTGCTTTTAATTTGAGATCAGAAAAGGATTTTTGTTACAAGTTGTTCATAACAAAACAATGAGGTGGAAGTGGTATATTAATGCTAGAATTCTCTTTGTAGGCTGTATAGAGGTTCACAGTTAAGTGTTTGACTCTGTTCATGATGGGATAGGAGTTGAACTTTCAGATACATGGATTTCTCCAACATAAATACAACTGCAGGATTCACCTGAGAGAGCGTCAATCAGGGGCTGCCTGCTGGACCATCGGATTATGTTACATGAAGCAAAATTCAAAAACTGTAAAATTACTTGATAGCTAAAGCTGCTGAGCAACAAAAATTTTCTTGAAATGAGATTTTATTATTATTCTCAGGTATGTTTTGATTGTCATGTTTCATGCCCTTATGCAAAATACAAAATTTCTGCATAACATAGAGGCTATTCATTTCTCACAGAATTCTTTACCATTGAAGATGTTTATCCAAAAACTGTTCCTCATTTTTAGGTATTTTCAACATGTTTGTTAGTGAAGTTGCACATATCCATCTCTCATCACTTTTCACGTACAGAGATCTTGGAAACAAACTTAACAAAAGGAAGAATGGTGCTTTGAGAAGAGAAGATTATGCATAAGCAGGTTATTTTTAGAAAACAGAAGAACTATGGCTTCTGAAGAAAATATGAAATGGTAAATATTTATACAAAAGTGCATGAGGTAAAGAAATTAATGTAAGACAATATAAGCAAGACACGTTCTTTGATCACAGCTGTAATGTTTATTTTTCATTGCCAAACAATGTGTGACACTTGCTTTTGATTGCATGTGCTGTTGGAATAACGCCTGACATAAATCACATGAAATGTTTTGGGGGCTCAAAAAGAGACCAAAGAGGCCATGCACATACCTTTTGATACTAAAGCAAAGAGATGAGCCCAGGACTGCTGTGACTGGAGGGAACCTGCTATGTGCTACATTAGCGGATCGAATTGCAGAAGCATCACCTTTGTAGAAAGCCTAAAATACTAAACTGTGGGTTGGCTTTGAGGGCAAGAATTGACAAATGCAAAGCGTGCATTGGTGACAAGAAGAACCTCTTCCTAGCTTAAAGAATTCTGTACAGTGTTCTTTTAAGCTGTGCTGAATTTGCTTTAAAAACAGTAATAAATCTTATTGTTTAGGTCGAATGTTACATCTGTTGTGCATTTATATGGGAAGAATAATATTTCTTAAAAAAATGTAACATGCCACCTACCAAGGAGCCAAATCTCATTTTATAGCTGCTTTTCATACAGCCATAAAACTTCTTTGCAAGAACACCCGAGAATTAATTTTAAACAAATGTGTGTGTTATCCAGAGTTAATATGTGCATTTGTGTAGCAGTGTGTTTGTTAATCTCTGGCTTGTGAAGGCAACTGTTCACTTACACACATTGGCTGTGAAAGAACGTAACCGGTGTTTGACACACAACACCCAAACACAATTCTCCAAATATCAAACTAGTGAAGATAGTCATCTGCACCAGAGGTTTGGCCAGTCTTCTGTGCATGGAATTCATAAAGAAGACACTCTTACCAGGTTTCCACAGGACAAGAAATAAATTTTCCAGGCTGGAACTGCAAGCGTGGTATTTGTATCAGGGGAGTATTTTTCTGGTGGTGAGTTACTGAAGTAGCCTGTTTGCTAAATTGCATTGATTGATAATGCTTGCCCTTTACTGTATGGGCCACTTCTGTGTACCCTCCACAGTCTGTCTCTCTAAAAGCAGTGCTTAGTGGTCCACGTTTTTTAGCTAGGGAGGCTGAATTAGTGTAGTTTGCCCAAAGCCATAGCAACATGTTGCAACTGGCATGAAAAATCAAAATTCTGGCTCTGTATAAGTGCCGGGGAGTTTTGCTGTTGGCTCTAGTGGAGCTATGATTTTGCCCGTGCAATTTGCTAGGTCCTGGTGTTTGGATCACTGCTAACACCTTCCACAGAAGCTCTGCCAGAACATACTTAATTTATGAAATTGCTCAGCAACAGTGAGTTCCACTATTGAATTTCAATTTTAATCTGTCTAGCAGTGACACTGTTTAATTGTATTTTGTGTGGATTGCTTGTGGACAAGCTCTCCTGGAGAAAAAATGGTTCTCAGCAAGGTGATAAATGACATCCCAATTTCTAATTCCCCTTGAGGCTTTGAAGTGAACCTGATGGATTGGAAGCAGAACTCCAGATGACTGGCGGTATCATCTGTGTCATGTGTGGGGGTGCAGGTTGGGGAGCTCCTCTGCAGGTATTAACAAACATCCTGGATTGGGTCTGAGGTTGTAGGTTGTGATTGCCACTTCTAACAGGCTCTAAAGAGTGTATTTGTTACCAAAGTAAATATTTGGCTCCTGTGCTGCTTCCTGCCCTCTGACAGTGTTGATTTTTTCTGGACTAAAACCTGAATTCTAACTCCCAGTCTCTTAATGGCAAATTGTTTCATTTGGTCCCCAGCAAGGGTGAAATAGGATCAGTGTTTGCTTTCTCTTGTTGCCAGGTATGTTAAATGAATAATTTAAATAATTTAATTACCTGTTTGATTAAATTACTGGGACTTTACCCAATGTCATGCAGTTTCCTGCTGATTTTTTTTCTTCTGGCAGAGCTCAAGCTACATGGTATTGTGTGCACATCAGGAAAACTCTCCACAGTCACATAAATGAGATTCCAAGCAAAATACAGAGTATGGAAAGGTCATATCAGTATATGAATAATGGAATTTTTCCTTTTTTATTAAATACATTTGCCTTCTATCTCTCAGCACCTTGTAGAGCAGAATGTGCAACTACAATTAAGGGTGCCTTAAGCAGTTTCTGTTAAGAAATACTCCGTACTGTCCTTTTTTACACAACACACCTTGCCTTGCACCGGCCTGCCCTGAGAGGTTGTCGTGCAAACTGTGGTAATGGGGCCAGATGTCTGCACCTCTGTGTAGGGGTTTAAGCGCAGCCATGGGGCTGGCACTGAGCTCTCAGCAGCAGTTGAGGCTCTGCTCTGCAAGAGCTGTGTGGTCACAGGGAGGGCACACCCTGTGCCTCGTGTTCCTCCTGCCATAAGGATCTTCCTGGAGGATGCAGGGGGTTAAAGAGAACTGCAAAGAGAGTAGTAATCTGAGAGCACCGCAGTGCATCTGACTGTGCACTGAACTGAACTGGTTATCGCTGTCCTTTGCTATGTATAGACCACTCAGAAACGTGTCAGTGTGAGGTGTGATTAAACAGAGACATGGAGTCTGTTCCTCAGTGTGACAAGGATCATAGTTCTGCCAAACAAGAATCAACTCAGGGTGAGCAGCGTGATTAGCTCAGTTTCTGTTACTGTTTTGAAGAAAAACTGACAAGGATCTGTCTGCACCATTGCGATGGAAGGAAAACAAAAAGCCAGCCTGGCCAAGGGAGAATCAGTGCACAAGAAATACCCGAAACATTGATTCACTGGAACAGCAAGCATGGAAATCACTGTAAAGAGGAATGACTACTCCAGATGTTCAGTTACAGAATATTTATCCCAATGCATTGTTAATCAAAAGATGTACTGGTTCCATGAAGGTAGGACTAAGGTAAAGAGGTTGCAAATACTTTCCTATTGTGCTCCTATGATCTGTAAGTACTTTGGAACCTTGGGCTGTCTGAGCCATTAGGCTGGAAGCTCTAAAGGAACTTTCCTGGCTGCCAAAGGTTGTTCTGTCAATAAGAATTCTGCACAGTCTCAGGCTGCCTCAGTTATTGTGATTGCTTCTTCCTAAGTCTGGTGAAGGCTCATTTGATTTTTTGTTTAATGGAGTTTGCTATTGGTGATTGATATTCTTCTAATAAAATACACAAACCACTGCCACTGTGTGGTCAAAGTAGCAGCTGGTTTTGGTCACAAGTCATGCCTGGCTGCCTGTTGCAGGAGTGCTTGTGTTCATCTCTGTCTGCTCTTGCTAGGCTTTGTTACCTTCTCACTTTGCTGTCTGTTCTGTACCTTCACAATGCAGTGATCTTCCAGGGCATCAGGATGTTGTCTTAGATCTTCACTTTCTGCTTTTTGGAAACACAAAAATCTTCTCACTTAATTGTGATTCTGGATTCCTCCATCCTCTTCTTACACGTGCACCTCTTGGTGGTTTATGACTCTGATCTGCTGAATTAGGAAGAACTGTGGAGTGGTGCTAGATTTTTCTGTCACTAGATACTCCCATAAAGCATGGATCATGAGATTCTCTTACTGTTGTCTTTCTTTCTTTTGATGCAGTTTCACATAAAATGTTTTCAAATATATTTTGTGCTTTTTTTTTTCAGTGTTTCAGGACCAAATTACTGAATCTAGGCCCAAATCCTTGTATGATGAAATTCTGTAACTGGAATTCAGGTTGGGGAAGATACAGAAAACGTGAGGCAAACACATCCAAGATTAACTATGACAAGAAAAAGAGAGTATTTCTTTGCTTAGAAACTGTAAATCCTTAGTATTCATATTTAAAATATCTCCATATTTTTGCTCTGTTCCAGTTTTGGGCAGGGGAAGATTTAATTTGCCTCTACTTTTTTGGGGGATATGGAGCTATAGTTGACTTTTAACTCTGGATTTTACTTCATGACAGTATTGCTGCAGGAAAATATAGCTACATTAAGTAGCTACCAGCTACTTAGTGTCAAAGGATGTGTGCTATATTTTGTTGCCATTTTTGTGGCTTTCATCCGAGGTCACTTGTGTCATGGGACACCTGAGTCCAAGATCTATTCTGCTGCAGGAGATTGCCTAACAGTACACTAACAGTTCATAATCTAAAGAATTTTTGAAGCTATATTAAAGCACAGGGGTGCATTTCATCCTTCTCTGAATGGTTTCTGTTTCACAACATAACTTTGTACAATAACATTTTCTTACTTTTAAAAAATATCCCTCTTGTTGTTCAGGAAAAAATAGGGGGCAAAAATCAGCAACTGTGGTCCTTTGAAGATACACAGATGAGCACTAGGATATGGAATGCTAATCGGTAGATAAGGAAAAAAATAAGCACACTACCTAATTTTAGGCACCTAATTTAGATTAGGAGGCTTATCTTGTTAGGTTTCTATAGGAGGGTGAGGGATAGCCTGAGTTGTGCTCCTAAGGCATCAGAAGCTTGAAGTCATCCTCTGGCAAAGGATGCTTCCTTCTCATAAAGCAAGCTCAGGGAAATGAACCATCCATGTTGGGTGGGAAATTCTGCTAATGTGAGTGCACCCCCAGTGGGTTTATTTTGAGGCGAAAGAGAAACACTCAGAAGGATTATAACCTACAGTAATTAGAGAAGTCTCCACACCTTGTTTGCTGATTGTGTGCAAATGGATAGTCAGTTTGCTGATGTTTGTGCATAAGAGAGATTCTGAAACATGACTAATTTGATGCATGTACTTTGTCTTGCCATGGTAAATTAGAACCTTCCCTTGCCCAGGAGCTGAGCTGTAGCTCTTCTTGATTTAAAGTGTGTTATGTTGCCTTAATTGCACTATTTATCATGGCTTTTTGGTGCTTTTTAATTTTCCTTTTTACTGTGGATTCTCTAACCCAAGTAAATGATACTACAGCATTCAGGAAACTGGGGGGTATTCAAGTCAGCACTTCATCAGCTCTCTGAAAGATAATCTATGAATACCAAAGTTGTAGGACATTGAAAAAAGGCCATTGGCATGAAGAACTTGGAACTCCGTGGGACAGAAGCACCTAAAGGCATGAAAGATTCTGATTGTGAGTTACAGGTGTTGAGCCCCTGGGCAGGTGCTGTCCAGATGCATCTTTTAGAATTAGGGGAAAGCCCTAAAGAAAGGAAACAGAGCCCTTGAAGGTGTATGTTACAGAGCTGAATTTTCTATCAATTTCTATAACTGTCCTTCCTTGAAGACTTAGAACCAGAACTGAGAGTTCAGGTTAGAAGGGAACTTAGGGGGTTCCTAGTCAACCTGCTGCCCAAAGCACAGTCAGCTTGGAGATCAGAGAAGATGGCTCAGAATTTTATCCAACCAGTCTTTCTGCTCTTTCTGTAGGATGGGCAAGGGGAAAACGAGGGTATCAGAATAGCTTGGTTGGCTTGTGTGGGCAGAGATCATTAGGAGGGCAGGTGCTTGACTTGTTTAAAATGTGATAATGGCGATAATCTTGAATGAAGTAGCTCTTGCTTCCAGC
Organism: Cyanoderma ruficeps; assembly: GCA_008694505.1. Taxonomy (NCBI): domain Eukaryota; kingdom Metazoa; phylum Chordata; class Aves; order Passeriformes; family Timaliidae; genus Cyanoderma; species Cyanoderma ruficeps. Next base: position 7,355,947 of record VZDJ01000426.1, read on the forward strand.
AGAGGATAATTAGCCTTTGCATTTGAAAGGGAATGAGCAGGAAAAGCAATAAGCATTAGGCATGAATCCCACTATCATGCAGTTTCTAACTCTGCAAACCACAGCTTGCTTCAAGGAGTGTTGAGTTCAATTGCAGGGGTATGTCACTTGCTCAGAGCAAGCCAAAAACTGAAGCATGAACTGTAGAGTTCTGTGGCATCACAAACTATAGAGCTGTGGGGGAAGGGAAGATGTAAAGGGAGAACCCGCATGAGAAACCAGTGACTTTTTTGACTGCAAAGTGTCAGCAGGAGTCTGGTATGTTCTGCTTGCTGAGGGAAGCAGGTGGCTTATTATTCACAGGAGAAAAGAAATATCTCTCTGACAGAAGACCTAAGCATGAGAGAACCAGATGAATGGAGGGACCTCCGGAGGTTTCAAGGAGACAGGTTGTGACCCTCATGTTCTTTTCCAAGAAGACAGAGCATATTGGTGAAGGAAAAAAATTTAGACAGGGAAGTACTGGCTTTTGAGGGTTGTGAAAGGCACCTGCAGGCATTTACTTTGTGATACTGTCAGAGAAAGCATGGGCATATTCCTGACCCTGAAACTGCTCAAAACGTAGCATAGAGATGTGCAGGCAGACCAACTGTGTCTTCCCAGTCTCCAGTTTTGCTATCAGACTTCACTTCTCTGCAATGATCCCTCCATGAGAGGTGCAGATACATACTGTGTATATTTATATAATATATAATTGGTATAATGTTTATTTGTACAATGTATTGCCTCTTTGTGGATGGACTGAAAAGCCAGATAGGAGAGACTGGGCTGTGGGGGGGCCTAGATAACAATGTGGCATTGAGGAAATGGGAATACACAGGTGTAGGCAAATTTAGGGAGTTTGTTGGAAAGCCATTAATACAGCTACAGAGCCTGTTCTTTCTCCAGTTGAGAACGCATCTATAACGCCTAAATCCAGTGGGGGAAACGCTTTCCCTTTGGTACCAAACTGAGATCTCCACCACAAAGCCAAAGCCTGCCACGTGTGGGTCCAGCCAAGGGACACTCGTGGGGGGCAGTGTGGAAAGCCTGTCCTGGAGTGTGGCGAAGTGTCAGCTATCCTGCCAGCTGTGTGGGAGGGAGGGAGTGAGGGGGGGAGAGAGGGAGAGGAAAGGTGAGTGCTGGACACGCGTGGGCAGCGCGGGAGCGGCCGTGCCGCTGTCCACAGTGCTGAGCGCGCCGTGCCGGGGCTGCCTCTGTTTTTTCCTTGCCTCGTCTTAAGAAGATGGGCTGCTCTATAATCTTCCTGCCTATAACATCTCTGTGTTATTTCACAAATGGTGTGGCCTGCTGGAACCCAGGGATTTTCACCGTGGCAGGTAACTGAATATCTCCATCTAGAGCCACATTTCCTATTTCCTCACAGAAAGCTGCTATTACAGAAATAACTGTCTGCTAAACTGAGCACAGTGGAGAGTTCTCAGGAAGATGATTCTTCTGAAAATGCCTGTGAAATTTTGCTGAAAATGGCTACACCAAACCACGGAGCAACTCCTCTCGTACCATCCCAGCACATCAACTCACAGTGTTGCAAAACCTGAACCTTTAAAATCCTGACTGAACTGATGTAGCTGAGCTTCTGTATGCTCTTGATTACAATACTTGATTGCCTAGAACTGCTCACAGTACCTAAAAATATCTGATATATTCAAACTATCAGCAACACATCCAGCATATAGTACTGAGTGCCGCCCACTGGCTTGAAATACTTTTTTTTCACCATGTGCCTGACTTGCTACAGGAGCCAGAAAGCAGGAGAGACACAGCCAGGAGTGATACTGAAAGAAAGAGTGTCCCTCATTACTTAACTAACATGTTGAATTTGTTTTGTAGTACTAAAAGCTCTTTGTGAGGTGTGATTGTTTAAATGGGTGCAATCTCTCTGATGGTGTTGAAGTGCCACTTTGAGTCCAGCAGTTCCTAACTGATAAGCTGATAGCAAAAGACAGTTCTGTAGGTTTTATTATATACTTCTATAGGTTTTATTACATATGTCTGTCATGGTGTTCTATGTTGGGCTCAGCTGTACCATTCTATAGGTGAGTAGCATTTAGAGATTTAACCTTTTTAGAATAAGATAGATTTCTTTTTCACTTGAATGTGTTCATGGATTTCTTCTGACAGAGTATGTATGGCAGTCAAGCTCCCAATCTCAACACCCAGCATCACCTTGATTCCAGGGAAGGAGTATGTGAAAGGAGAAGATCCTAGATTTCTAAACACATGCTTTCTGATGCTGTTACTTCTGTCAATCATCCCTTTTTGCACTTTTTTGAAAAGCCATTGTTAGTAGTCTAGGACACTTTTCCCTTATGTTCCTACGTTTATCTTGCATTGGGTCCTGTTTCAGTTTAATTTAGGGAATGACAGAATGCCTTTATTCAGAAGGGCAGAGCCTTGGCTGTAAGAGTCACAGTGTTGATTTGCAGCCTTTGATACATAATGCCTTTATTTCTGTATGTATTGTTCCTTGTGTTTGCAGGATGGAGGTGATGTTTCATCTGCAACAATCTTACTTTCAGCATTAAGAGCTTGTTCTCAGGAGTATTGTTAGCATGGGCCTATTTTTTGTTATATATTAGATTTCATGTGATTTTAGAAATCTCTGCTTCGTTTTTCCCATATGTTCAAGTAATGGCTGTACAAAGGAGGCTACTCATCTCACCTGCATCAAGCAAGAACTCATTCCAGCAATTGATGTGCCATCACTCAGTCTTTGCCTGCAGGACTCTGTTCTGCATAGGGAGAGTCAACTGTAGAGGAAAAGCTCCAAGAGTGGAGTACAACCATTTATAAACCTGTGACAAAATGCAAAATGTGTTTCCCATTAAAAGTTGTGCCTGAGGATGCCTAATGTATAATTTTTCATCCTGTGGTCTTCAAAAATTATGTACACACGAGTTTTTGGGTTTTTTAATTGTGATCATGTTAGGAAGATCAGGTCAGGCAGATCTCAGCTAGCTATCAAGATGATTTTCATTCTGTATGTCACCAATTTCTCAATTTTGCAGTCCCAAAAGGCTAAATTTTTTATTAGGTTTGATAGCATGAGGTGATAGGCACAGGTTTATTTTCCCTCTTCTTTGCAGAATTCAAAGCCTTGTTGATGGTGGTTGCAGGAAGATACCTGATACCTTCATACACCGTAATGTTTAAATGAAGTAAGATATGATTGTCTGGCAAGAATATTCTGTCAAGTGGAAGAGAGCTTTGTTAAAGCAGAGCAATATCTGTTATGTCTCTGTTATGAAATACTATTTTCCGATCTGATTATTCACATAGAGATTTTAGAGAGAGACAATGATCTCAACATATCACTCCTTTTCCAGAGCTATTCACCACCTAATTTCACTGTCTCTGGTGTGCCTAGACTGCAGGGAAACATCTTAAGTGCTTTTCCTTCCCTGCAAAGCAGGAAATTGCCAATTGTGCATTATCAAAGGAATGAGAGTTTGATGGAGAGCTCTCTCTGTGCTTCGCTGTGATACAGTTATGCAGTAAATTTGCCAATGGCTTCTGCTGCCCAACAGAATCCACACCCTAAGGCTGTGTAGCAAATGTTCTGTTTTTAGAGAACATGTCTAGGTAATGTCTCTGTGATCTTCAGAGGGAACGGATTAGCTGTGGCAGTGTGTTCATCCTAATGTACAAGGGCAAGACCTACCTAATGTGGTTGGTCTTATTTGGAGCAGGACATTGGCCTAGATGACCTGCAGACCTTCTGTTTGGAAAGACAGGTATCTGCCAGGGAAAGCTGGAACTTCCCTTGGAATGGAGAATGTAAACCCCCTCCCTCCAAATTATCATAATTTTGAAATTAGGGGCTTTCAGGCAAAGATATGGGAATAGGAATAACAGTTCTTTACTAAGAATATTAGAAATGCAAATATAGTAGGAAAAAAAAAACCAAGCAGACAAACAAAAATCCTAGAAACCCTAATAGTCAGAATATGACCTGACACCTGGTTGGGCAGGGTGTTGGAAGCAGTCCAAATAAATCCTCCTGCAGTAACAGATGTGGTTCTGTTGGAGTAGATATGATCCTGTAGAAGGGTCCAGTGGTGGCAAGAGAGTTCCAGTCTTCCTCTGGGAAATCCAGTGGAAAAACTAGCTGTTCTGGTGTTTCTGACTCAGTTTTTATCTAGGTAGGAATGGTTGGCTCCTCCCCCTGGGTGGAGCATCTCACAATGTGGTGTTGTAATTGTTTCATTCATATGGTGAGCCTTAATGGCCCATTAACAGCAGATATAG
>VZDJ01000426.1:7360284-7688378 GCA_008694505.1 Cyanoderma ruficeps
CTGGAGGAAGGATGGCTCGTGGAAGAGATAAAGAAACACTGACCCAGCTGGTTTTAACAGCTGGCCCATTAACAGAAAACACCTGCCCCCTCCCCCCAGAGTTATGAGGAATAGGTTATATAAGAGATAAGGAAAAAACACCTCCTCAACCAGTTTCAACAGATGGAAAATAGAATGCACATTTTTGGTTACATATTGCAACCCAAGACACCTCCCTTTCAGTCTTAAATTATTCCATAATTCCAACAAGGCTGCCTGAGCATGTGGCCAGAATCAAAGGTGCTTTGTACAAGCAGTGCTGGAACCATTGCTGCTGCAGCTGCCCTTGGGCAGAAGTTTGTCTCCAAGTGCTGCCTTCATTTCTTCTGAGGAGCATGGAAGCACTCAAAAGAGACAGATTTTGGGGCCTATGATGTGGTGTGCAGGGATTGTGCAGTCTGAACACTCCAGCACGCTGCAGTCCTGACATGCCTCTGTCTCCCTGCATCCCGTGCTTGGTTCACTGCTTGCTCCCATGGATGTGGCAGGATGGCGGCTTTTCTGCGGGACTTACTCTGAAAAAGAATCCACACAGCCAAACAGACCCCACCGGGGACCCCTGGTGTTTTGTGAAAGGCTCAGGAATCTCCAGGTATGAAAAGCTAAAGCCACCTAAAGCCACCTGTCACCCACCCAGTGCATTGCTCTTCACTATGAGTGTGTTTTTCGCTGGGTTCCTCACGGGTTTGCTGGTTGCACAAGCCAGCACCAATTAATTCGAGGGTCACTTCTGTGTCTTTGCCGGGATGCAGGTTTCACATGCCCCTTTCCACTGCTTTCAAATAAGATAAATCACACAAGACTTTAACCTTTACTTTCTACAAATTGTCTTTTTCAGTGCTGTATGCCATGAAACATCCCTACAAACAGGCAGGAGCTGAAAGAACTGGAGTTGCTTTGAGGTATATGAAAACCAAGTTTGAGCCCAAATAGTGCCATTTATAGAAGCAGGTGGCTTGTTGAATAGTATGCTCAACTGCATGCCATGATTTAAATGTCAGTCTGGGAATGCCATAAATCCCATCTAAAATGTGCTCAGGTTGTTTTCCATTTCAATGTGTTAGCCCAAAAACCCTCAGACAAGAAAAGAATAAGCAGTGTGGGTGGCATAATTGTTACTTTTTTAGATCCTAAACATATGCTTTTAGCAATCAGGACCTCATAAATTTTCCCTCAGTGCTTGTCAGTGTTACTTAGGTTTCCAACTAAGGGCTTTGAACTCTGCTGGCCCTTCTCCAGAGCTATCATCCTGCTTGCACTGATGTCTGCAGTTTTGGGGGTCTAGTGAAAACACTCCTGAGGAAAAAAAAAAAACCAAACACAGGCTTTACTGGTGAAAGACAGAACTTGATAGGTAGGACTGAGACTTGTATCCATTTTAGATGGGCCTTCCTTTATTCATCACCCTCTCCTTTCTACTCCCACCCCTGCCTCAAGCTGTGGCTGTCCTACAGTTTGGTCCTTTTACATTTTAGCCTTTGGCAGCCTGTGCTGCTCCTGTACTCATTTCCTCTACAAGTTTCTAACCAGGTTGGGATTTAGAAATCCTGCTCGCCCCCCCAAGAGGATCTGTATGCACAGTGTCAGCAGATTTCAAGGTTTTTTGCTTCAGTGGCCCGTTCTGGCCTGCAGATAAGCCTCTGTGAAGCCTGCTGGACACAGGCTGTTGCAGGGCTTTTAGGAGTTTTTCTCAGGGCAAAAGTTTTGAATCTGTTTTGATTTAATAGGAATTCTTTGTGTTTTTTACATTTTAAAATTTGGGAGGGGGGAGGGTGGGCTTGGGGTTGTGGTTTTTTGGGGGGATTTATTTTTTTAACCTCCCAGGTATTGCCCAGTATTCAAAGCCTTTTGGCTGGTGTCTCCTGTAGGCTGGGCTCTAATGGTTTCTCAGCAGTGCCTCTAAAGGTATCTCTCACTTTTTTGGGGTGTGTGTGATGACAGAAGACAGGGGGCAGAAGTGGGACATGAGGTTGTTTGCAGAACCCTAAACACATTCCTTCGGAAATCTTTTTTCCTCTTTCTGCTGAAATCAGATTTCACCTTGATAAGTCCAACACTGTAGCAGACCCACCACAGGGATTTATGTCATCTTTATAGAGGAAGAAAAATTGCAGGAAGGATGATGTAGTGCTGCAGCTTTCCAGTGTGGTAAATTTAGAGGTACTCAATTTACACCATTATAACTCTTCAAGATGATCTAAGAAAAACACCTCTGAAACACAAACTTTGCTCACTTCTCAAGTGCTAAGATGAACCTTTTGTGAAATCTTCATGTTAAACCTAGCTGCAATTTGGCAGAAGTTTAGGGAGAAGAGAATGAAATGGTCTGGAAAGATGATCATGATTTAAGAAGCTGTTCTCAAACATACTGGCCTCATTCTTTTATTTCTATTTATCTAGCCTGTCTTCCAGAAAGCATTTTTTGGCTATCAAATCACATTTATTTAGATCTCTCTTTTGTGGGACCAAGACATTGTCAGCCAGTTCCTGGCTTTTAACTGCTTGATTCTGCAACCTTAATATTTTTTTAACATTGGTTTGTGTATAAATTCATATGCTTAGTTTTAGGAGTAAATTGAAAAAGACAGCTTTCCCAGCATATGGAACCATATGTACCCTCACAGGGGCCAGCAAAATGGCTGAGCTATTTAGACTATCTAGCAGAGACCTCCACTTGAGTTAAGAGTGTGCAGCCAGAGCATTGAAAAGTGGTTTTCTCTGGCAGGGTGGTCTGCAGCCCACGTCTGTCAGTGGCTGTAGTGAGTGGTCAGCAGCTCATCTGCAAGAGATGTCTTAAACATCAAATTAAATATAAGTTAAAGGTGGAATATCCTGTTTGAAGAAGAGAGGGTGTGCTGTGGGTTTACTGTAAACCACTGGGCTGCAAGGTTTGGGAACTGCTGGTCTTTGTGGCCAACGGATAGAAGAAGGTGGGTCACCTTCTTTGCTAGGGATTTCTTCAGATCAGTTCTCCAGGGCTCTTCTGGAAAACATGAGCTTTGATTCCACTTGCTGTGAAAGAATGCATCCACAGACATCCCTCCTGTCTCAGCTCCTATCCATCATCACTCTCTTGTAAAGATGTTCACCTCCCTCTACCTGCACTATCTAGGTGCTGTCACCAAGAGAGAGGTGCCATCTGTGTGTGCTGCTGGTTCATCTTATGTCACACTGATCCCCAGAAGCAGAGAATTACAGAAAATCTTCACTTGGTCCTTGGTTCTGTTTTTAATTGGTGGTGGGCTGTTAGACCTTTTAACTCCAGAGGACTGATCCTGCTGAAATTTTACTGTTTCTTTGTTGTCTAAAGATTGTTCATGTACCAACTACATCGTTCTGCAGTATTTTCTGTATTTCCTTAGAGATGAGCAGCTGAAATTAATGTAGCTGTGCCTAAGCAAAGACAATAGAAGGGACATTTTGGCAGTGCTAACCAGGGCATTGCTGGTAGTTGTTTATTAAAAAAACCCAGAACAACAAACCCCAAACCAAGCAACAACAACAACAACAAAAAACCCAGCAAGCAAAAAACCACACGACCTCAACTTAGGGTAGGTTTCTCAGTCCCTTCTTCTGTCCTTTTCCGAAGTCTGGTCCATATTGCCCAGCTGCCAGCTCTGGCCTTCTGAACTCAGCAGCCTTTGTTCATTGCAGCCTGCAGAGCAAACACGATGTGCTTTTGTCCCAGAACATTTTCAGCATTGATCACTGCTTGTAAATGGTGCTATAAACACCCAGTGGGGGTTTGCTGTGTGATGATGCCTTGTGTGAGCGCAGAGACCTCCTCTCCACGTGGGTGACTGAGGGCCTGGTGCACAGAAACAGCTGAGTGTGAACTGCTGGGTTTGGGCACGTCTCTTTTGGATTGTGGACAGATTTCCAAGGCAGCAGCACATCCACTCCTGGTACAGCTCAGTGCTTCCTTTCAGTGTTTGAAAGCCTTGCTTCAAAGCTTCAGAACTTCTGAATAACACAGGCAGAGCCTTCCTTAATATTAGTGAAACACTGTGGTTTTCCCTAAATTCATCCTCCAAATGGCTGGGCTAATTTTGCTGGAACTCTCTGAAAACTATTTAGCCTGAGGCAAGCATATTACAGGGAAGATTTCTGCCTGAACACTGAATGTTTGACAGTTGCAAGCAACTGAAATCAGGGTCTTGTGAAATGGAGTAGGAGGCAGATTTAACTATTTCATCTGTGCCAGGTGTCTGCCTGTGCTAAAATTTCTGCTTTGATGCATAAGTAATATGTGCAAGTCCATAATATATCCTTTCTTTTTAGGAACCAGCTTTATTCTGGTAAAACTCATTTTAGTCTATAGAATTACAATATCATAAAGCTAGTATAACATTGGAAAATCAGGCTCTATGGATGTGCTCTGTGTGTGGTATCAATCAATTTACAATGTATACATAAATAAGATTTGTGGTGAAATGAGAAAAACAAGCTGCTTGTATATCATCTAGGAATGGGCCCTATGTTATGCTTAATATTTTTGAGAGACAAATGTGGTGACAGACTTATCAGAAACACTGGCTGAAATGAAGCTGTTGGTCCAAACATCCTCATCATCCTTTATCCTAAAGCCAAAGCAAAAATGAGATGTTCCAGTGGGTGTGGGTCATGGTAATTTTACTTTTTATCATTATTATTATTATATTCAGATGCTGCTTGTGTTTACAATTACAGTGCTGGCAGATGGACTCTCTTAGACCTGCCAAATCTGATCATCTAGCCCCAAATCTGATCATATTACTGAGAACACAGTCTGGGATTTTATGGGGCCAGAGACAAATTGGCTCCTTCCTCCTCACCAGCTCATCTGGCCATATCTATTTCAGACTGAGGCACATTTATTTTACTGACTCTCTGCCACTTGCTCTGGACCCTTCAGGGTGGCTGTTGGGCAGAGACCAAGCAAAGCCAGTGGCTTTGCACTCTGGAGGGAACAACACATGCGTGTCCTTATGGATTTGGCAGGTAAGTGAGCTCAGATGAACAAGGGCTTGATTTCCCTTTTTTTTTTTTTAATCTGGTAACAAAAGGAGATGTGGAGTCAAGGAGAGGAAATGCCTGACAAGCCAATGTATGTAATTTCTCTGTGGTCAGGCTGATTATTTTTCTGTCCCAGGAACAACAAGCCCACAGCACTTGCATGGTGTACTTTTCACCCAAAAAGTAAAAGTGGGCCCAGCAGCTAAACTAGGACCAAAAAAAATGCTTCAGGCAGGTCTAGCTGCCAGCACGTCAGTGAGTTTCCACTACACAGACTCTGTTCCCTGGGTTTGATGGCTCACTGAGTGAAAATGAAGAAATGAGAAGGTTAGCTTGCTGTCTGGAGAGAAAGAAATACTCTTTGGAAAGGAAGGTAGATGCTCTGATTATATGCAAACAAGGAAGAGCCAAGGAAGCAGGAACACCAAGGAAATCACCATCTGCTAAAAGATTATTCTGATGAAACACTGTAGGGTAAATAGAGCAAAACTACTTGATCCTGACTACAACAGAAGGTCTATTTTCTACTGTAGGAACTGAATATTAAAGACTCTCAAAAGTCAGTGGAAAGCTTCCAGTCCTGCTTATTAAATCTCAGTACAGGAGCTCATGGGGGCTTTGTGACAGTAGCCATTCTCCTGTCCCACGAAACAGGGAGATTCCAAAGCCTCCCCATTTACCTGACACAGTACTGGAAGAGCATTGGAGTCAGGCAGCCCAGCCCTAATTTAGGAAAGGGGATTTCCGATATCCCACCTGTCTGCCAAAAACTTGGTTATTGAAGAGTTCTGTGGCAGCATCTCTTTTCTTTAGGCTGGCAAGGGGTGCTTCAAGTGGAGGTCCTCTAAAGGAAAAAGTTTTTGATGAAGACAAAATTTATGGTCATGGTTTCTTCCTTGGAGAAAACTGCTTGCAGACATCCTGGGATTTCAAGGAAATTGAAATTGCTTTTTTGTTAGCAAAATTATTCATTGCATCCTACCCTGCATTGTACAGTGCTTCTGACATGAGGGGCCTTGGAGAAGGGCTGAGGCTGCAGACTCCGCAGGGAACACTCTCAGGAGAAGGCAGCCAAAAGCAGCTTCTCCTCACAGCACAGAGATACCATGGGAGACAGGAATCTGCTGAATCCTGAAATTAGTGGGAGACAAGTGTTAGGAACCTGTTTCTTGCAGAGATGAGCTCTATCTTGGGTGGGTGCAAAGGGTTTCTGATCCATAGTTTGCAGGGTATCCCAGGTTCCTGAGCACCACAGTTGGTTGTCCCTGCCATTTGTGGAGGCGAGGTACCCAGTGGAGCTGATGAAGGGCTGCCAGTTCTCTCATATCAGCAAGACCCTGGATCCAAAGAGCCTACTCTGTTTTGAGCTCAGGAAAAGCTGTGATCCTGCTTTGAAAGTGGTGGGATTTTGCTGATCTATTCAACTCAACAGCTGTGAGAGTGTGAAGGCTGGGCAGCGGGAGAGAGGAGGGTGGTCCACAGCTGCTGCCCCTCAAGGTGATTTCTGACTGCTCCATAAAGCTGTCGACCTTCAGATGGGTGAGTCCTCACAGTTGCTCTTCCTGCCTTCCAGATCTCAACACTGGAAGCTGCACCATTTCCATTCAAACTGGTAAATTCTTCTAATTTTCTTTGGATTTTTCTAGGCATGTGCTCAAATCTTTTTAATGGATTTAATAATTGATTTGAATTGATTTCCTGCATGCTGTTTCAACATAGTGTGGGAGATAATCCAAATGGGCCGAGTCAAAACCACTGCTCTGTGTGCTAGGGGAAGGTGTAGATAGTGCTGTCAGCAGAGCTCATGGAGAGGAGCCACTTTCTCCTTTGCCCTAAGCAATAGGTATTTAGGTTTTGTGTGACTAAGAATGCAGCATTATCTTCTCCTTAATTCTTGCTTGTTGCTGCTTAGTTGTTGTCTTTTTATTTGAATGAATAAGCAGCTCTAAAGAGGACTTTGGTGTTTTCCTTTTTTTTCCCCTGTGGACAAATGCAGGGAAGCTCTGCTTAGATGTTATTTTAAGCAGCTTGTTTTTGCTGCCTGACCTATGTGACTGAGTTAAGGTCACAGGAAAGTGCATCTTTTTTCCCAGATTGCATGATGTGCTTCATGCTTTGGGCTATGCTAATAATTTTGATTTCTGGGACAGAAGGTAGAGATAAAAAGGCACCTTAATTCTAGTAGTCCTTGCTAAAGCTTCTCAGAGGAATTTTCTAAGCTTCCTCTGTAAACTGCATCATCTTTTGGTTTCATCTTGAAAAGTAAGGGCATCAACTACCCCATGAAGGACAGCAGCACAGGCTGTTCTCCAACAGAAGGATGAATATAACAGAGCTTCAGTCCTGCTCTATTCTGAGTTTATACAGTACCATTAAGCTGACTATCATTTCTTCCATGATGTTGCTTCCACTTATTTTGTATATTGGGAGTACTATATGCTGGAGGGCAAGGCTGCTGTCATTTGGGGGACATGAACGAGCTGGAGAAATTGGATGACAGAGGCATGAAATTTAAGAAGGCAAAGTCCTGCAGCTGTGAAATAATAATCTCATGCAGCAGTACAAGCTGGGGACTGGCTGGCTGGAAGTCAGCTAAAAGGATTTGGCGGTCTTGATGGACATGAAGCTGAACATGAGTTAAAAATGTGCCATTTCAGCAAGGAGAGCCAACCACACCAGATACAAGGTACAGTAATGCCAGCACAGCTGGCAGGTCAGGGATTGTTCTCTGTTAAGAAATTGTGAGACCACGCCTGACAGTGCATCTGGTTCTGGCTCCTAAAAGATATAGATAAAAGCATTGATAAACTGGAGCAATGTTAGTGAGTGGCCACTGATGTGGTCAGTAGGCAGGAGTTCCAATGTTCAAGGAAGGCTGAGGGACATGGGTTTCTTCAGCTTTAAGAAGAGAAGATTCAGGTGGGACCTTATGGTCATAATGGGGGTTGCAGAGATAACAGAGCTGATGAGAGGTGCCCAGAGAGAAATTACAAAAGGCACTGGGCTCAACTTGTACAAGGGGAAATTCCTACTGTGCCTGAGGAAAAAATTTTTCACCTGAGAGAGATGCAGAGCTGAAGAGGTACCCAGAGAGGATGGGGGCTCTGAATATTACCAAAACGTAACTCTGCAAGACCCTGAGAAAATGTTGAAGGTAGTGCTGCTTTTAATGGAATGGTTGGACTAACTGTTCTCCCTATTAATATATATTGCCCTTTTTTTTAGTGCCTCTGTATTAAATCTTCTCCTAGTTCATGAGATTTTTCTATCAGACTGTTAAGACATTCAAGTTATAGCTGTTCGTGATCTCTTACAAAGGAAATATGTGTGGCCTACAACTCCTGCAACATAGATATAGACCTAAGCCTGTGAACACCTGTGCGTGTCTTGGTTTTGTGCATTGTGTCTCACCCTGGCATCGCTGAATGCAAGTGCTGTGTTCAGAGAGGTTGGCTCTTTCACTCTCAATATTTATATTTCATTGATGTCATTAAGGCTTTCTTACAGATTAAAAAGTTAACTCTTTACAGAAATGAGTGATTTCAGACATCACCTCTTGCTTTATATTGAATGGCTACTTCTTAAATACCTTTCATAGGAGGTGTGGTAATTTTGCCTTGTAATCATAATAACCATTTGATAACCAAAATGGATTTAGGGAAAAAAATACCATTGTTACAGTTCCAGCTCCCTCACTAGTGGGTCCTACTCTTTCACTTGCCTCCCAGTCCCTGTAACTGTAGACAGAACGGTGGTACGTGTCTGCTGAGAAGATCAGAAGTAGCTGGAAAGGAATGGGCTGTGGAACTTTTCTGTCCGGCTCCCTGTGAGCCCCTGTGCCCCATCATGTGTCCCTGCCCCCCTGAAGAACCCTCTCATCATCTCACCCACCCCAAACATCAGATTATTCACGTGTCTGGCCCTGGTGCAAGCAAAAGGGCAGAGCCCTGTGGTGAAGATTGGTGTAGATGGCTGGAGGAAAGGTGGGAACACCTTCAAACTACCACAAAAGGAGAAGCCAATGGATTCTTTCCCAGCTGGGCATCAGCAGGCAGGTCACTGTTTCACAGGTCTCCTTGCTATCAGACAATCTGTCATTTGCAAAGGCAATTAAAACGTGCACCACAAGAGCCTGCTGAGCTGAGCAGAGGGAGGCGAGCACAGGCTCTGTGGGATGAGGGTGACCAGGAGCTGTCAGAGGTGCTGGCATTGCTCCCCGAGTGATGGCAGAGGGAGAGAGCTGCACAGAGGTGCCTGGAGAACATCAGGCTGCTTATCTCATTTGCAGCCCATCCTTGCTGAGCTACAGGAAAGGTCATACTCTTCACTGCTGCATTAGGCTTCCTTCAGACCCTGCCAGTGGCGGTGAGTGGATATGGAAGGAAAAAAAAAAGAAATGAAACCTGAAGCCAGCCTTGGAAAGAAGGGGAATGCAGCCACAGTGTGTTACTGCACTGAGTATGCAATGTTTGCCAAATACATCCTGCTGCTTTTCCACTAGCAGATAAACCACAGGGAAAACAAGCCTATGCTGTTGCTGTCAGCTGATGAGGTTATTCCTTTGGTTCCCACTGAGAAGTCTGGGGCTGGAGTTCCTGGAGTCCCTTCTTGCTTGTGTTACCTTGTGTTGGCAGGGGTGTTACAGTGGCTGGAAGCTTCCATCATTCACATTTCCCCTTAAAAATAGCAGGGCTAGTGACAAGGAGATGAAAGAGAGAGGGAAAAAGTTTTCAGCTTGGTCATTTACTTTCACCAACCTTTCTCTGTTTCCTTGGTAATGTGGGAGAGTTTTTTAGGAGGAAATCAAGCAACTTGGGATTCTTGAGGGCAAAATTTGATGAGGTCCTTCAGACTGATTGTGTGCCTTGCTACCTTTCTGCAGGGGAAGGACACTGTTTTCACACTAACAACTCTATATTATCTCACTCTACTTCTTGGTGTATCTCAAATATGCCTCTTCTAATAAATGGGGAAAAAAAAAGAAATTAATTTTCTCTCGGACTCTAGATGATACTTTGACCAGTACCTCCTTCAGCAAAGCCTTTCTTATGTAATAGCAAATAGTGAGATTTTATTCCTCTGTTTTCTGATATAATACATTTTTACTGATATTTTACATTTTTACTTCACAATAATGCAGCACAGCAATGGAGTTTTCAGTAACAGTGTAAATAGTTCCTGCCTCATATTACCAATGATTACATGACTCGGATACATCTAAAGCTCACCTGCTCTCTCAAGTATTTCGGTATTCCCTAATAAAGCCTGAGGAAGATCACCTAATGGAAATGCATTCAAGGCATTGTTTTTGGTCATGTATTTGTTTCTTTGGGCGGTATTAGAGCACCAAGGGTAGAGTAAAGCTGGGAGCAGGATAAAGCCCCACATACTCAAGTCTCTGAAATGTTTGCTGCCAAATTGCAGTACTGATCTGTATATTTTAACTGGGTCACTGAGAGCCATTTGAATGCTTCATGCTCTGCGTCTAAGTAATTGCAGTTTAAGGATTCATTTTAATGTTAATTCTCCCACTTAGATGTTTGAAGCTGAGCTTGGAGTTATGCAAAAAAGAGGCATAGCTCCATCTGTTTTGAATCTGAAACTAACCAAGTGTCAGTATAAAACCAACCCCACATTATAACTTTACAAATTAAAACTTTTTACATTCTGCTTTTGAGGTGGTGAGTGACAAAGTTTTCACTTTTAAAAGTTATTTTTTCTTAAAAAAAGAAACTGATAAGTTCTTTTAAGAATCATAGAAGAAGGTGGTCCCTCGCACATTCATGTCTAAAACTCTGGTTGTTTCAAAGCAGAGACTGAATGTTTACACTGCTTCATCTGATCCGCATTCCATCCAGCTTGTCTGTTCTATTTTTTCCTTCTTTGTAATTTTTTTTGTATCTTTTCCCAAAACATGGCTCCTAAGATGAATCCTGTCACCTCCAGACATTAGAACTGACAGGATCTTTAGGAAAAGGAAGACCAAGAGAAGCTTTGTGATGATCGAGTGAGATTTAAAGCTGAGGATTGGGGCTCCTGGCTACATCTCCAGACTGCATCCCAAAGCCAAAAGGAGCATAATTATCTGGCTCAGGGCATCCACCCCGCGTTCTGACCGTGCAAAAGGGGAATTACAGCTACGAGGAACTTCAGCAAACCGAACCTCTTTACTTCCCTCTCATGGCAACCAGCACAAGTGTTTCAGCGGCTCTGTTTCCCCTCCCTACGCAGCCCCGAGGGCGATGCAGTTCCAGATTGCACTTTCCTGTGGAGTCTGGCAAAGGTCTTTCACTTGGATGGGGATGGTGATTACTCTGATGGCTTAGCAGTAACGCGGAGCGCTGATCGTGTGTTGAAGTCCAGTCCTTGCGGGAGAACAGCCACTTCCCCAAAAGAAGAGAAGCAAATTCCATCGACAAAGGGGCTTTGTTATGTAAAGAAGGGCTTTTGTCAGCTGGCCGCTGGGAAGAGGCAGCTTCAGATGCTCTTGGCCTGCTGGTGGAATGGCTCTTGAGGCAGCGGTACAGCCTTAGTGAGCAGAACTATCAGGAGCAAGTTGCAGTGGTCACTGATGGCAAAAAGGGGGAGGCACAAGTGGGATTGTTGGGATGGACAGAATGAGGAGAGGCTCTGAAGATGAGGAAAAAGCAGCTGAATTAGATTAGGGGTTCAAAGCAAATGACAGCCTTTGAATGACCAGGCAAGAAATGCAGCTTCAGAGGAAAGGATAGCTGGACAGTAAAGAACGCCAGTAAGTGAATGATACAGATTTTATTGCAGAAATATGCAGCAAAAGAATGTAATTATAGTAATGATTTATTAAAATGAGCTGGGAAGCATCCCAGTTTAAAGAAACTTTTTATAGAGGAGGCAGCCCACATATTGCCTATCCAATTAGCAAGAGAGATTTGTGGACATAGGATGTGGGAACCGGCAGCCACGGGGTGAATAGAAGTGTGTCTGTAAATCACAATTTGACAAGTGAGGGAGAAGGCCTGGCTCATCACAACCAGTCTGCTGTCTCTGTCTCTTTTTCTTCCAATCCAGAACTGAAGTGTTTGTCCCTTCAAACAGCTGTCCTGCCTTTGCTTCTTTTGATGCAGTGAAATTCATCAATATTCATCAGAACTGGGGAGAGAGAGAGCGCCTAATTTTCAGCAGAAGCAGCTGAATGGCGCACTGGCAACAAGGCCAGATCCTTTGCCTTTTGGCATCTCCCACCCTGGACACTACCATGCCACCACAGTGCTGCTGGCTAGAGGAGGTCTGCCAAGGATTCAGATGTGATGCCCACCCAATCCTACCAGCTCCCAGTGAAAGGAAAATCTAAGCAAGCTTGCAAGGTGATGGGCAGATGCTTTAAAGGGTGTGCTGTTGCATCTAGCCTGTTGGCAGAATAAAGCTGTTGCAGTGCACCCCCACATTTTAACAGGTGTTCCCATATTAGGAAAAAATATTTTCATATCAGGAAAAGAGTTTAAGCCTCACCCCTGAACTTACAAGGAAGATGAACCAGAAACTTCTATGCTCTTCTCACCATAATTGGCCCAGTGCTAGGATAAAAGCACCTCTTGGACCCTTGAGCTGTTCCTCAAGAAATGTAGCTATTTTCTGTTGGGCAGCATGCCAAAAACACCTCCTAGATTGTTGTACACCTAAGAGGGAGCACAGAGATTCTTCAGGGTGTCTTAGCAGGTGCAAGGGACCTTCCTACACTGTGCATGACTTTTATTCTTTTGTTTTGTATAGTTTATTATTTTTTGCTTTTATTAAAACCTTTTTGCTTTTTCAAAACACTTCTGATTATGCTGTCTCGCTAATTTTTCTTAAGCCATTTCTGGGAGGTTGCTGGCAACCCTCGGAGTGTGATGAACCTTCATGGGGCTAATAACAAGCTGGCCTCATGCAGAAATTCACCAGAAAGCCTTCACAATTCTTTAGAGAACTTGTCAATTAGCTAGTTGGATTATCTTTTTTTTTTAAATCAGTTACTATGGCTATATAGTTTTTAAGCAGAAATTAAGTTTTTAAATCTATTAACATCTCCAAAGTTCTGGTCTGAGCAGACCAATTCACATTCATCTTCCTCTATGAAGAGACTCCCTAGCTATTAAAGATGATAAAGCATTTGCTCTTGTTTTAGGATTTGCTAATGTTGTTTAGATGTTATGTGCACAGCTCTGTATTGGGGATGAGAGTGTAAAAGGAGCTTAGAGCCTGTTTCAAAAGCATCACTGTCACTCAGGGGAATGGCAGTTGTTACAGATCTGCAGAGATTTGTCACCCTGGGAAGAGAAGCCGTGGGAAGTGTTGGGCAGAGACACCTTGCAAACCTTGCAAGACAACTCTGTTACAGCAGCAGAGACCAAGCCAGCTCTGAAGCTGTTGGTTGCAGCATTCAGTGCTTTCACTGAGCAGCCATAGTGAGGTGGGATGGTGAGTTCAGGGACAGCAGGAGCTGCGTTGAGCGATGTCAACCCAAGCCCACAAGATTCCTGCTCCTCGTGATGGTTTTACTTGCATGGTTCCCTTCAGATTTGGGGCTTGGGACCCAGCCTAGACTCTGGTGGTGTCTATGAGTGCTACAGGTGGATGTCTACTTATTATTCCCTGGGCAATGACAAATAACTTGGCTTTTGCCAGGTCTGGCTGATCTGTGCTGGTTGTGGCAGATCAGAAGTGATTCCAGACTTACCACATTTGTTCCTTCTTCATCAGTTTGCCACTGCTCCCTGCTGAGGAGGGTAAAACCTCACAGTTGAGCTGAGAGCAAGATAAACACTTTATTATTTCTTTACTACAAGTAATTAATTTTTTATTTTTTTCAGGAGGTCCTCCATACCAACCAAATTAAGACATTTCTTTTATACAGTCAGTGTCAGTCCAAAAACTCTGATTTGCTCTTGGAGTTTCCACTGAAATTGTTGTGCCCTCAGGCTGTAGCTAAGTGAGCTCCGGTAGCAGCTGGGTACCCCAGAGTCTGAAGTTTTACATTAGCTACGTACTTACCTTACAGGACTGGAACTATTCATGGAACAACAATATTCTTCTCCACTTAAAATATCTTTATCAGATGGAGATTTCCAAAATTCTGTGTCCATAAATACAAAGAAAGACAGAAACAAATCCCCAAATGGTTAAGTCCATTCTGTGACTATCTGATATTTAGGAATCTCATTTTAGGAAGGACAGGCAAAGCTTCTGCTTTTTTTCTTTTCTCGGATCCATTTGCCACCAATCCAGATTTGCAATGGGTTTGAGATGTAAATGTGAAACTGACCCAGCATCACTGAGATTTGCCTGGTTTCGTGTCTGAGTTGGACTTGCCTTTGGCAGATGGGCACTTGCAGCTGATCCAAACCCATTCAGAAGCTCAGCAGATGCTTCTCTGAGCCTCTTCTGTTTTTTTAAAAATGGAAACGAGGCATAAAACCAGGTGCTTTCTGTGCTGTCCTGAATTATAGATTTTATTCTTCTTGTTAAAACACATCTGACACATCTTCTAGTTGACCATTTTCAAACGTGACAGAGTGTAAAACACCAAGTCCTACCTGACAAATGGTGCTGGGACTCCAAGGACTGCTCTTTTTTTCTAAGGCTCTGGTCCAGTTCTCTTGAATTCAATAGCAATTGAATTCAATTGAGGGGGACTGAATTCAATCAGCAGCAAGTGAGGGCTCTGTGTGCTGCAACACTGCAAATAAAACTAAAATTAGTCACGGACTTTGCAGAAAATTTGCACCCTGCATTATGCAGGAGTTCCAATAAGAAAATCTTAGAAGTCACTTTTAACCTAATTCTTGAGGAAAAAGCAACCCACATTTTTGAGATTAACCATCAGAGGATGTTTTTACAAAAAGTTTTCTGAGGAGGCAGACCCCTCCTCTAATTATCTGGTCTGAAAATATCAGCAGGGGTTTTTTTTGTTTTGTTTCCTTTAAAAAAGAAAAAAGCGAAGGTGCCTTGAAAATGCTAAAACCATTGCCACCATGCCTGCAGGCTTGCAAAAATTAAGGGAAAATGGAGTGCCATATCCCAGATATTCCACAGGGTATTTGGGCATAATAATGTAATGATAGGTTTTGCATTTATCAAGAATAATCACCTTAATACTGGGCTAAAATGCTAAGTGGAGAAAAAACTATTACTGTCTCAACTGACCTGAATCTGGCAGGATTCTTTGTTGTTTGTGGCTTATATTGTTGAAATTGTTTTCCAGCTTCCAGAACTATGGATTCTCTGCAAGCTGAGCTCAGACAAGGAAGGTCAATAGCAGGAAAAGAAAACCTGCTGCGAACCCATCTGAAGGCCCAAGGTGGGACCTCTGGCTTGCAGCAACTTACAGGAAAGCCACCATCATTTTTTTTTTTTGCAGTAATTAAAGGTGAACATCTTAGCCCTGTGTGGGATTTCTTGCCTTTGAAATGCACTTAGTTAATTACTACATCCTAATTTATTTTCTTCTATGGAATAAACCTTGCTGTTTATTCCAGCAGCAGAGCATAGGAAGCACAAGATTGTGCTTTTCAGTGGCAAAGCTTCAACTCTGGCATCATTTTTCTGCAATGTTAAATCACAGAATCCACAAGGGAGGTGCCATAATAGCAAAATGCTGTTAAAAATGATGATGTATTTTATAAGGGTTTCAAGCGCCTCTCATAATATTTGCAGATAATCTCAGTTTGCCAATTTGTCAAATCATTATTCTCCATCTGTGTTACCCAGTGATAACCAAAGAGATTTTTAATCCATTTTTATCAACATTAGTGAGTTCATCACAAATATGTTGAAAAAACAAAATGCAAGCATTAAAAGCAGTGTGAAGTCAATATATTTTTATTCTAGCATAGGCTCAAACCTGCAAATTAAAATGTTAACAACTGTAAATTAAAATGTTAAGGTCTTCACTTTAGAAACACAGGGAAGTGATCTGCCTTTGGACACTACTATCTACATATATTTTGATATTTTCTTTCTATGGTTAGTGATCATGAGCATATTTTGTCTGGTATGAGACAATTTCACATAATCGGGTGCATAAATGAAAAGTCAGGGGCTGCAATTAGGATTTCACTCATACCAAGTAGGTTATCTCAAACCAGTATGAGCACATGGCCTTAGACCCACAAATGGCAGGCACTTTCCTGTCCCTGGAGAGGAGCAAAGTAGTTGTTTAAACCTTTTTTCCATGGCCTGGATGAAGACAGACGTCTATACACATTCTCTCCCCACAGACTGAGCAAGAGCCACTTCAGCAGTGCAACAGAAGTTCTTTTAAGGAACAGGATGAGAAAGATAGGTAGGAACGAAGGAGACCTCTGTGCCCTGCCTTGAAACTTTTGGGTACTATATTGGTTTGGACAATAGTGATGTTAAGTCGCACTTTTTGCATTAGCACCGGGGACCTAAAAGAGACCCAGGCCTTCCACGGGCACATATGTAGGATTAGGTTGTGTCCTCTTAGCATCCTCTTCCCGAGCTGCACTATTCCAGCTGGACACTAGAGAGCTCCTTGTACCAAAAACAGCTCAGCAGTGCGAGGGGAAACTCCCTGAGAGGCTCCTTCCAAGCAGTCCCCCCTTTCTAGGGGAATTTTGCTTGGGTTTCATTATTGTGTTAAAAATTAATATTCTCAAGGGAAAGCTGTCTTTGCCAGAGCGATGGCTGCAGCTGTAACTCTACACCTCCTACCCCCACTAAGACAGATTTTGCAGTTGTAACTTGGAAACTAATTACACAGACAGCAAAAAGTAAATCAAATGCTGCCAGCTTGGAAATTATAATTAAGTTTTCCTTGCAATAACAAACACACTCAATATGTGATTTATTATGACTATTGCTGTATTAATGACAGTAATAGTCTATGTCATGCACCTATGCAGAGTACATGTTTTCATTTAAATTGCCAGATTACAGTCCCAGATGCAGGATGAATTCTAACTAGCTCTCTGCAGTCAGTCTGCTGATAACCTTAAGCCTTACAACACACAAGCTATTGCCAAACACTACTCTATTAGTAAGCAATAAAACAGGATGAAGACTGGTCTACTTTTTTCCTTTAGCTGTATTTGACATGTCTCCCACAGTTGCCTTTACACTATCAATCTCTTATTCAAAATCAAAACAAAATCCCCTATGCTGTCACAGTAAGGGCATATGTATTCCTGCTTTGCAGCAGCCTCTAACACAAGCACAGGCTGCTGCAAGATGCTATAGAGAAGTAACAGTCCTACTCTATTCCCATAGGGATCTTGCTCAAGGGTTGATTTGCAGTTAATCTTGTCCTGAGGTCAGCAGCGGGAGAGCACAGGATTTTAGTGGGAATGGCTCAGGATTTTGCCTCCCAAGCAAGCCCTGTCTCACTCCTGTCTCAAAATCCTGGAACATAAAGACTGAAGAAGTCTGTTTGAAAACATCAGAAAGACTGGGGAAAGCCTTGTTCCAGCCTCTGCTGTGCACTGTAGTTATGCTTGGCCAGGGCAGAGACAGAGCTGGCACTCTTGGGACCTGTAACTGCAGTCCTGTTGAGAGGTCGGTGTCTGTGCTGCTGGTGGCACAGCTGGGAGACCAGGCTGGGAGACCAGCTGGCAGGTGGTGCCCAAAGTTGGAGGCTTGCTGTTGCAGTTGCTTGGTGACACTTTCAGCTAGATGGACTAATTCATTATGAATGATAATGTTCCAGATCTGATTAGATTACTTGCAGCCAGCCTGACAGGGCAAAAATAATTATTGCTGTCTTTGCTTGGATGTTGAGGAGGATATTCTGCTGGAATGAGTCAGATCTGATTGGGTTTATGTAGAAAGCCAAGGAATCAGTTTTGAGTTCTGAGGAAGTTTCTCTTCGAGGACAACTTGACCGTGTTAGGGACAGTCAAATGAATTGTGTTGTGACCACCTTGTCACTTGGTTTCCAAAACCAGCGTGTGACAATGATGGCTGAAAGATGAATGTTGCATCATGCAACAGCATGCCCCTGAGAGCGACCTGTGCTTTTGGGGCCTGGAGCACTCTGCTAAGAAAGGCTGATGATAAAGGCAAGGAGATGGGTTCCTGTTTGGAGATCCGAGTGCTGTTTTATTCTGGTACACACACACATAGAGAAACAATCTCGAATGTAGACCAGGGCTGAGGGCACGGGGCTGTAAGCGTGACAAATGGGGTGGTCCTGAGGGTCAAGGTTCAAAAATGGTGGAGAGGGGTAAATATGAACTGGGGGGACTAATGAGGTCACAGGGGTGGAACACTGTGGCAAAAATAACCCAATAGGGTCCAAGGGAAGGAAGAGCATTCTAGGAGGGGTGCATATATGGCGAATGGGGGCTGAGCAGGGTGACATAACAAACCAATAGAACAACGAAGCCTAAGAGATATTAACATGTGGCTGCAAAGGCCCATGGGAAGAAGGTTTTCCTCACCCTAATCTATACGGCTGTTTCTGCCCGGCTGCATTGGTTCCTCCAGGGTTAAGGCATAATTTTCCTGGTGGCAGGCCCCTGGGCCTCCACAGATGAAATCTACTGTGTGTTTCTCTCTTTTTTTTCCAACCCACAGTCTTCTGAAAACATATAGATAACTGGAAAGAAAGAAGACTTCCAGTGTGGGGCAGTCCGAAGAAGGTCAGTGTGGGAGGTGAGAGGCTGCCTTTTGATTCTTCTGAAATCCTCTCTCAGGATCTGCACTGTGTGAGCCTTGGCTGTGCCATTCCACAGGCCATGCTCTGGCTCCCATACATGGCACAGCAAGGCCCTAGCATGGCACTTATCAGCTATCTCCCTAAATGATCTTGAGCTATCTGGAGGATTCTCTCCTACTTTTGTGAACAGAGGGCTCATAATGATATAAAATGTAACAAAATCCAGCAGCAACTTGCTGAACTGGAGCTAACAAAATGAGAGGGTGTGGTGAAGTCAGAGCTACAAGTCTCTTGCAAAACACCCGTTTCTCAGAAAATTGTATTTTATTGTTTCCATTCCTGGGAGCTCACATTACACGCCAGCTAAACCTAGCAGGGCCCTGTCATTCATCAGGCAGTTTTATGGCATGACCGGAGTCTGAAAAATTAGAAGCCCGTTAAACAAATTAAAAAATTTCATAGATCCTCTGTCTGCATCTTCCAAAAGAATAAAAGAAATGCCTTGGGATATCTTTTTCTCATAGGGAGGATCATATTGGCCTCCAAAAGGCAACAACATCAAGGTGGCCACTGGAGAGAGAGAGAGAGAAAATCTTGCCAAATTTTATGAAGGAAATGAAAATGTGATTCCTGTCAAGTCACCCGTCATAAGTCCGTCTTTTCTCATCAACATCTCGTACCATGTGATATTCAGAAAAAGTGAAAACACTAGCTGTGGCTGTGAACTACTTTTCCCCTCTAATTTTGTTTTGATTCAACTGTCCAGAGAGCAAATCTTTTGGGAGGTATCCAAGACCTCAACATCTAAGGATCCCTTTCTAGAATCTAAATATAATAGCTCTGCCAATTTAGCTGACACATGCAGTTATTTCAGTGACAAAGAACTCTGAGACCTTCTAATCCCTTTCTCAAAAAAAAAAAAAAAAANNNNAAAAAAAAAAAAAAAAAAACCCAAAACCACCACAACAACAAAACCCCCACAAAAACCAAAACCTCAAAAGCAAACAACAACAACAACAACAACAAAACCCCACCAAAAAACCCAAAACTAAAAATAACTCACTCCCAGTATTGCTTTATTTATCTCCCCAATATGTTTTGGTATGTGGTCTTTGGGAAAATGGGTCATTTAAAATCATTGTTATAAATTGTTAGTGAATGGATGGTGATCCATAGGCTGTTCCTCTCATCAAGATGTCACCCACTGTCACGTCTGACTAATAAGAGTTTATAGACCAGTGATGAGTATAAGTAGTCTCAGTGACATGAATTCAAACTCAGCAGCTCAGCTTACTGCAGCTTAGCATGGATTAATTCCCCATGGCAGATGCCAGCCTCATGCCAAAAAAAGACTAACCCCCATCTTTATGATTTTTCTCTTCTTCACAATTGTCAATCTATGTAAGTACAGAGATAAAAAGAAATAGGCCCAAATTACAAAGCGTGGATTTCTGCAGTACTTCTTTGAAGTTGGGCTGTGCCTGAGTTTTCCTTTAGGCTCCTTTCCAGTCCTTTCCCTTACAAAAGTATTCATTTTCGTGTGTTTTCACCCTTTTTACCAATAGGTCTGTTTAAAGCAGCAGTGATACAAATGAAATTAGCTCTCAGGTAATTAATTTCTTTCTCTCTGTCTTTTCCCAAGGAAGGACTAAGAGTACAGAGGTGTAGTGTGGTTTGGTAGAATGGTTTGTTTACTATGATTAACTTTTTTTGTTTATACTGGAGACTGTTGGCCTTTTTGCCCTGGGAAGGTGATATTGATGAGAGTCACAAAAATCCTTAGGTCTTGCAGAGAATCACTCATTATTCTTGAAGCAGCTTCCAGAGAAGCTCTGTCTCAGTGTACGTGATCTCTAACCTACAAAAGAAGAGGTTGTCTTCTGCCCGAAGAACAGAGCTGTGGCATGTACGTGGTAGTAGTTAAAATATGCTGGGCCTTAGAGCATCTCTGAAAGCCTCTGGACAGCACACAGGAAAAACTAAGAAGGAGCTAGGATGTGTCAGGGAGGTCAGACAAACCTGAGATGTGCCCCTAAATTTGATGTGATGTCCCAAGGATGGAAGGAAGGGGCAGATGTAATGTGCTAGGAGTGGTCTACTGGAGTTGCAGAAAACCCTGCAGAGATGTGTTGCCAAGCAGGTTTAGTAACACTGAATTTGCTAGATTAGTTCCCAAACTGAGACTTGTTTTGGTTTCTGTGCCTTCCAGGTTTCAAATGCTGTCCAGAAAGCTTCCAGACTCCTATTGAGGGATCCTAGGAGTGTTTCAGCTGAACTGCAGATGGCTTTGGGCTGAAGCCATGGGAAATTTTGTAAACTCTAAACTAGGCAAAGCTCAGTACCTTGTTTTTTAAAAATGTTTAGCAATAGAAATGCAAAGGTTAGAAATTCTACTGACTGAGAAGAAAGCTGGAGTGAGTGAATCAGACAGAAGAAATTATCTGAAACATTGAAGGGAGTGTGAGTGAGCACAAGAAAGCAGATGAGACTCATCTCCCTGGAGAGACTGAAAGGAGGATGTTCTTCAGTCCCCATTAGCAGGAGGAGCTGGAAACCCTAAGATCCTAAGTGTGCACTTGTCTTAGGGAAAGTCACGCATATATCTCACTAGAGCATTTCAGGAGAGCCAAGAGTTTGCATTCACTCAGATGAAAGTTGTGTAAGCATTGTTAGAGCATATGGCTCGGTCATAATTTTTTCGTTGCCATATTTCTAGCCCCAGAACTGAGCAGTAACTGTGTAACAAATCTCAGCGTGAGCTAATGGAAGAGGAAAAGGTGATTTTAACCAAAATAAAACAGGATTTGCACATCTCACACTCTCATGTGTTCTTCATCCTGTTCCATCCATGGATTATGATTTATTTTTCTCTCCTTGTCTGGGTGTTCAATGGCTCTATGCCTGCTCTTTTCTGCCTCTCATCACTTCTTTAGGGCTTTGGTCTACAGTCTGTCCTCTGTTTCACTCTGTTTTGTAGTTTAGGGGGGTCCTGATATGCTGGCATCTTGACGCCTCAGGTGCCATCTGCACCTACCATTCTCACAGCACTTCTACTGGTCCTTCTGTTCCTTCCACAACTAAATAATCACTTCCATTCAGAATGGGCTTAATGTTTTTATTAAAAATTCCTTGAGTATTACAACATATTTTACCTGTCTGCAGCAGACTCACAAGAATGATCAGTGCTGAAGGGCAGGGATCACTGGGGAGTGATCCTTTTATCCTACCACCAATTTGAGGGTCACTAAGATGCCTGGTCGGTGGAAACAATGGAGAGGGAAAAAGGAACACAGAAAAGCTACTCCAATCATTCCCAGCTGCCTCCTTCTCCTTCCTGCTTCCTTCTGATGCTGCCCCCCTCAATCAGGCTTTCAAATTGTTTCCTCTGAAAAGCTGTACAGGGTTTTACTGCTTTGATTTTTAACTGATTTATTGGCTGGCTGATAATTTCTCAAATGCCTTGGGAAAACAACAGGGACAGAAGCAGTCAAAAGCTAAGTGGTGGGATAGTTCCCTAGCCAGCATAGCTGGCTTAGGTTGTTGTGACTGTGCTTGAGGACTTAGCTTTGCTCTAACACAGCCAGAGCTGTTCAGTACACCTCAATGTAAGAGAAGCAGAGCCCAGAGTGAATGATTGATGCATTGTTTTATCTGGAGTGTTTGTTCAACATAAACACTAGAAAGTTAAGCTCATTTGAAGTTATTGCAAAATAAAACTGTAGCTGCTTGCAAAAATAAAATCCAAAGAATTCACCTGAAAAAAGATAATGTCGTATTCCTTTTGCAGTAGCTTTTATGGAAATTTTCACCCTCCTCAAATTACAGTGACTCCATGTGGCTTATTCTACAATATAAGTTTTAATATTTATGCTAAAATATATTCCAGCTGTTGCTAATAATAGAGATATGAGTAATATTATTACAGAATGTCTTGACTGGACTTGGTGAAGATTTATTAATTTGTAATTTTTCCATCCTAAACCCAAATATTAAAAAAAATGATGAAAAGAAAGAAAGATAATTGCAACCACTGGCTTCTACTTCACCATGATGAAACTGAGCTTGCCCAGTAATAAGAGAATAAATGCAGAGATTTCCTGATTTTATCCAACAGTCTGATTTTATCAGAACTTTTGCAGTGAATGCAATTCAATCAAATGTAGGAATGCCAGAAGATCTTTTGTATACATCAGTTACTTTTAAGAGAGAACTACTGCTGCATTCCAGCTCAGAGATTCACAGAAACCAAAACCAACTGAATCTGAACAGGGAACAGACTCGGGGTCTTTAACCTCTGTTTTTAATTTGACATATGAACTTTCAAGAGACAATTGCACTGGGGAACCTACAGCCAGCTCTGAAGACTGAATAGGGTCAAATTAACTGTTTCAATACAGTCCAAGCTGAAAATGCCTCCTTTACCTCACCAAAATCAGATCCATCTTCCAAATCCAATATCTCCCTACAGGGGCAATATGAATCCCAACCAGTAAATATTGATCAGAGTTTCTTGCTCTGTACTTGACCTCAGCAAGTACACATGACAATATACACGTGTTCTTGCACAGCCTCGGGAAAGCACATGGTGTCTGAGTTACTCATGTCCACTCCTGGGGAAAGCTATCCTTTTAAAACAACTTCTCTCTAGCAGGATTTTCTTTAAACGGCCTCACACACATTCTGCTTGTACTTGGAAACAGTGTTCCAGAAAGAGTGAAAATGTCTTCCAGCGCTATGCAATGTAAGTAAAAACGCGGGGTCCTTTAAGAATCCCTCATTTGCTTATCCAGAAGTGGGCCTACCTTGCGTTGGGTTTTCCCTTTTTAATTTTTGTAGTTCTGAGTCATTAACTGATTTCTATGAAGTGCATAAAAATTCAGCTTGAACTGTCTTGCAGTTAATCAGCAATAAATAGATGACTGTTACAAGTGATAACTCTTATGACTCAAGCCCTATTGCCTGCACTTTTCCCTTGCTCTGATGCAATAAAAAAAGATCTGTCAGGCAAGGGCAAGGCTGAGGACTTTCTTTGGCTTTGGGAAATTTCTGTAATGCTTCCAGCAGAGAAGTGCAGATCCATGCTCAGTAAGGAAAGAAGAATGCTTTCGCTCCTCCACTCCCCATTTCATCATGGGTTTCTGAACACCCAAATCATGCACACAAAAATGGAAAGATCTCAGCTGATGAGTGAACCTGCTCAAGTGGGCAATCTCAGCTGCCTCTGCCTCCTCTCAGTAGATGAAGAATCTGATTATTCTCATTATTGGGGCTTGTCCCACCTTTGTATTGTCCCTGACCTTTAAACTGAGATTACATAACCCAGGTCACTCTACCATTTGCTGGTAGTGTCAAATCATGGATGTTCCATCCATTGCAGGGGTTCAAAGACTCTCTACAATCCTGCTCACAGACTAAGGCTTAACTCATGTCTCTTCAAGGCAGAAAATGCATTTGTTGTATGAACTGAAAAAGAGATTCCTTCTAATCCAGTAACAACTCTGGCAAGCTTTTTCTGAGCTTGAAATCTCTCATTTTATGCAAGCATATGAAACAGGTGATAAATGGATGTGAAAATGGGTCACAGAGGATTCTCTGTTACTTGCCATCTGTGTCAGGGGTGGGGAACGAGCATCCATGAGGATCCACCAAGCAGTGCTACCATGTGATATTTTCTTGTTGATATCACTTGATAAATACTGAGAGGTTGTAATATTCAGGGCTAATATTTGTCACAGTCTATGACTGCCATGGTGAGAAGGCTTATTAGGGGGTTGCAGGCTGAACTTGAAATACTATATCCCCTTTGAAAAGGAGAGGCCACCCTGAGGATATTGGATTTCTTTGTCTCCTAAGGATCACAGGACCAAGGTACTAAGTTTTCCTCTCATGCTTGTTCTGGCTCTTGGCTACAGCTGAAAGTGAAAGCCAAAACATAGGAACTTTCACTGGGTTTTAGGAAGAATTCACCAAAGAGAAACTTTCTGTTGCCTGAATAGACTTAGAAGCAATTTGGTAACAAGGAAAAAGGATCATGATTAGGATTTTCCTAGCAAATCCCAGTACAGCCTTTCACTGTTGTAGTGCTCCCAGTAACTCCAAAATGCAAATACTACTTAACTAAACAGAATTATGCCTGCACTGAACTCCTTGGAGGGGCTCAGGCCCACATGGATTGCCCTCTGTCTCTCCAAAGCTACTCCAGCACAGGCAGCACACTGGATTTAAGATGCCAAACTTGGTTCATTTTTAACTGTACGAACATAATCTGTATCCACTGAAGATTCTATGTGTGGCAGATACAGAATTTCATCCTGGGGCAACTGAAATGAATTGCAGTAACTGACTACAAGCAGAAATCAATTGGACCAGTTACCAAATGACTTCGTTTAAATGTAAAATTATTTGCTCAGACAGCAAGAAACTATTTACATATGCTACTTTTGAAATTTACCTCTAGCTATGACCATATGGTAATTTAACTTTTAAATTGTATTTACTGCATTCTTATACTTTAATCAGTCAATGCAAAGCTAAACTCTTCAGAACTCCCCGTTTAAGCTTGAAACTCAAAACATTTGCAGTTTTTTCTCTGCCTTTGAGCAGTTGCAATTTTCAGATAATAGCAGATCAATCAGTGCTCAACCCTTTGAAGTGTATCTGCTCAAATGTGTCTCCTGCCTTGCACTGGCTGCCGTATGTTTTACTCCAAGTGAAGGCAAAACTTTCCTGCTTTAGGAGTAACGAGCTCTGCTCAATTAGCAGAGAGGATTTTTTGAGCATCGCACATAATTAGCTTCAAGGTCTCTAGTTTTAACAGCCATTTGTTAATCTTTTTTATATAGCTGGCACAAAACTTGTGATTGAAAATACAAGAAAGCAGGCAAATAGCTGGAGTACTTCAACTACACACAATTCCACTGCTCCACTTGGCTTTTCTGAGAAGCATTTTGGCTTCACATTTCAGAAGCGACGATATGGCTTCTTTAGGTAGAGAAAGAACCAAGGCTGGCAGAAGAAGAAAATATTTCTTATTAGATAACATATTTTTGAAAACGGCAAAGCAACTTTGGAGCAAATCACCCCATTTCTGTATTCTCTTCTTTCTCTCTCTTTCCTCTCTCCCTGTGTCTATGACTGCAGTATGTATATGTACAGTTCTGACATCCAGAATACAGCAGTGTTCAGTATTTGTTCTTCTGCTTTCTTAATTCTTTTTGATGTTACTTTCTTCATAGGTGGACAGGGCTTCTAGCAACAGACAACATCTGGAATTCCATCTGTGATGGTGACTGCTGCATGACGAGGTTATGTTTCCCTTTGTGGAGAATTTAGAAGACAACGTGCTAGTATTTCAGTGGGTCTTGGTGTGAAGAATGTGAGTTCTTCCTCAATGGCTGGCTGGAACATTGCTTTGTCTCTTTCAGATGTTTGCTTGAGGGAAGAAAGGAAAGAACTGGTCTGGCTTGGAGAAGCGTGTCATATAAGAACTTGGCAAATCAGTGTTAACTACATGTTAACATGTAGTTAACATTTCAATAAGCACATAAGAGACAGTTTAAAAATAAATTGGGTTTTCCTCCATGGCAAAGTCTAGGTCTCTGTGCCAGATGAAAGCCAATGGCCTGTGTAGGTGTCCTCCTAAAGAGTGTGAGGGGAAGGAGTCCTGAGTGGGTCAGGACTGCCATCTCTCCCTTTTCGGTGTTAGTCAAGCATGGTGGGTTATGGAAGAGAGCAGGCTATTGTAGATCTGTATGAGAAGCAATGTCATTTATTCCAGAGAGTGTGCCTGTTGTACTATGTGAACTTAGATAGCTGTATATGATACTGTCAGAAGACATTGTCAGGAAATTCCTTGATGGGAAAATTATTTTCTATCACCTCTTCATCCTTTACTAGTTTAGAACTCTGCATTTTTGTGAGCTTTTTGTAAAGAACAAGTTAAGCTCAAGGAGTGGACAGGAGGACTTGTAACACAGCAGGGACATATTCCACAGTCCTGGATTACAAATCCAGGAGAGACCTGTCCCTGCCTGCATGCCAAGCTGCCTGATGGCAGCCCTGGGCCCTGTTTTGTGGCAGGAACAGGCTGTCAGTGGGCTGCCCCCAACCTGTGATGATGGAGAAGGACAGAAGGCTGCAAGGCATCGATGAGAACAGCTGTCCAGACTCTGATCCATGGAGGTGAAGGACCAGAAGCATGGGGGTCTTGTTGACTTGGTAGGAGGGACAGCCTGTTAAGGCCCAGCTGGGCTAGGGGATTGCAGATTTTGTTCAGCTCAGTAACTTAGGATTTCTAATATTACCTGCAGTGTACTGTAAGGCAATTTCAACCTATAATCTTTCACATTGCTTTTGCTTTCCTCAAGATTACAGTCCATTCCTCTCCATGCCTGCCCCCCCCACCCCACACCCAAACCACTTTTTTAATTTATGTCAACAAAAAATCCTGATTTCATCCCTTAGGCAGGTATGCAATTGTGAGGTTGCTCCAGAACTGGGTACCAGGCTGTTTCTCTTCCTGTGCCCATGCATCGACTTTGGCAGTCTAGCTTTGCATGCCGAGGCTTTGAAACTTTGGTGAAAATGAAGACCAACACACTATCACGAGTGGTCTCCCACTGCTGATGAAAACTCCATGCAGCCAACTGCCTAAATGTCATCAGCTGCTTAAAGAGAAAGTTTGAATTAATGGCTCTGATCGTGGTGGAGTTTCTTTCTGTCCCGGATATAAACACACTGTCCTAGGCAGGGTTAACTGTTATTTTTAGCTGTAAAGCCTGTTCCGTACTTGGAAAGTACCAGATCACTCGAAGTGCCAAATACACTGGGGGGGAAAGCATTCCTGGAGCGGGCTTGCCCCGGACAGCCTGCATGAACTTTCCAAGGCTTCCGGTCCCCTCTGTTTCCCACACGCTAGCAGGCACGCTCACACGTACATGCTGGTGAGCCCTGCTCAGTGCATCTTTTCTCAAGAACAAATTTAAAGTATGTCCACTATGTTCATTCACCTAATTGAATCAAAGCTTCTTTGCCAAGTGGTGTTAGTGTTTTGTCTGGTTATAAGCTGAAGTTTTTCTTTAAAAGGTAATAACCCATTAATAGAGTCCTTGTTTTTCTGGTTTTTGAAAAATCTATGGCTACATAGTTTTGATACATGGGTAAATAGATGGTCTGACCTGAAGTTATTGAGGCTTGTCACTAGCACAAGAAAGGTCATCTGCGGGAGGGTACGGGAACACTGCAGCTTTCAAGTGATTTTGGAAGAGGGTCAGGAAAGGGATCAGAGTAGAGAAATTAAGTTTTGTGGCACCAAAATGCCTTTCCCTCCAGCAGGACACAGTGGGGGACTGTTTGGCATAGCCGGCGCTGCAGCGTGGAGGACGTGGGTCAGCCCTGATGCTGTGGAGCAGCGCGGATGCTGTGCAGCAGCATCGATACCGGATCGGCATGCACTCTATGGATGCTGCGGAGCACAGTGCGTGCTGCGGAGCCCGCTGGCATGACCAGGTGAGCACAGTCCACAGGGGAGCTACCCGCCGGGGCTCGGAGGAGGCGCTGGCGCCAGGCGGCAGGACAGCCCTGCACGCGTCTCCTGGGAGAGCAGGGACAGCGGCGACCCGACCGCCGCAGCGGGACTGCGCTCCCCCCCCCGCAGCGCTCCCTGCCCGCGGGCTCACGGCCTCGCGTGGGTGCTGCGGTGCCGGGGTGCGTCCCCCTCCGGGGTGTGCGGCGGGGCTACCGCCAGCGGAGCCCACCCCGCCGACGGGCTAAGGAAGTGGCGGCGGTGTGACAGCGCGGCAAGGAGCATGCGTGCGGGAGGGGGCGCGGGGGGGGGGAGGAGGAGGAGGAAGAAGAGGAGGGGAGGGATGGCGTGGGGAGGCGGCCGCTGTTTATTTGCAGCCGGGCGGGCTGCGCCTCGGCAGAGCGCGAGTGGCCGGCGGCGGTCCCGCTGCTCGCCCCGCACCATGCGGGCGCCGCTGCCTCCCCGCGCCGCGGCGGCGGCGGAGCCGGGGCAGCCGGCGCGGCGCCCCGCGCCATGGTGACGGGCTCGGCGCGGGGCTCCCGCAGCCGGGACCGAGCCGCGCCGGCCCCCTGCCCGTCGGCGGGCGGGCGGCGCGGCGGGGCGGCGGCATTGGCGGTGCTGGCGGGGCTGTGCGCCCTCTGCTACGGCAACTCCCTGCGGGGCGAGTTCGTGCACGACGACGTCTGGGCCATCGTGAACAACCCCGACGTGCGGGCGGCCGCCCCCGTGTCCGCCGCCTTCGCCAACGACTTCTGGGGCAAGCGCATGGCCGAGAACACCAGCCACAAGTCCTACCGGCCCCTCTGCGTCCTCACCTTCAAGTGAGTGTCGGCGCCGCGGCGGGGCGGGCGGGCGGCTCCCCCTCCGCACGGTCCCTCTCCCGGCTCCGTGTCCGGGCGGCCGCGGGTGGGTGTCCGGGGGAGCCCCGCGGCCCCGGTCCCGCGCCCTCGGCTTCGTGATTCAGCATTTCTGCCCGGAGCTGTGCGGGACGGGGTGTACCCGGGGGGCGGGCGGGGGCTCAGCCGCCGGCGCGGTCCCGTGGCCCGGCCCGGGGCAAGTTTGCTGGAGAAGGGAAGCGATGAGGCGACGCTGCGAAGGAGTCCGCCGCTCTCCCGGCAAGTGTCACTCTTTCCCGGCCGTTTGCGAGCAGGTGGCGCCTCTTCCGCGGGCTACGGGAGGGATAAAAGGGAAAACGGAGCGTTTCGGAAAGCGCTTTTGGCTGGGGAAGGTGCTCACGTGAATTTCCCGTGAGTTCCTCTTGTGCCTTATCTCGACTACCTTTTTTCCGCAATTGACTGATCATGCCAGAAACTTCCCGCCTTGTATTTTGAAACAGACTCG
Organism: Cyanoderma ruficeps; assembly: GCA_008694505.1. Classification (NCBI taxonomy): domain Eukaryota; kingdom Metazoa; phylum Chordata; class Aves; order Passeriformes; family Timaliidae; genus Cyanoderma; species Cyanoderma ruficeps. The sequence continues at coordinate 7,389,816 of VZDJ01000426.1, forward strand.
TAGTCATCTCTACCTTTGTTCTTAGCGCTAAGTGGAAGGGTCAGCCCCGCGGGTACCGCGCCGTTCCGCACATCCCTTCTGGCAGCTGCCAGCCTCCCGTGTCAGTCATGGAGTTGCAGCCTCCCTGCTTCAGATGTTCCTTCCCTGTGTACTGGGCAGAGTTGTTGAGGAGGAGTTTCGGTTTTACAGGAATAAAGGGAAGTTGAGCAGCAATACTGACAGCTACCTTCGCTAATCCTAGGAAGAAAACCTTCCCTGGCCTCTCTGCCTCAGGAGAAGAATTTGTGGCAAATCAGCTCAGTTACAATCCATACAGTCTGTCATTCTTTCCATTAGGTTGTTCTCTGTTTTAATCTATTCTGATTAACGTTAACGATTATGAATATTTAGCACAGTTTAGCATTTAGAAATGATACGTGTGTTTGCAGAGAGCTGTGCTGAAGAACTGGTGGTGTGGCTAAACGATGTCTAGTGCTCGGTAGATGCTCATTACAAACTACGGCAGGCTTTTGGAATAAAGGGCATAGACACTGGCGAGTCTGCCAGGGGGATGTGTAGCCGGTTCCTGGTTCACTCTGCTGATTGAGTAACTCATTAGCACACGGGATATATAAATAGATTTTCACAAATATGTGGAAATGGAACGTTTCTGTGAGGCAGGAGCAGTTTTGGGAAATGGAACATCCCTTTGGCACTTCCACAGAGCACTTGCTGCTCTTTGGTTGTCAGTGTGGACTTGGAGCCAAGAGCCATCAGTATTGGCTGTCTGGGCACAGGCTGGCATGCGCCTCATAAAGGAAAGCTGAATAGCACAGACTCTTGTGAACTGGATTTTTTAGAACAGGTTTTGTACCTTCTCCTTGAAGGGTGTCTCAGCACATTTCTGTAAAGAGCGAGGTGGGAGTAGGTAGCTGCAGGCAGAGCTGGCTTTGTGCACACGGAATGCCTTCTCCATTGTGTGTCCAAACAAACTCTTGCAGTTTGGGGATCCGTGTAATTAGTCCATTCCTCCAGCAATACATCTGGGGGTAACTGGAGAGAGGCGTAAACCTGCATGTATCACCACTGACCTCGTTGCATGGAATATTAGCGCTGGAGTGATGGGGTTGGGCTCCTAGATTGCAGGATTGAGATTGTGATGCTAATGAGCAAAAGAAATTTAAACTTTAATAACAAAATGGAAACTAAATGTTCTAGTTCCCATTTGTATGTATTTGAACTAGTTTTGCCTTTGCTTTTTAAAGGGCTGTGTGTCAAAAAAGGATGAAGTGCCTAGTCCTTTCTGGAAGGGAAGTGACACTAATTTTGTGAACAAGATTTCATCCGCTGTGCTTATAATAACCATACAGCCAAGACATTGGGTCAAAGGCAGAGTCATTTGTTCACCACTTGGCATGGCATTTGGAATAGGGAAGGAATCGTTTATCTTCCCTGGCTGCAGAGGGAAATTATATCCACCGCGTCCCAATTATCCTTCCAGCCTTCCAGTTTCCACATTCTTCCCATTTCATTCCTATCAGTAGGGTGTCAGAGGAAGATGTTAAGAACTGGGTGGAGTGAATCCTCCAAACCCTGCGCTTCCAAAGAAGCCTCGGGCAGTTTTTGCCAAGCGGCACTGAACCTGTGCCTGGGCTGTGCTCTGCCTGCCTGAGCCATCCATCCGCCCCTGCCTTGCCCAGCAGGAGGTTGCTGGCTACTCTCTGTCTTCCTGCAGAAGGAAAAAAGAATTTAACCTGATTCTTGTAAAAAGCTCGGCAGAAACTGATAGGCAACAGAATGGAAATGAATGTTGCTAATACTCTTGTTAGAATTTATGCTCCATCCACTTAGGATACTCGAGAAAACTGTGTGATGTGTGCAGGAAGGAGCGAGGAGAGGACCAAAGTATTCTGGTATGTTTATTGTTTGTAGATTTGCTTGTTTTATTTAATTTATCTTGTTCTGCTAATTTTGTCAAATCCAAGGCATTTCAATAGCAGCATGCATCTTTATGTCAGCCTAGTGGCTCTACTTCTCTTGCAGGAAACTTTCATCTGTAAAGGCTTGTTTCGCATCTTGCTGTATCAAGATTAAAGAATCTGGGAGATCTCCAAACTGCCTGTACAGAACAGATGTGAAGGGTGGGCTGAAATTTATATCTACAGATTCATCAATCTACTGAAACTTTGTCTCAGTCTCTTTTCTGGCTTTTGTGGCTGTGAAAGTAAGAGGCAGGACTCAAAATGCCCTGTGGACTTTTCAATAGGCAGAACATATCCTACATATAAGCTACATATTCCTGAAATGATCTCAATTAAAAAAATTTATCACCCATCTGTCAGAAGAATCTGAAGCAGACATTGTGGAAATTGTGTAACAGTAGTTCAGTGTCCCTGATGAATTGGAAATCATAAGTGACAGTCCTCATTCCAGTAGACTGATGCTCTTGAGCCAAACAGTGAAAAGAGCTCAAGTATTTGACATTATTCACACTGGATCTGACAGTATGATTGATCAGAGAAAAAAAAGAGTGGCCCACTGGAACCATTAAGCAAAATCTAAAATATTCACAGAATTGCTGCACTGTTTTGTGTGGGTTAGCATCAGAAAGGGAAAAAAGTCTCCATATGGACTGTTGAATTAAATAATGTTTGCTTTGTGTCTTTGAACTTCTCTTACCTTTTCTCTTGACTTCTCTAGAATAAAGGAATGTTGAATGAATTGGTTCAGAAGCATTCCTATTACACATGGGTAACTGCTAGGTGACAGGTCTAGCACAACTCCTCATCTGCACAGGAGTTGAGATGATAGGCAGTGGTTTTGCTTAGTCCTTCAGAAAAGCTTACTTCATGCTCTCTTCTCCAGCTGCTGTCACTTAGAAGCATTTACCTGCAGGTGTTTTCTTCTCTAAGAAGTGATTCAATATACTTTCTAAAGAAGGCAACTTTTTGGACTCAGAAGATACTATTTTTTGGTGTCTTCCTTATAAAATGTTAAAATGAGAGGTAGGAAAAAAAAGGTGAAAAAAAGAGAACTGCCAATTTTGTAACTAGCTCAGGATTTTATATTTAAACTGGGTGCTTTTTGTCTTACACCTTGCCTCCACTAACAGAAGTTCACTGAATCATTCATTCCCTCACTTCAGTTACTCCTTGTTTCCAGTGGTTTTGCAGAAATGTTTCTCAGCTGCTGAAGCAGAAGGTGCAATCCTCACTGCTATCTCCCTCCCTCTTTCTCTTTCTGTCTGCCAAATCCCCATTTAGGTAGACTCTCCAACCCAGAAACAAACAAGTGATGAAGATTTGGTGTACTCAGCAACACAGTGAAGGTGTGCAGTGGTAGAAAATGGTGAGAATGAAACCTTTCAAATCCCCCGTATGCCAAGATCTAAAGACATTTAATCTGATATGAGCCTCCTGGTTTGCAGGTGGCTGAGAAGTAAAGGCCCTGTGTGCTCAGCCTTGTTGGTGGTGCCAAGACAGAAGCTGGTGAGGGATGCCTCAAGGAACAGCTCAACAGGGACAGAAGAAAAAGGTGGTGGCAAGTCTAGGACACGTGGCAGTGACAAGGGCTTGGGAGGATGGCATGGCAGGGAAGCACAGCAGATACCTGGTCTGCCTTGAAGGAGATGGCAGTGACTGTTCACTGGGAATGTGCTTGGCTGTGGGAAGGGTGTAAGAGTGTCCACTCCAGCTATTGCTAGGTGCCTCTGGTGGCCTAGGAGGAGAGGAGCTGGCAGGGCAAAAAGCTGTGAAAGGGAATGCAGCTTTCCCACCAGAAAAGACATTGACATAGTTTGTGCAGAGAGCCATCCTACTAGTACTCTAGCTGGGGAAAAAAAAAAAAAAGGGGTGGAAAAAGATAAATTAATAAGTCTGGGCTGTGCTCAGATGCTGACTGCAGAATGGTTAACTTTCCACGTCTGCCCACCAAGCCACCAAGGCTGCTAGCCAGTGATGGCTTGGGTGTGTACCTGCTTGGGAAGTAAACAGGGATCTTCAGCAGCAGCTCAGTATTCTGGGCTGGCATCGAAAGCCTCATGTGAGGCTCCAGTGGCTTTAGATCAAAGCCTTAAGTGAATGTGAGCTTGGGTTAGATGTAAATATACAGCCAAAGAGAGAACTGATTCTATAACTCACTGTCAGCCTTCTGATCTATCTCGTTGTTTACAGCTGATCCTTCTGTTTTTTCAGCTGTATCAGTGGCATAAGTTTCAAGGACAGGGAGCTTAAGAGAACCAAAACAACCTGGAGAAGGAAAAAAGACCTTACATTTTCTTAGTTATTGATTTAATGCTATATTACAGCTTGACATCGCAGGGTAATATAGTGGAGCTATAATGTGTCAGGTTAAATACACAGTGCACAAGTATTTTCTTCACTCTGTACATCACAATGTTTAAGATTGTGTCAGTATTTCTCTTGTACAGCTTAGTCTACTATTTCATTTCCACTCATGCTGTGGCAGTCACTCTCCACACTGCTACTGTGATACCTGCCATAAAACTGAGGTAGTACTGGTGTAGCTATACTGGATGAGGTGGTGTTTGTGAAGAAAAGCAGATGCTTTTGTGAGACTGGTTGTGTTATAGCTGGAATATACAGACACGTCTCTAAGCACATAACACTTTTCTCTTGACCTGGAGCAGAATGCCTTGCTGCCATTTTAGGCGTCTTCAAAGGCTTGGTGCCTCAAAGCTTGGGTTTTTTTCCCCAGTTCCAGGTGCACAAGAAGTCTCCCTCACAAATGTAATTTTTGTAGCAGATGTCTGATGTTTGTGGTTGTTTGGGCTGTGTTTCCCTGGGGTTGCACTCCCTGGAATGAGGACAGGACTGTTGTGGAGGGTGAGGGGAGGCTCCCTGCCCAGGGTTGGGAGGTGCAGACCTGGCTGGGGGTCCATGCTGTCATGCTGCTTGCAGCCAAGCCCAGAGGTGAGGATTTGCCCAGTAGGAGAGATGTATACCAAGCATGTAGGAGTCTGCCTTCACATTTTCTCAGCCCTGAATAAAATTTGTCTGTCTCTTGAATTGAAAGCCTTTTATGAGGGAAAGTTTTCTAATTCTTCTGAACGACTTGGCTGAGGTGAATGCAGTCATGCTTATCTTTGCTGCTTGCTTCAGTGGTGTCTTGTCTCTGTTTAGCACCTACCAATTCCTGAGGGTTTTCTCTCATCGGGCATTCTGTTCTTCTTGTAACAATGTCACCATTAATTTTCTTTGACCATCTTACCTAAAAATCTCAGCTTTCGACCAGCCTTCTTACCCACAGGAGCATCCTTGTCAATATTCTTTAGAGTCCATGAAAATAAAGTACTCTGGCTGCTGCTGGTGAGCTAAAGGCATTTCTCTGCATTTCCTCGCTCTGCTGCTGACTGCTTTCCTGGGCTTTCTCTTTATTGTCTCAAAGAATTAAAGAAAGAAAGGGAAAAGGAAAAAAGGCTGTTCTCTTTTCACTCACTATACCTTTTTTTTCTTTTTCTTTTTTCTTTGCTTCTTGGTAAGTTAGAATGGCATTTTCTTCACGGTCTTCAGCTTATTTCAAACTTACTTCAAATTTGGTGAAGAACTATTATATCCAGTTTGAAATACTGTCTTTAGGACTAATAACTTTATACTAGATTTCAGTTACTATTGCATTCTCTTCTTGCTGAGTGACTGTCCTAGCTTGGTTTTTGATCATGTCTCATCCCTTTCTCTCTCCACACTCTGATGGATGGCTGCTGAAGAGTTTAATGAGATGTTCATTTCCTTGGCTCTTGCTGAGATGCTACTTAAGAATTTTTAAGACAAATTGCATTTTGTTCACTATGTAGGTAAAATGACACTTGGTTTGCCATTTTGTTGCTTGCCATCATCTGGATTTTTTTCTTCTCTAGTTTTCCAAGTAGCTGCCCTGGCAGATTTGCCACTTTCAAGGTGCTGCTTCTTCCCAATCTAATTGTGATCTCTGTCTTCTTTCTCTACCCCTGCTGGAAAGCAAAAACCTGCTCTGAATGCCTGCACTTAAACTAGTGCTCTTGTGAGTGGTGGCTTCTGTGCTCTGAGGCAATTGCTGTAGCTTGGGAACTGATACAGCCTCTGTCTTCTCACCTGTCCCCATTGCAGCAAATCAAAGACCAAACCATTTAAGCCTTATTATCCATTTGATTCTTAGGCATTGTACTGTATTGTGGAAACATTATCAGCACAAATCAGGATGAAGTGCTGTTGCACTTTGTGGTGGAAACTGGCCATCGCAAGAACACCACTGTAAAGGGGCTTATTTTCTGTTTACTGCTACAGGTTTTTCATTAATCTTTGAGCTGTTTCCACATAGAGCCTTAGCAATTATTGTCACTGATGCAGCTGCACCTCTTTTGGAGTGCAAATGCTCATTTTCCTGGCACTAAGTACATGCATCTGTGGAGTTTATAAGGAGATTCCGCCGTGCACTGAAAGCGGGTATTACTTTGCATAAAGTTTGCCATATTTAACACACAATTTGAACATGAAAAGATCATCACAGGAAATTTAATCCATCCTTATATATTAAATTAGTTTATATAAATCTGCATGTGAGCCTTCCTTATAAAAACTGTGGGGGTTTTATGAGGTATGGGACGCTCTGAAACTTTCCATTAAGTGTTATTTGCTATAACAAATTACCATTATTATGCTGTGTATTTCTATTTCGTAACATGTTGTGTTGCGTTGTTAGTCTTTTGAAAATAATAAAACAGATAAAACTAAACAAGAGCTGCCCAGGGATAATAACAAAGTCTATAAAAAAGAGAATCTCTCCAATTATGGTTTACAATATTGTTAAATCATAAGAGACATTAAAAAAGGTTGAATGAGTCTTCATGGGTACAAGTGGATGTAAAGCACTATATTAGAGCTGGGGGAGGAGGGGTGGTGCTGGTGATTATATACTGTAACTGGGTATGTATGGAATTCGTCTGTGAGCCTGTGCTCTTGCAGCATAGACCCTTCTGATTCTGTGAGGATGAAGCCACTGAGTCCCGCTCCATTTCCACTGCTCTCAATTCTGCTTACCCAGAATTGATGTGTCCGTGATAACTTCTGTGGAGGACATCTGAGGGTACTGATAGAGGTTACTTTTAAGAGATAGAATGATTTGCTTTCTTCTGGAGAGCTGTTGTACAGGCTCTGCCCAGTGAAACTTCAGGAGCTGCTGCCTGTGGAAGTCTCTCATTCTGAGAGTGAAGCTGTGTAATTCCTTTTGTGAGAGTGGATGGTGGAGGAATGGTAGAAAAACTGCTGCAGGTGGCAAAGCAAGCTATACTATTCCACTGTTCCTGGAAAACATCCATCAGCATTAACAAAACCAAGGGATTTCTTATTTTGGTGTACCTCCTGCATGGGTGTGTAGTTTGGGCAGAGCTCTGCCTTGGGTGTGACATGCTGGGCTACACATGCTGCAACACCTGGACATGAAAAGTGTTGAGTCTTGGCTTGAATACATGTTTCAGTGCAGCCTCTCTGCCCTGGTGGGACAATGCTGAGATTTCTGTAATAGTTTTTGTTTTGATGATGCTGGTCAGCTCTATTAGAAGATACCTGTCAATGTCACCTAGTATAGGCTGCACTTTGGTGTATGTGCTCTTCTCCTCCTTCCCTGGGGTCTTCTGGGGGCCTTTGCGTTTGAACTGCCATTTGTCATTTCGCAGGAGGTTTAGCTGAATCTTTGCTTCCAGGGACTCTTCCAGCAGACATGCTAAAGCAATAAAAACTCTTCTCCAAGTGTTTAGTGTGTGGCTCCTCTGAGGAAAAACCTCCATGTCTGGGATGGTTGTATCTCCTCTTCCAAGTGTGTCTATTGCTAGGAGTGTTATCACTTACTGTGTTCAGCCCCAAATCTTTAGGATGCTGTTTGCAAACATGTCTCTGTTTTGAGGAGCAGCCTGTTCATACAGCCTGGCCAGCCCAAAACATCTCCTCTCCTCACTGTGTGGTCTACCAAGGTCATAAGACATATCTTACAAGTTGTGCTTAAGCTCAGACAGGTTATGATCTTCGTGCAGAAATGATACAATACAATTTTCCCTATTTGTGGGGCAGTGTAAGTATGGAAATACAAGGACAGCAGCACCCTCACCTCCCTCCAGTGTAGTACAGTTTTTGCTTGCCAGAACTTCTATTTATGAACATTATGTTGGACAAAGACCACTTCTTCCTTGATTTTGAGATTCATCTCTCTGTTTCACTTCCTTTGTTTGCTGAACCATCTACTGTGTATAATTGCTGCATGCTTCTGCTAGTAAACAAGAATGACTCTCTGTTAAGATATTAAAAATTAAGAGGGGAGAAGTAATTTTTTATTTACCCATCCCCTTCTTGACTCCCTTGCCCAGAAGTTCCTCCACAGTTCCTCTGCAGTGGAGCAAATTTGGCATTCCATGGTAGGCTGCCTTTTTTCCCCTATGGCTGTGTGAGCTGGGGAGCTTTGCAAAGTTCTTGTGACTTGGATTAGAGCTGTTTGAAGACCCAGATTTGCTCACCCGTTTGCCATACAATAAATTTAACCACTGCTAACGTTTCAACATCATTCTGCTGGGATTGTTTCAGGACGAAAAAATGTTTCCTTCATTGCCATGTGGCCTAATTTCTTGTGACAAAGAGCTTTAGCAGCAAAAAGCACTGGTGTGAATATAGCACCTGCACACGCTCATGTTTAGTATTCATGGGCTACCAAAGATGGTATTTAAAACATACTTGCAGTCTGATTTTGTTGTTTAGTGGAAGAGTTACCTGAATAGCGTGGTATTGTGTTTGTGTTTTGTTCTGCATGTTTTTATTTATTTAAAGAACACACGGGGGAACAGCCAAGCTGCCAGGCTGATGCTTTTACAGAGCTGTTCTCAATAATTTACATCAGGTAACTCATAGCTTACAAGGCTCATTGACTTGATGTTCACCCTAAGAAGGGGTATGAAGGGCACACCCAACCTTTGGGGTAGGGGACCTGATGGGGGTAGGAAGACCCCTTGCCTGTAAAGTTCTGCCTCTCCTGCCAGCAGACCTGTTTTGCAGGATGGGAAGTTATCAGACATGAGCCATGGAGACCAATGGTGGATTTTTCAAGAGTATTGTCAGATGTCATGGTCTAGTGATTGGTTCTCACAACTTGGCCAGCTAGATGAGAATCTCTCCCATTTTGGTGCATGAGTTCATATCACCTGATATCCTGAGCACTTGTTCTCACCTGCTTTCTCCAGAAACCAGGTTCCCAGATCACACTTTGGCATTTGGGAGGGAGCAGTGGACTGTGCTCCAGCTAATTTACAGCCAGAAACAATTTATTTGTACAAAGAATGTCTCCTGCAGAGGGTCCCTGTCATTGTGCACATCTGCAGGTGTCTTGGAGTGAACTGTGGCTCCTTTAGGGGCAGGGTGGCCCTGTGCTGCCCCTTGCTCCCCTCAGCATGCTGAAAACAAGATTCTGGCCTGGGGGTTCCACTGCTGCAGCATATTTGCAGCTGAAGCTCTGGCTGGATGTCTGTTACTGCCATTTGTTGTGGTCTGTCATTCAGTGCTGGTAGAAATAAGGGAAAGTGATGGATGTTGCTGCCCTGAAGTGGCTTGCAGGAGAAATGGGATAAAAAAAGAAAAACCTCCAACTCTCCGTGTATTCTTGAATCACACAGACTGATGTCTTGTCAAAATGTAACTGCATCAACCCATACTTCAAAGGGAAAGGTCAAGTTGTGCCAAAATCTCACTTTTTCACAACTCTCTGGGTTTCATCTGTTGCCTCCACCAACACTCCAGTGGGAGCACAGCAGGAATGCACAAGTTAGACTCTTGGTCTGGTAAAATTGGATTGGCCTGGAAAATTCAACCCAGGACAGCTAGCACTTCCTTGCTTATGAATAAGAAATGCAGAGGGTTATTTATAAAAAAAAGAAAAAAAAAGTTGTCTAGCTCTCACAGACCTCTTCACACCTCCTCTGTCTCACAGAAGAAACTAAGGTGTTTTTTTTTATAGTAGTAACAGCACAGTGGCCTTGCTGTTGCATCATGCTTGTCATGGGAGACCTGGAGTCTCTTAGTAAAAACAGAAAGGATTATTGACCCTATAGCATATTTACAGCTGCATGTTAAATATTTAGGTTAAATATTTAGATTGAGTCTTCTTTCCACTGGTTATCTTGTCATTTGTTTAAAAAAAAAAAATCCTTCAGCATTAGTTAAAGGACATTGTTCCAGATTCCTTGTTCATATATGGAGTCTTCCCTAGATAGGCACCATGTATATATGTGTATATTTGTGTAGATACATATATATTTGTCCAAATGTAGAGATGTTGTTAATACCTAAGAGAATTATCTTCAACTGCATGTGAGGCAAGGCTTGTCAGCAGCTGTTAAGCGAGCTGGCTGTAAAAAACAGTGACCAGAAGAATGTGTTAATACATGCTGTCAAACAAATGTCATAACAGCTTGTTACATTTTATTTTTTTTTTATGAATGACACAAACAAGGAACCCTAATTGTCTCACTGAGTCTAAGGTGATGTTAGCTAACTTTGCCATCAATGTCCTTAAAAAATGATGCAAACTATAAGACAAGCTTCTTTATCCCAGTAAAGCATTTAAATAAAGGCTTAACCTTCAGTGTGTGACACTATTTTGAAAGTTAAATGGGAATAAACGCCCCTGTTATGCCAAGCAGATGCTCCAGCACCTTACCAAGTCCTTCTCTTGACTGTTCCTGGGCAAAAGCATCTATTCTAGAGCAGAAAATAACTACCCATATTGTAAAGCTGCCATGTGGCAGAACCACAGAAGGTGCCAACAGGGAAATAGGACAAGTGCCGTGATGTTGGCCAGGGTGATTTGCTGTTGAGGAAGCATGGGCACGGTCTCACTGCCGTGAACTGTGCTGGGAGGCACAGGACTCTCCCATCTCTGTTAAGAAGGTTGCCAAACATAACCACACAATATAAAAATTGGGGAAATGGTTTCTCTTTAATCAAATAAACCAGAAGTTCAGAGCGGTTTTCAGTAATTAGTTTAACAGCACTAACATTAGATGACTGCAAATAGGGTAAAAGGCATAATTTAGAGTATTTGAAAGATGTCTTGCTATTAAAAGATCTCTCAAATCTTGCAATGGTTTTGTTTTGTTTCCTTGCAGGTTAAACATATTGCTGGCTGGCATGAACCCCTTCTATTTCCATGCAGTGAATGTGATTTTACACTGTCTGGTGACTCTCGTGCTGATGTATACTTGTGACAAAGCTGTGTTCAAGGACGGTCGGCTTGCTTTTGTCACGGCGCTCTTCTTTGCTGTGCATCCCATTCACACTGAGGCTGTAAGTATGTGCCACCAAGGCTAAAAATAAATTCATTCTTCAAAATTTTAATTTTTTTCTTTAAGGAAACCTCTGAGTCATACAGAATGTGGTACTTGTGAATTTTTGCTGTGGGGGAGCAAAGGTGAGAATGTACTCTATTTAAAATAATTTGTAGGAGTCATTAAGAAAAAAGCATATTCATACTTGCAGTCTTCGTGCTCTGGAACTGAATTCTAAATGATGGTCCTAATCAACCATGCTGGGAATAAATGGACAGTCATGAGTTTTCTGAAACCAAAGACCTCAGTGAGGCCATGCTCTCCTGCTGAGATATTGTTGCATGCCTTCAATCATCTCCTATAGCCATCAGTTTTAGGGAGGAAAAGTGAAGGTAGCATTAGTGTGTGTTCTGGAGGAGCTCTCAGACAGAAGTGATGTGACCCATGGATTAATTTATATTTATTTCAATTAAAATCTAGGATAATCATCATCAGAAAAAATGTTGTTCACAAACACCAGCATAAGTTTACGGAACAAGAGCTCATATTGGAAATCTTTCTGTTTTTTATAAGGAAACATTTAAGGCATAATCATTCCAAAACTGCAGTCTGTTAGCACAAGGAGACACTTCTGTAGCTAAAAGGAGTCTTGCTGTCTTTGAGAAGGAGTGGTAATGTCCAGCTCTCCACGCTGTAAAAAAGAAATGCCCTCATTAGCTGAGATACCACTGGCATCAGACTTCTCTCATTCCAAACCTTTGTAAATGAGGGGGGGAAGCAGCTCCCGTGGCTGAGAGTTTTTGAGGAGAGATTACCTTAATAACAAAAAGCCACAAGCTTTAGAGTTACTCTCTGTGCTGTGTCGTGTGAACTAATCAGCCAGGCTCCTTTTGATTATGCAGCTTTATATTTTAAGGGAGGTTTTAGAAGAGACACTCTTGGAATTTATTTTTGTCTGGGTCAGAATTCTAAAAGGTTAAAATAAATGCCAGAGCTCTGAATATAACTTAATTATGTAATCTCAAAAGGGGTGAAATTTCAAAGGGCCTTTTATTTGCTTTATGGGTGATTTTTAGATCCTTATGAAATAGGATATTGAAATAAATGCAAAAAAGAGTGTTTATCCATTCTTCTTCAGTATTCCCTTTTTAATAAAAAGATTTTGTTCATTAATCTGTAAAAAAAATTCTCACAAACTCAGATTGTTCAGGAGGAATAAATTCTATAATGCTGTCCCTTTTTGGTAATAAAGTTCATTCAAATATTGCTTATGTAGTAAGTAATTTAACAAATTTCAGTGCTGGGAGTTGTATGCATTTCTCATCTAAGCCTTATTATACAAAATTAAAACAGATCCTTAAATTTGGCATTTTCTATTTAACTTTATTAATATTTTATTAAGTAAAGAATGACTTTACTGTTGGCTTACTCATTTGTTTTGCCAAGCTAGAAATGCAGCAGACAAAGCTGAGCGTATCCTATACTATCCAAGCAACGTTTTGATATGCTGAGGGAGGATAACACTGAAAGATCAAAAGCTTAAAATAGTAGCAGTGAGCATGGATTGTTGAGGCAGTCACTGAGTGTTTTTACCTTTTTAGATGTGTTTTTACACCTGTGTGTCTTCTTTCCTTTCAGGTAACAGGTATAGTAGGCAGAGCAGATGTCCTCGCCTGTCTACTCTTTCTGTTGGCTTTTCTCTCCTATAATAGGTACGTGGTAACGTCATGAGGTTCTTTAGTCTGAGGAGGGGAGCAAAGGCAGCTGTCAGTGTTTGATGGTTGTTGGCAGAGGTACTTCCCACAGCTCTGCTGTATGGAAGTGTCCTGGCCCCTGCTTGCAGCAGTGGTGATGCTTATAAGAACAAAAAAACCACAAACCCAGAAGTCAACATTGACAGTCCTTCTTCCACTGACATTACAGCTGACCACACACCAGAGGAGGACTTGTAAAAATTACAAAGAAATGTTTGCAATGGATGGCAAATTGTCTGTATGTAGAGTGAGGAGCAGACAGACACATGCCTGCCTTTCAAATGCATGCTGTGACTGTGGGACTCTGGAACACCTGGTCTGAGAGAGTTAAGGAGTGTGTCTAGACCATTAGTCATCCTTTTCAGATGAAAACTTGGCACTGCTGGCTGCTCTGTGTTCTAAAACTGAGTAAGTATAGATACAGAAATAGCTTACTTGAATGGGGTTTCTGCACCTTTTGCATTATTTGAAGTTTGAAATAACATTGCATTCAGAAATAGCACCATGTCATCACAGCCACAGGGAAAAACTGCTTATATCCCTGTGGGGCTGTCTGCTACAAACCCACAATGCTGTTTTCTTCAGGTTTCAAAGGTGTGAAACATAGTGACCCCATAGGAATCTGCCTGTTTGATTTCAGTTCTTTTCTACCTTCTCCCCTGTGATAGGGGCTTGCTGCCCAGTCTGTTAATGATTAGGACACATCTCTGACTCAGGGGAATGTGAGTGGGATGAAGGAATTTTGCTTGCCTAGTGCTTTTTGTCCCATAAGGAGAATTAAGCATGTGTGTTCCACATGACAGAAAGCAGGTGTTTTTCTACCCTCTCTGTACTTACTTTGCCTTCCTCTGACTGTTCCAAGTCTACTTTATTTTTCTGCTTGTTTTTGTTTCACCTCTTGTGCTCCAAGAATTTGAGCAGCTCCCCATATTTGCGTCTTCCCTCCCTGTCCTGTGTCTAAGCCTCTCCTCATTTTAGATTGTACATGTCTTAACATGTTTGTGTCAGCCATCTTAAGGCATTAAGAAAAAGTGTCTCAGAATTTGTATGACTCTAGTAAACATGAAAATAACAGAGAAGTTAAGATGTTTTATGTCAATTCTTTTTTTCAGGAGTGTGGATCAGCTTTATGTTGGGGAACATTTCCCTCCCACTGCCTCCCCATTCTTTTTGCTGCTTAGTTTATTCCTTGGGACATGTGCAATGCTGGTGAAAGAAACTGGAGTCACTGTGTTTGGCGTGTGCTTGGTTTATGACTTCTTTTCCCTCTCCTACAATGGACTCAAATTGTAAGTAACTTGTTATGCTCATGGTGCTTTTCAGGTGTTTTCAGCTGTTAGTCTAAAATATGTATTATTATGATATACAGTATTGGGGGAGATGGACTTGACCTGCTGAGTTAGATGGTACACATTGGATAAATTTGGAGGGGCACACGGTTTCATTCTGTGGTTTGGGGTTTGTTTTTTGTGTTTTAATTTTTTGTCACTCTTGCTGCCTGGTAACTTCTGTTGGGTAAATCGACCAGATGTGAAGAGTTGATCCCTAAAATGCTAAATTCACCTGGCGAGACTAACATTTATTTTTAGTGTGGGAGTTCTGACTGAAGCATCAACATCTTAAAATTTCTCTGGCTTAACTCCTTCCGTTCACAATGTCTTTTTGATTATTCAGTCACAATGCTATGGATTTAGAAATACATTGTATGATGTTTAGTAGTAAAACCAGGTTTGATATTTTTTCTGTCCTTTCAGAATGGAAAAAGAGGGAAAATACCCATCCAGTTCTGGCTGGAATAATTAGCAGCTCTCAGTAGTCAGTGGAGAAAAATTAAATACTAAGTTTGTACCTCTCACCCACTTAGTGTCACAAATAACTATGCTATTTTCTATCTCCATTCAAAGTCAGAAGTCTTGTTTTATTAGAAGCTGTTTTTTATCTGTTTCTCTCTCAAAACATCCCTGGTGCAGATCTGTGAGTGAATGTAAAAGCTCACTGCTGCTGAGAATGGGAGGTCTTGCTCCTCATACCATTTCTTGTGTTTCCACTGGTGCTGCCCCACCAGTTCTGGAACCTGTCACACCCTGCATGAGCTTGTGTGTATCTGGGTTATAAAAAGGACACTGAATTTGTGTTTCTGCAGCGAATTAAATGAACAGAGCTGGCACAAGGCGAGAGCAGCGACTGCAGGGAGGAGAAGGGGAACTCTCGGGAGCATCCTGGCTTCCCTCCCTTTGTGGCCCTTTCTCTAAGCCCTAATGGGGCCAGACCACGTTTCAGACCTGCCCTCTGGCAGTAATAGCAATCAGCAGGCAGGTACAATGGATCGGCAGGGGATTCCTCCTCTTTTCACTGGATAAGTAGTTCTTAATGGTGTGACTGGTGGGCAAGTAGCCAGGGAGATTTCTGGGGCCTGACAGCCAGCTTGCTTGTTAACACTTGCATTTACACCCTGACAGGCATGTTTCAGGAGCTTCCTGGCTAAAGGGAATACAACTGTTAATTAATTGGAGGAAAATCTGTACCTTCCTCCTCCCTCCTTTCCTCAGTCTCCCCCTTCCCACAGGCCCACATTCCTCTTCAAGCTATTTTTTTTGTTTCAGTGGTGGCCAGTTGCCCAGATGTGGCACTATTTAGCTTGTAGGAATGAAGCTCTTTAGTCCAGATGTGCTGTATTTTCATACCTCCTCTGGTTGCACATGTGCATTTATCTGTTTGTGATGCTCAAGATTTTACGACTGCATTTGACTTTAAGGGGCAGCAGAAAACAAAACAGCTTTCTATGTGCTGCTGAAAACTTATCTGCTCCTTCTTCCAACCGGTACTGATTTGTTTTCTGTTTATAAGTGGTGGAGCATCATTTGTTTCCTGGAGCAAAAAATTAGGATTGACACCGCAGTGCTTCCCATCTTAACAGAGGTCCAAAGAACAGCTTGATACATGAGTGCTCATCTTCTGTTGCTGTCAAGTCTCTAGATCTAGTTAGGAACTAATAAATACTGTCCTCTCAGCACACAAAGGCTTTGTTTTGGATTAACGAAATATACTGTGTTGTGCTGATTTCATAGTCTTCAACCTTTTGATGAACGAAAGTGCGAAGAATCAAAGTCCTTAAATGCTTTTCTTTCCCCTTTCCCTTCTTTTTCTCCCTTTTCTCAGGAGGAATGGGGGCGTTCACCCGAGGCCTGCCCGGCTGCCCGTGTCCCCTCCGTGTGGCTCTCCGCTGTCGGTCCGGGAGAACGGGAAGCAGCAGCGCTTTGCTCCGCGGGGCGCCTGGAGCTCCTGCCCGCCGGCACCGCCCCGGGAGCAGCGCAGCGGGGGCCTGCCCGTGCCCAGCAGAGCCGTGTGGGCCATCTGCAGGTACTGCTCCTGCTCCATCCAGTGTGCTGCTGTGCACCTGCCTTAAAATGCCGACTCACTCTCTTTGGTTTAGCCGCTTCCATCCTGAAATTGCTGTAATTTTTCTTGTGTTGCTGCAGAGGGAAGACAGGAGAAGGTGGAAGGAGGAGGAGAATATCTGAGGACTTGTTAGTGTTTTTGTTCTCTTTGATCCTTGTATTTGTCTCTGTTTTCCCTGATGGATAGTATCATAGAATTGTTTAGGTTGGAAAAGAACTCTAAGATTATCAAGTCCAACCATTACTTCAGTGCTGTCAAGCCTGCTACTAAACCATGTTCCTAAATGCCACATCTACACATCTTTTAAATACCTTCAGTGGTGGTGACTCCACTGCTTCCCTGGGCAGTCTGTTGTTGACAAACCTTTCAGTGAAGAAAACGTTCCTAATATCCAGTTTAAAACTTCCCTGGCACATCTTGAGGCCATTTCCTCTTGTCCTGTTCCTTGCTACTTGGGAGAGACTGATGCCCACAAAAGGGGGCAGGAGGTTATCAATATAAAAAACATCTCCTGTCTTGTTCCATCATCTTGTTCCTTGTTTCTTTTACTCCTGTTTCTTCCTTTCTTCCTGCTGCTCCTTTCTTCCCACTGCTTCTTTCTTCCCTCCCTCCCTTTGTACTTTTTCCAGACACCCTCCCTCTGCCCCCGCTTTAGGGAACATCCCTTTCTCACACAAGGGGAAAGCCTCTCGTTTTCCAGCCTCTTCAGGGGAGGCTGCAGAAGCTGTGTTGGAGAGCCTGTGCACGTGGGATGGCTTCAGAGTGAGCTCCTCCATGCTGCCAATTGGCATTTGCTTTTTGGCAGCTGCCTCTTCAAGTGTTGTGAAGGATTTCTGCACATGGCAAATCAAGCCTTGCATGTACATAGCTGCTTTCTGTTTGAAAAGGGGCTCTCATGGTGGTGTAAGCTGCTCAGCTGCTTTCTTCTCAAGTGACTGACTGTGTACAACACACTTGCAATAACTTGCTGTGTGAGGGTTAGCTGTGGGATGCCCAAAGTGGAGCTGGCTTGGTCCCAGTGGCTGAGAGGGAATCGTGCCTGTGAGAGCTGTGCTGTTGACATATTATATGATATGAAGTAGGAAGGACTCAAGACAGTTTCTTTGTTAAAATATATTCTGTATTAAAAAAAATAGATCCTTGCTATAGAAGAAAAAAAAGAAAAAATGAAATTGCTGTCAAATCTGTAAGATTAATTACACAAATTTTCCTTGTAATTCACATTTGTCTGACTTGTGTAGGCCTTCTTGCATGGCAAAAGGAGGTGGGGAAAAAGCTTTAAATATTTCAGAAGCTTCAAAATTGGTGAACAGATTTGGCACAGTCATTTCAGGTATCTTATTTAGTCTACCAGATTACTAATTTGAAGCTTTTAATTAGAATAAAGTAGTAGTGCACTGATCTATACTTTTAAGTACTTGTAATGTGATCAAGTAGGTTTCTATTCAATAATAATTTATTGCATGTTTTCTTACTAGAGCTAACTGGAAAATGCAGGAAGATATAATGGAGGAATTAAGGGAATTGGTCTAATTAGCAGTAACTGGAGCTAGTTATGTAAATTCTTGGTACAGAGATATTTTTGTTCTTTATTGTCGCTTGCGCTTATCTTAAGCTATCCAGTGAATATGTGGGTTGCAGTCCCAGGAGTAAGGAATGAGTTAGTCTGGAGGAAATTGTAGGTTTTATCACCACAGTTTATTGTAATTTTGGGGAATGTTGGCATATGCTACTGAAATGAGGTAGCTAAAATCTCTTGTGGGTTTGATCCATCTCTCTGAGTTTTAAAACCTGAAAGAGGCTTGTGAGTGTATGTGCCTTGCCATATGATATAAACGGGGAAGGACAGACAGGAGCTTTCATGTCAGGCTTGTCCTTGTGTTTGTGGTAAGGCCTCAGTGCTTTCACTGTGGTGTGGTGTGTGTCCTGTTGAAAATCAGTATCAATGGCAGTCGTCACTCATTCTCTTTTTCAGGATTTGTTGAAGCCACTGAAAACCGGAATCTATTTTTTTACCTTTTTTTCTTTTTTAATTGGTTTTGGTTATGCTATGTCCTGTGTGCCTCACACTCTGCATTGCTAAATGTAGTCCAGCCCACGAACACCTCCAAGCCACCTAATCACTCTGAGGGTTTTGAGCTGTATAAATAGCTGGGGACTGCAGTCTAAGCTTCTTGGAAAACAAGACTCCACAACAGCTTGCATACTTCTGAAACTGAAATCTCTGTTTCTCTTTGGTGTCCTAGAAACTCATTTTTATTGTGTCTGCTGGTGTGGTGAGTCTCTTCCCTTGGAGTGGACAATAGACTGGAATTAATGCTGCTATTTTTCATGTATATGAATGGTTGCATGAGAGTTTTTTTTGTGGGTTATTTTTATTTATGTATTTTAATTTTTTTTGCCAGGTTACAAAAGAAGCAGGTGTACCTGGAGCTGTGCCCAACAGCATCACTTTAAATCTGTGTTGTATATATCACTTATAATCTGTGTAAGAGAGTGTGGGAGCTCACTACTCATTAGCATTGTGGGAACCAGGCCCAAAACCCTATTGGTCCAAAATCCAATGAAATCCTAAAGCCTATAGCAGGGATAAATGTGATCTGATGACTTAACTGGCAGTACTGTTGTTTCCTCTTACAGTAGCAAGGGAAGGAAGATGGAAATGCTCTACAGAATGTGGTGCATTCCAGGGATGTCTGCGCTGGCCCTAAGTTTGATAGACTATGAGGAAAAATATGTTGAGGTCATAACACATTGTCCCTGTGCAGTGTGCACGGTCAGGGTTTGAGCTGAAACAGATGTTGTCCTTCAGCATGAAGGAAAAGCAGAGGGGAGAGGTGGAAGGAAAGCGCTGGCACACACAATGTGATTTTAATTTTTTTTTTCTTTTTTGACTAATACAATAGTATAGCACATCTCTGCTTAAACATGAAATTGCTGTTCAAAAAGCAGAAGTCTCAGCAGAATTTCTGTTCCTTCTCCTGGCCACACAGTGCAATGCTGTGCCCTAGATTTGTAACTGATAGAGTTACAGAATAGTGTGACCAGTTTCCCAGATTAGGGCTTTCATATGTGCAAACTTCACCTTTTCTTGAATTTGAAACTGCCTGGGTTATAAAAGTGCGAGGAAAATGCTTTGTGTTAGATGTGGTCCAACTTCCTTAAATTTTGGTAAATTGTTCCTAGTAGCACTTACATGCCCTGGAGGTCAGTGGTGGTTGCTTTCATATGCAAAGCACAGCAGCAAAAAGCAATTCGTGTCTCTAAGAAAAGCAGTAAGGTAACCATTTATGTTGTGTGTTTTCCCCTGACCAAAATAAGGTAGAAAACGTGGATACTTGTCTCTGGCCTGGAAGTTCCTTGCCATGCAACTGTGAAATAACAATGAAGTGTTAAAGGGCTTTGCAAGCACCAGTGCAAAAGCTGGAGGAGAAATTCCAGGGCAGTTTGAGATTGTCTGTGGTGAAAATGGTCTGGGAGCCTAGCAGCCAAAATGCTTTTCTTCTTTAGGAAAGCAAAATGAGTGGTCTGGAACATTAAGCAGTAGAGCCAGCATGGGGTTTTCTCTCTCACTGGTGATGTCCTCAGGGCTGTGATTATGCAAGAAAGGATGAAGGTCCTAGTCTATGATGCTCTGAGCAAAGGTTGGTGTTGGATTGCCTGTGTGTGAGAGCGGAGAAAAGGAAGTGCTGTATTGTCACTGGCTATAGGCTGATTTCTTTTTAGTTCCTTAATTGATATTTAAACTTGAATTGGGAGTAGGACAATGCAAGTTTGCTCCAAAAGGCAAGTAGGGCCCTTGGTCCCAGGGCCTAGAGAAGGCACAGTGTGTGCTGAAAGATGGCAGATTAGGTAAGTGTCATTGCTATCCTGGGATCCGTGGGATGCTGCTTCTGTGGTGTTGCAAGGTTTTTTAATTCTAGCAGGTTAATGTTAAGGTTCTGCCATTCTTGCTATTTAGTAATCTTAAGTTATGAATGAAGTTTGGCTGCCTCTGGGGCGGTGGGGCTGCAGTGGTGGATTTGGCCTGTGCTTTATTCTTCTCTGAACTCTGTTTTTAAGATGGTTTTTCCATTGTGAGTCTGAGCAATAGCTCTCTCTACTGCTGTGTCTGTACAGTCTGTGTAGGAAATGTGAAGTGAATCTCTCTGAAGGCCACAAATTCCCCTGCAGTCAGTGACAATATTTATTGTCATGCACAGATGGTACCTGAGGCCGCCAGAAGGCTCTGCTAGAGTCTAGAAACATGTGAGATGTGGGTGCCCCTGTGCTTACAGCCTTGGATTCAGCCAAGGATTTACATGCTCTGGCCTGCAACTGTCTTCCAGAGAACCCTTGTGTAATCTTGGGAAAATAATTGCATTTCTATTCCCATGGTATGTGCTGGAAGATGAGGCACAGTAATGCATGCTGCTGTTCTACCTCCATTTGTGTGATGTCCTGGTTGTCTTCCATCCCCCTCCCAAAAAAGAAACAAAGTCAAGCATTCTCTCTTAGGCATGCTTGTGCCATTATGAGTCTTAATTTTTGAAATCTTTCAAGTGGTGTTTTAGTACAAGTAACTGAACTCAATGCTTGCAGACTGAAGTTTAGTTAAGAATAGCACTGCTTTGGTATGGTGATGACTAAGGTTGCATGCATGCAGAAAAAGACTTGTTTAGATCTCATTGTGCTGCAAAAATATTCACCCACCAGGTAAGAAAGATCTGCTTTAATTTTTGCCTTGTTGTGTGTTTTTATTGTGACAGTCTTTAATTACATTATCACATAGCTTTTTCTTTTTTTGCACAATCCCTGCTCTATTCATTGCCCAGAATGGATGGTGCTCACTTAATGAGTAACTATTTGATATTTTGTTTCTTCCTGGTCCAGAACATTGCCCCATGCCCTATTTAATTCATGTTATTCAAGTCCTGCTTTGGGACAGATTTACAACTTCTCAATAATTCCTCTGTGTACAGACTTCCAAGTGCTGGTATTTCCTAGCAGTTTGTTACTTAGGTCTGTAATGTTCTAAAGTACTTTTGGCATAGTTTCTAGATGTGTAACTTCCTTACTATTCAGAATAAGTAAAGTGAATAGCCAGAAATTTTGTAGTGGTGAACCACATGGATGTTAAGAGTTGAATTCACCTTTGTATTTACTTGATGGACATCTACTGGTTGAGCAAGCAGACTGTATACTCTATAGGAGTCAGTATTGAGAGATGAGGGACTTTTGCCTTCAGATATTTGCAGACAGAGGTGGTACAATGATACTATGTTCCCTTCCAGATTCGGAGAGGAATGAACCCTACCTAGAATGTGCAGCTTCCTCTCTCCCCAGTTTTTTGTCCTGCCTCATCTGCTGCAACCTGTCCTTATTTCTTCTCTTGTTTGCTTTTCCTTAGTCATTTAATTGCTTCCTGTCTTTGCTCCTCGGGCTTTGCCTTTTGGATCTTGCTGCCTTCCTCAAGAGTGTTAGTCTCACTCTCAAGGTCCCTCCTGTGCTCCTGTTCCCTAAGTCCTTGCCAGGCCAATTTAAGGGCCCTGATCCGTGTCCTTGTACTGCCTGTTGCATCCTCCATGTGCTCCCCACTCCTCCCATCTCTGCGGTTCAGTCTTCTGCTGTGGGAGCTTTGCCCAGTGTGGGGGCAAGGTCCCTCTGAATTCTTTCAGCTTTCAGCACTCACTTGTCTTTGCTTATCTCCTCCTCCCCTCTGCATGGGTTTCTGCTCCATGGGCTGCAAACCTCAGTTTCTTTCTGCCCTCATCTGTCCATCTTTGGGGGTTCAGCTCTCCTCTGCCCTATAGCTAACTCAGGAGTTTTCCCTGTGCTTGCCACCTGGGTTTGAGGAGGAGGGAGTGTGGAAAGCCAGGCAGAAGCCAGGAGCCTGCTCTGCTCTGGTGCTTGGGGTGGCGTGGAGCCACAGTTGATCTCACTCTTGGCTTCTTTGTGGCTGGAAAAGTAGGCACTTGTGCATGCACTTGTTTGAATAGAAGAGGGTTGGTTTTATATTTGACACCCTTTGTGGGATCTGTGTTTCAGCCACTGTTCTGGATAGCACTTTTCTTGCAGTACAGAAAAACACCTCTCTTTCTCTTACTAAGTACTTCCTAGAAGGAAGAGGAAAGTAAATAATTTCTCCTGGACTATTTATATGTGACAGTACCAAGAGATCCTGTTTATTTCAGTAAGCAGCAAATAAACTAAGTAATTTTTCTTCATGTACATTGAATGTCAGAAAAATGGACAAGACTGAATCTGATGTTATTTTTCTTAGCTGATGGTGACTTAACATGTTCTAGCTTTTTTGTGGTTTCTTTTTTCTTTCTAGAGAAGATTATTTAATCTTTGAAAGATTCTATAGACCTTGATTTAGTTCATGAAAATCTATTTTTGTGGAAACTGTGCTTGGAGACAAAGAATGGTGCTGCGCAAAACAGAATCAGGAGGAAAAGTTAATGACTGGTTTTGGTGGTGTTGGGTTTCTTTTTTCCCATCTTCTGAAAGATGCTGATCGCTCATTCGTGTGCAGAGGGAGAAGGTTATTTTCTCTCATTAATAGGAATTGCATTTAAGCCCTGCAGTTGCAGTCACTTCATTGTGTGTCAGCCTCTTCTGTTCCCTGTGTTGCTAATTGGAAATCCCCAATTTGTAGGTGCAGCTTGTGTGTCCCAGAGCTGGCTCACAGGAGTCTCTGTTCATTCCCTTTACTTCACAGGACTGCCTTTCTATTCACCGTTCATGGCAGTCTCATTAAACTAGTGTTTGAAACAGCAGCGTGCCCGTGTTCATTGGTTTTCTCTGAAAGCCCTGTAAACCAGTATCAAAGAATTAACAGTGGCTGAGAAACAGGAACAAACCCTAATGGCTTGCCAAGTCATTTTCCTTGCAGTAAATCTCGGTTTGTTTGGCACAGCAGTGTTTCAGTACTTCAGTCACCCAGGAAATAAAAAAAGAACAAACCCAACCGCAACACCTGAAGATTGATGATACTGAGATTATTGCAGGTATTTCCCTGGATAGCAAATCTAATTGAACAATTTCTCTCTTGCACTTTGACTTCCAGGCACATTTTTTGACATCTTTGTGGAAACTTTTAGGCTGTTCTCAGGAGTAAAGGACTCAGCTGTAACTACCTACCTCATTAATGACTGGTGCTTTCCAAGCTCCAAGTTCCAAGTCTCCTCTGTGAACGTGGTAATGGCAGCGTGTAGTAAGGGAGGGACAGCAGACTCCCAGGACTAAGTTACTTGGATTTAAGTGTTCACAGACTGATAATTTGCTCAAAACCACAAGGACACCAATCTCATCAAGTGCGACTTTAGGTGGATGGTTTTGGTTGTGTGATAAGTGTTACTTTGATTTTTTTTTAATTTGAAGTAGCTGTTGAGATTTAATATTTTCATTTAAAAAGTCTAAAAAAAAAGTATGCTAGCATGCTTCTCCCATCCTCCCTGTATGCTTTCCAAGATGAACAGATTCTTCCCTGACTAGAAACTTAATCTTCAACTTAATCTAAAGTAGAGCAATAAATCCTCTTTCGCATTTTTAATGCAGTTATCCCAATATTCTTTTCCAATGAGTACATTAGAAACCTTAATCTTCTACTTGGCTTGGAAGTGCTGGAACACACTTTTCTCTCTTGATCTTTGAAATGCAGATTTTTTTGTTTCTATTCTTTTAAGCAATTTCCAGAATGGGAATATCCAGGAAACTGCAGTGCAGAAGGGACTCTTGTAAATGCATTCCACATTCCCAAACATCCGTGCTAAAATTCAGATATTGGCCAAAGTAAGCCGTGAAAGGCAAGGTTTGTGCTTGGGCTGTTGGAATGTTGCTGTCGAGTGTTTGCTTTCCAGGTCTGACAGGTCCCGCAGCATCTGGTGACAGCCTGCTTTGCCTTATGAATCCTCATCGCCTGCCATGACTGATCATGGAGTGGTTTAAATGATAATCTTCCACTGGAATATGCTGTGATGGTTGTTTTGATTTTTTTTAACCTCCTTTCTAAAAGTTAGGTTTGGTTGTGTTAAGAAAGACTGAAGGTTCTTTTGCCATGTGGGTAATGCAGTTGTTCCCTCTGTTTAAAGCTTTGATTGGCAGCATGTTTGCTGTAGATCCTCTGCTCAGGCTGGGGGCTGAAGTCTGCTCAGCCCTTTTTCTCCTTTTGTGACCTGTGAAATCCCTTGGTTTTTCAAGTCAGCTCTGGCATAAGGAAATATTAAACATAAAATTATTGCTTTGAAACTAAACTATGGTTGCACTTTGGTTGTGCATAAAAAATACGGCATAAAGTACAGTTCCATTTAACCTGTGAAAGATGCCAACAAACCCTCTGGATGTTCTTCCAAAGAGGAAAATCAGCAGGAAGAGCTTGACAAGAAAATTTTCCACCGATTGTTTAAAATAAAATTCAGGGAAAGAGTAATTATCAGTTAGAGGTGGAAGGGAGATGGAACATTACCTTTATATCCTTCCCATAAAACACAGCTTTATCCCCTTACACCCCACTGTTACACATACAGTTCCTTCAAGACCATGCTAGGAATTTCTGTGGAGACCAGGATGGTGTAAAATGATGGCCTTGGGTTCTCTTGGAATATTTTGGTATTAGCTGATTTAATTGCATTTACCATAATCTCTGTCTAATCTCATGACAGCAGCTTGTATCACTGCACCTGTGAGTTATCTGTAAAAGTTTGAAGCAGAGATGTTTCTTTTGTGTGCTGGTAGTAAACTCAATTAATTTGTTGCTCTTCTCCCTCTTCTCCCCTGTTCTCTCCACTGTTAATTATGTCACGCATTCATTTCAGCAAATGAATTGCTTACAATACAAATGTTTTTGGTAAAAGCATCAGCAATTTTCATTTTAGAAAGCTGTCACCTGGTCTGTGGTCTAAATGGCTGCTAATGCTGGTCTTTCTAATCAATCTGTTCTGATCAGCATTTTTTGCTGATGTTGGCTGGCATCCTGTGGATTCACTGTCATGACCCTGCCTGTGGTCCTGAATGGTATCTCTCACTATGGAAATTACTCACTATGGAAAATAAAATTCCTTCATTCATTGCCCATACACACTTTTGGAGATGATGGATAGCTTTCCACCCAGAAGACATTTGTTCATGCATTTGGTCTAGTGCTATGCATTAATATAAATAGAGGAATTTTTGCATGCTATTTCTTCAAGGGGGAAAAAAAACAACAAAGAATTCCTTTTTTACTTTAAGTTAGGATTTGTCTGTTGAAGTCCTATCAGTATGTTTAACGTAACAGAAGAACATGGTGGGAACACCATATCGAAGCAGTGATCCGTCTAGCTCTGTGTTCTGACTGTGGTCATTACTAGATGCTTACAGAGAAGAAAAGAATGGGAACGGGGCCAGGACAGGGTTATCTTTCCTTACTGTGGCTGCTGAACATGTGCCAGGCATTGCTTTGGAATCCAAGGCCCTGGATGCTGTATCTAGAGCACTGTGTTTAAGACTCTCTGTGGACCTGTTCTCTGTGGAGTTGCCTAATTTCCTTTTTAGAACCCTTCTCTCCTCTGACTTTGAGGGCCTCTTGTTGCTGTGAGTTCTGTGATTTTAATTACACTCCATATAAAGGAATCTTTTTGTTTGCTTGAAACCTGATAATTTCATTGGGAGCCCTTTGACTTTGTGTGATAAGAAGTAGAAAGTAATTCTGCTGGTTCCCTTCCTCAGGCCCTTCATAATTTTATAGTATCTCTGTACTCCCTTCCCAGGGTGGAGAGCCCTCTTCTCTTGACTCTCCCCTCACGCAGACACCATTCCATGTGTCTGATGAGCTTTATTACCCTTCCCTGTACCTCTTTGATCTCTGTTAGCTCCTTTGGGAAATGGCCAGAGGAAGGGAAGGACTGAGAATATCACACAGTACTCCAGATGCTGGGACTTGGATTTTTCTTCATTGTATTATTCTGTTTTTCACAAGCTGCATTTTTTTGTGTGTGTGCTGATTTATGGCATCACTTTTTTCTTTATTGTTTATTCTTTTGTTTTGACTGGAGTCTGTTTAGGTAATACGTACAGTAAAAACCAGAATGGAAAAATCTGAGTATATTTTATTACTGTGTTTTCTATTGTGTATACTGGCTTTGGCTGCATCTGCCTGGCCTGTTCCCTGTTACAAGGGAAAGGCTGCAGTGAGATGCTGAACTAAGCTAAGATGAGCCAGGCTGATTTGGAGCCAGAGATGACACCATCGAGGGCTGTAGCCGCGGTATCTGGGTCTCAGTTACCTAGATGTGGGTTTACAATATATCCTTCCCCTCTTAATTGCTGTTTGGGGATCAGTAATGTCGCAAAGAAACCTTGGGCAAGGCTTGTGGGCTGAGTAGAGGGGCATAATTGCCTTGTGTCTATTCTTTATCAGTCAGGGAGAAGCGTTACCTCTCTAAACCAAAGGGCAGAAAGTTTGAGCATTTGCCCAAATTCACAAACATAAAATCTGACATAATTCAGAGACTTAACCCAGGGTTTCCCAAATCTTAAGCAGATCTACCTCAACAAAAGTCCTCCTTCCAGTAAATTGACAATTTCTTTCTTAAAATTTGCTGAAAGGATAAAGCCCCCTATCATCCTCTGCTTTCTTGGGAGCTGAAAGCTTCAGCATTTGTCACTTTTGAGTACTAAGATGTAGACAGTACAAACCATGAGAGCTGCTGTCCCAGGGCTTTCATGTCACTATTTGTTGCATTATTTACTTTGATCTGATTTGGCCTCTTGACTCCATCAAAAGCGCCTTTCAATGTGAATTAATTAAGGGAACTGTGTTTTCTTCTTTCAATTGCCTTTAAAAGAGAAATGTTCACAGGTGGCGTTAAGGAAGGAGAGAAGTGGGTTTTCCTCTGCACAAGATGTGCCTTTGTCATGGACCAAAGGCTTTCTCTGCCTTCCCTTACACTTTGGGAGCCTGGTGTTTTTATGGGTTGAAGGGAGTTCAGTCTTTTTCCTGGGAGTTTGGAAATGCCAGAACCAAATGAGACCCCCTCAGTGGCCTACCAGCCCAAATGAGCCGCTTTCTCATAACGATGATGACTTTAATATTGCAGCAGAACACTCAGTTAATTATGAGGTGTGAATAAGGAATATGTTTCACAGTGCCTTGGCAATTTTCTGAGTTCACTGATCCATAAACAAGATTATTCCCTAATAGTCCTTCATCTCTGCCATTATTGCACAAGGATATTCCACTTTAAATTAAATTAAAAATTATCATCGTTAAAGTTAGTTGAGCCATGGCTAATCTTTTGAGAAGGTTTCCAGGATTAACTATTTTAGATTTGCTCAGTTATTGAGGAAGAGACAATTTTTTGTCATTCTTCCTGTCCTCTTTTTGTAAAGACCACACTGTAGCAACCCTCTGCTGGGAAATGGGAATTAGATCAGTTTTTCTTTCTTTCTTTTCAAAGTCCTTGACACTTCAGGCAGCTGCTGTTTTAGTGGGGAAGTGCTTCTTCAAGGTACATGGTAGTTTTTTTACAGTTCTTTCAGTTTTTGCTAACCCAAGAGCAAGGGACTAAATTTGATTCCTGACTGCCAGCTGTCCAGCCCAGCTCTGTCTGTGGCTTCAGCCTGTTTGTGTGGGATGGAAACGACACAGGCTGTTGGTGCAGAACTGTCACACAGTTTGTGATCTCCCTGGGTTATGCAGAGCTGTGACTCCTTGAAGTAATTTTTACCATTACTTGAGTCTCATTGTAGATTTTTAAGGTCAAGAGGGACCATTTATGATCACTTAATCTAAATTAGAGCATGGTGCAAGAGACAGATATCCATGAAGAATTACTGCAGGAAGCCTGCATTTCTCTGTGAGCTGTGTCACACACACATCTGTCAGCAGCCCTGACTTTAAGGACTTGATGTGAGGGAGTATTTGAAATGATCCTTGGTGGATGGTTGCAGCAGTATGCTATTCTCACCGTTAAAAATGTCCCTATTTCTAGACTGATCTATCCAATTTCAACTGCCAAGCACTGCATCTCATTATGTCTTTTTCCAGTAGATTAAACAGGACTCTTCTTGCTGAAAGTTTTGCAGTGTGTGATTGTTGTTTTATCATTCTTCCAGACAGATGAAAGGCTGGGCTTCCTCTGGGTACATCTACTCAGCAGTTGCAGTTGTGATGCAGTTTACATATTTGGATTGGAACAAGTCTCACATTAGATAGTTGGGTCCTGCTAATAATATGTCTGGCATGGAATCAGAGTGGGTGAAGCAAGTTTTCTAAGCATTTGCCAATCTTTGTTTGTTTTTTAAATTTTTTTTCCTTTGGATGCCATGTTAAACTACTTGAAAGCACTAAAATACAGTTATGTTTTGCAAGCGCAAAATTGACATATTGTAAAAGCTATGCTGAGTAAAACCAACTAGATTAGAGTAAAATTAGTGTATCTTTGATAATAAATCCCTGTGGAGCAAGAACAAGCTCTTCCCATGTGCTCGTTGTGTTTTTAGCACAACAGTGTTTAATTCTTAATTGGAAAATTAGTTATATGAGGAGGTGCACTTAATCTTGCATCTGCACACACAGATGACATTTGGATGGTGTGCTGCTCTCGATCTTAGGAGCACTGTCACGCATCAGCAAACGCAAGTGCTGGAAGCCTGGAGTTGACATTTTGTCTGGAAGGGCTGTGAGTGAACATGTGGTCTTTGAAATGCTGCACTGAGCCCCTGCTCACAGTGGTAAAGTTGGAGAGAAGGGAATGGAGAAAGTTTGGAAAGATTGTCCCTTTTAACACAAGATTGTCCCTCACAATATAGTTTCTAGCAGGTTTTACATTGAATTTACTTTTAGAAACCAGAAAATATATAGATTGATACCTTTATTTCATATCCAATATGTTTTATAATCAGGGAGCATAATTTCAGAGGGGAAAAATGCCTTCTGCTGAGTTGCTGATGGCCTTACCTAGAGTGTGTAGGGAGCTGTCAGGAAAGCAGGGATGTCAGGTGTTGACCTACAGAGATGATGCTTCATTTGTGAGATTCAGTTAGATTAAAGTGCAAAGTAATATGAATAATTTGGCTTTAGATTCAGTATATAAGAATGCATAAGACCAGAATATCTGCATTGTGCCTTTATAGCAGCTGAGACTGTGACCCAGCTGTCAGACTACTCTATGGTTACCATTATCTTGTACATGACAACTTTTCATATTCTCATATTTGATTTTTTTTTAAGCATCTGTCATTACCTCTCCAGAAACCCCTTACAAATTAGAGGCGCATCTTGCGTAACTGAAGAGCAATTATTGTTCCATTACCAAGTAATGAAGTGCACACTTGTATGAAAAGAACGATGACTCAAGATTTGATAAAGTTCAGTAAGATTCTTAAGATAATTTCTGAAAGTGTTTTCTGCCTTTAAAGCTTATATTTTAGTAGGTGACAGATTTTATATCTTATTTTACTTAAAAATGTATTAAGGAAGAAAAAACATAATGTGAGAGCTTGAAAAAGGGGTCTGTTTTCAGATCAAACTCAAGGCAGATATTTTGACAAAAGATGTCTCACTGCCATGGGAGGACATGAGAGTGTGTGATTACTGATGTTGATTTAGTCTGGTGATTCGGTATGTTCTTGTCCCCCTGGTAATTCTGTCAGGACATGAAGGAAACTTCAGAGAAGGCGGGAGTTCTGGGAATTCAGTATGGCATGGTCATCCCCCAAGTTATGTATGATGACAACTTTAGTTTTCATAGAATCGTTAAGGTTGAGAAAGACCCTCAAGATCATGGAGTCCAACCATTAATCCAACACCACCATATTCATCACTAAACTATAGCCCCAAAGTGTTTTTGAACGCTTCTGGGCAGTCTGTTCCAATGCCTGACCACACTTTCAGTGAAGAAATTTTTCCTAATATTCAATATAAACCTTCTCTGGAGCAACTTGAGGGCATTTCCTGTTGTCTTATCACTTGTTGCTTGGGAGAAGAGACCGACCCCCAGCTCAATACAGCCTGCTCTCAGTACTGCAGGGCTTTTTGTCACCCATGGGCAGGACCCAGCACTTGGACTTGTTGCATCTTACACAGTTGGCCTCAGCCCATTGATCCAGCCTGTCCTGATCCCTCTGCAGAGCCTTCCTGCCCTCGTAGATCGTAGCTTGGTGTTGTCTGTAAACTCACAGAGGGAGCACTCAATCCCCTTGTCCAGATCATTGATAAAGGTGTTAAACAGAGCTGACCCCAACACTGAGCTCTGGGAACACCAGCAGTGACCAGTCCCCAGCTGGATATGACTCCATTCACCACCACACTCTGGGCCTGGCCATCAGCCAGATTTTTACCCCAGGAACACTGCATCTGTCCAAACCATAGGCTGCCAGTAACTCCAGAGAAGTGCCCTGGGGACACAATGTCAAAGGATTTAGCAAAGCCTTTTCAACTGGATAATGTTGCAGGGCTCTTGAGGGACTCCAGATGGTACTTCCAGGGCCTGCTTTTGAGATGTGGGATTCCCTGCGCAATCACTTGCAGGGTAATGCTCTCTGCCAGTTAGGAATTGTCTTCTCTTGGGCACCCCAAACACTAAAGTACTTAAGCAGGAAATTATTTTGAATGTTTGGGTCCTTAGGTTTAATGCTTTTTTGAGTAGAGCTTAGTGTGATGATCACAATCTGCTAATCCCTCTAGCAGAGTCCCCCAGTAAGTGGGACACATAATCATGGTGATTACTGGGTCATTGCAGCAGAACAGCTGGTGTAGATTGCTGTAGTTCTGTTCCTGTTCAGCACAGATGAGGCTTCCACATCTTCAGTATCCTCATGGTAAGGCTGCAAGCTTAGGAAAGGGAATGGTTGGCAGTGCAGATCTCACTGATCTGAACCTGCCTCTTGAGATTCTTCTCACCTTCTTAAACTAGGCTTGGTGAATTTTACATCACTGATTTTAAAGGCCTTTTCCAATCAGTTAATGCTAATTTTCTTGGACTGCTTCTCTGATGAGACTTGCTGTGGCTTTAGCAAGAAGGGAGATATACTCTCTGATTTAGTAAAAGAAAAAAAGCCCCAGACCTAAGGAAAATAACATGATCCAGATGATAATCTGCAAATGGTCACTTTTGTCAAACGAACATCAGGTGATAAGGGACTATTTGGCTTATCAGACCTCTTATTATGCATGGCCAGTTATGTAATTCCTTTCACAGACTAGCTCAGTGCTCTGTGTGTCCAGTTGGATTGTCTCCAAGGCTCCCCTTGGAAGGCTATTTGTTTGACAAGCTTGCCTGGAAAGCTTTCTTTTCCTTGCCTAAAGGCCTCAATAGCCATTTTTTGCCCACTTAATCCTTGTGTTTGTGCATCTCTCTTATCCTCCTTTCTTTTCCTGCCTGTGTCTTAATGTGTGGGCACACAGAACTACAGAGAATGTGGAGGAACAAAACCGGGGTTGAAGTCTGAGAATCCAGCAGCAACTGTTTATGTCCTAAGTGTTTCTGGGGAGGGGACACAGGACTGGCATTTCTTGTTACTAAATAATGTACTAACCTTCTTACTGGCTTTGCCTAGGCAGGTTTTGTGCAGTGACAATGGCTGAGATTCTCCAGAGAAGTTGCCTTTGCTTTTGCCAAAGAGAAGTGTATGTTATGAGTGCTTGTTTTCATTTTTATTTATGTCCCTTGGTCAAGTGCCATGAGAATCTCAGCAGTTTCAGAAACTTAAGCTTTTCATTCTGACTCACAACCATTTTGAGAAAGCACAGAACAGAAAACATCAGCAAATGGAAATGTTTGGGATGAAAAAAATGCCATCAGGATCCCCATCAGATATGTTTAAGTTAATTTCATAGGTGAGTGAAGCACTAGAGAGAGCCTCCTGCTTCTTCTTGGTAACTGCCATGCAGGAAAAATGAAGTTGAACTATTTTGTGTAGTGGCTCATGCTTATGCCTTGTTCTACACAAGTGCAAAACGTATCTAGGTGAGATGAGAACTGAAACTTAACACTGGACAAAAATATAAATATCAATACTTTCCCCACTTGAAGAATAATGTCAATACTTTCCCCACTTCCTCAAGTGAAGAAACTTGCTGCTTCTTATTTTTTTCTGGACTCCCAGAGGCTTTAGTTCTCATTCTGTCCTTTTGGGGGCCTTTTGGAGACCCCAGCTCCCTTTCCATGAGTGTGTTAGATAGGCTTCCTTTGCCATGCCTATGGGGTGCTGCTTACCTGTTATGTCAGAGTCTGAAGGACTGTGAAAATGATTTAGCCTGTAAGCAGAGATAACAAAATCATAGTTTAAGAAAAGAATGATTATCTTTCCTTTCCTGGTAGCCTACTTCTGTGTCCCAGAGGGTTGTCTTCCCAGAGAGACATCTGCCTTTTCTTCTGTCTTTGCTATGGATTTTTATCCACGAAGTCCCATAGAAAGATTGCCTGTTACTGGACAAGAGTGATTTGCTCCTTTTTGTCTGGACAGTCTGAAAGGGATGCTCAATCTCCAGGAGAAGGGTGTTCAAGGGTGTTCACTTCTTTCATCTCTCTCCCCCTTGGAAGATGCATAGACACAGTCATCCCCACGCTCAGCCCAGCCCCAGGACTGACTGACTTTTCTTCAGCCATGAGGTGAAGCTGGGGTCTTTCCTTGGCTGCTGCTGGCCTCCATGGATGTGTGAGACAATACAGCAGCTGCTGTTGGATGGGCTGGAGTTCAGGGTGCTGCAGGGTGAGGGACGTCCTCTGTGGACTGGGTTGTTCTGTCTGTCAGCTGCCGAGCATCAGCTTCAGGCCAGTGGCTCTGCAGCTCTAAGAGGAACCCATCACTCAGCAATGGTACCAACTCCTTTTTAGCTGAAGGAAAAAAGCCAGAGAGGAAATAACTTGGAGCTGCATATATTAGTGGTCTGAAGTGTTTCTGGATCAGAGGAGACAAAATAAACTTTCTGCCTGGGCTTGGATGTGTGGTGCTCGGCTCCCTCACCATGTTCTGACAGCAGAGTGATACGAAGGCATTTGACACCTTCCAGTATTGGCATCAGGAAGAGACTTGGTCGTCTTAACACCTCCTAGCAGTTGGGTAAGTAATTTCCTGAGAGCAGAGGAAGGAATGTTGTTCTTCCCTCTCCCTGGCAGGCTTTGGGAGTCGAATTCCTTTGTTTTGGAAACAAATTTGATCTGAAAATATTCTTTTCTGTAACAAAAATAGACTCTGTGGTACAGTCTCTCGACCTGGTGTGAAGACTAAACACTTCTGTTGCAAGGAGGAGCTTTTGGTGTCAGGCTGTAGATGATTTCATGCATGGATGCCACACTGTCTGCTCTCAGTAACAGCCATGGTGTCAGTTGTGTACTGAGGTCCAAAGAGCTGAAAATGTACAAGTGTGAGGGGTTGCAGATTTCTTCTTTACTCTTCTGGTGTTCTGGTTCAGTAAAATGTATTATATGTTAAACAAAACCCAAGGAGCTCTGCTCCCCACTTTCACCTGCTTTATTCCTCCTTCCTGCCCACATGCTGTGGTGGCTCAAGTGGATAGAACCTTTGCTTAGGATGTATGCCAGCCTTCTGGATAGAAAATCACAATGTTCCCTGACCTGCTGCCTTCAGGAAAGCATTGTCGTTCTGCTGAACTCATAGCTTTGCAGGCTGTCTTTTCTGCCTGCAGGAGTACTGAGCAGTGACCAAGAACCTGCTTTTGGGGTTTTCTTTAAGGGAAATGACAATTACAAAAGCAGCAAATTATGTCTGATGTGAACAAGCCCCTTTATTTTTCTTTCTAGCCCTGCCATAGTGGTAAGGATGTATTAAGAGCTTTCCTAACCTTAGTTCACTTTGATGGGATGGTGCTGGTGTATTATGAAGTAATGAGTGTGTAAAATTAAGTAGAAATGGAATTGTCCCTTTAATTCTACTTTTCTTTTGTCCACAAATTTGTTAAGCAAATGGATGTGTATTTATGGATTAGGTACTATATTCCCAGAAGATACTGAGAAATGAATACACACAGGCCATGTTGCAAATTGCATTTAAATAGCTATTGCCTTATTTTGTGGTGGGAAATCGTGCTGCAGAGAGGAATAATGGCTGCGTGATAAATCTCAAAAGAAGTGCAGATGAGATGTCCTTGTAATGAGAGATGATAATTAGCAACTGCTTTGTTTGGGATGGTGTGGATGGTATATTTGGATGCAGCAATTGTGTAGGTGTGGTGAGAAAGCAGAGGAGGGCCAGGAGTAAGGAAACCGACTCTTGAATCACCATTTTCAATCTCAACCAACTCAATGTTGTGTAATAGGAGCACAGTCTAGCAAAAGCACTGCCAAGAGATAAAATGCTGGGTTTGACTCTTCCTCCTGCACTTCTCTGCCCTCCCAGCATCCTCTCTGCTGTTCTCTGCAGCATACTTTCTCTGAAATGGTTGGTATGTTGTCAAATCTTTTTGTCTCTTTTTTTGGTGGTGAAGTTTTCCTTGCTGTGAAATAAAAGATCCTGCCTTACTCCCTTCTTGCTGTGTGAGTTTTAATTAATGTTTTTGCAAAGCATGTTAAGATCCTTGAATAGCAGTGTGTTTTTGGCAGTGGTTCAGTCTCCTGGAGAAAAGTGTATGCCTTGGAGTCTAGGAAAAAAAATAATCTAACAGGTTTTTAGTTTTAGAAAAAGACAGGTAAAAACCCCAAACTTGGTGGGGTAAAAACCCCTGCTTTTCTTCAACTCACATAATCAGAAACTTTAGTCTCATAAAAGCATTTTTTTTTTTTAAGTAAGTGGAGTCAGGTGTCTTTCTTCCTGAAGATGGGAGTCATCCCTATTGCAATCTTAGGAGCAATGTTCATATTGCACTAGTTTATTTTCAAACCAGTATTTCCTTACACAGCCTTCCCATTCTCTATTCTCATGATAGGAATTAAAAGGATACTTTGAAATGTGTCAGCTGGTCTCTTAAAAGATGGAGCACATCTTTTTTTTAAGCAGTTGAAGGAATGGAAACCACAAAACCTTCTGGATTGCTTTCAGTCCACAGTAGGGTAAAGATGCTGAGTGTGTCCCATATAAGCTATGCTAGATCAGGCTGACTGGGGAAGCCCTTTTTCCCAGTCTCCATTGTGAATGCTTTGAAGCAGGTCCCTGTTTCAGGTTGTTACCCTGTTTCAGTCCTGTGATGTAAATCGACAGCAGGACAAAACCGGAGAAGGGGTCACTTCTTCTCGGTGTTGACACAAACGTAAGAAAAATGTTTGCAGTGTTTGGGGATTTTTTTGGCATGGTTGACTTGGTTACAAAATGCACTTATGGAAACCAGTGTTAGGAATGTTGGGAGTCACATCTGTGGTTCCTATAAAATGGTTGGCTTCATCATGGGAACAGTTCTGCATTTTCCACATGCTTGCTTTTAAAAGTGTCCATGAAGCAGCTTGAGGACATCTGGGAGGCTGGATAACTGGTGCTTCTGGAAATTGCAGGGAAGCCATGTGGGATGAAAAACTGCTTGTTACAAAACGTTTACTTGCTGGTGAAGTGCGTTGTACCTGGATGTTCCTGGAGAGCCCTTGGATAGGTAGTGTGGTAGACTGTGGGCTGGACAGCTTGCCTACATACACAGAGACAGAGGTGACAGTTACCAAAATTTGTGTCTTTGAGGAGAAGCCCTGCAGTGCAGCTTATGCTGAACTTGGCAGTGGTTGAGGGCTGGATGCTCTAGAGGGATTCAGGGGCTGTGGGGCAGCTGGGTGCTCCCCCTCACACCTGAGACGTGGTCCCAAAGAGCCTGCCCAAGTTCTGCATCTTGGGAACTGTTTGGTCCCTGGGTTTTGGCTGAAGCAGATGGCTGAGGTGTGATAGCATTGACACAGACAAGCTGCAGGCTATAAAACGAGTATCTCCACCTTGTTTTTCCAGAGCTGCCTCTGCCAAAGTGCTGTAAGACAGGCTGGCACTTAGGATTCTGGATAAGCTCTCCTCTGGCCTTCTCATTATTGATTTTAAACATGTGTTGCCATATCAACATTATTTGTAGTCATTTTTTTCACTGTCAAAAGGCAGCCTATGTGCTGAAATTGTGAGATGACAGAAGTTTTTCCTTTTATGAATCTCTTTGACTGACCCACAGAGCAGCAAAGGGAAAGCTAGCCCTGTGCTTTTTGAGGCTCAGCAACATATTTTTCCATCAAAACCGGTATCAGCTGCTGTGAGTTCAAAGGCGGGTGTGCCAGAAAGGTGAAGGTTTCTTGCACTCTTGTGCACAAGAAATACCAGATCCAAAAGGTGTTTTTCTCTAGTCACCACTCTAATTATTTTTGTCAAGGCTGAGCTGCATCTGGACAGTGTGGGGTTTGGGGGAACAGAGTCCACAGGAGATGAGCTCTCTGCTGCTGATGGAGAGAAAGAGGGTCCCCAGAAGATGAACTCAGAGGGGTGGATGGCTCTGCATCCTCCCCATTCACTGCTGGCAGAAAAGGGTGCATGCGGTGCCCATTTCCCTTGACTAAAGTCAGCCTTTCTGAACGCCCCCTCTGCTGCCACTGTTCTTTCAGGGGTTTCAAACAGCTTTCACCAGGATTTTAGTGTGTGACTTGGGGTGCTTAGTTTTGAGAGAGTAGATTGATCTGTCAGATTCCCAGTGAGTGCTGTCTGAGGCAGAGCAGAGAGGGCAGGAGAGGGAGCATCCCCTCCTGGGTGGAGGGTGATGATCCTGAGCAGTGATGTGCTCACAGGAGCATTGTAAATCCTGAATGCTGGCTTGGTCAGTGCCAGGAATGCTGGCAGGACACTGATGGATAGCACCTGGTGGGGTTGTCTCATTCTTCATCAAGTGCTGGCTCTCTACCAAGAGTTGTTCTAAAAAATAATCATAAAGAAGGGGAAAGAAGTTATGGTTCCTGGTGTGAAGTCAGCAAGAACCAGCTGTTGACAGAACTGAGAGTGGAATAGGGGTCTGTAGGGTTTTGATTTCCTTTACCATAACTTGCTGGATGCTGATACTATTTTTATCAGATCTGGCCATGCAGAGTCAGGAAGACAGATCAGCAAGAGAGAAAGAGAAATGGAAATAAATGAGCTGTCTGGCACATTTGATTTTTAAAGTGAGCTTGTGTGCGACTGGGAGACGGTTGGCTGAGGCGGGGTGTGATATGGTACAACACAGTCCCTCTTCTGCAGATATTACTGGAGGGGCAGACATGGGATCCTGATCCATGTTGGCGTCAGGGCCAACCCCACAGTTGGCTGTCAGCCTTGCTCTGTGCCCAGGGACAGGCATGGAGGGCAAGGAACCAAAGCAGAGGGTGGCCTGCTGACCTTGGAGGAAGGAGGGAACATGACCAAACTCCTGCGACTCCCAGCAGGATGAAAGCTAATTTATTAGATTCATCCCAATGGAAAACAAAACAAAACAAACACCTGGACATCCTAGAAGGCTTTGCTTAAATGACACTGGTTTTTATTAGCCCTAACCATCTGCAAACCCCCCTCCCTCCCCAAAATGCAAAATGGAAGAGGAAAGAAATGATTTCCGAGTGAATGACATGTTTTGTTTCTATTTTGGACATTTTCTAAATAAGAAATGTAGAAAAAGAACTAGATTCAGTAACAGTCACACTTCTCCCAGGGGTGGAATAGAAAAAGAAAGCTGTTAAAATGTTCTTGTTCCCACCAGCCTGGGTTGCTGAAGGCTGGTCAGTGCAACTTCATGTATTTTTCTTGTGGAGCTTAAGAAAGTGCAATGTGGGGCTGGCAAATCTATTTGCATATCTGGCTTGAAATAACTGAAGAGTTTCAACTGAAACAAACACTTCTTTCCTCTTCAGGCATTTTAGATATGTCACTGCTTCCCTGCAAAACCATCTGTATGGCATATACAATAGCTAAGCTCATGTAATAATATAGGAAAACCAAACAAAGGAGGCAAAGAATTAGCTCCTGTTCTCTTTGGGTATATCTGAGAATTGCTGGTACTTCCCTCGAAGCAAAAGTTACCTTTTGGACTAGGACAGAGTTGGGTCAGTTCAGCACTTTACTGGGGAAATACAAATTTATACCTGAGTGTTTGCCTGCTGGTCAGTGGAGTTCAGGGTGGTCAGGGAGCTCAGTGTTGTTGTCTGGTCCCTCACTCTATTTTGCTCATTTGTGTATGGGTATTCCTTAATCCGTATCTGCAAATTGATGCAGTAACCTTCTTTCTCCCCCTGTACTCTTCCTTCCTCCCCCTGTTCTCATCTCTACATAAAATGCTTGAGAATAAATTGGTAACTCTGCTTCATGGGGTACCTACAGCACTCATGGCTGACCTTCAGAAATTTTCCTTTTTTTCCCCCTTTCAATATGTTTGTAGGGAAGCCAAAGCATTTAAACCAGCTGGAAGATCCCTGAACTGCTACAGTTCTATAATGTTCTATAATCATTTCCCTCCCAGCTTATAAAACTGGCTCTCTGTAGTTTACTGCCAGGCCCTTTCATTGCAGAGTGAAATAATAAAGGTCTCTGAGGACTGTGTGCTTCTCAACTCTCTGAGAGATCGATTGGATCAATTTGCCTCTGTGTGTTTCGATGTCTCTGTCCTAATTCTGGAGACAGCTGCTCTGGTGTGCTGTCAGGTGGCTGTTTGCAAAGGGAGGGACTCCTGGATCTGCTCAGGGCTCTAAAACAAGATCACTAGGGTTAAAAAACCCTCAATAACCAAAAAAAAAGGGAGCAGGGCTTTATTGCTCTGTAATAGGTACTGTTGAAATGGGCAGAGCTTTTCTTTGTCCCTGAGGTGAGCAGCCCATGAAGTAATGCAGCACATATGGTTTCGGCAAGAGTTTAAATTCATGCTGACGATTTATAGTGATTTTTGTAATGTGAGTTTTATTAAGTTGCCTGAAGCACAATATGTTCATCAAGGCTTTGCCTTGTTTCGCTCCATCCGTCTTGTAAAGTCCGTTTCTTTCTGGCTCTTGTGAAAAGTGCCCTTTTGTGTCTTCTCCATCATAGCCCTGAGCTATCAGTTTGAGGAAACGAAACTGAAGCAGATAAAATAGCTTTGCTCAAGCAAAGTGCACTTGGGTGAGCTGGTGCTTTCTGGAGGAAGCTTTGACTGGCAGCAGCCACTTAGGTAAACTCCACTCCACTCCACTGCTTCTCTGTTCCTTGGGAAACACTGCAGCAACCTCCTGCCCTGAGACATATTTTGGAGAAGAGCCCTTTTGCTTGAGTATAAATAATGCATATACCTGTAACCTGGAAGCTTTTTCAATGACTTACAAACATCAAGTCTGTATTGACATTTCCCATTTTTTAATTATGTTTTCAAAATTTTACCTTGGTTTTTACTCCCCAGTTCAGCTTCCCATGATTTGTTTTTGTCTGGCTTGTAGGTATATTGGATCCTTTACTTGTTTAATTGCATTTTAACCACAGGAGTGTATGTGATTGGCACTTGGAATAAGTCTTTATTTCTCGAGGAATGTTTGTGGAATAACAATTCTGATGGCTGCTTTATGGATGTTACATTTAATCAATAACTCAAATACAGAAATAACAGCGGCTCTCTGTCTTTCTTGGTTGGCAATTTTATCCATGCTGGCTGGTACTTTTCTCTTAGTTATTCAACAAGGGCTATTTTTTGTGTTTAATGATAGCATCAAACGTATGCAGTGCAAACATTAAAGGAGAACAAATAAAGAAAAAGAATCTCTTAATTTAATGCAAATTCCTGTTTCCTGTGAGTAAATCAAGCAGGAGTCTCTGGGCAGGTTTTGTTGCAGCATTGGAAGGTAACAAGCCTTGAACAAAGTTCCCAATGTGTTTTCCCTCTAGCCAGGTGGGTGATGTGCTTCTGGCATGGGGTTCCTGGGGCAGAGGCTCTCAGTCAGGTGGGAAGGTGTGGTTACTTACTGGCAGCTCCAGCCCCATTCTGCTAAAGGTTGGGGGTGTGTTAAAGGCTGTGGCAAAATCCCCAAGGCAGAGGCTGCTTGTATTTTTGGCTGAGTGCACTATTCCATAAACTTTCGTGAGAAACTGTGCAGGATCTTTCATGCTTGCCAGGCTTTTAAATTTCAGAATTTAAGCCCACTTCTGTGGAAAGGGAGACTACAAAATCGTGTTGTTTTCTTGCTACTGCTTATTTTTTGGAAGTTGCCAATGCAGTTCAAAGTGAATATATCTTAGTGACTTAAAGAAGACTGGAAGATTTGTGGTTTTATTTTTCTGGCAATGGATGAGACTGAATCGTGGTCAAAAAATAGGATAAAATGTAATTATTTTTTATAATTCTGCCAAGTTTCAGAATTATTTTTTATTGATGTACTTTTTGGCTTTTACCATTTATTATCTGTTTAGATGAGATACAAAGAATAGCTTTGCAGAGGAAATCCATTTAAAGTAAGCCACTAATCTTTAGCGGCTATTGCAGATTTTTATTTTTATTTTTCACAGATGAACCCTATCATAACTGAACCACAAATATATGTGATGAAAGAACCAGTCCACTTTTAATTTGAAGAATTTAAAGATCTGTATGTATTTGTACGGAAAAGCAACAGAGATAAAAGCTGTTGGAAGTACAGTGTTTGGTATTTCATGCCAACAGTAATAGCACAGGCACAATTTACTTACAGGGCTGCTGACAAAAGAAGTAATTGGCGGCCAATTTTTGAATTGTTTTCTTTCAGATTCTCTCTGTGTTGCAGTATAACTTTGGCATTGAGTTGCATTTGATTGCAAACATCAAAAAGTTTCTCTGAAGGGATATCAGCTCTGAAGAATGTTATTTTGATTCTTCACTATATTGCTAACAGACTCATGTCATCCATGTTTAAAAAGAACAAGGTATTTTTGAGGATGTTAAAAATAGCAGACTTTTTCCTAAGAGAAAAGAATGAGGAAGGTTGGAGTTTTTTACCATTTATTTTGTATTTAGAGATGTCTTTGGCATATTTGTGGATTGCTGTATTTAATCTGACAGAAGCAAAGGGACAGGGTAGAGAAAATGTCAGATTAAGAGTTTTCCAGAAAGGAAATACCTTCTTCCTGAAGTATTTAGTATTGACATGCAGTAAGCTGTGTTTAAAGTAGCTGAAGGATGGGAAAAGTTTTTGGAAAAGGGACCAATCTCCCCATACACACTTTGTTTTACTGTCCTGAAGGTCCACAGTTCTCCTCTCCCATCAAAGCAGGGTGATGACTGCTCCTCTTTTCATCCTGATATCTCAAGGAAACAAATTGTGGGTGCCTGATTTTCTCCCCCTCCTCAATTAAGTGCAAAATATGGATTTAAATTTTATTTTATAAGTAGTTTCAGATTACTAGTAAATTATATAAGAATTAAAAAAATTCCAAACAAGTAGGTTTTGAAATAAAGCAATAGTCTTCAGGCTACATTTCCCAGTGGTTCAGGTGATCTTCTCCCTGCATTTCTTTGCAAATTATCCCCATATTTCCTTCTGAAAACAGACTTTTGCTTACCTCTTCTGCTTGATTTACCAGAAATGTTCAGAACTAAAATATTATGTGCCTCTCCAAATATTTCCAAAAGGTTTTTTTGGGGGATGTCCTGACCCCAAATGATGACTTATAAAATATAATTCAGTTGAGGAAATATATTTAAGAAAAAACCCCAACAACCCACAACTGAGCATTTGCCATGATTGAGAGCAGCTTTGCCTGTAAAAGTTTTCTTTCTTCCCCTCCTTCCTCAAGTCAAACTCTGTACCAGTAGAATGTTTTAAATTCCTTAAAAAGTTGTTTCAGGTTTGGGATTGGGACCAGCTGACTCTTACCTACCCCTATGCTGTGTCTATCCCATTTTTAGGGATGATCATGGAGAAGAAAAGAGGATTACCAAAACAAATGACAGTCTCACTGACACTGATTTCTGTGCCCTTTATCTGCATTTTTTTGTTTGTTGGTTGTTTTTCTTTTTAAAGTTTGCTTATTGGTATCCATGTCAAAGACAGCAGCAAAAAGTTATTTCCCTAACTGAACATATATAATGTTAAAGCTGCCATGATTCCTTCTGTAAATTAACAGACTAGCTGGATCAGTGTTTGGTGGCATGAAACCCTTTACTGAGAACATCAAAACAAGGCAGCAGGCTTCCACATCTTTTATGGCTTGCTCGTAAATTTTTACTGGGACACTTGATTCCCAGGGACACCTCAATAATTTACACTCAGGATAACTGAGTCTTGTGCATGAGAGGAGGATAACCTCCTCCTTTCTCCACATAAAAGCTGTCAGGTAAGATAGCTTTTTGTGATTAGGGGGTGTTTTAGATACCGTGCAGACCTTGTGCTCCCTGCCTGTGCAAGCCTGGGCATGCAGAGTGAGTGTGGTCCACGGATGTGGTGCTGTACTTTGGGGGTGGCTGTATTCCAGTGCTGCCAGACCTTCCCTACCCAGCCACAAAGGCAGCAGTTGGTCTGTTAGAGTCCTCTGTGGTTTGGGGTTCATCTGCTCCTGCTAGGCTGGGAAAGCACAACTGCTTTTGCAAGTGGAGGTGCTCTGGGGAAAGCAGGGGTTTTCCTGCTTCCCGTGCTTCAGTCCAGCTCCTGAGTGCTCACTGGGGACACCAAGTGAATGGAGCTCCAGTGGTAGCAGATTTTTTGGATACTGCCACTGGATCTCTGACAGCAACAGAGGACTGAATATTGCCATGTGTATTTTCTTGACTCATCTTTTTCCCCCTCCATTTCCTCTGTGCCTACCTTCCTTTCTTCTCCCTTTATCCCCTCTTTTCCTTGTAACACATACTCTCACACAGCCTCTTCTTCAGACACGTTTTCAGCCCTCTGCAGTCCAAGCAAGTGGTCTCCAGGCTGGATACAGGCATTGCAGGAGAGAGTCTCCTATCTCCATGGCTCTGCAGGAGCAATGCAAGAGAGTCTGATGCTGTTCCTTCACAGATGGTGTTTGGTAGGGCTGGAGGCCCTGGGGAATTGCTACAGATCTCTAGTGAGCATTGCAAATAGAGATCTTTTCCCAGTGGCTTGTCACATGCCCAGAAACAGTCAGTTGTCACTGAAATCAAAACCAGCAGCATCTCTGCAGTCCCTCTACAAACAACAAATTCCTGCTCCAAACTGGGACCACTGAGTTTCAGAACTTCATCAACATGGGCAAATCTCTCCAATTGCTTTTTCAGGAAAAGCTGAACTGTTTTACCTGATACTTTTGAGGAACAAAACAGCTTCAGCTTAATGTAAACTCCTGGAATAGAAAATTTTCAGCCTGGATGAATAAAGCTTGTCAAAAGCACAAGCAGCTATAAATAGGGGTTTGTAGCTTGATGTGGTGAGCAGCCACATCTGCTACCAGTGCTGCCTGTAGTGTAGTTTCTTGAAATATAACTATAGGAGCCCTTCACTGGGCTAGGGCAGGGAAAAATGAGCCTATGCCTCAGGTGTGTGTGATGCAGAGGAAATAAAATGGCTGAAATCAATGGAAGCTTTAAACTGCAGGCTTGATGATGCTTTGGTTTCCCGAGGTCGGGCAGATCTGGTGGCCATACTTTGGTGAGGTCTTATTTTTCCTGTTAGCCCTCCTCCACTTTGTCTCCTCCTCACATCAGTGGAATGTCTGGTATGAAGAGAAATCCTTTTTCCTGTTCTTGGTCACATCTTTGATCTGTTAAGTGCATTTTGCTACTTTCCTTTTTTCTCTTTCTATTCCCGA
This sequence comes from Cyanoderma ruficeps, assembly GCA_008694505.1. Taxonomy (NCBI): domain Eukaryota; kingdom Metazoa; phylum Chordata; class Aves; order Passeriformes; family Timaliidae; genus Cyanoderma; species Cyanoderma ruficeps. The sequence continues at coordinate 7,433,841 of VZDJ01000426.1, forward strand.
TCCCTTACTGTGCCTCTCTCTCCTCCTCTCCCTGTTCCTCCCAGTTTTCTTCTACTTTCATCCCACACAGAATGAAGTATGTACTGCCTAAGAGAATAAGGAAAAGCCATGAGTGGGATCACCTTCTCTGCTCTATGTGCCCTGCCCTTGCTTTCCCCAGAAACCAATAAACAGCAAGTATTCCAAATATGGTCACAAATGAAAATGTATACAAAGAATACATGACATTATCAGTGAAATGAGTTAAAACAGTTGTGACTTTCATAAAACCTCTCCATGGCTCCCAAAAGAGCCTGTAAAACTGCTCCTGTTTGTGTGTTTATGCATCTAGGTCTGTGTGGGCAGTGGTAGCTGGGGTGTAAGGCTCTCCAGGGAGATAAGGAGCAAGGATGCCTCACACATGCTGTGGGGAAGGTCAGGTCTACTCATAAAGAAGGATGCAGGAGGGCTTTTCTTCTACCTTGCAAAATCTGCAGCTGTGACTGATATTTTATTTCCCTGAATTGACAAGTACTTTAAGCAAGTTAAATATCCAGACGTGGTAGAATATATTGATTTTTCTTTTTTTTTAAATTGAGTTCTTTTTGCTCCATGATGGGTTTTTATTCTTGTTTTCTCCCTGGGATATTGCATACGTGCACTTTCTTTTCAAGGGCTGTCCTCAAGGAGGACTACAGTCTCAGCTAGGTGGAAAAGATACTTCTCAAATATAAGATGCAGCTGTCTGGACAGATGATAATGAAGTCTTTAAGTAGGAAAGGTAAGGCGGTCTGTATAGACAGAATTTGGCTCCTATAAACCTTGCTTATTCTCAGCAGGGGAGTCTGTCATACTGAGTTAGGATTAGGTGTGCATCTATCAATGACCTGAAGCTTTGACATGCACTTAAAATAGGCCCTTCTAAGTTTAAAAATGTTCTCCATTAGAGGTGTCATACTGTTATCAATAATTAGGAATAAGAGAACAGCCTTGCTTTTTTATTCATCCTTCCAATATCTTTTTGTAGTATAAGGGGTTTGAAAGTGCTAGTTTAAAACTCCGGTGGTTGCTGGGAGCTGGATCTGTTTCTTAAGAAGAATATAAATGGGAACAATGATACGCTCAGAATGAAGTGATCTGGCTAAAACAATCTCTTGATATACCAACACTTGTTCTGTTGCATACTTATATTGGTCTTTTAGACATTCCTGATGGAAAGTCCGTCATAGATCTTAATTGTTTATTCGCTTCCCTTGAGAAAGCCTTCAAAGAGAGCATAGAGCAAGCTCAGGTTTTATGCCAGAGCTGAGTCAGCTGCAGTGTGGGATAAAGCTGTTTCCAGCGGGGGTCTGCAATAGCTCACAGAGCCATGGCAATGAACAGCAGCTGAGGAGCTGCCCCACACTGTTCTGTAGGCTCGAGGTGCCTCCAGTGGCACAGCCAAATCAAAAAAGCTGCCTGCTTCTTAGAGGAGTTTGTTTTGATTAACCCAGAGTCCATCTGGTATCAGCAAAGTGTATGTTCCTGTAAACTGCACCATATTGAATTTTACTGGGCCACCTACCCTGCTGTCTTCAATTATAAAACCTTGGAGTGCCCTGATGATGTAACTGATTCCAGGATGAGCTGTGCTTTACAGGAAGCTGGGACTGCCAAATATCTGTCTTGGCCTCTGCTCGAACTGCGCGAGAGAAGTCCCTGCATTATTAAGCTTTTCTTGGATTTATTGTTTGTTGTGATTCTGGCTGCTTTGGGAAGTATTCCTGAAAGGCTTTTAAAAGATAGCAAGCGGACAATTACATGCTGGGTTGCTTTGTGGGAAAGCTGGCATGAAGCAGAAGTGGAACCTCTGCCCAAATGGGCTCTTTTTGCACTTGTTTAGCGAACCTGACAATCTGGATTTTCTCCTCTAATTTTATAATCTTCTTAGGAGGATCTGGAAGACCCACACCTTGAAATGTTCACATACACTGCAAGTAGCATATTGCTGTGTGGTGCTACCATCAGCACACTTTCCCGAACTTTGTCCCACACCCGCTCTCATGTGGGAATGAATGCATGTGTGTGTTTTGGCATGTTTTTGGCACCGCAGTTTTGCTGATTGGGGTGGAGTAGGTGATAGGGAGTGGTTTCCATGAACAGAGGGATGTCTGGCAGCCTGGAGAGGTTGGCAAATGTGTAGAAATCTGACCTGTGAATGACTTTTTACAAGACAGCTGTTAAAAAGGGGTATAAAACAGTTTAACTGTTAAAATAGTAATTTCTTTGCTTCTCCTAGCTAAAGACAAAATGGAAAGCTTTGGCTGATCTTAAGGCTGTCTGAGGGAAGTTCAGTGTAACCTTAGATATGTTTGCAAGCTGAGATTTTATGTGGAAAAAGCTACTGCATTTTACATACTGTGTGTCACTGACACTTAGCGAACTTCCTCATCCATGTCCTGTTTGCAGTTCATTTGGTTTTAATACACAAACTGTGTGTTGTTCTTTCACCTGCACCAGATGTGAGATGTTTTACTAGCTACCTTCCCTGAAACAAGTGGTAGCCCAGTAAGGTGCTGTGGAAAACTACAGGGTTCTTCTAAAGCTTTGAGGCGTTGAGTGTGACCTGTGCATTTATGCCACTCCTGCAGATTGATCTGATGGGTGGAGATCAGGCTTGCTGAGCACTGAACGGTGCTGTCTTTTGTGGTTTCCAGACGGACTTCAGGACAGCAGCTTTGTCAAAATGGAAAAGTTTCACTCTTTAATTGAACTATTCATTACCTGACCACAGGTGGCTTCTCTGGAGGAACGCAAACACACGGCCTGGAGATGATGGCCACCTCACAAGTTTTGGGTCACTGATGTGAGGTGATGCTGCTTCTCAAGGATGAGGTTGGCAGACAGCTTGACACTGATAACAGTGCTCCTCTGTCTGTAATTGAAGCCTTGGAGAAAGAGCTGAACTGTTCTAGTTGATCTTTTCCTGGAATAATTCTACCTAAAGCAAACATTTGTAACAGAAAATTCCAGCCTAAAATGTTGCAGAGAGTTAAAAGCGAGTGAAAACAGGTTCTTGAAAAGAGTCAGTGTGATGAATAGAGGGCTCTCTTCTCTCCACACATAAAAATGTAAACAAAGTGCAACCAAACACTTCCTGCTGCAAATCACAAGGGGGTTGAATTTCATAAAGGGTTCCAGTAGGGGACAAAGGCCTGGGGTTTGGTCCAAATGCTGTTAAAGTCAGTGAGAGGCTTTCCCTGTGGTTCCGGTGAGCTTTGGAGCCAGGCCATTGTGAGCACTTGAAGGCCAACCTGACCTTTCATGGGGAGACAAAGCCAAAGGCTTAGTTTCATCTCTCTTGTACTTGCTGCAGCCTGATTAAAATCAGTGGGAACTCAAGAAACTTTGCACTTTGAGGCATTCAGCCCGTGAAGACTAGTCTGACATTTAAGTCAGGTTTGGTACTTAAATGTCAACATTTCACAATAAGTAGACTCCAAAGACTGAAAGTTGTCTGGCTTGCTTTACAATGTGAGGTTTAGTTCCTTAGTTTTAGGCATGGCACTTAGGGAAAGTTTTCTGAAGAGCAGTTCCTTTGTACAGAGCATCCAGATGTACTTATTTCATCTTGGTAAATGCTGCCTCTGTTTCTTGCTGGCTTTGCCCTGGTGCTTTTTTTCTGCAGTGCAATCTTTTCTTCATCTTGCCATAGTGACCAGGCTTGCAAACTTCCTGCTATAGAAAATTTGAACAAAACCCCAGGTATTAAAGACTCTTGGCTGCATTAGGAAGTGCCTCAGTCTTGTTTTTCCAAAGACTTGAAGGGTGGAAGCAATCAGGTGATAGACTGTCTTAAGGAATTTGGGGAGGAAATAAGACGTGTTTTTTATATGCTTGATGTTCACAGGAGAAACATATGAGAATTTCATGCTTGGAAAGGTAGCTTGCTTGAAAGTGTTGCAATACAAACTGCAGTTTTTGTAAATCATTTAAATGAAGTATCCTGATAGTGACTATATGTTACATAGAAGAACCTGCAAATGTTTTCCTTCTGAATTTATTTTGTTTACTTGATATTTATAACTTCTTAAAATAAGTTGTCATTTTTTTCAATAGTTTTTTACCTACTATATGCTTAAAATATTCCTATTGTCTCTTCTGTATTTCTTTTTGTCATTGCTTTATTACAATGATGGAGCATCTGTGAGGTTCAATAGAAATGGAATTATCATGAAATTAATGTCATGGATATGGCACTGTTTGTTATATTAAGAAAATTCCTTAGACTTTGGCAAGTGCTTCTACTCTGTATTAAAATAAATGCATAGTTTTGGCTTCAAATACAGTTTCATTTTACTCAGTGAGAAACAGGAAGGGCTTTATGAACATTCCTACAACAGTAAGCCACCTGTGTGTTTGTCTTTGTGTAATTAATTGTCATAGCACTTTGTCAGCAGACTTGTGATGAAACTTAAGCATGCAGAATATGCTCCCAAAAATGCTTAGAATCAGTTCTGCTAGATAGTTATTCTCCTCTCTAGAGGCTAAGCAGAGAGCTGGGAACAAGGAGTTTTTGCATTTTAATCATGGTCTAAAATTGAATTGCTCTGTTTGGGTGACCTTTTAAAAATACGTCTCCATGTAGTCTTCTGGGAGTCTAAAGACAGCAATCTCACTGAAATACACCTGGGATTTTTCTGAGGATTAAGGGGTTAATTGGAGATTAAAAAAGAAAACCCAAAAAACAAACCAACAAACACACTAAAACTGGATTTAGATGGCAAAACTGCAATGTATAATCGTGTGTATTACTTGAACTAGTCTCAATATTTTATTTATGTGGAAAGACCTTTGAGGAGTAGGAGTGATGTCATTATTATTGCATTTAGGGTGGTTAAATCAATGTACACATTTTTCTCCATTTGAAAAATGAGTTAGCGTTCCAAAGTACTTCAACAATCATTTGTTTCCTTATATTTCAGCTACCTGACTGCAAATAACAACCAGAATTTCTTGTATACTGCAAGGCCTTTTTTGAAGAGAGCTGCTTTGGTGATAAGCTACGTAAGTATGAGTGGACTTGACCATGTATTTCTGTGTATTCGATGAAAATGAACGATACATAGTGGTATCCCAAAAGACTCAGAAAGCTCAGATGGTAGATCTTAATACAAGGTTAGGCTTTGGAATTAGTCTAGAAAACTTCAGCTGGGCAGAAACAAAAATATGACTGTGTTTTCACTTCAACCCTTCTTTTGATTTGTAGTGGTTGCCCTTGCAACCGTGTAATCATCTGCAGGTATTTCCTGCCCTAAATATGCAGGACTCTGTGGCACTGGGCTGCCTTGTCAGTGCCATGCTGTTAAAGCCAATGCAGGGCTCAGGAAGAGTCATAAGAAAAACTGCTGCTTGATGTGCTCCACGCAGGACTCAACATGTTGCAGAGGAGAAAACAAGCACTTCTATAGGAATGTTCTGGGTGTACATCTCCCTGTGCTGCTCCAGGAGCCAGATCCCCTTGCTTGTCCTTTGACAAGTGGTTGCCAGAAAGGTGAAGGAGCGGCAGCTTGCAGAAATCCTTCCAGGAATTATAATTGCGTAGCATGAGAAACGCCAATGGAGCTTCTCCTTGCACCTATGCCAGTATGGATAAATGATAAGAACTTTTAAGACATCACCTACGATTTCCCCCTCTGCATTTAGGTAGAGTTCAATAGCAAAATCCTGCAGTCTATACTGCAGCGGGATGACAGATTTGTCCTTCAGAATGCTGCCTTTGTGGAGAGTACTGAGATGTGTCAGTTGCTGTCAGTAATGCAGACGTGGAAGAGGGACACTGTGTGCTCTCTGTGCTGAGGGTTGGCAGGTTTGTCACCCTCTGTAAGGTGACAAACTTGAACTTTGCCTAAGCTGCTGACCTGACTTGCTTCGCACAGCGTGGAGAGCTGTCACAACAAAACATTTGCTGGAGGTCTTAGCTCTTCTTAGTAGTGCATTGCTAACTGAGATGTTCTTCCTTGAAGGTGATCCTTGTATTGTACTTCCGCCTCTGGATAATGGGAGGTTCCATGCCAATGTTTTCTGAGCAGGACAATCCAGCCTCATTCTCACCGTATTTACTGACGAGGTATGACGACAGCAGTCAAGCAAAAGGTTTCAAAAGTGTGGTCTTGATGTTACATTTTCCTAAAATGGTTTGCAGATGACAATGAAAAAAACTTGTTTTGTTGTCTTAATTACTTCTTGGTATTGCTCTGTCTGGAATAGAAAGCAACCGGAGCTATATGAACCTCAAAGCACATTGCAGGTCCTGTGGGGTTGTATTACAGGTGCTTTCTTACTGAAAAATGTGTGTTTATTTTTATGGAAATCCCAAAGAATTTAGTTCAGTTGCATGAGCACAGGACTAGAAAGCCTGGTAACTGAGGTATAACCCCAAATCTTAAAACTGGCTGCTGCTGAGATATGAGGTGGAGGCATTCAGAGTTTTGGCTTCAGCTGAAGTTTGTATAAAAAGGGGGTGACCATGCCTCTTGGTGTAATATCAGTGACTGAGTGGTGAAGGTGGAGGGGCCATGTGCAGGAGTGTTTGCTCTGTTTAGCTACTGAAAGACACTTTGGAGCATTTTGGAGGAATCTCCTGATGTCTCAAATGAAAATGGGAGCAGTCATCCTGTGTGTCAGTTCTGGCCTTGCTGGCTCTTCATTCCAACAGTGAAATTGCAGTTGAGACATAGGTTAAGATCAAGCAATCCTTATTCAACATCTGCTGCATAACTGAACTGAATCTCGTTTGGGGAACCTTTATGAAAACGTGGCAACAGCTCCTATTACCATCAAGGCTAAAAGTGCTTCCAGGAAGCACATTGTCTTGTTTGGAAAGCTCTGACATGTTTGTTTCCAGTGGAGTTATTAATACCAGACTCCGTGCAGCACAGCATGAAGGATTTGCTGTTGTACCTTTTTGATGTGTTTATGCTGAGATGGGGGTCACTGAGTCACAAATGATCCTGGCCTAATTTCAGTTACCTCTTCTGTGCTGCACATTTTCTTTGGTGTGTTTGTCTCTTTGCCTCTTGTGATGACAGGGGAGGGTTTTCTAAACCCAAAAGCTAAGTCATTCTCAGAGTATGAAACAGTGACTATTTTTACCACTGGCACTGTAGATTCTATTAACAGCCTTAGGAAAAACAAGTCAGAGTGCTGCTGGCTGAGGTGGCCCCTTGGCGCCAGCAGCAGCCCTGGCTTCACCTGCACTCCAGCAACACCTACCTATTCCAAACGTAATTAAGGAAATCCTTTCCAGTAAAAAGCACGATTACTGTTCTGAAGGGATTCTAAAACCTTTTAATTAGCCCAATTCTTCTGGGCTTGATCTTAATCCTCCTTTTAGCCAATTTACCCAGAAGGCTTTATCTTCCATTCAGGAAACCCATCCCTTCAGCAGGTCTCAGTGTCAGTCCTGCAGGTACACTGAGACCCAGTGACCATCTCTGAACTGACAGCCCATAAGGCACCCTCTGACCACAGCCCTAACCTTGGCAACAAACCTTCTCCTTCTTTCTCTGTCAAACTCAAACTACAGCTCTCACCTGAGACTTTTATCTAGCCGTGGTCAGAGCTGAAGCTATTGCTGCTGAACTGGCATTTTGCAAGTCATCCTAATTGCAGGACTGGGATGTCGGGTGGAGCTAGCAAGGTTCAAGTGGCGTAGGTGTGGTTTCTGGGAAGGTCGAGGACATTGGTTCTGCCCCTCTACTCTGCTCATGTGAGACCCTTCCTGGCACACTGCATCCAGCTCTGGGGTCCTTAGCACAGGAAATACATGGACCTGTTGGAGTGAGTCCAGAGGAGGGCCACAGGAGCGTTTGTGTTTACGGTCCAACTTCAGAGAAGCTCCTAAGCAGGGTGTGTTCCTCAACTGTGGACAGCTACAGTAGCAGCAGCATGTGAAGAGCTGGTGTAGGAAGCTTTTAACTAGGTTTTGAAGACAGTAATTAGATACAGCACTGACGCCAAGATGTTAACTGCAAGTTGGGTTGAGCTGGGAAGAAGGCAATGGAAGAGCTAAGTTTGGTGTCCAGACCAGAAACTAAAAGAAAGATCAGTTTTGGGCGGTGTTCTTGAAGTGATTAGTGATACCATTGTTGTAGTTGAAGCAAGGGTTAGTCTCAGGCAGTGGGCAAGTTGTTTTGTAACTCTGAAGATCATTTAGGTCAAAATTGGGAGTTTTCTGTTTTCAAGGAGTTGTCTTTATTTGAGCTGGAAATGTGGTTTTTGTGCGTGTCTCGCCAGGGTAAATGTTATGGTTTTCAACAGAATTGAAAATTACTCTAAGACTTGGCCAGCTCTGTGGGACTAGAAGGAAGGCTGATAACAGTGGAATAAAAAGGAAAAACAGTAGTTTGGAAATGTGTGGCAGTCTTTGTGAAATTCATGAAGTTAGATCTTAAGCTGAGGTCTCAGCTGACACAGGATGAACCCAATGGAGCATTGTAACTTAAACAGGGTTTATTGGGGCCAGCATTAGGGATAGGTGTAAGTTAGAGGGTTGAAAAAGCAGTGATTTGTGAGGTCAGATTTTGTGATCCCTTAGAGCTGATATAGCATACATTACAGGACTAGGGGTGTGAGAGGTCTATGCATCCATGATTGTGGAGGAGGGGGGCATATAGAACTTTGGGTGCATCAAAGGAATCTAAGAGAACACAGGTCACAAGCAAGCCAAGGAAGTGACTTGCAACAGGTGACTGAACTAGGGAGCTTCTTCCTGCAGGACACCAGGAGCGTGCTGAACGTTTATGCAGGCTCAAAGAGAGATTTGCCAAGTTGAAATAAGAAATTCAGGCTACTGAATATCCAGAAACCACATCCAATCCTGAAGCTCTAACTCATCCAATTCCCCAGCTAGGAGCTGGGCGAAAATTATCGTATGTGCTTTACTTGGCATTGATTTTGGTCACTGCTGGATAGACCTTTGATGTGGCTCAGTTTGGCCCTAGAAAATGCCTATGTGTTCTGTGTAACTTGTCTCCAAACTTAGACAACACAAATGTATAAATTGAAGTAGACAGATAATGATTTATTTAACAATTGGAGGACATAATATGCTGAAATAATGACAGTTTTTCAGCCTTTAAAAACAGTCATCTGTTCAGTATGCTCACTAAATTACTATTGTTAAAATTACAAGCGATATTCCCAAGTACCTCAAAGCTTAGTGACATAAAAGGGAGCCACATTTCCATGGCCTTCATTGTGTTGCTTGGCAAAGGTGGTCTGAGAAGATGAGATGTCATTGCCTTCCTCAGTGGAGACAGAAATGAAGGTGCTGGGAATCCTGCTATTCCTAAGCCTTGCCGTGAAAGCCTGTTCATCCAGGCTGTTGTACACTGCAGGATGTACTGTCTCCACTGGCCCTACCTTAAAGAGCACAGACTTTGATCTTAAAATCTGCTATGAGTAAGCGATATTTGAGATAGAAAAAACAATCCTAAACCACTGTTCAAACATTCTTGCTTGTATCAGACAGAATTTGAGGGAGAATGCAACTAGAAAGGTTTTGAGGGCTACCCAACTTTATGTTAAACAGTGTACCAAAAGTGCAGCTCCAGAGTTAGGAGGGTGTTGAGTGGAGGGCTGACATGCTTCAGATGTTTTGCACAATGTTTTTTTCTTCCGTCCTTCTTGAGGGGAAAGAAGTAGGAGGCCTCTGGATAAACAGATTTTATTACCAACACTGTGGCTGAACAAGGGAAAAATCCATTGTGCAGCACGTCTCAAGCTGTGTGAAACAGATTAAATCTTACCTCTAATTTCTAACTAAAAGTCTGTTTTTTAAAAGACTATGTATTTAGGAGTCAAGTTATATGCAAATGCTGGCATTTGCCTTGTGGTCTCTGGTGGCTGATCACCCTGGGTGTGAGGCAGGTTATTTGTGGTGCTTCCTTAAATAGTTAATACATTTCTACTTGGACTGCCTTGAGATAACATTGTCCTGTGGTTGAACTGCTCTCTCTGTAAGCTGGCTTTCTGTATTGCTTTGCTGTTTCAATCAGGTAAATGAGAATTCAGTGCTGGAGAAAGCTGAAGAAGTGCTTATACATAAAAACTGGCACATAATCCTTTTCACAGTGATTTATGACTGTTTTCTGAGCAATGCATTTAATCATCCCAGTTGTAACTTCAAAGGGAATGAACTACCAAGAGGCAAACCATGGACCTGTGCTGGGAAAATGGGTCTCCGTGCCAGCCAGTTCTGCCAAGGAAATAGAAGTCAAGTGTAGCAACTACTTTGATACGGAGTTTTCATGGACCTTAGGCTAGAAAATAGCATTAAAATAGACCCCTGAGAATATCAGCTCTTAATCACCCAGGCTTGCACACACTACCTGAATGGTGAAGTTCTGCCTGGTTTGTCAGTGCTTTCCATCATGTCCTCAAAGGTGTTTTAGTTCAGCCCCACGTGTAATCTCTGCAGGCACCCAGCCTTCAGGCGTTGGTTCTAACGAAAGGGAGAGCAAGTGTTGGTAAAAATTGCTCTCATGCCTAGCCAGGGGCCAGACAGCCCATACATTAAGTGTAAACTGTAGTCTGTATTTCAAGGGGTGTTGAGAGAAGGCCTGGCTGGAAGGTGGTGCTCCAAAGCAAAAGCCTGCGGAGAAGGTGATGCTGCTCCCAGAGCCACATGAAAAATTTCAGCCTTTCTCTCATACAAATGTTCTTGGTGTGATGGATAGACCCTGGTAGTGCTGCTCTGGGATTTGATAAGCATTTTAATGGGCCATGGTGCTTGCTGCAAGTGTTGGTTACACAGCAAGCCTTCCCTGCCAAAGCCTGCGTATGGATTAGAGAGGCTGCAGCCAAAGCAGAGGCCATTGACTCCTTCAGGCCATTCATTTTGCTTTCCAAAACACTTCTGCACAGAAGGGGTAGAGACTGGCCAGCCTCTGAAGCAAAGTGTGCCCAGAACATTCCTTTGGCTCCCACCAACATTGGGTGGGTAATGCTCTGGGATACAATGAGCCGTTTTCGGAAACATTATCCCAGCAAGTTTATGAGGTCTGATTTTTAATTTCTTGAGGATCTCAGTGGCTGTCCACAGAACCCTCCATCTGCTGCTGCCTCAGTGATTCTCTTCTGAAGCAGTTGCCCACTGCTGGGCACTGCTGTGGAATTTGGGCTACACAGCTCTGGAATGTGGTGCTGTCGGTGAGAGCTGAGGATCACATGTGATCACAAGGCGTGTCCTCACCCCCAGCACACAGGGGTTTGCAGCAGGAAAACAGTGCAAGATCAGTCCCAGGTTTTCCAGCACTGAGATTCTGACAGGAGGCTTGGGTTTCACTGGAAACTCACTGGCTCTGTCAGAGTCTTTACTCTTAAAGAATTTGGTATTTTGCAGATTCTTACCCACAGAATTGAACCAACTGAGAGAGAGCCATTCACCAGGTTAAAGCTCTTCAGGTTGTGTAGCTGTAGAAGACAACACAGTCTGTTTTTCCCCATGTCCGTGGTGCACACAAACCCACCTTCCCGAGGAGTTACCTTGCTATTCATCAAGCTGCAGCTCTCTGTTTATCCCTATCTGTCTTTCCTACGCCTGTCCTCTGCTGATTGGCAGCTCTTTTCCCTAAATGCAAAAGGTTTGATGAAAGGGAATATACAGGTACTTTTCTAGTTACAAGTATTTTCTGTCTCATTTAGACTCACATTTGGATGTTAAATGGAATTTGTCTGCTGCTTGTTTGTGTAGTTTACTCCACTATCTCTGAATGAGCTGGATAGACAGAGTGGGAATATTTTTTCTTCTCAGGCTCTTAAAAGAAAATGTTTAGGCTGACAATATACAGAGCAGAAAAATAAACTTGTGTGGGAAGGTATGACTGGACTGGGAGTTCCCTAGGGGGAGTGTAACTATATACAATTTGAAGACATTATCCAAAATACCACCACCTGGTTATAATTGCAGGCACATGTGTCCTAGGAGGACATTATTGTGAAGTGACTTGTCAAACACACTTGGGTTTAGGGCTTTGTAAGAGGATGAAGAGAGCCTTGAGCCGAAATCAGTTCAGCTGTTAATACAAATGAGAAGCTCTTTTCGCTAATAAAAAAGCTCTTCTTACCCTTATAAGTGAACTGAAACCTCCCTGAGTGCCTGGCAGTGTACAGGTTGTGGGATGGGCTGTCCCAGAACTGGGTGGCTGGTAGGTTGCAGCACAGTATGCACTTAGGAAAAACAGGATCACTGGCCCCCCACTTTTCCGTGCAGCTTTGGTGGGGCATGGTCAGAGCTTTGTGATCACTCTTGTAGCATAGCTTTAGAAAGAAGTCTAAAATCTCAGTCCCTGGGTGCTGTGGGGAGAAAGCTTAAACTGCTTCAAAATCAGAAAAGAGAGGAAATGCCTCAAATTTCTATAAATCTTGTATTTTTTTTTACCTAGTCTCACATTCCTTGTGCTCTGGTTGCCTGGGTTGGGCAGAGCTGAGATGAGGGCCTTTCCGAGCTCATTGGTCTCTATTACAGCAGTGGGTAGCAGACAATTCCTCAAGTATTTTCCTGTCATATTGTTATGGCTTTGAGTAGTATCCTTTGCATTCATTTTTACACTAGAAACAATCAGTTCAGATCGTTGTTTTCTGCAACAAGTTCTAGATAGGAGTCATCCTGTTTTTTTCTCAAAGCATGCAAAAGAACATGGAAACTAAAAAAAATTTAAACTAAACAAACTGGATTGCCATGACAACACTGGCTACCTACAGGAGGAACTGTGTTTTTCTGAGCATGACAGAGATGATGAGAAGTGAAAAGAACACTTGATAACCCACTGAAATTAGGATTTCCATGTTCAGTTTGCAAATAAAAAATTTGCTGCAATGCAAATGCCTGGCCTGGGGGAAAACTGTTTGCCAGTTAAGAGGTAGAATCTTCCAGTCACCTTGCCAGTAATACTCTGATTTTCATAGGATTAACTGAGAGAGTCTGAGATGCTACAGGCAGGAACTTTTCTTGTTGGAATTCCAGCAGACACCAGAAGCCGTATCAAGAAGATCCTTAATTTAAAATGTAATTCACTCAGTCAACTAATTAAAAGAAAATACTCTTGTTGCCATTTGCAGGTAGGCTGCTGAAGTATAATTAGCTCCTGGCGTGATTTCAGAATCTTCCAAGTCTTTTCAAAATTTGCAAATTAGTTCTTTGAGGTGTCACCTTTGGTAAGAGGTTTCTTCCAAACTTTCTCCTGTGTTTAGCTTTCTCCTTAGGCTTGTGATATGAGAGCCACGTAGATGTGAAGGAATATCATATGCTTTTGAGAGCCATAAATAAAAAGCAGCACTGGATTGTCAGTAACTGTTATTATCATCCTGTTATTTTTCTGTTCCTTGTACCTAAAATAGCGGTAGTTTATAAGTGCTTTGTTTTATACAGCCATCCATCATGTTCAAGGACAGGTTACCAATGCTGAAGGCATGTCCAAACTTTTGCTTGACTCTGTGCCTGCTCAAGGCTTTGTTGCTGCTTACAAATGCCTCCAAAAGTCAGGCAGTGCCTTCATGGATCTTGGTTACTGTGGCTGCTGATGCAACATGTGTGTTCTGTGAGGGAACTCGGGCTCGGCCAGGAGATGTGGCCAAGGGGTCTCCAGTAGGGTGTCTGCAGAGGCCAGCCAGTTGACTGTACGTAGGTGGTAATGATTGTCACAGGCTTTAAAATACATCACTGCTGTTGGAGGAGGGTATTTAAAGACTAATTATTGCCATAATGGAATGGACTGATTGTGCTCCTCCTTTGGGAGCCACTTCTGGCAGCACCTTGTGCACACGGCTGAAGGAAGACTGAAACCTCACAAGCGCTTGGAAATAGACACTTGTTTACAAACCTGTCCTGATCAGTGAGGGGCCTGGAGTTGTCTTCCCATCTTCAGCAGCAGCTTGTCCTACCTTTCTAGCAGGAATGCATTAACTCACACTGCTCTGGCTACTCTGAATACCTCTTAAGTTAAGCGGACTCAAGTTGTTATGGCAGCAAACTGTTTATTTATTCTGTGCTGTGTAAGGTTATATCAGCTCCTGCCTTATCAGTGAAGATGCAGAAAAGCAACTAGTCTGTCCTTAACTGCAATGCTGCAGTTTGGGATTGCAAAGATCCCAGATGTCATCTTGTTCCTTCCTACCCAGCAGCCCAGTCTGAGTAAGCAGGGGAGGGTTTTCTGGTGTGTGTTGTGGTTTGCATATGAACTTCTATGCATATTGTGATGCCTATTGAAAATAGTAATATGCCAGGACATAAAAGGCCACTCCCTCCAAAAACTGGGCTCTCCTAAAGTATCAAGTGCAAAACTAACTCAGTGCTTCTGGAAATCCTGTCAAATGTATACATTTGTAGTAACAATATCATATGCGATGACATTATTCAGATTCATCTAAATGGACATATTTTGTTTTAACAGTAAAGTCAGAAATAGATCTCAGTTTGGCTTTGAAGTAAGTAGCTGTAAATAAATGCTGGCAGCCTTTTCTGAGCTGATGTGTTGAGGTTGTTTGAGAAGTCTGTTTTTCTTGTGGCCGAGCAGAGGTGGGTCAGGCCACATGTAATGTCACGAGTCAGTGCCTTGGTGTGATTAAGTCTCACCAGATTTTGTGTTGCTATGTTTCTCTGTAATGTGCAGCAGAAGAGATTGGGTTGGTGACTAGAAAACACATTTGTTTCTTTAGAAAGAGAGAACAATCAAAATTTTAAGAATCGTTTGAGCAAAATTAGGTTGTATTTTTGAGGCATGCTCTCTTAAATAGGAATTGACTTTTTAATCACTGCCTTTGTTAAGAGAAGATGGAGTTTCTTTCTTTCTTTTTCTTTCTTTCTNTCTTCCTCTCTTCCTCTCTTCCTCTCTTCCTCTTTCCCTCCCTCCCTCCCCCTTTTGTACAGTACCTCAGGGTGGGGAAGGTGAGGAAAATGGGGGGGGATGGAAGAGAAGTGTAACAAACAGCTGAAAACCTTAAAAATGTGGGAATATTGTACTTGCCAGAATTGGGAGTTTAGAAAGATCTGTGGGAAAATGGGAATGTGCCTCTGTGACTGTTTACAGTGAAACATTCCAGCACAGTAAGCCTCCTTGCTTTTGGGTCACTGTGCTGCTGGAGACGTTTGTTTTTTAGATGAGAAGAGAAATTGATATCCTAACATTGTAGTTATTTAAATATGTTTTCACAGAAATTTAGGGCCCAACACCCATCTGGGAACTTCCTGCCTGGAGTCACACTTAGCTTCAGTGTCTTACAATTCTGTCACAAATCTAATGTTGAAAGTGCTGTTGTAAGGGGCTGCATTTTGACCACAAAGGGGCATGTTTGTAAGTGGCAAGTGAGACAATCCTCTGTCTACATGCCTTGACATTTCTGCCATCCTTTGTTACCATTTTAATAAACCTGCAAGGTACCATGGCAACTGTGTGTGATAACAGCTGCCAAAGGAGGCTCAAATGGAAGAAATCCTATGCAGGATAGAATGTAATTCTTTCCCTTTTTTGAGTATTTGCTCTTTTTGGTGCTGTGTAAAATGTGGACTTTTCCTTTGCAAGCCAAGGATGGGTTTGTCTCTTCGAAGGCTGTCACAATTTTACTTGGTAAACTTCACTATTACTGGAATAATCAATCTGCAGTCTCTTCACTTGAAAGTATTTCAACTTTAGATGCACTTTTTGGCAAGTAGATGCCAAGAAGCAAAAGTCTGGGGCAGAGAGGGATGCTGATTTGGTGAATTTTTTTTTTGTTTGGTTTTTTTTGGTTTTTTTTCAACCTGGTGGCACACATGCCATTCTTTTTCAGTCCTTTGAAAGCCCTGTACACTTCGCAGAAGGCAGCATCCTCCCCATTCCCGTTCCCCATTAATTTCCTCTCTACTGAAAGTAACAATTATTGAAGATTACAACAATTAGAAATCCCTTTTCCTCCATCACTTCTGTGGCACATCTCATGCAATCTGGCCCCAGCCCTAAGAAACTGCAATGGGATCAGCTAACAATCACCCTGTCCCTCCTTTCTTCTTTTTTTTATCCCTGTGCCTTGATTTGCAAAGGGAAGAGAGAGAAGGGTCTGACTTCATTTGCTCCATGTTGTGCAGGTAGAATAAATCCTAAATTGTAAGTTAAACCCAGCTAGAAGTATTTGTATTTTGTATTGCAGCAGGGATGCAGTGAACTGTGTAAAAGTTCAATATGTATGTATGTACCTGCGTAGTTATTCATTTATTGTTTAAGCTGGCAGAAAGTCATTTCAAAAATCTAGCATTCAAATGGGAGTTGAAGTTCTGTTAGTTTTCCAAAGGCTGGTGCATAGAAACCATGTAAATATTACTGATCTTATGTTATTTCTTCAAATTACCTTAAAGTGCCCCTCGCCTATGGTAGGATCTTTATTGACAGAGAGGTGTAGTGCTGCCTGTTGGTGCAGTATTGCTGATTAGTTTTTTTTGCCGTTTCCTCCTCCTGTGTGTTATGTGGTAAATGCCAAAGGAAAACATTTCCTGTGCTGGCAGCCATTCCATGTATTACATTACCTGTTTTCATTTGCAGGTTTTTAACTTATTCCTACCTTCTGGCCTTCAATGCGTGGCTCCTGCTGGCACCCATCACCCTGTGCTACGACTGGCAGGTCGGCAGCATCCCTTTGGTCGAGTCCATCTGGGATGTCAGGAACTTAGCCACAGTGTTCCTGGTGCTGGTGATGACATTACTCAGCCTACACTGCATTGCTGCATTCAAGGTAACACCAAAAGCCATGCAACACAATATAAAAAGAAAAAAAAAATCTTCTGTTTCCTCATCTTCAGATGAAATGGTTGGTAAGCGCATATGTTCCTCTGGAATGCATTGGAGTGAAGTGAAAAACCATACCAGTAATAACTAATGCAGGCAAGCTCAACTGATGAAAATATGTCTCTAGTTGAATGTCTCAGTCTTTAATTGGTCTGATTTGAGGGCAGAACTTGGCCCAGACTCTCGCATTCAATTATTGCTAATGATCCAAACCCCCACTGAAGTTAAGCATCTCTGCCTCTCCCATAGTCGTGAGGCTTTTTGTCACTTACTTCAAACAGGACTGGGAGCTGTCATCTGCAGAGCCTTTTGAAAATAAAATTGATTTCCTCTATTTGCGCTTTTGCTATGCTTCTAAAACCCAAACATTGGATACATCTTGATGAGAAGATTTTTTTTGTCAGCAGAGTAATGGAATGTGGGAAATCGGAAATGACCTGGAAATTGTTGTTTAGCGTAAATAATGTAGTTGGTAAGCCATACTTCCCAATTCAGCATTTTGGAGGTGCCGTTAATCATATTGCAGAAATGAAAGTGAGGTTGTACAAGCCTTGTCCGAAGTCAGATATGCACTTCGATGGAAGGGTTTTTTTGTGGATAATAGGTAGTCACAGGCTTTTTCTGTTTCAGGTGAGTTGTGGAACCTTCTTTAGGAGAGGTGATAGTAGTCACTTTGGAAATAGTACAAAAGTTTCTCTTCCTTAAATGTATTATGACTGAAAAGCATAGTTTAAGGATGTCAGGTTTTTTAATACCTGTGTTATGCTAAAATGTGCAGGTCATGTACGTTTTCAGTCTACCCTGGCAGTCTTCCCTGTGCTCCTGATAAGAGACAGAAAATGAACCAAACAGTTTGAGACTGCAGAGTCATTAATTTAGATAATACATTGACAGATGCTGTATGGGAAATATGGGAAAACACTCTATTAGGTATTCACCAGTTCTACCTGCAGGTTGTACATCATCTCATATTCCTCCTGCCTTCATTACTCACTGCCAGAGATATTCAGAACTGTTTGTATTAGACCTAATCCTGTTCTCAGGGAAGTTAATGATAAAATTCTTATTAGCCCAGTACTGAAGACTTCTGAAAAATCTTATTCCATGTTCTTTGAAGTTTTGTTTGCTTTTTATTTCTTCTCCTGCTGCCAGAACTGTATGTAGGATTAATATTGTTGGTTTGCTTGAAAAAGATTTTATCATCTTTTTATTACTTATTTAAAAAACAATTCAGTCTGGATTTATGAATACCACTCTTTGATTTGAAACTGCAAGATGTAATTTTTTTGTGAGAAGTTCAGTTTTGCTCTTGACCACCATTAATGTTAAACAACAGGAATTTTACTCTTTGGGCAGTTACTAGATGCTTTGAAATTAATCTTAAAGATTCCTTTGTGTTTATCCTTGAAAACCCCAAGCAGTGAATAAATAGGATCTGAAGTGATTTGCCTTTGTATCTAATCCAGTAAAACTAGAACCATCTTGACAAAGTGTTCTCATGAGCACTTGCAGCCTCCAACAAACCCACTGTGAACATGGAACTGGTGATGGTTCCTGGGGATCAGCTTGGATATATTTCCTTCAGCCTTTGGTATAGAATCACAGAAGGGTTTGGTCTGAAGGGACCTTAAAGATCATCCGGTTCCAACCTCCCTGCCGTGGGCAGGGGTGTTTTCATTAGACCAGGTGGCTCAGAACCCCATCCAACCTGGCCTTGAGCACTTTGAGGGATGGAGTGCATATATACATACATATACATATACATATGCATATACATATAAGTATAATTGGAAATATTTTGCTTTTCAGGAAATTCTACATATCTGAAGCGATTTTCTATTATATTTTTAACAACTCATGCAATCTCTGAATCACCTTACTGCCATTCAGTTGTACGAAGATGATTGTGTTGGGCTGAGCTGTATGAATTATCGAGGAAAGCAAACAGGAATCAGCACTTTTCCTGGAAATAATTTATGCCATTTGACTTCAAACAATCCCTTTTATAACAGGGAGAGGGAAGTTCAGGGCACATGAACTGCAGGCACAATTCATTGTATTAGGGTCTTAGGAAAGCATCTTTCCAAATGCAGCAGCAGTGGTCTTTTATAGGGCCTTGCTTCCCCCAAGACGGACCATCCTTCAGTCAAGCCCCAGACAAGCTATTACTCAGTGTTTTACAGCTTAGAGGCAGCACAAGATATAACAGTTGATTTCTCACATTTTGTAAAGTGTGAGAGGTTCTGCTTTCTTTTTGAAGCGAACACAACAGTCTTAGCATCCATTTTTCTCTCCTTTTTCATTACAAGGTGTAGCCTGGAAGAGTTAGCTTGCAATTTCCTAAGGAATGGTTGTAGGGTGAACAGGCATGAAGTCTGTGTGCCTTTCTCTTTAGGGTGTAGATGTGCAAGGGTAAGAGAGAACAAAACCTCATATTCATTCTCAGTGGCACTGTTGCTTTCCTTTCTGCAGCATGGAGAATGGAAATGCTAGAAATTGTTTTGGCAGCAGTGAAGACATTGGTCCAGTGAACATTGAAATGATTTTCTGTGGCAAGAGGTGATGTGTGTGCATCCACAACACAAACTCACAGGAGACTCACAGAATATTTTGTGTGGACTGTAATTACAGAATGCATGGATTGGATTTCTGCCTTTGTTGCTCTTGAATTTTAAACAGGGCTAATTTGTTGACGTTTGTGATTAGGGTAATAACTCTGTTGGGCATGTATGTGTGGTGCTGATAAAGGACATCTAAGGCACGAAGCTTTCTTGTTTCATTTTGTGAATGTTGTTATACCTCAAAAAAAGAAGAAACAGTGGAAGATTTCTGCCCATGGGTGCTTTCCTTGAAACATGTCTGTTACTAGACTGGGATTTAATGCTGAAACCCGCAGAAACAGAGAAGGCAGCTCTCCAGTTTGTTTGGAGACAGTAGACTCCCTTCTCATCCTGCTAGTGCTCCTTCACTGTTGTCCTCTTTACTTAATGAGGAGGTCACTTAAAAAAATGGCTTTAACTCCTTGTGTATAACTTGTTAACTCCTTGTGTATAACTTCCATTCTCTGGGTCATTTCTCCTGCGTAGTGTGAATCCCTCTCACCAGCTGGAGAGCTCCCTGTGAGCAGCTCCCCAAGTAAGAATTGTTCTGCTCAACTCTTTGCAGTGAACTTCCTCACACAGGCTTCAAGCAGTGTGCTGGGGATGTGACAAAGGCTGGGAGTGCTATTGAAAATGCCTGCATCCCAGAGAAATTTTAATAGTTAGGAAAAGAGGGTGACATTTATTTATTGTTCATTGTCAAGGAACATAGCCTTGGCTATGAGGAATGGATGTGGTGTAACTTCCGGATAAATTACAAAGGTACCAGGAAAAGGATGAGGCATTCTCTCAGTGGATATCAAGCATGCCAGTCACAAGGTCAGAAAAATAATCTGATGTTTTAGATAGCCACTGGGGTACCCAAGGGCCCATGGCACTGCCTTTCTTTGCTGGAAGATACTGGGAGCACCTGGTGAATGGGAGGGAGGACAATTCTTGGCATTATCATCAGGACGACAGTGATTTCTTTGACGTGTCATAATAATTCAATGAGCATGAAAGGAAGACCCTTCAGATGTTTGAAGCTCCACTCTGCATGGCATTTTTAGGTCGCTGCCTAATTAGCAGCTTGCCCATAGTTTTAGCTGTGAATGTGTGTGTACAGAGCACATGATGGATAAGATTCCACTTTTTCCGTGGTACCTGATATAGGGAGGGCTGACAGTGGGAAAACTCATGTATATAATGGGCTAATTTAGTGGGGTGATCTGGAAAACTAACTTGAAGCAGTAGCCACCTGCCAGTCTGGGGGAGTTGTTGCACCCCATCCTGATGGCCTTCACGCATTTGTACTCATGACCAGCACTATAAAGGTACCTTCTGGTAGTTCACAGCACCTTCTTCTTGTTCAGCAGGAGCATGTGATGTGCAGCAATTTGCTCATGTCCGAGGAGGGAATGCTACTAACATTTCACATCAATTTAAAAAATACATCTAGTGTGCTCTATAACTTTTTTAAAGAACACGCTTGGCTGTTCTGTGTGATGTGGCTACATATGGTACAGGAAATTGTGATGGTTTTCAGGTTATATTCATTGCATGTGACCGACATATATTATCTTGATCTTTCATATGCTACAGTTGGTTGTTTTTTATTTCAGATCTAATTTTAAAGGTGCTGCCTCTGAATTTCCCTGCATGGTGCTTCTTAGCCAAGACAAGGCATTTTGTACCATATTGTGATGACTTTATTTCATGCTGTAATTGGCATCATATTGCCATTTATCTGGTGGATTATATGTATAGATATCATCTAAGCATATTCTTCAGTGACTTTCAGACTAAATTTCTTGGCTGACGACGTTCAGTACCATCCAGGAGAGGAATGCATTTGCATCTTCTCTTTGTGTGCATGTTTCTGTTGTTTTCGCTAGCACTCACTATGTGTATTCTGTCATGCTATTTACTTTACCCTGCACTCATGAGACCTTTGCCTCGTTTCCCAGGTTTGGCATTTCATTAATAAATCACAGCTTATGGACCTTTCTGGGGAACAATTGCCTTTTATAATATTCTACAGTAGTACCAGCATAGTTAGAAAGTGTGCCTAGCAAAATTTATATGCCACAACACTTCCAGAACAATATCTGCTTCAATGGGACAGCAAGGTGAATAAGGCTATTTATTGATGGAGTCTGTGTGACGAGCTGGAAACCACACTCATTTCCATAAAAGGTCCATTTAAAATAAATCCTGCTTTCATTATCCTGGGGGCCACTTGAATTCTTTCCACATAGAGAGAAGGTCAGGACTGATGTTCTTAATCTTTAGCAGCGAGTTTTTTCTGTGCTGCTTCTGTTGCTAATATTTGCTGCAGGGAGAGAGTAATAAGCCAGAAAGACTCTCTTTAGTGAAACATAGAGGAAGGAGGGAGCCCCTTGCAGGCACTCCAAGCTCGCTGGCTGCATTTCTGTTCTGTCGAGTGCTGCAGCTGCATCAGCTGCACGTGGGTCCCTGGTGGGGCTGGAAGGAGCAGGGAAGCCTTCCCAGGGAGCTCCCTGTGCCA
This sequence comes from Cyanoderma ruficeps, assembly GCA_008694505.1. NCBI lineage: Eukaryota > Metazoa > Chordata > Aves > Passeriformes > Timaliidae > Cyanoderma > Cyanoderma ruficeps. Next base: position 7,455,725 of record VZDJ01000426.1, read on the forward strand.
GCTGATGGCTCAAGCTAAAGGGAAAACTGCCTTAGTCTGTATGTGACTGCTGTTTTGGATTAAAAAAGCAAATGCAACAACTGTCAAAATACCTTTTGCATCAGATTTTCTTTTGCTCTGTAGATGTTTGGAAATAACAGGTTTGGAGCGTGGTACTCTGGGTAAATATAACCACAGGTTGAAGTAGTTCTGATTTGGCTCACTATGAATATATTCAGCATCTCACTAAATGGGCTCTTACTGACTGCAGTGTGGTGTAGGTAATTATCATGAGGCCAGGTAGTTCTGCCATTTTCAGCAGATTAAAGCTGAATTGCTCTTTTTATTCTGCCATTTTCTTCTTCTGATTTAAGTTAGTATTTCAAGACTTACTCAGAGCTGAAAGGTTTTGAAAGGCACAGTAGTAGGGGTGAGCAGGAGAGTGTAGGGGAAATGAAGAGCAAGATATTTACACCTGGGAGAGGTGATGATTGTTCATTGTGGCTACTTGGCCTGGTTAAACCAAGTGCCAAGCTATTGTGTGCCTTTTGCTTTTTGTTAGGCTCCTCTCGTTCCATGTTACCTTCTCAAGAGCAAATTCACCATGAACAGAATTGCTTTTCCAAAGATCATGCTTTTATGTGCTGCAAATCTAGGCATTGAATTTTGCCTGTTTTGTTTTGTTTTCCCTACCTAGTCAAGCAGCCTGCAGTCACAGAATGTAAGGGAAGAGGGAAAAACTACCACAAGGTCAAAAGGATTATTCTAATTCTTGGAGCAATTTGTTGATTTTCCTTTTTCCTTTTGGAATGTTCTATTTCTCTCTCAAAGATTCGTGTGCTTCTTCACCCTGCTCAAATTCGCTTGTCAAGTGGAATTAAAGGTTGGAGAGATTAAGGATTGGGAAAATGAGCTTATGTCTTAAGGGAATTTCAGAAACCTGGGTGAAAAAGACCATAAACACACAGCTGAATGAATGGGTAGCTGTCTTCTACAGGGAAAAAGAAAATAGTAGATACCAAAATTTTACACTTAAGATACTAATATAAGATGTGAAATATTATGGGATATATTTCTGTGCCCTGTCATGGGAATGGGAAAGGACTGCTTTCTGCTTTTGTTCCATAATTGAAAGGCACATTTGCAGAGGTGTTGAGCACCCACAGTCCTCATGCATGTAAACTTTTAAGGCATTTTCAGCATTTCTGAAAAATGTGCTGTTTTACCTGGTACAGACCAGGACTTCCTTCCCTCTGGAAACGGAGAGGGAGTGATCTTGTTAGGGTGGTCTGAGATGTGTGCCAAGGATTTCTCTTCAGATAATCCTGGTTGAGGAAGCCAGTGTTCCTTTCCAGGGTTTTGGTTTCAGATTCTGACTGGTGTATGTTTGCCTGTGCACCAGTTCCTGAATAGGTGCTGTCCCTGGTGAACTGGAAAGTATTTTCTGTTGTTGCCAAATACTTGAAATGGTATCAGTGTGTCAGGTAGTTACTAAGCAGTCAGCAGTGATTATCAAAATAGCATTAGAAATCTATGGCTATTTCTATCAAAACGAGATGATCACCAAGAAAAAATTAGTTATTTTAGGAAATGAGTGAGTTACTAAGCCTGGTATTCAAGTAGCTGGTGCTACTGAAGATGCTGATTTTTAATATAATTTTTTTAATGATATGAAAAAATAAAACTCCTAATAAAGTGTAGTGATTGCAGAATTTGTGGTGCTTTTGCTAGGAGCAAGCTGATTAAGACAGGTGTCTGAGCTAGTTTTGAAGCTGGTAAGTTACCTTTTGCTTACGAAATGCTTGGATTTTCTGGACCATCTGTTGACACCTGACTTTTGGCATCATTCACTTGGAAGCAGTGGCACGGACAGCAGAGTGAAATAACCACAGCTCCACAGTGCCCTCCTATTTGGTCACAGTAGATGAAGATGTGTGTATCCCATCCAGGTTTCTGCTGGTGACCTAAGAGAGGCCATGCTGATGGTACATGGAGCATGGTACAGCTTTGCCATGGCCCATCTGTGTGTGCATCAGTGAGGTGAGGCTTGGAAACACTCAGTGTTTCTGTGAGCTTTACAACCACAGAGTTTTTTTTTTTTTTCCTTTGAAGGAATCAATCCCTAGGGTAAATTCCTGATGAGCTTAATGGGGTTTTTTTATCACCTTATGCATGAATGGAGAGTGAATTTGACGTGCTTCTACACCATCCCTTTTATGCTGTATATGTAGAAAGTGCAAGAGTGTGTGTTTGCAGATGCTGACCTCTTGCCAGGTGAGATGCTGCCAGTGTTTTGATGCACGCTGGCGAGGAGTCACATTGCTTGTGGCTTCATGAGAGAGTAGTACAGCTGGAATAGATGAAGTAGGGTTGTGTGCAGCCTGCACTAAGGGTTTGTACAAATGGATGTTAGGAATAAACTGAAGAAATGTCATCCTCTGTCTGTGGTCTGCAGAGAGTCATGCAGCTTCTTGGAGTCTCTGTGTCTCTTTTGATGGATAATGCACTTACCTCTTAGGCCTGTGAGTGTTTGAAAATGTGTAATAGCAATCATTGCTTTTATACAGCTGTACACTGCCAACTTTCCAGGATGCAGCTTTTCTGCACATGCAGTCGGGTGTTCCAAGCATAACATCTCACTGTCTGCATTGGGCCATCCAGAGCTCACAGTCAGAGGGATTGATGCCTTTGGTAGGAAGGAAGTCTTTACTCCGTGGAGGTGACACTTGCCTCATTGTCAAAGAACTGTTAGAGGAAGGAATTAAACCCATTTGATTGCCTTCCCATCAAACAGGCAAGCACGTATAAACACCTTTGGAAACATCCAGAGGTAGAACAGAATGGAATTTGCTTGAATTTGTTTGCCCAGCTGCTGTCTTCCCTGAGGTGCAGCTTATTCCAGCCAGGAGAGATGCTGTCCTCACTGCTCTGCTTTCCAGGGCCTTGGCCCTTGGAGGTGCCGGGCAATGTCAACATCAGTCCTGTCAGCACAGTGTAGACTTAATGGATCTGGCTCCTCAGACCTTGCTTCCTTGAGGGGAAAAATAAGGAATTTGTGGTGGGCTTATGCAAGTCCACAGTTGTGACAGTTATGTTGAAGTAATCTGTGCACCTCCTGCATTCACACTTAGAGGGCTGTGCCTTGTAGAAGACTTGTGCTTTAGTGGTAGTCAGCAAATACTTATTTATGGCTCAAGAATATGTCTTATATGCAAAATGGAAAGACCTCTTCAGTTGTACATTCTAGAGTTTCTTCCTTTTTCCCCAAATTGCTAAGGAAGCAATTTTTTAAAATTTATTGCTGTATTGATCATATTTGACCTTGGAGTGATTCTTTGATATTCTGTTTGAGACAGTGGGACACTTTTTTTTGTATGGCCCTTGGAAGAAATAGTTTTCTTTAGTTCTTTGATGAGTCTGTGAAAAGAAAGTTAGAATGCTGTTTTGTTTTTTTTTTAAAATCAGTTTTTGGTTTGATTTGTTGTTTTATTGGTGGGGGTTTTTGTTACAATATAATGAAGGCCTAATTGTAATGAGTTAGATGTGAATTTCAAAACTCCTCCCTCCCACCAAGCTATTTACTATGACAAATGCTATTTTGATTTGAAATTGATTTGTCTTTGACAAGAGAAATCATTCTAAAGGTAATTCAAATGTGTTTGTTGATCCCCCCCCACCAGAGACTACAGTGACAGAAAGACAAGCTTTGTGTTTCCAAAAGAAAGCACTGTCTTTAAGAGGAAAGGAAATGTCTCTCTGTAAAAAGAATACAGTGATCTATAATTTCTAGTCCTAGCTATTTTATTTTAAGGAGAAAGGAAGACAAACAAAATTGCCTATTACTCTTTAAAAGCTTTTACTACTGCTCTGGGCACCTGGAAGATGCTGATTCTGACACCTTTAGCTCAGCTATCTCAAGTGGGATCATATGAACAAAGTAGCTAAACCGAATTAATGGGCCTAATATTTCTTTTATTTCTTTGCCTGGAAAATGTAACAGGTTATGTATAGGTTGGATTTGTTTTAATTAGAAAAACACATGAAGAGAATTTCCTGTGGCTTGTGTTGTCTGGGAGATCCTGCTGCCCTCTGTTCCTGCAGCTCTACAATTGGCTCACAGGCACGACCACATGTAGCACAAAACCAGCTGAAGCCTGGCCTTCGAGGACCAGCTCTTCCCAAAAGCCTCTGCCTTAATGGAATGCTTTAAAAAGGGCACTGGCAGGTATTTTTTATTCAGAAATAAGGAGCACCATGGAGGATTCCACTGCTCTGTGAGGCAGGTTTGTGTGTGCTGGGCTCTTGTCTCTGAGCCCTGCCCAAGGGACTGAGCTGGCAGCCCTCAATGGCATTAGCATGGAGTTGTGACTTGTTCTGGGGAGGAAAAGGGCATGCAGAATCATTTGATCCTTCAGCCGAGCTAATTCCCACATTCTCCTCTTTCCCATTTGATGTACAAGTTTTATTTGTCTTTCTCTAGCATTCAGTTTCCTTAGCTTATCTGCAATGCTGCAGCCTTGAATTAACACCGTGTCCTTCCTACAGATGTTTAACTAGAGGTTGTCTTCCCAGTTATTGATTTAATGATCAACAACTGGAGAAATATTTGATAGCTGGTTTGTTTGAAAGCAGCTGTGTATCTTGGGGACTGAGAATGTTGTATTTGCTAGTAATGCACTCCCATAGGTCCAACACACCTTCTTGTGCCTCTGGGTCTTTAGTGCCAAACCCCTGGGGTAGAGTGGTGGCAGAAGATGGGCATCACAATTAGGTCAGACAAAGTGGGAAGGGAGTGTCAAATGGCAGGAGAAAAATGGAGTATATTTCCAGATCTGGGTGGGGAGGGAAGTTGAAGTTGAGCTAGAACTGGTAATTTTAATTCAGAGATGAGAAGAAATTTTTAATCCTTTTTTTTCTCTCTATTCAATTTTCTGTTGCAATTACCAGGCACCTCTGCTCATCATCTTTATGGACTGATGTCTCCTTCAGCTCTGAGAATAATGTAGTTTAGAGGCTGTTGTGACTGCATGCAGGCACTAGTAACTGTGAATCCAAGATACTGAAAAAGTGAATAATAGAAGTATGATATATAATTGTGGTGCTATTTAAAACACATACTGATAAAGAAGTCTGGAGACGTGGAGAAGTCTGGAGGCTCTCTCTGCCTCATGATTCCTCTTTGAGCCAGGAGAAATCCATGTGCTTTTTTGTGATCCTGTGGTTCATCTCCTCTAAAGTGACATCACAGCCTCATGACTTGTACCCTTGTTTTTGGTACCCATAGAAAAGACTTCTTGTCTTTCCCATAGAATAGAATGAATATATTTTAGTAATAAGACTTCTGAATTTCAGCCACTGTCTAGACCAATGGAAACTGCTGCTGCAGTCTGCAGCTGTGCAAAAGCAAGACAGTTTGTGGTGCTTGGCCCTACATCATTGATTGGGCTCCATTTCTCTACTCAAAATCTTCTTCAGGTTTCTAAATGTCACCCCTCTGGCAAAGAGAAGTCAATTTGCTCTCCAAAACGGAGAAATTACCCACAACGATTAGAAAGTGCTGCAACCATTAAGTGATTCTGGTTGCATCTGTTTCTAAGCATGACAAAGCTTCTCGTGATGTCTGCAGACAGTGAGAAGCAGTATCTGAGCCAGGAGAGCACAGATGTCTGCCTGGGTGATTGAACAGGCCTAAAGCTATACTTCTATCCTGGTGTCATTCTTTGAGAAGCAAGAGCTGATTTACCCTATTGGAGTGGAGCCAAATCTGGAACTCACCTTGCTCAGGAGACTTGGGTCTCTCCATGGCAGGGTGAGTGGCCACTGCATCCCCAGATGGCTGTGTTGGCCCCATGGATCACAGCTGGTTTGAATTGCATGTGGTAATTCCATTTCTCCTCAAAGAGTCAGCTAACATTAAAGTGAGTACAAGTGGAGGGCATTGACTGAGCTCAAGTGAAAAACATTAATTTTAGCATACAGCATGTCTCAAATTTCTGACTCTGTATGAGTGTGGAGACCTTGTGTGCGAAAGTATCGTTTCAAATGTAGATATTTTCCTTGAGAGAGATAAAATGACTGCATTAATGTGTCACTTGGGGCTAGTTTTCTTTGCACAAAATGTGACCGATTGAACAGCTTTTTCTCTGTTATAAACATTTAGGATTGAACACAGCAGTCTGTGTGTATGTGATAGGCATTTGTGTATTTACATAGAGTCACACTGTCATAGACACTCTAATGTATACATTCACACTGCTCTATACTTGCATATCACCAATGTGAGTTATATCTTAGGTGATAGCTGTGCCATGCATATAGTAGAGCTGACCTTGGAAAAGATACCAAGGGTAATAATAGACACAGTGGGTAGTATTTGTGCACTTTCTGGGCATATCAGATGCTCCAGGAATGCATAAATATCAAAGAACACTGTCTTGTAAAAATTTCTTTTAAATGCAAAAACATGCCAAATGTTAATCTGAGTTGCTTTTTTAATGACCCTCAAATGAAAGGGGAAAGTTAGAGGTGAATTAAGTTGGATTTTTTTAGTTGATACTTGTTTAATTTTGTATTATTGCAGAAACTGGAACACAAAGAAGTTTTGGTTGGCTTGTTGTTCCTGGTTTTCCCATTCATCCCAGCCAGCAACCTGTTCTTCAGGGTGGGATTTGTGGTGGCAGAGCGAGTCCTTTACATGCCGAGGTAACTATTGCAATTGAATTTTTTTTTGCTAATGAGACCACCATCTCATTTTCTGAAAGCAGGCATGATTGCTTCTTCCTTTTTAAGTACTTCAAACATTATATTGTGAGTCAGTGTGTTCTCTGCCTGGGAGTTTTGGTGTTACGGCATGAGGGATTTTCTAGTCAGCTGAGAGCAGATTGCTTGGCAGGAGCAAAGCAACTCAAAATCCTTGCTTTTCTTTTTAAACACAGTTTTGGTGTGCTCGACACAGCTCAATACAGAGATGAGGTGTTGTTTCTGGAGGATTGTCCTCTAAGACTCTTTTTCTTGGTAACATTATCAAATTAAATTCCTCAATGATTTTATCTTAAAGACAGCAGATGGAAAGTTAGCCTGTCATGTTTTTATTGGGTTCTTGTTCAGCCTTCCCACTCCATCAGGTGGTCAGTAAACACAAAGGAGACTTTTGCTGTCTCAAAAGGCTCCTGGATTCAGTTGTGGAATGTGTGCACAGGCTCCAGCCTGTAAGCTACTGATTGCATACACTTCTAAGAGTGGAGATTTGCACTTGTTGAATAGGAGGAGGAAAAGACTCCATCTCTTAGCCAGTGCTCTGAAATTCCCCTCAGCTTCCAGCCTCTAACAATTGTCACTTCAGCTGTCTGGGTGCTTCTGACTGCATTTATGCAGGGACGACTTTGAGGTGTTACTTCTAACATCTCCACAGTATCCAAACCAGAGGCTGCAGTGGCAGTCAGAGGCCATTCATCCAAGATGCACCAGCCCACTGCCCATTTGACAAAAACACAGGCTGGAAAGGATTTTGGGAGGTTGTCTGGTCCAAATCCTCTGGGCAAGCAGAGCCAGTTGTCTGGGACCAGGTGCAAACAGCTTTTGAATATGTCCAAAGAGGGAGATTCCACAACATCTCTGGGAAACTTGTGCCAGTAAAGTTTGTTCCATGCGTGATCTTGGATGCTGCAAGGTAGAAATCCCAATCCTACCCTTGGGTGCCGGGGGCCAGCCTGTTACATCTAATGGGAACTGCCATTGCGGAGCTGATGACTAAACAAAAGTTCTCAGTTTCACCCTGAGTGACTTTGTGACAATTGAAACAGAAGTTTTATTCCACAAAACATTTAAATTCTATTCCTCAGAAATTGTGCATCCAAACATTCTAAGTAAAATGCTCACCGATAGTCTTTTGAAAAGCTGTATATATTCTGATTGTCATTGGTGTAAGCACTGTCACAAAAAGCTGCTCATCGGTGTAAACCTCAGGCTGTAGAGAAGCTATGGCACATGTTATAAGGCTCTTATGCAGTTAGGCTGTATCCCTGTGCCTCTGTACACAGACATGCTTTTTAGGTCAAATTCTGCTGACTTTGTTCATGTCACTAGCCCTGCCTTTGTTTGCTGAGGGTCCACCTGAAAGTATCGTGAGTGAAAGTTGTCTCTCAGAGTTATTTTGCAAATGATACCCTCAACTAATGGATCCTGCATCATTTCAAATTAACTTGGAAATCAGATTGCTTTAAATTCATGTAACAGAAAATGAGGAAACACATGAAAGAGCAAAGCTATTAAGGAAACAGTCAGCTGAACACAGGGCTGTGTTCAGAGTGGTTGCATTCTGAATCTCAAAAGAACAACTGCGGAAAATACTTCAGCTGTCAGCAGTTCCTCGTCCTCCTCCAGATGAGACTGCTGATATAATGAGAGGAGGGGCAATGAAGAAGAAAAAAGGGTATGTTTGCACAGAGAAAATTAATCAGCGTTAACATGTGTGTATATAGTTTGTATAATGCTTTTCATCTCCCTGAGGGCTTTGCAAATATATGACCTACAAAGTAGGTGATTGATAGTTGCTACTTTTCTTTTCTTTTTTCAGTTAGACTGAGGTAGAAGGATTAAATGGTTACTCTGGCTAAGTTTGTGTCAGTCCTTGGATCTCATACTTGTCTCAGATCACTCCTGTCCTGCTTTGCAACGTTTGGTTTTTGCTCCTAGCCTTAGGCTGGCAGGTAGCTGGCATGAAAAGGGAAGGCAAACCCTGGCAGTGCATGGCAAAGATGGAGACTTTTTTGCCAAATGATCTGGAGAGAGCTGAGCATCTCTTGCATCCTCCAGGTCCAAAATTGCAGGGGTGGTGAGGGGGACTACTTCTATCATTCATCGCTATGGCAGAACAAAAATAATGTGCTTTTCTTTGGTTTTGCTTTTTCCCTTGGGAGGATGGCAATTTAGTAACGATGGCTTTAGGAAGTGATCATGATCTTTATTTAGAGCAGCCTGTAGCAGTTTTCTCAAGTTCCATCTTGAAAAGGGGTTTTCCTATCCTTTGCCCTTGAGTCTCTAAATCTCAGTTAGCAAGTCAGAGGTTGCCATGCAGTTTTATTTAGACAAAAGTCCTCAAAGATGTGGAGAGGATTTGGTGATCTATGTTTTTGGGCATATGCTGGAAGGCACTTTCCTATCTCTGTTTCAAGCTGTAGCCTTTTATTGATATTTATGGATGCGACACTTGCATATTTATGGATGGGACAGTGGTGTATGTGTGTCACAGCCTGAAGTCCCAATTCAGTGTTAGTCAGTATGTACCTGGGGAAAATGTCAAGTGTTTTCTTTTCAATAAAAGTTAAGTAAGGACCCAAGGATTTATGTAAAAGATATTATAAATAGAAAGAAGAAAGAAACAAGCCTTTTGCTCAGTGTCTAATTATATGGCTAGGCCTTGCCTTCTGGGGATTGATGGGTATTTGGAACAATTCCTCTTCTGTCTGCAGCCCTGCCTTAGGGGAGACACATACAAACTATGTCAAAATGGTTGAATGTTTTCTTTAATTGTGCTCAGCTAAACAGAAATATTTGGAGAAAATATTTCTTGTATTTATTTTCCATTTGAAGGTTGCAAGCACTTACTCATTTAATAATATTAATTATTATTTTAATAGGAATTTTTAATACTAGTATTACTTTAGCTTGAAAAATTTCATTTGAAAACAATTTATGGTCTTTTAACTTTTAGGTTTGTTTGTTAGCTTTTGGTTTTTTGCTGGTCTTTCTTGTATGTAAGATGGGAAAACTTGCTTTCAGGAGGGTAAAAGGTGTGAAATACCTAGTAAGTAATGAACGGGATACAGCTTTCTAGGCCAGTTTTCCAAAGTGGCATCACTTAAAAAGCTGAATCAGTGAAAGACTTAAATTACAGTTTTTCCCCTCTTCAGAATGTCGATGCGAACGCTGCTCAGAACCCCACAGACAGTGTAATTGTTTGAAAATGCAGAATGACTGAGTGCAGGCAGTCATTCTGAGTCGTGAGCGATTTGTACTCACAAAGGAGCAGCAGCTCTTCCTCTGTGTAACCCTTTTCTGTGCAGAAACAGGAGCAGCAGTGCAAACTTTTGGGCTATCCAGGAGCTGCCTGCTCTACTGACATTCCCACAAAGCTGGAGTTGCCCTCACCTCATCGGATCACATCTCTCCTACCAGAGCAATTTCTGTGTTTTCCTCATCTTTCACTGCTACCCTGATTTCTGTGGCTCCTGGCTGAGCTGTTGTGTCGTAACTGGACAACTTAACCTGTTTTCACAGCCTCATATGAACCAACAAATCAACCAAACCATCGCTCCGTGGGTTATTTCCAATTTGCTGAAAGCAATAGGCAATCCAGTGGTACCTGCCCCATTTTTATGGCCGCTCGTTTGTGGTGGATATTGCAGTGAGTGGGTTGCAGGGTGCACAGTTACTCCTTCCCAGCACAGGAATTACAGGTTGCTGTGGGGTTTTTTTTGCCAGCTCCTCACTATATCGACAGTTGATGTTGCAACCGTAATTGACAATGTTAGGAGAAGAGATCAGTGCTGTATACAGGATGGCATTTGCTTCACCATCTATCTTAAAATCTGCAAGAAAGCCAGCATCCAGGAAAAAGCACACTTGTATTTTTCAAGAAATTAACGTGTCATTAACGTTAACGAAAACGTAATGTTTTCCTCATGCATAGCAAAGCAGGGACCATATGAATTTCTGCCTTTGCACAGACCATGTTTTTAATCCTTTGTGCTAGTGCATTTTTTCCAACTAGTGTAATCCCAAACATTATTAACTTATGTAATTGGAGGGGGGGAAGTAATCTAGTACGTGGTGGAATCATCTGTAACTTTTATGAACCTGGTAATTTCTGAGCAAAAGTGCCCAGTGTTTACAAGGCAGCCACTTGGGGATGGGGCTTACTGGTGCTTCTCTTCTGGGAGCGTGCTGTGTACTCCACATTATCTTCATTTTCCTAAAGACCAGGTGTGCAGTGGGGTTTCAGTTTTCTATGCCACTCCTTTCTTTATTGTCATTTGAAGCTGTAAGTTCACCAGGAGCTGAATTTCTGTTTGCCTTTCCAAATTCTTTCAGTATTAGATCAGATCCTGTAAAGGATTATCTGATTTACAGAAGAAGCTTCTCTTTTCACTTGGAGTCAAATGCTGACCCAGCAAAGTCAGCAGTGAAAGTCTCATTGGCTCCTTAAAGCCAGTTTATCTTCTCCCTGATCTCAATTCAACGACACAATTAAGCATTTTGCCAGTTTTCAAGTTAAGTCCACAAGTCATTTGGGATTTGTATGTGGAATCCAAATTACACCTGTTCCATTTACTTTAAACAGACATGATTTCATTGCCTGCTCTGTTGCTGCAGTTCTTGTGAGGGCCATGGAGCAGCCAAAGGTCAAAAGAAGTGAACTGGGTTGTATTCCCTGTAATTCAGGTGCAGACCTGAGGGCATTGGGGGTGAAAGGGGAGACCATTACGTGATGGCAATAGGCCAGACAGCAGCCCCAGCCGAGTCCCTTTTTTCTGTGAGGGCTGCCTGTCCCCACTGCAGGGTGTCAATCTAAGCAGCACTCTGCACAAACGGCTCGTGGCTGGAGGCAAGGTGGTTGGGACTGCAGCTGAGGCAAGTAACCCCAGTTCTGCTTCCCCATCTGTGAAATAGGGATAATAACTCCACTCTGCCCTTCAAAAGGGGGCAGAGAGAGTTCTCATTAATAAATGAGAAATAACTCCTTGTGGGAAGGCTAAATGCCAGGAGCAGCTACCTTGCAGATGCATGTCTGAACTCAAGCTCCTACCTTTGGAGGCTTGCTCCCTCCCTATTAAACGCTTCAAGGAGGAATCGAAGCAGCCAACCTCTGTTAATGCAGGCAAGAAGTGCTGAGATGCCAGTGCCATATATTTTGGCAAAAGGCAGTAAAGATGTAAGAATAAAAACCGAAATTATTCTGCAAAGCTGAAAAAGATGAGCTCATGGCACGTTTGGTCTAGACTGCTGTATTGCGTTATTTTAACTAAATTTAAAACATGCTTTTGAGAAATGTGTTGTGTTTTGGGCATGTACAGGAAAAAGCTATGTTTTTATGGAGTTATGGGCAGTAATGGCTATAGTGGAAAGACTTCTGGTTTTGTTGTGATATATTAACCTAAAGGAAAATATTCAAATGCATTTATTCTGCTCTTGAAAATAATAGAGATAGGTAAAGATACTGGTTTTAAAAATAATAAATTAGGTTAATGTCATCTTGTGGAAATAATCTACTTGGTAATGTAGATTAAAAGTGGAATTCTTATTTACAAGGTAATACATTTGCCTTAAGATGATGCCTTGTGAAATTTAATAGTTAATATTCTTACATGGAGTTTTTGGAGACTTGTGATGGAACTGAATGGGAAATTTTTTCCTATTATAGAATGCCAGAAGTTATGACAAATTAAAACTGTAGCATACAGATCCATCTCCACTGAAGTATAAAAGATCTAGAGAAATTTCTGTGGAATCCCTGTGGAATTTTATAGTATTTTTCATTTATAAAATGTTTTCTTTCCATAATTCATATAATAATTAGAAACTTGGAAGGTTTCTGTATTACCTGTAAATATTTTGGGTAGGAATCTGTTGGATGTGAAATCTTGGACTCAGAGACTCTAATGAAGGGGGTTTATTTGTCACGTGACTTTTTGGAAGGAAGGAGAAATGTGTCCAAATGTTGAATAGCTATTCAAGGGTTAGTGAAATCATTAATTTCTAACATATTTTCTCTCTAATAAGGAAAAGTTCCTGCATTTTCTCTAATTGCATCACGTTCTGCCTAGAGGATCATATTGCTAGTAGAGGTAAATCATTTTGATTACTTAGCTGATCATGTCTAAGTATCTTTAATACAGGCCTACATAGCTTTTAATTTAGAGCCCGTGACAAAGTCTTAGCACTAACTCATAAGGTACCTTTCCAAGTTAGATATATTCTTCCAGTGTTTATAGTTCAGTATGTCTTTGTATTATGACCTGCAGACTTTATTCTGGGAAAAGCCTGCTTAATTCCAGTGAAAATTTATATTTTATTCAGCAGGCTCAGTGTACTTCAATTATGTTGCTGATTCTTGGTTGTCACAGTGATACTTCCAAGCTGTAGGGATTGCTTTTTTTCCAGTGGGATTTTTTGGTATGTTAAATATTACATCTTGGTGCCCTTCCTGAAGTCTTTCAAAACCTCTAGTGACCAAGAAAAAATATATCAATTCCATGTCATCCTTAATGAGAGACAGGCAGTTTAAACAGTGCTTTTCCCATTGTCCCCAAAACTCAGTACCAGTGAATACTGCTGGCTTGCTCTGTGGCACAGAGACACACCCCACATCCTCCTTGCCTTTGGACATTTAGTCCAAAACCTGACTGTTAAACGGGTTTTTCTCTTCTAGTACCATGTGGTTGAAAAAGTTCTGGTACTTTGATACTCACATCTTCCTGTGAAAAATATCGTGTTTTAGATAATCCAAAACTTTTTGCCAAGGTGTGCTGACTGTAGTGAAACTTTGAACAAAAAGATTAGAAACAAAAGACTTCTCCAACCCAGGATGAAGTTTACAGTCAAAAGGAGATGGACAACAAAAAGGATGGTTGGGGAGAGCAGCCCAGAACTGCCCCTTTAGAAGGGGACACTCATCTGAGAGTTAGTTTATCTGACATCAAAGTTTATCTGCCACATCCCAGCATCTTTTTTGGATAATTAGTGCTGATCTAAACCCTGCTGGAATATTGGGTGGTGGCAGTTTGATCTAGACCTGATCTAGGCCCATGCTTACACTTTTGTTACATTATTTAGCCTGTAGCCTGCTGAGTTTAGACTGTCCTTGAACCAGCTGCAGGCAGTCCCAATCCAGCAGTAAACTTGGCAGTGCAAGGTACACTTCTCTGAATTTCTGGAAAACCTGGGCCAGTGGAGTGTGGTTATTCCAGATAAGCACATGGGCTTTCATGGCTGGGCAATTTTGAGGACTCAAAACCCTACATGTGCACCCACTGCACCCCCAGATCTGAGCATGACCTGGCACAGTGGTTTGAATCCAGGTGATCCAGTTTGCAGGAAGTGCTGCAGCTTTCTGAGTTTCTGGATCTTTTGGGTGACCCAGAAAATGGTGGGGTATTTTAGTTCTAAGGTTGGGCTTGATGATCTTGAAGGTCTTTTCCAACTTAATGTTTCTATGATTTTATGACCCAAGTGCAACCTAGCATGCGCATACAAATATACTCTATTTCCAGATGGAAACATTCTTTTTCAAAGGTCAGATTTCTTTGTGGTCCAAATAGCTCCAGCCTTGAAAAACTTGACATTTTTCATGAAACAGCATCTTTGCTACTCTGCCAGCACAGCTCAGCACTGGAGGTGTGTACCTGAGAGTGCTTTTGGGGGCAGAAAGAATCACCCTGGCTATGCTTATTTTTGCCAGTGCTCCTTTCCACATCTGACTGTTACAGTGAGGCAGGAGCAGCCCACAGGGTGTGCCAAGTGTGCTTTTTGCAATCAATTACTCTCCATTAGAGAAGTGTGAGCAGAGCCAATGAGTTTAACAGGGATGAACTGTATTTTCCCCTGCAGCAACAGCCCTGCCTGAAAGCTGCATTTCAGCTGGCTTTGCCTCTTCTTCTCAGTGCATTCCTCTGCTCAGGCTGCAGAGCTGGAGTAGCTAGAGCTAAGGAGCACGTACAGTGTGTTGTGCCAGGTAATGTTTGTGTGGTACTGAGGCTTAGAAGCTTGTGAGGAACCACAAAACTGAGAGAATCCGAGCATTTGTGTTCAGCATTTGGACCTGGCAGCAGACACAGTCGTTCCGAAGGGTTGTGCTCGCTGCTCTCTGAAGGGCAGCAGCAGAGCATGCATTTAGTCGTGAACACAAGGGTTAAAATCGCTTCAGAGCAGCTTGGAAGTGAGGGTTGATTTTTATGGAGGGAGAGGGAGTCATCTTAAATAAGTGCTGGAAATCAAGAAGGAGTTTTGCAGCCCAGAAAGAGCCTCCCGGGTGAAATGTCGAAGCCAAATGCATTTTCTGGTCTCAGTATTCTTTTGATATAATCCCTTTTGTTGCATCCGCAGACCCTGAACATGGCAATGTTTCTTCCATGTTTCCACAGGCGGCTTATAGGCAATCTTTCCCAAACTGATATGTATGCATGGATGCATCTGGATTCTTATCTAGACTGAGCTATGAAATCTGGAGTAACTGCTTTGATGAAATCAGTGGATTTACTCCAAGTTTACATTAGTGTAGTTGAGATTAAATCAGTTTTTAAAAAAACCCAAACAACAAGTTCACAAGATTTGACATCCACAAAATTACCATTTAAAATGTGTGAGGAAAGAATCTTTTCTGCATAGTTTCTCCCAGCCTTTTTAAACTCCTTTTGCAGCCCTACCTGGATGAATTAGAAAAGGCTGGAACTGCAGCTGCTGGTTCACTCAGAACTTAAGGTCTCAGGCTGCTCTGACTGCACTGTGCAAAGTCATTTGGAAAATGCGGTAGAAAGCATGACTAGAACATGCCTTGCTCTTTTCAGGAGTTTTCCACAGCAGTAGGTCTCCAAGCAATTTCTGAAGGAGGTGAAATGGTTTCTGATGCAGGCAGTTTGCTATAGCAGAGCATCCTGATAATATAATCCTGGGCTCTGGCACATGCAGCTTTGATTGGATGCCATCACTGCAAGAGCCAAATGCAGTGAAACCATTCCTGACTTTTACTCAAAAGGGGGAAGCCTTATCCATAGAGAACAGAGCTGTGTGCAAGCTTCATCAGTAACAGCCTTGCCTTGGGAAAGGAGCCATAATGGCCAAAGGAAAGGTTGAATTTGCAATCCAATTACCCAAGATGTCTTTGCAAATATTAAGTATATGCTGTTTTGACTCCAGCTTTAATAGGGCAATACTTACAGAAATACACAATGGGAAATAAGGTCTATATGCCACTGCATTTCCATCTGCTTGTGCCTCCTATCGCTTTGCTTCCTTACAGGTGGAACAATATTAACAAACCACAGAAATTATAGACAAAAATGTGTCATTACCCGGCTCCCTGTGTGCAATCTGCCAGAATCACATGGCAGCAGCACAGAGGGTTTCCCTGCTGGGCTGGCTGGCCCTCGGCCCTCACTGCAATTCAGGGATGCCTAAGCTATCACTTTAATACTGCAGGAGTCTGAAACTGTGAGGAATTGTGAAACCATTGGCATGTTGGTCAATTTGCCAAGCTTTTCTGCTGCATCCTGGAATTTCTGAAGTTACAGGTTCTCTGTAATGCATGCGCATTGTGAGCCCACATGAAATCTACTATCATGTTAACTTGGTGGGCTGATTCTCAGGACCCCAGGGACCAAGCTGGTATGGACTTTTCACTGCTGTAGCTGTTGCTTATCCTACAAAAGCCAAAACCCCAAAAAAAAAAAAAAAGAAAAAGAAAAAAAAAGAGAAAATGCTTAGCAGTTTTACAATAATCCAGTGGAAAATGGACTTAGAAAAGTGGTTTGGGGATTTTGCTTGTTTCCTGTTGTTTTGGTACAAAGTATTTTGCTACAAAGTATTTCAGAACAGTGCTTGTATGGCAATGCTGAGAGAAAAGCCCTTGAGGAGAAATGGTTCCCTCCTTAGGAAATGCTAGAGTTAACTAAGAAACCAAATAACCCCAAACCTGAAACCCTGCAGCCTCAATACATATGCAGCTAGCCACTGAGATGTCTGAAATGTAGTACTTAAGGGTAAGTTTTTCAAGTGTTGAACAAGTCTTTGATGAAAGGTCCTTTTGAGACATTTTCTTTTTTTTTTCCCTGTGTGTGTGAGTAAAACCTGCTTTCCTGGTGAGCCAGTGGTAAGGTTTGATATGGAGTCAAGTTCCCCATCACTCTGAGAAGAAAAGAAAATCTATTTGAAATGTTCTCTGTGTCCGTAGGCAGTGGCAGGGTCACAGCAGAATTAACTACATTGGAAGCATTACCTGGCAGGTTACCTTCAGCATCCCAATGCAGCTTCACCTGTATGGGCTCCTTCCACCAGGGTACCACTGCTTGGGCTGCTGCTGACTTGATAAAAATCAGAGCAGCTTCAAAGGGCTCCTCTGAAGCCTAGTGAGGTCGGGATCAAGGGAAATGGGATGAACTTGCATCTGGGGTTGAAGCATGGTGGGGTAGGGGGCTCTCCAGGTCTGGTGACTGTCAGGGCAGCTTGATGCTGCAGCAGCTCCATCTTGGCAAGTTTGATGCTTCACTGGTTCAAAATGTCATGGTCTCTGTGATAAAGTTAATTTCCATTATTGGGTCTGTTGGGTCTAGTGTGAAACAAGTGAAGTAAGGTACGATAGATTATGTGGTTTTGGAACTAGAAAACAATAATAATGTAATTATGTTTTTTTGACAGATGCTTTGATACATTGGTCCGGATACTCTGTTTTGTTTAGAGCAGATTGTGGGATCTGGAGGAGGTGTAATGTGATGCTGAGTGTGCCTCAGACTGAGTACTGCTGCTAAGACAGAAATTCCCAACAGCTGGGACAGGATTTGACATAAATACCAAGACATTGACATTTGCATATTTGTTTTCTGGATGCATTCACAATTCCCTAGAAAAGGTCTTGAATATGTGAAGGTATAGGGAAATTACTTTGAAAATGGCCTTGTGTTAAAGCAATTAAATAATATTTATTTCAGATAATTAATTCCAAGGGAAGGATAAAATTGAGGAAAGGCAAAATAACAGAGTGAAAACCATCTGCAGGCTTTTGAGGCATTTCTTGTTGGAACGGGAGGGATTATTACTGAGATTAGCTTTTCAGAGGTTTTAAAGTAGGGTTCAATAACTGTAAAGGCTGGATTGTTTGGCACCAGCATCTCTGTAGTTCTGGATGTCTGCTTTCATTTAATGTAGGTGCAATAAATATGTATGTGCAAAAGAGTTAATGGTAAAACAGCACAAGTACAACAAGAAATGTGTTACAGCAAAGTGTAAGCATAATTGAGTGACATAAATATATATAACCACTTCTGAAAAATGGGAGAACTCAAAAACAACAGTGAACGAGTTCTGAGTGATCAGCAGATCTGATGTTGTGTCTGGATTTGCCTCGTATGACTACACTTCTCTCAGTGTTCTATAAGGCACCTGTACTGTGCCAGAGACAACTCGGTGGTGCTAATCAGTACATACAGCAAAGGCAGTTTTTTCTTCAGAGAAAGGAAGAATTCTTGTCCTTCTCCATCCTTGGGAAGCCTAAACAATAACAATGTGTCCAGCTCTCCGAGAGGGCAGAGAGACCATGTCACAAAGCACACACACAGCTCCTCAAATATGGAGCATTTTCTTTTTTCTGATTTCCACATTGACCTTCACCATATTGTGTGCTTGCCTGCAAGGTCACCTCTGACAGGGGAGTTTTGTTCTTAGTTTTTCTTACCTTGTAGCATTCTCACTGGGAAGTTGCTTGAACGTCACTGTACAGACCAGGAAAGCCTGTAAATCTCTGGCCAGAGTGTGGGCAGGTACAATGATCTCTCTACCTCCAGCCTGCCTGCTTTTAAATACGGATTCAGCTGGGGTTCAAGATGTGCCAGTGTTTGGGAAGGGCTCTACTTTTGTCCCTGTTTATTGATTTTCCGCAAGTGTTATTTGAGATCCTTCTGCTCTCATTTCATCAGGGAGAGCTGCCTGGACTAAGATAGGTTTTAAGTTTAGCACTGAATCAGGTGCTAAGTAACCTGAAGAGTTCTAGATAAGCTAATGAAATTCATTGAGCAATAGAAATTTAAATTCCTTGTAAAAAATTAGAAGTAGAATTAGCAATTACGAAGTACAGCAACCAAAAGCACTGAATTTCCAACTCAGAGGGACATCATTGGAGGAATTAACATAGCCCTTGAATTAAGGTAATTAATTATGGAATTGATTTAAATTTATTCAGGAGCAAGACTTCAGTCCAAATTTGGCTTGTGAAAATACCACAGTAGTTATTCATGGAGAGCCATGCAAGTGCCGAGGGCTGGGGGCTGGAGATGACTGTGTGTCAGTTCATGAAAGGGTAGCAAGGAAGATCTGCCAGCACATCTCACCTCTTCTGGGCTGGGCACTAGAAGGGACAGACTGGCTTTGATGTAGAAAAGCAAGACCCAGACAGGCATTTCTGCCTTTTGGTGGTCTTTGTCACCTGCTCCTGCAGCAGCATTGACTGCAGCACTCGCTCTCCTGCCTCAGCTTCACAATCTGTAAACTGGAATTAATAGCAGCCACCACTGGGATTGTTTAGAGACTTCCCCCTGTTAAAATGCCTGTCATTTCCACACTGCTCCAGTAGTGCTCAGTATTACTGTTATTACATGGTGCTTTCTTAGCTTGCTGTTCAGAAAAGCAGCTGCCTTCTGTGGCTGGTGTAAGCTACCATTATGCTGGGTGGTATTATGTATGCAACTGTACTTTTGGCATCCGGGTCTATCATTTAGATTAATTTGGAAATTGTGTAGTGACTTGAAGAAAACTGCTGTTGAGTTGAAGTTCGTTAGCCCAGAAATTATCATTAGCCCAAACCCGCCTGTAATTGTATAATAAATGCAATACTGGATGGTCTTGCATATAAACCAGACATTTGATATATAACTTTTGCTACATTCTGCCTTTCCTTTTTCTTTTTTTCAGTATGGGGTACTGCATCCTTTTTGTCCACGGTCTAAAAAAGCTGTCTATGTGGCTAAATAAATGGAGAATTACTGTTCCCACCCTCTTTGCTTTGCTGCTGCTGCTCTTCTCTTGGAAGACTGTGAAACAGAATGAAATCTGGCTGTCACGAGAATCCCTTTTCAGGTAGGAGCCACCACAGAAGAATACTTGCATTTTTATATTGTTTAAAGTAAGTTTGTTACATAAAATAATTTTCTTTAGAAAGAGTTGTGCTATTGATGCATTGATCTAATTAACATTTTTATTATCATAAAGTAACACTTTCTGTTGTCTGATAACTACAAAAGCTGGTGCCAGCAGTTTATATGCTGATGGACAAACTTTGGTTCTGACAATCACATGCTGTTTTTAAATAACTTTGATTCTGTAGATTTAATGATAGTGTAATGCTTTCATTTCTAAAGACATAGCAAAAGTTTTTTGCAACACTCCAGAATGCCATAGTAACGCTACTGAATATATTGAAATTTCTTTAGCAATGTTCTAATGACAAAAATAAAATGCCACAAAGTGCCAAACTTAATGTACCATATTTCATTTTATTTGATTCTCTTTGCCAAACAGCTCTGTTAACAACCTCATTTATGTACTTTCTTGCATCAAAACAGACTGTTTCATTTTGTGTTTTGCTAAAAAATGTATTGCATTTGCCTCCAGCTGCTTTCAGCAGTTGTCTAATTGTGAAGTAATTGCAGAAACGCAGGTGATCTGCACACAGGTTGAGCTTTATTTCCTACCTTATAGGCCAGAGCAAAGTTTAATTTATGCAGCACTAAAAGTATGAAATTGTTTTCTATGTGTACCCTTTGGTCTTGAGGGAACACTGCTGAAGTGGTTGGAGCTCACTTAGTGGGTCTCTTTTTTAAAAAAATTTGGAGCTGGGGTTTCTTCCCTCGGCATGATTCGCAGAATATTCTGCCTTGGAAGGGACCCGCAAGGATCACTGATTCCAACTCTTAGGTGAATGGCCCATACAGGGATGAGATCAAACCCACAACCATGGGACTATTAACACAACACAATGACCCACAGAGCCAGTCTCAGTTCCCTGCCTGTCTCCCTCAGACACTGTTTGCTGTTCAAGCAGCAGCAGCCATGGTGACTGGCCTGGACTCACACAGCACATGGGACACACCTCCAGTCTGGACCTGGCCACTGGGAGGAAAGTAGGAGCATTTCCAAGGTGGATCGCTCTCTTACTGAAGGGGAGGTGGGAATATCACAATTCCATTTGCAGACTTGCAGGCATCATATGGTGTTGTGTTGTGCACAGCTGTGGTCACCCATGTTTAAGAATGATGAAGTCAAAACTGTAGCAGATCACAGGAGGACATTTCCTTCTACTAATGAGTGTTCTAGGGACAATATGGAGTGCTATGGTGTCTGTGGCAGAAGAGAGGGATAAGATTATGTTTGCTTAGTTGGATACAAATGGAGTTCTGTCCTTCCAGCTTCCATTCAAAACAGGGTTACTATTTACTGCCAGCTCCAGTTCCAAGGCTGTGCCACTGCTGCAGTGCAGCTCTGAGCTGGAACTAATACACCTTTACCTCCAGGGAGGGACTTGGGGTAGCCCAGGGCAGTACTCAGGGCTCAGTACCTGAGGTTGAGCTGTTTATGTGTTCAGCTCAGGCATTTTGGGGACAGTATCAGGACAGAGGTCTGTCCCAGGCTTTTGAGGGGATGGCAGAACTCTTAAATTCCTGCTGGGTCACCTCTTGTTGTGGCCTGCCTCTGAGAGCAATCAGCAGCAGCCGCTGAAAAAAAGCACTGTAAGAACAGGGCCAGCAACAATAATGCTTCTCTCCAGTTCTTTCCCAGCTTGCAGTAATCTGCAGTTTAAAGACTTCCTGAGTCAGGAGTTACTTGCTATTTTTGCTTTTAACAGCCACTGATGGACTTTTCTTCCATAATGTCTCTGACTGCTTTTTCAAATCTATTTATAGTTTTGGCTTCTATAGCATCCTGTGCTCTGGGCTCCATCGTTAAATTACAGAGTGTGCACACTAAGATTTCCCTCTCTGTGCTGTGAGCCTTCTGCCTGATTATATGGTTTGGTGTCCCCTAGTTCTGGTGTGCTGAATGAATCGTGAGTAACCATCTCTTGTCACTTAGGATAAAGGCACTTCCATGCCTTGAACCCCCATGCCTTCACCTAAGGCTGTCTCCTTCTCATGCTGAAGTCAGCTGGTCTTGTACTCCCCTCACATGGAAGCTGTTCTGCATTTTTGATTCCTCTTGTCAGTTTTCTCTGGATACTTTCATACTCTAATCCATCCTTTTGAAAAAGAGGCCAGAATCACCTTTCAAGAGGTACGTGCAGCACAATAACATAGGGCTGCTTTCTGGTTTTTGTTCTCTTCTCCTACTAATTCCTAATCTTCTGCTTACCTTTTATGACCTCTCCTAAGCAGTGAGCGATAATTTCACAGCACTGTCAATGCAAATTCCAAGACACCTACTGTGACTGGAAATACCGGGTTTTTAGACATCAATCTGTGTGCAGATTTAGAGTGTGTGCGTACACACGCCCTGATGCTTGTGTCTGTACCAACACTGCATTTCTTGTGCCATTTTTTTTCCCAGTCTTCAATACTGTGAGATCTTTTCGCAACAAAGGGTAGTTAATTCTTGCAGTGTGATTCGCATTAGTGTCATCAGCAAACATGTCCCCTCCCTGTTTGCTCTCTTTTCAAGATCCTTTGTGAACACCTGAAGTAGCTCAGGTGCTGTTGTATGTCTCTTGGGAACCCTGCTTGCACTCTTCTTCAGCTGTAAAAACTATTCCCATATTCATGCTCTTTGCTTGCTGTCTTTCAACTAAGTATTGATTCAGGAGAGGATCTTCCCCTCTTAGTCCATGATTCCTTGAAGAAATTGGAAGTCTTTAATGAGGGATTTTATTAAAAAACCCTTTGAGCATTTAAGTGCTCAACATTGGTGTATGTGATTTTGATTGACTGGGCTATATTTGGATATTTATAAAGGCTTTCCATAGTTTCAATAACATGTATGTACCTGTTGAGTTTATAAAACACCAGCAAAGCTTCCCAAATAACTTCTTTCTGCAATATGCAAGACTAATTCGTTGTTGGACTGTAGTTATCCAGAAATGTGCTAGAATTAGGATTTATTATGGCTTTCCCCAAATTACCTGAAGTGAAAATCAGACTTTCTGGTCTGTTTCCCCCTCAAGATTCCTTCCCTGGAGCCAAATGAACTCATATTCCTTAACTTCCATTCCCCCAGTGTCAGTCTCATTTAAATTATAGGCTACCTACCGCAGCTAATAGCTGCATGTTTGATTTCCTTTGGATGTATCCTACCAGGCCTCATGGATTCATAACTGTTCTGGGTGTTGATTTGTTTTAAAGCCTCTTTTACTGCCACTTCAGTTAGAGACAACGCTTCGGTCTTGCCCTGTGAGGAAAGGCTCCTGTGTGGCAACTCCTTCGTTTTCCCTGTAGTGAGCACTGGTGCAGAGCGTCCATTTAGCTCCTCTGCTGTGGTCTTTTCTTCTTCAAGCACTACTTTTAGACCTCCATCATCTGTTTGCCTTAGGGGATCTTTGGCAGGTTTCCTCTATCTGATGTATTCCATTATTAGCTTTGATAGCTTTAGCAAGTTTTTCTTTACATCTCTTTTGGTCTGCCTAATTATGGTTTATGTTTAACTGGCTGCCGTTTATGCTCTTTTCCTTTTTCCTTCTGTAGCTGTTCCTTTTTAAAGAACGGTTTTCATTTCTCATAGCAGTCTTCACTGTGCAGTTTACCCTTAATGGCCTTTTTGTTGTCCTTTTAAGATCTTCATTGATAGGTGTTACACATCTCTCACAAGTCTGTAATGTAGTAGGACCTTCCTTGTTGATGAGAAGGAGATGCAAAAGAAGAATAGTATAGCAAGAAGATAATGTCATCCCAGGAGTGAGAGATTTCCTCTTTGGGGCAGAAGGAGGAAGCTGATGAGGAAAGGTGGGAGAAGTGGATGGAGGTATGTGAAACAACAGTAAATTTTAATGGACAGAACAGGAGGAGGATACAGAGCAAATCTATAGATGTGGGGAAGGAGACATAAATCAACCTACTTGGTATTCTCTCTGTGTGTTGAATTTTTTTAAGAAGTGTGTGCTGGGAGAATCTTTACTAACAATTCGAGTTCCTCATTGTTCTTTCTCCAGTTGCTGCTTTAATTAATTGCCACTTCCCTCCTCTTAGTTTTTTTGCTTTCACCTCTACTTTTTGTTCCTTCATTTGCTTGTTTCTGCAGGATTGATCTGCCTTGATTCCCTTGGCTGAGGCCCGTTCTGTTAAATACACTTTTTCTATGCTGGTCCAGGAGATGTTTGTATACTCACTGTGTTCCTAGTTTTGTGCTTGTACTCCATTCTGTCCCTTTCTCAAAGCTTACTCCATTTTGACATATCTCTGGGCCACTGTGGCCACTCAGTCTTTAGCCCAGGGACTAAGTTTTCTGAAGGCAGAAATCCTGCCAGGTCCTGGCTGAAAGCAGCAGTGTGGGGGAGGCTGCTGCTGTCTGAGGAAATGATGCATCTCCACATAGATGCACAAGCATGCGTGAAAGGACTAAATGAGAAGCAAATAAACCACAAGTATAAGACGTGGCCAAATATATAGAGAGATATTTGAGGCATATTATTCCAAGACATCTCTAGAAGCCCCAAGCAGTTTGTCTTACTGTGTTGGCAGGTGATCAGGGACGACTTACTTGTTAATTATTTAAGGAACTACCTCTAGAGTGAATGCACAGGCCAGAAGGTCAGACTCAAGCTGTGGTCAGCGTTGATGTTTGAAGCCAGGGAGAGGGAGGAGAGAGCTGTGGGCTGATCTCTGCATCCGCTGTACTGACCTTTCCAAGGCTTGTCAAGCTGCCATGTTTCCTGTTGCTCCTGGAAAGTGTCTGCAGACGCTGCCCATGTTTGTGACAGTGCCTGAAAACCCAGCTGTAACCAGCAAAGGAACTGTACAAAAATGATGCTTTCTTAGTCAGCAGTTCTCCTTCCCAAGCCAGGTCTACTGACTTCTGGAATTTGCAAAAACTGCTCCAGCCCCAAAAGTGGCATTTACTGCTGTGTTATTTTGTTAATTCTGAAAGCTGGCTCAGCTGAGGAGAACAAGTCCCATTGCATTTTGGGCATCGTCTATAGAACAGTTTGATATGGCCCAGCACAGATACCTGTGAAATCACTGTAAGGGTAGGAGGGCAAGGAAGGTGGTTGTTTGTGTCATCCAGAGAATAATTTGCTGTAGAGAACCTTTGTTGATGATAACCGTTCCCAAAGCAGAGGAGCACCATCCATTTTCCAGGGTTCCTGCTGAGGCAGGAGTGGTCTCATATTCTTCTAAACTGAGCACTTTTCTTATGGATATCACAGAAAATCAATGAAGCCTCTGTCTTGCACCCAGTCACCTTGTAGAGCAGAACACACACTTAGAAAAACAGTAGAGGAGATCACATGGCTTTTTTCCCAATTGAAGCAGAATTTGGATGATGCTGGTATTTGAGGTTGGAAAATACCAGTGGTATTTTATTTCTCTTATTTATGGCTAATAGACTTTTTGTTTTTCCCTGGGGAGGAAGTGTTATGTAGCAAGGTTTGCCTATTGTTTATTTTCCATTTGTGTCGCTTACTGCTGTCATAGAAATCTGAAGGGAAGGAAATCCTCTGGAGAAGTGACGTCCAATGTCAGTGGGCTCGTTTCTGGCTGGAGCCACATCAGTCCCGTAGGCTTTCAGAAGGGCGTGTGTGGCTGGGGAACAGGGAAATAGGAGAGTTTGTAGAAGCACATTGGAAAATTATATTGAAATTGTGAGAGACTATGAGCTTGTGGGAAGCATAAATGGAAAAACATTGTGTTCTGCTTTGTTATTTATACTCCACCCTTTCCTTCTTGGCTTTCACCGTGGACATCATTGTTTCCTCTGTCAATGTGCAAACAGTGTTGTTGGCTGGTCAGGAATCAGTTAGCAGGAGTGTTTGCCTAAACTATCCCAAAAATTCCCCTCTATATCCAGGGCTGTGTTTGCTCCCTCCCCCAGCACAGAGGCTCCAGGCAGCCTCAATCATTGCTGTGTGCATTTGCAAAATGAAACATCCCCCCTCCCCGCCCGTGTGAGGAGAATAAATAGGTCAGTGTGAGCAGTGTGATGCAGAAGAGAGCATCTTAAGAACCCAAACCCATTTCTGCCTTTCCTGTGTCACCCCTGCCACCAGCAGAAGCATGCAGATGCAAGAAGCTTTATTAGTGATGCTTTAATAAATGGGACCAGCAGAATCAGTGATAAATTCTACTTAAAGGAAAACAGCCCGGAATTAAAATATTTAAACATATTCATCTTACTGTTAAAACTGTATCTCATTAGAACTGAAGTGCTCGTGCATATATAATGTCCTCCTCACTGTTAGCTCAGTCTGCTCTGTTTCAGCAGAGGCTGTAGCAGAGCAACTCCTTGCACATGGCTCTGAGAGAGCAGCAGTTTCGAGTGCCATGTCTCTGCCTGCAACACTGATGCTGATGTAATGAAACCCTCTCTGTATAAGAATTAATATTCCAGTAATGCCCAGAGGTTGTAAGTGTGTAGTTAATAGCTCCCAAGGCCAATGGAAATTAACACAGCCATAGCAGTCACACATTACTTGCTGCTGGTGCAGTATATCTTTGTGAAAACTAATATAGAAAATCATTCTCTTAAGAATAGCATCAATTAACCGATTTAATTCAGCGATTAGTCACAAAATGTCTTATTCCTGTAGTGCTCCCAGTAAGTAATTTGGAAATACCTGATGATTAGGAAACCAAATGCCAGGTGTACTTTTAATTTTAGTAGGCAAACCGTGGCTGTGTTGAGCTGAACTCTGCAAGGCTGTAGTGGGCGAAGCTTTGGAAGCTCTCACAAGTAGGTGTTAGTGATGCTGGATACCACTGGGTGCAGATAACCAAAAGGATACCGTATTTGCCACTGCAATTCCTCAGTGCTGTTCTGCAATGAAATCCCCCTCAAAGGGTTTCTGCAGCTCTGGGTGCATTTTTCCCATGCAAGAGGGTGTGCACCCCACAGCAGGGGCTGCCTGTGACCCTGTCTCATTATGATTAACTTCCATGCTAACCAAAGTTAAACAGGAGAGACAGACAAGGCAAAGCAACAAGACCTGGGAATTTTCTAATCCTTGCTTTTCCTGCCTGAGGTAGCAGGGTTGGAGGTGCTGGGAGTAGAAGAGAGAGTAGCTGGCAGGAATCTGCTTGTGAGCAAGAAACAGCACTTTGTCTGCTTTTACATGAAGAGATTCATCTATCCTTATTTCCCGTTACTTCAGAGAGCCCCTATTTATGTGCTGGAAAGGATTCCCCCATTAAACGGAGTACTGACTTCTCTGGATTCTTGCCGGGGAAATGTTTCCGTGGTGTACGTGCTCCTGTGATTTCTTTCTGTTTAACCTTGAAATGGCATTTCCTCTGGCTGTGCAAGGTGTACCTTGCTTTCTGTGCTCTCAATTAAGCGAGTAAGCATATGCTTGCTTTTGTCTTTGTGCCCTCATTATTAATTCCAAATGTTGAGTTCAGTCTGCTCATGGCAGGAGAGACAAAGGGGAGGGATGGGGTGGCTGTGCAGCCAGTTATCCTCAGTCATGTATTATAATGCCAGAATGTTATTTTGCCACCTAAGGGTGAGAGTCCCATTAGCCCTCACCTCCTGGCCGTACTCTGCTCAGCCTTAAGCAGCGCACATATGCTGGTACTTGGAGTATGCCATGCATTCCATCTAGTGGCTGATGCACGTGGAAAAGGTACTCTCTTTCTGGTGTCTGCAGTGCCAGGTTTAAATCAAGATTTTCGTAAGATGCTTCATGACACTCAGGTTTAAGCAATGACCTTGTTTTTAGAAAGTACTACACGCTTTCTCTCTAAATATTAACCATTTAGGTTTTGGTCTTTCAATTTAGTAATTCAGATTTTAAAATACAGCAGCAACTGGCCACAGAGAGTGTTGCAGTATTGCTGCTGGAAGTGCCTGCAGTGACAGCGACCAGGATGAGTTGAATTGCTGCCACACATTTATGTCTGCCCGGGGCACTTGGCGCGTGGGACAAGCTCAGTTATAACATGAGCTGTGTTGGCACAAATGTACAGGAGGTGACGAGGTGCTCGGATTATGAGCAAGCTTTTCAGGAGAAGGGAGGGACTGTGAGAAGAAGGTGGACCCAGGGGAGGATGGGGTAACCTGGCTGCTAACGGTGTCCTGCTTCTGTTCCTCTTCACAGCTCAGGAGTGAAGACCCTGCCCCACAACGCCAAGGTGCACTACAACTATGCCAATTTTTTGAAAGACCAGGGCCGTAACATTGAAGCAATCTACCACTACAAAACTGCTCTCAAGTAAGTCCCTCAGGGGACTGGTGGGCCTTCTGCTGTTAACCCATCTCCTTCCTGACAGGCATGGGGCAAGCTGGCTGCTCCTCATCCCTGGCTCCTTGGGAGCAGCGTGGCTTTGGGAGCCTGGGAAAGTTCCCTGGCTCGGTGTTGGTGTGTCATGAAATGAGGTAGCCTGGCTTTCCTCCAGCTCCACGTGTGTGTGTGTGTGCACTTCAGTATATGAGATAGAAATGTTACCATAGCTACACGTTGAGCGATGAGGTGTCATTTACGCAGCTGAATGTATGCTGGTAAGCAGGAGGTAGTTGTCCTAAATGCATTTTCAGGTTCCTGGGCCATTTATCTTTGTAAATTGTTAATGGTGCATGCCTGGAAAATGTCAGTGTGGTAGCCATCTGAAGTGCAGTAACAATAATGGTGCTTACTGCTTGTATTGAGGTTTCTGTCCACAGAGTTTTGCATGAATGCTAAACTAATTGATCCTGAAAATTCTCCTGTGCAGTAACAGGCCAAATATCATTGCTGGGGTTCTGTACAGGGGCAAGCTGAAGCAGCAGGATGAATTGCCTTGCTTGTAGATGAATGGTAAATCAGGGCCCAGGGCTGGGCTGTAATATGGGACATGTCCTGTGGTGTCTGTGAGGGACCCTTCCCTCACACACAGATGGGGTCACTTCTGTGAGCAGCTTCCCTCCCCTTTCTGCTCCTGCCAGTGCTGTTCATGCAGCTCAGCTGCTCCCCAGGTAGTGCTCAGTGCAGCAAGCAGGTCACCCCCGTTCCCCAAACCTCTCTCCTCTGGTCCTTGGGACTTGGGCGAAAGGACAAGCCCCTCTGGGAAATGAATGCAAGGAAAGGGGCTGGGAGGATGGTGTGGTGGCCAGGGAAATCAAGCACAGAGTGTGCAGATAGTGTTTTCAGGAATAGAAGCATGTTTGGGAAGGACAGACAAGGTGAAGAGTGGCTCTGATGGACAGCAAGGGCAGAGCTCAGCTCCATAGGGCATGCCAAGAGGTGGAAGAAGTGTTCTTTCCCGACATGTGATGTGACAGAAAACTCCAGAAATTACATGTATGTTTTGTCTTTTGGCCAGCAGACAGGGTTATGATAAAAGCTCTCCAAAGGCTCCTAACCCACCCAGGCTGACATGTGAGGACAGGAGTTCATTGTCACTGAGGAGGGACTCAATCTGGGTGAAGGTGATCTTTAGCTTTTTTGAGCAACATCCTGTTCTGTTTTGCCATGCTGGGAATTTCGGAAGTCATTTAGAAAAACCTTCTATTTTCTAAAAGTTTCCAGCAATGGAATATCCAGCAATGGAACCACCAGTAAACTGTATTGAAGGTGGATTACATTGGCTGTTGAAAATGTCTTCCCTTATTTTTAGGCTGATATGTTTCAGCTTCCAGTCATTGAATTTGTTTACACCTTTCAATGCCACACTGAATATCTCACCACCAAAAGTCTGTTTTCTGTAGTGTGATCAACTCCTCCCTTAACCTGCTGCTTGATACGTGCTGGTTTTTTCAGCACCACAAGGTTTTGCAGTCCTCCAGTTGTTCCTGTTTCTAGTCTCTGAACTTTTCCCAATTTACCAGAAAAGCCTACTGCGGGTTAAAAAGAAGTGGGACTGACAAAAATTATCCAAGCCCTGCAGTGGAGTGCACAGAGTAATGTAACTGCTCCTACTAACATTGCCTCTGCTTGTGTAAATGGGATTTGCAGACAAAAGATCTTCTCTAACTCAGCAGCACCCATTTATTGTAATTATAATGCTGTTTTCTCCTCTGCAGTATTTCAATTACGAAAGAGTCTGTTTTGAGGACGGATTGCAAACATTTTCTCAACTGTATTACATGGCACTGTTTATGCTGATGGTGTTGTTTATAGAGCATCTGAAGCCTTGTTGCGGCTTGAAGCCCCACAGAACCAGCCATGCTCTTCTCTAGGTGCTTGGTGTCTCATGGCACTGATGCTAGCGCTCGACTTGCTTCAGTAATTTCAGCATTAGCTGGAAGCTTGGAAAAGTGAAACTCAGCTTGCACATTCTCTATTTGACCCAAAAGTGCAGGCCAGGAGTTGAACTCTCCATCACTGGGAAGCTGCACTACTTGTTCTTGTCACATTGTATCTCTGCACTTCTATTTTCCTTATATTTATTCCTTCTTCCCGCCTCTGTCACAGGGAAATTATTTGGGGTCTGTGTAATAAGCAATAGAAGAGTGTAAGTAAAAAGTACACTATGTTCTTCTGTTGAGAATTACATTCTGTAATGCCTGTGTTTTCCCCTCAGACAGACCCTTTCTGCAGTGCCTGGGGTTGTGCAGTGGGGGCCCTGCAGCCTCCTCTGGGTGCCTACATTTGATGGCTGTGTTGAAGCAGTGGAGAAGCTGCTGGGTGTGGGACAGGCAGCCTCAGGTGGATACAGTGCCAGACCATACACAGGTATCACAGAAAACAGCTGTTATGTCTAAGCTGTTTACCCATCCTCACAGACACCAGCTCCTCACACACTGCTCTTGAGTGTAGACCAATCTCCACAATTAGAGAGAAGGAAGGAGTAGCTGTAATATCCTGAGCAGATGCTGATGGTTCAGGGTATTTTTGGCCACTGGCTTGACCTGGAAAGTACAGTTATCACTCTGTAAATTTCCATATCAGGGAGTAGGCAGACCAGCAGCTGAGGAGGTATTCACACAACAAGCTTTCCTGATTTCCCACAGGTACCCCTCACTGGGTGCCTACTCTCCCAGTGAGTGTGGGTGGATCCATCCTCCCCAGGTTACAGAAAGCCCAAAGCTACTCAGGAAGCTTCACAGTCCAATGGCAGCACACACAAGAGTACAGAAGATAAAAATATTATTTCTGCCTAGTGCTCAGTGAGCAGATCAATAGGGAATTAATAAGGAAATTGAGTCAATAAGGACATGGCTTGCTGCCTGGGAGCTCCTGGGAGATAGGAAAGGGAGAGCTGCAGTGTCTCAGTGGGTGATGGCTCATCCACTATTCCAGCTTTGTGCCAAATGACAGTGCAGGTCTGCTTGATCTTTGGTGAATGAGTTTAATTGTTTAGTAAATAAAAGTGATCTTGTCAGTCTGCACACTGCTGCTTGAACTGCAGGCAATTGCCATTCCACCAACTCCACCAACTTAAGGGAGCACTTCCATGCACTCCTGCTCTGCCAGAAGTGTCTGCCATGTTGTCTGCTCAGCAAAGCAGCACCTTGCTCCTGTGAAGTTGTAACTGTGGGAAAAGGTGTTGACCTGCACACACATCACCTAGTGAAATACCAGCAGTTGATACTAAATCCTGGGAAAGTTGATCCCCAATGCTTTAACTGCTCCCTTTCCTGCTGTCAGCTGTGGGATTCTCTGCTGGCAGCTGTTGGTGTACCTCTGTTAGCTTCAGGGCAGAAAAGTGGTGGAAGAGAATAATGTGTTTTCTCTGACAGTGAAACTGCAAGGCAGG
The DNA here is from genome assembly GCA_008694505.1 of Cyanoderma ruficeps. NCBI lineage: Eukaryota > Metazoa > Chordata > Aves > Passeriformes > Timaliidae > Cyanoderma > Cyanoderma ruficeps. The sequence continues at coordinate 7,487,275 of VZDJ01000426.1, forward strand.
TTTCCAAGGCAAACTTGGCAATCAGTCCCAGCAACCACCTGTTGGTGCCATTGCAGGTGGCCCATCAGAAAACTCATTCCTCACCCCAGCCCAGAGACCAGTGACACAACACCCTGGTCTAGCCTGATTTGGGTAATTAATGCAATCTAATTATGGTCTCCAAGAGTGGGGGAAAATGAAAACTGAAATGACATGCAAAAATGGAGAACAACGTTTGAATTGGAGATGGGGAGAGTGAAAAGCACAAAAATTCTGTGTATGTAGGAAAAGCTCTTTCTATAAGTAGTTCCTAAAAGGGGAATGGAAATTAAGCCCTTCAGAGGTGCGAGGTGAGTTACCTGTAAAACAGCCCCGACAAACAGCTGGCGTTCAGCAGTTGTAGAGTGGGTATAAACCTTTCAGCTTACCTACAGTAAAACAAGAAAAACACACTCCTGGATTAGACTGCTTCACTGGTTTGCCTGACATATGGTAGTGACCCCAGGGGATCCTTGGGGTTTTTTTCCTTCAGAAAGTAAAGTCCGGAAATAGTCCGTCTGCGATGTGAGTTGACCACGGCTATTTTGAAAGCTGGTCTTAACATTCTTGCTGCCGCTTCTGCTGCAGATTTGTGGCTCTTGTTAGGAATTCTGGAGAAGCTCTGCTCCTGGAGATCAAACAGTTCTGATCTTACCTGAAATTTATCTCACCACTTGTCTCCCATTTGTGAGTGAGAATATGAGGTCATGCAACCTCACTCAAATATGAAGAACAACTCTGATGTGCTAATGAAGATGTTTTTGCTGTTGTTGATAGTTACCAAGCTTTTGTCCTGCTTCTCCCCAGCCTCATGTGCTTGATGTTACTGTTGAGACTGTTTTATTGCCCTTCAGCTATGCACTTGGGCTGACATGCAGAGAGAAAAGCAGCAGAGCCTTAAAATCCAATTGGTGAACATTTGTTATTAATTAAATCAATCTCCTTTTAACAATGGAGGGGAGAAAAATAATTCACCTTACCTCCTACAGTTGCACTCATTCAACATTTTAATTCCCAAAGCAGTTCTTACCATCCCTCTGTGTGTTTGTTGCCAGGGCAGTGCTTCCCATGCAGGGCAGATCAATGTGAGCATCAGTGGATGTGGTTGAGTTCCTTGCTGGAGTTGGGTGGACAAACATGCTAATAATAGTTCTGTGCTATCCAAGCTACATTTCTGTGTCTGGAAAAAGGTCATCATCTAAAAAGTCATGTTTGCCTTCTAGATGTTAAAACATACCTGACAGTACAGAGTCCAGCAGGAGGTGTAGTGTGATACTGTGGATTTATTTACATAAATGCACTGATGTGTGTACCTGAGAGTGCACACATTTCTGCAGCATTACCTCCATGTGTGTGCACATCCACCAACAGGTTCCTAGCCACAAGCTCCACTTGGACTTCACCTGCCAAATGCTGCTGACCAAACAGAGTAGGAAGGGGACCAGCCTGCCATGCAGAAACCTTCATTCCCTCTTGTGGCATCTTCTGGAGAAGGGAAGGGAAGTTTCTACACTTGGGCTGCTTTTCTTTGCAGTTCAGGGAGCTGTTCAGCCTTGAGAGAGAGGAGAGAGTGGGCCAGGAGACAGAGAAACCAGTATGGAAACACTTGATGCTGCAACTTGTGTGGTCTGGCTCTTGCAGAGCTTGCAAGTGCCACATCTTAGGGCATCGCTTACAGCATGGAAAATGGGGAAGGCTGGTTTGTGGCATCAGTAAGGGTCATGAAATAATGGTTATGTTTCCTTAGTACTCAAACACAGGCTAGATGGAGAAGGGAAAACAGTGTAAGCAGCTTATCTGTATCCCTCATTTGAGGGAACAGAGTTGTTTCATAGCATCACTGGAATGGGTATAAAAGAAAAAATGCAAGGCTGTTCTTTCACCTCACTGCACTTTAGAAATAAAGCCTTAATGCTGTAAGGGAGACTCAGGTTTCTTCCTAAGTTTTCCCACATACCTTCCTGCTGGGTTTTTATATATCTTAAATCAACGGTATCTGGGGTTGTTTAAATTCAGTTAAATTGCACTCTCCATGCAGTAAAAAAAATTGTGTTCTTACAGCCCTTTATGTGTGTGTGTCAATGTATTTGCCTTGAAAATGCCTCTTAGTGTGGACTGCAGGTGGCCTTGGATACCATCTGTGATTTATTTCTAGGAAGAATTAAAATACCAGCACCATTTGTTAGCCTGTTTATACAGTGAGTAAAAAATGTGCTGTGCTGCTTTGCTGTGACTGCTGTGGCTGCTTTTGCTTCTGAAACCGTGAGTGCCCTTCTGAGATCCTGATATTGCTTAGGTCAGGCCCTTGGAGCAAGCCTGAAACATCTTCATAGAGATTTCATGTAATACTCCATGTTAGTGGATGCTATGGGCTGGAGGTGGATCATGTCCAAGCAGTTGGGAATACCTTTGTGTGGTGTTCTGATTCAAGCTTTGACAGTAGGCATTAGAAGTATTGTGTAGGTGTGTGGTGGCTGTCCTGAAACTGGATGGAATTGTTGAGTATTTTAATGGTAATTGATGGCTGAAAGGGCTGCCTTATAATTTGAATCAGAGACTTAATGGCCTTTACAACACGTTGCATGTGATGGTGGCCAAATTACTTCAGTCAGTGTAATTTATTTTTGAACCTGTTCTCTATTAAGTTCTAATCCCTGCCTGTTTTGAGGGCTGCTCCAGCTCTGCTCAGTTTTTCTGCTTTTTAGTGACAAAATAGCAATCAATCAATGCACAGGCTTTTATTTACTTGAAAACAGAATTGGTATAAGTGCAACCATGAGCCCTGATGCAGAGACAGAATGTGTACATTTAGAGCCATAGAAGCTGGGTGTGCCTGCTGGGATGGACAGATGGATGTGTCAGCCCTGGACAAATATGGTTAGAGGTGGGGTCCCTTCCTACACTGTGGTGTCTCATTGTGGGTGCAGGTCCTTCTATGCTGCCCTTCAGGGACTTGCTGGCTTTTCAAAAACATCAACTTAGAGAGACGCCTTCATCATCTCTGAGGATGATAACTCCATAGCCTTCCTCAGACACTGCATCAAAGCTCTGCCTTCTTATATATTGGGGACTGATGAAAAAAATCTGGGAGATGAAAAATGCTCCCCTAATGAAAACTGTTTTCTTATTGGGATAGTTTTGATTTTTCTGTGGGGTATGCAGAGAGAAACTTACGGCTGTACTTTGCATGTGTTCAAGTCTACCTTTCAGTTTTGGCTAATGATAGCCTCAAATCCAAGGGTTAGTTACTCATTCCCACAGTCACTGCTTTTTTCTTAACCTGTTGTCCTTGTTTTTATGAAAACTGTACAGTATGGGGCTGTACAGCTTCCCCTGGCACCTGGGAGCCTCAGGAGATGACAGGCATGATTTTACCCCCATCTGCTTCAGTGAGAGCATGTTGTTATTTTATCTCCTCATTGACTGAAGGGCTCACCTGATGGTCTCTTGTTTGCTGTGGAGTCTCTCAAGATTCTGTGGGCTCTGTGGAGGTGCCTGCATTGTTCACACTGTCTATAAGTCAGGCATGTTGTGAATGTCTTTTGTTGGGCTTTGGGAGTGTTGGGGTTCCTGGGATTTTCAGGACTTACGTGGATCCTGCTTAAATTCTTTATGTGAGAGAATAAGCAGCCCTCTTTGATAACCTCATGTTGCTTCAACACTTCAGGGAACATGTGAGTTTAGCAGGAAAGATTTTATTTATTTATATTTGGCTGTGATACTGTTTGACTTAAAATCCTGTTTTTTCACCACAGCTCTAACTCTCAGGCTTCTATCCGTGCCCAAGTTTGAAAATCTAATGAAAATTTGTAACTCATGATGATTTTTAGTGTGCTATTGGTTGGTTATTTGAATGGCATGCTTTTGGATATTGCTGTAGGTTGGGGGTATTTTTTCCTTAATGGATGTCAAGCTCAAAGAATTCACAAGGCTTTTGTCAATATACAGATTAAATCTATTCAGCTTCTCTATTAATTTTTTCCCCACATTTCTGTCCTTTAGAGGTTTCCCTCAATATCAGAGTGCTCTGCAGTTCAGCCTGAGAGGCTTACCCTGCTGAGAGGGTTTGCTGGTGACAGGGTGCCTGTGGGCTGCTATTCCTGCCTGCTGGGCTCATGGGCAGGGGGAGAAGCCATAAAAACAGGACCTTCCTTCCTTCCACTGATCCCTGGCTGTTACTCAGCACTTGCTGTTCATATCAAGTTGGCCTCTGGAGATCTCAGGTTAGATCAAGATCCTGCTGTAGACACTGCTGATCAGGCATGACCCCGCACTGACTTCTTGAGCAGGACCTCGCTCAGGAGCTGAGCTGGCTCATGCCACAGCAGTGAGGACCCACAGCACTGCTCTGGGATGCTCTTTGAGCCCCCAGCGCCAGACTGGGATGGGATCACTCCCTGTCTTATTCCTGGCACTGTGTCAGGACCCTCTGGCAGCTGAGTGTGTGGAAATGGGTGTGATGTAATACCCAGCTCCGGGCTGTGCTGTGCGCAGCCAGGAGTCTCACTGCTTTGTCACACTTTCACTGAAGAAGATTATGCCTGAGGCTTTCAAAGGAACCTAAAAGCATTAGATCTCTCACTTGCCTGACTTTCAACAGGATTTCCAGGTGCTTTTTTAAATACAAAAAATACCAGCCTGCCACAAACTTTCTGCCAAGCTGAAGGGTTACCTTTGAGGAAATATTGATGCAACTACTAGAACTCTACAAGAGAAAACCAGCTGCTACTTGATATTGCAGGATTAGCTCTCCTTCCTTGAAAGAAGTTCAAATGTTGCAAATTGAAAACCTTTTTGAGGAAGACACAGGATCTGCCATCCACATCTCCGCATCATGTGGAGCAGCTCTTGAAACAAGGTGTCACACCATCATGAGGCCATGACCTGAGTTATTGCCAGTGCAGAATTGTTCCCAGAAAGATGACTGGTCTCAGAATTACATCAAATCATGTTTTAATTCAACCTGACATAGAGTTTTATTGAGAACTTACATAAATACATGAAAATGAGTGTGATGTAATATTAAAATTGGAAAATTGGCTTGAAATAGTATACTGGAGTAAATATAAAATGGGCGGTATTAAAACTTGGCACAGATAGAAACGTTATTCATATAACATTCTTACTTTTGTTGGCAAAACAATGCCAATAATTACAGTATGTATTGGAATGGGCAAAACGTGCCTTAAAAGCAAATTGCCATGCTGCCAGCAAGTAATTGGGCCTGGATAAATAAGGCCTCTGAGTCCATGTGTTTAATGTGGCTGCAGGGAGCCCCATGGATGATGAGCTTTGTGGCAGGGTTGGACAGGCACCAGGAGAGCCAAGATTGGCAGTCAGGGAAGTGTCCTCTTTTATGGAGGAGGAATGGTGAGAGGTCTGGCCCAGGGCTGTTCAGGCTCTCCTCTTGGCCACAGAGAGGTAACACAGCTTGTTTTATCAGGGCAGCACAGGAAGGTGACTTACCACAGCTGCCTCACTGGTGGCATAGTCCCTGTGAGTGCTGAGTTTAAATGCATTATTTAATCAAAAGATGCATTGATGAAAACCAGGCACACCAGATCTCTCCAACTCAATAGTTTATTTTTTTATTACTTTTTTCCACTTATTATTTTAATTTATAGAAGAAATTAATACATTTGGACCCCCCTTTTGAATATTATGCAAGATGATGCAGGCAGGTTTCTTTCTGCTGCTGCTGCCATGGCATGGTTGGTGGGTTAATGATGACCAGGGTTGCTTACAAGCTTTTTAATGGTTATAAGAACTCATGTTGTAAATCATTGGGAATGTGCTTTCAACAGTCTTATTGTAAACCCTTGGAGAGTGATGAAGGGCTGGGGCATCAGGAAGAGTCACCCTCATGTGATAGTCTCAGGACTGTCCCAGCTCTCAGAAGTGTATCTGGGCTGCTTTCAGTAATCTCTTTTATTGTGCACTGGATGTGGGGGGCTGCCGAGACCCCTGAAAGATGACATTGCAGCCTTTTCCATGCTGCCCATGGTAGTTTTCCAGGCTAATTGCATGTTAGTCTGGCCCCATCCCCTGCTGCTTGCTATCCGCACAGCAATGGCTGTACAAAAGCCACATAATGCTCTTAAGGGCAAGTGGGTAATTGTCACACTAATGCCTTCCTCCCTGGCATACCCCTGGCACCAGACCAGGGGCTGCTTAAAGGTAGGACTGTGAGCAGAGCTTGCCAGTTGTTTAAGTGGCCTCTCTCGATCTGAATTAAAAGAATTAAAATTCTTGGTGGATCACAGGTTGCAGTCATGACAACAAATTTCCTCCCTTTCTCTTTTTTGTGTAATTGTCTTGTAATTCAGATATGGAGCCAAACAAAACCCTTTAATTTTTTTAAAAAAGCCCTCGTGTTGCAGATAACAGTGGCATTAAGTGAAAAAGCAGAATAAATGGTCATCAGCGCTATGATGACTGTATATGTTTTATACCTGGTATCATCTTGGGAAACTGGAAATCTCTTGACTGTGCAAGTCACTAGGGCATTTGTTTAGTGGTATTAGAGGGGATTTTGCTAACCTAAGAGAAGTGGGGATAATTACTAACAAATTCTTGTGCAGTCTAAACCTGTAATAGTTAAAAGGAAGGCTGCTGAAATTTATTCTGACAATTGCAGATACAGCATTGAAGGAATCATTTGAATTATTCATTCTACAACAAGGAAACATCCCACTTGTCTTCTCTTTAGAAATGAAATCTCCATGTGCTTTAAAATATACTTTTATGGGTTGCTTTCCCATAATTTTGCTATTTCAAGACTTCTATTATAATTATCCTTGAATGTAGATTTTTACAGAAAATTACTCTGATTTCTAAAGGAAAGGATAAACTGATTTCTTACATGAACTGCTGCTTGTAGAATAAGTTTAATGAAATTCAGCTTTCTTTCATAAATAATGCAGCACTTGCATTTGATTAGGTGAAGCCTAGAGGAATTTCTACCTAATCATATGCATAGCAAGAAGGATACTGCCTGCAGACTGTTACCATTATCAGTGCTGGTGGCAAGGAAAATACAGCTCTATATATGTCCAGATAGAAAGCTGGAGAAGTTGCAAAACAAACTAGATATGTTCTAGCAATTGATGTCTTGCTTCTCAATGTCTTCAGAGAGATGGTTGTGGCATGAAGTCTGGATTCTGAGTATTGTCATTATTGTGGCATGAAGAGACTCCAGGTTAATTGGAGACCTCCTTGTCTTGATAATGTGTTTCTAGCCCTTCTAAGAAATAAGTACATTCTTTATATGAATGAAGAATGGGGAAGAGACAATGTTTGTATTAGAGGACTTACAATCAAAATCTGTTAAAGTTGAATATCAGGATTCATTGAGACCAATTCCAGAAGTCTTGATAAACAGCACAAATCTCCTGATAATTTCAAATTAATAGAAGTACATGTCTCCCTCCATTACAATAACAAATCACCTACAGCAAAAGCAGACAAGTTTGGTGTATCTGCAAGTCTTGCAGAACCATTTTGAAAGTTCTTGAATTAATGTTGCTTCATTTGGTAACTTGTGGTCGAGTTTTATGCTCCTGCATAAATCCTGCCACAAGACTGTTCTGCTGTGTTTTTATTCCCAGGGAACTGTTATTAACAGCAGTGGATGTGCCTGAACAGAGGGTAGTTTAAATAGGGCTGCTAGCCCTTTATTTAACAACCATATTAATAAATAAAAAAATGATCTAGTCCACATTCTCTAGCCCTGAGGTCAACTGGCATAAATTGACCTGGAAGTATCCAGTAGATGTTTGTATCCTCTGAGAGACAGTGGCCAAGTCCAAGTTGGCTTTTGCAACCAAACCCTGATCTGGGCTCGGGCCTGGACCACTCCTGGAAACCATTTGAGGGTGGTGTGAAAGCAGCATAAACTGAAAGAGGGCAGGTTTAGATGGGATATTAGGAAGAAATTCTTCACTGTGAGGATGTTGAGACACTGGAACACGTGGTTCATAGAAGCTGTGAATGCCCCATTCCTGGAAGTGTCCGAGGCCAGGTTAGATGGGCTTTGAATAACCTCATCTAGTAGAAGGTGGCCCTACCCATAGTGAATGGACATTGGAACAGATGATCTTTAAGGTCCTTTACATCCCAAAACATTCTATGATTCAATGATTCTGTAACAGCATGGATGGTCATGGGCTCAGACTCTGGCTCTGGTTAATTTACCAGAAGTGATGCTCTCTTAGGCTTGGTTATTCTGCTGAACTCAGTTGAGTGGCAGTTTGCTTGACCACCACAATAAAGTAATTTTCCAAATAAAATATTTGGAGAGAGATAAAAGAGCTGAACCCTAGCGTCAAAGCCCAACACCACTGCCTTGTCTTGCTGTAGTCAGAATTTCTCATAACTTTTGTTCAGAGGTGTAAAAGTGCAGATATCATAAGTTCTTCAGGCCAGATGCTGAGCAGGTTTAAGCCGACAATTTGTGCTTGCTGAGGTTCTGGGAAAGAGCAACGGGATGTATTGAATAAATGTAAAAGACAAGAAACAGAGCCTAGGATACATGGGAGATGTGTTTGCATCCGTGATATGCTGTTGAGAGGTTTTAACACTGAGCACAGAATTTATGGAGCTGCTGGTCAGAACTGTGCAAGTTAAAGGTGAAATCAGTTCCCTTTTTTAATCTTGAATTTTCATTCTGCTCCAAATTGGTGGAAGCAAATCTCCTGGGCCTGAAATGCCATAGGAGCACTAAAGGCCAAGAACAGAATTAATTTCTGAAAGTTTGAGAGAAAAACCATCAGGTTTAGGGCAGTAAAATGTTAATCTGTTTCTGACTTTCCCGAGAGTTGTCTGAAATCCTTTTGCCCACTCATAACTCAAGTGACTTCATGTCAAATATTAGAGCTGTTTTATGTGTGAGTACTGACAGAAGTAGTGCACACTTTTACTGTAGCCATCTGGTAAAAAAGGCTCAAAAATATAACTCCCAGACCTTTTTCTTGGTCCAAAACAATGTCAAAATCCCTTGGAGGAAATGGGAAACAAGACTGAACCTGTGGTCATTTGCCCCTAAGGTGTTCTTTGCTCAAGATTCTGGTCAGGATATTACACAAAGCTGCAGCCTGAGTGCTGAAGAGCAAGCAAGCTTGGCCCTTTCCATTCCTCCCCTGCTGTTGCTCTGGAAAGCATTTCTCCCAGCCTGCTTCACCTGGGGAGACTTAGACTAGATGACAAGTGGATTTGAGGGCCAAGGTCAAGACTCCACACTACACCCTCATCATCATAATTTTTTTTTTGCTGGTGCTTCTCCAAGCACAGGATGCCTCTTACACCCCAAAATGCATCAGGCTCACTGGGGAGCTTCAGTCATGGAAAGTGACACTATTTCTGTTAACTGCAGTTCTCACCACAAATTTCCTACTCTTTGCTACCCTGTGACAGGTTCAGTTAGGGGTCTCGTCACCAGTCACTGGAGCAGGGAGTGCAGGTGGTGGGGGTGAGTGTGGACACTGAGCAGTGCACCTGAGGGCTTGCAGCAGAAGCGGTGACCTCTGAGAGGCAGGATGCTCCTCTGTGTGGGAGGGATGGTGGCACTCTGTAGTACCACCATTTGCTATGAGTGATGGTTATTACATTTATCTTTTGTTATTATAACAAGCCAGTTTTTAAAAAACACATGGCTGCATCCCTGAACAATTTCTCCTCGAATATGTGGCTTTGCAGTCCTTGTTTGCTAGGTGAAAAAAAGGACTGTGAGCTTTTCTCTTATGTAATAGAAGGAAACATCCTGGTTTGGTAGTGGTGCATGCCCATTTCTCCCAGAGTTCTCTTGAATGTTTCCAGCTTCACCCCCAAATAAGACCGTGCCAAAGTCATTTATGAGCTGGGGAGTGAAAATGTGACTGATACAAATGTTGCAGCAGTGTATAAAATGCTAATTTATTCATGGTACTTAAACACAGAAAATCCTAGGGCTGAACTGACATAGTGAAAAACTCCAGGCAAAAAAAACCAAACAACCCAGCATGCAAAGTCTTGGATTTAAAACAATTACAAACTTTAGTCAGGCTATATTATAGAGTCTTAATCTCTTCTACCTTTAAATGCCCCTTCTCATGCTCTACCCTGTGCTTTCATAACTGACTACTTTTAATGTCATTATCCACATCACTTTCCCGTGATCAGGGACCTAAGGCAAAGAACTGTGAGATGACTTGTCCTCAGAGCCTCAGAATTCTCACACAGTTGGTCTCCAGGGACTTCCTTGGGCATCTGGCAAAAATATATTTCCTTATCATAATGACCCTCAATTTTCACCTACATGTTACACAGAGGATCCTGGATACTTATATCAAGCCCTGGATCACTTCCACCTCTGGAGTTTTCTGGTAAAAGATCTACAAACTAAAATATTAATGTAGGAGCACAACTTTGAGAATTTAAACTGCTGAATGGACCATGACCCGCTGCTTAATTTGTCGAGAATTTTAAGAGAGATGCATTGGATCCAAAAATGTAATCTCGTAATTGCAACAGGTGGATGTGAAGATCAACAGTTCAGATAAAAGGAAAACTGTACTGGACCAAATGCTACAAGAAGCTTGGAGAAATCATACTGTTAAGCAGTCTGATTCCAGATTTTTTATCATTTTGCTTGGTCCTGAAAGCATTGTTCAACAGTTGATTTCAGGTTTCCTTTTGCGCTTTATTATCAGTTTTATTGTGGGGGAAAAAAAAAGATTTCAAAGCTCCAGCAAATAATTTTAAGCAGTGATGTGTTGGATTCTGTGTATATCAAAACACATTTCCATTGGAAACATTTTTTGACAAGGCAATTCTTGCTTGTTGCAAAACCATTTTGAATAAAAACATTCAGGCTGCTTCAGTCACTATGCCTTTTGCTTGAAGGGTAAGATAGGTTTTCAAAGCTGTTCAGCATTCCATTTTGCCCTGGAGATATATAGGAACCATAGGAGAAGATCTGATTTGCAACCTCTTTGGGAGTTGAAAAGGGGCCTCAGGATCCCGTCTGACTTGCAGCAAATGAAGGGAAAACAGGGGGTTTTGGCTGACATTCTTCCTTTTACTGAATGTCAGACGGCATTGGTGGCAGACTCAGTGACATCAGCTTTATTTGTCAATTAATGAGCACCTGTAACTTGATATTTCATTTTTCCCAGGCTGTACCCTCGTCACGCAAGTGCTCTCAACAACTTGGGGACGTTGACCAAAGATGTGGTGGAGGCAAAGAACTACTACAGACGGGCCCTGCAGCTCAACCCTCAGCACAACAGAGCTCTCTTCAACCTCGGCAACCTGCTCAAGTAAGTTGAATGCAATGGCACCAAGAAAATTCCCATTGTCCCTACACACATCACCAAAGTAGTTTTTTTCTGCCAGCTGGTGAAGAAATGGTGTCATTTCTTAGTGCCATCCAAAAGTGCTGGCACTAAGGGGAGGCTTACAGGATATCCCTGTGCTATCTGCCGCATCACCCCAGATTCTGTTCACAAGTGTGTTTCAGTTGTAGGAAATTCATTTGTTCCAAAACAGGCATCAGAAATGAGTTACCTAAACCCAGCTACTCACCTCAGATCCCCATCCTGGTGGAGATGTGTAAACATTTCCAGCAGAGGAAGCTGTATTGTTCAAAGGTAGGCATCAGATGCTGAACTAATAAATAACAGACAAAAAATTCCTCCCTTCAAGTTCCTACTTCTCCTCATTAGCTGTATGGGAAGTTGTTGTATAATTTAGGCATAAGCACCTTACGCTGAGATGCTCAGAGCAGCAGAGGGTTCATTGTAGAGCAGGTAGGTCTGGATTTGAGGGGAAGGCTGGTTTACATCCCTGGACTGTTAAAAACAAGTTGATGAGCTCATTATTTCACTCGTTATTTAGAGTGTCAGCTTTTAGCAAGGAGAATAGCAGACAATCATAATCATGCAAATTAATTTGACTAACCACATCTAAAGACTAAACTTAGATCTGTACAAGAAGTCAGTATGATAAGATCTGCAAAGGGTTCAATTAAAAAAAGTAAAATATCTCTGTCTAGCACCAGCCAAAAGGTCCTTGTTTTTGTGAGGATATTGTGGTATATTTGCTGAGAGAACTGCATAAACTACAGCAGTAAAAGTACATTTTTGCTGATATGAACTGCCCTTATTTTGATAATAATAAGTCTTGGTAAGTCTTTTAGAGCAGACTGGGCTTTTGGCTGGTTAAAGCATGACAAGCTTAGTGTGGGACTGGTTTTCAAGTGACACTGTGTCATTAAAACTTGCCTTTCTGATCCTGAAATGTAACTTCGAGTGTGGATTTGTATAAAAGATGTTAGGTGGGCTGCTGAAGTTCTACCTGGTCTGTTCAGAAGCAGAGAAATTATCAGAATAATATTACAAGTAAACCGGGTGGTTTGAGGTTAGAATATGGGAAATGAGTAATCTTAAATAGAAAGTAGGTAAGTGCTTTACTGGAAATACTCACAAGGAAGGTAAAAGGTACAGTCTTATTACAAGAGAAAAGTCTTTGTATTATTAATCAAATTTGGTTTATTGAAATTAATTTTAGGTGGCAATGGTGTTTAAAAATACATATTGTCTTTTAAATCCATTATATGTGCCTTAGTTATCATTCTCTGTAACATTTTGGAGGGTTTTTTCATATAAAATATTAATACAGAAGGATCTAAGCCAAAAGAAGCACCAGGACATTCCATGTCAATTGTGCTTAAATCTGGCCTGTCAAAGGGCTCTTATGACCCAGCAGATGGATAAAAACTGGATTTGTTGCACTGGAAAAGCACAAAGGAGACATGTGGGGAAAATTTCTTAGAACTGTTGTTTGTTTTCTGTGCAATATGTCATGTTTTTCACATTGTGATACTTAAGATATTGTGTGTCCTGTTGGATTGTATGTGCTCTGCATCCTTCTGTGGTGCCACATTTTGCAGTATGTTAAATGTGTTATACTTGTGCTAAACTTGTCAAAAGAAAGCACTCAGGGTCCTCTTGCCCTTTTCCCACATCCATTTGCTCCCATTTTCCAACTTCCATTAGGCTTCCAAAACAACACAGTGCATCTGGATACAGCAGTATTATTAATTCTATTGGAAGCTGAGTGCCCTCATCTCCCTGTTCAGCTTTAAAAAAGCTGCTAAAAAATAGATGGAGTTCACAGTGCAGGAATTATCACATATGTAAAGCAGATGCTGTGTGGGCAGATCCTATATTAATGTCTCCCCTAAAATGGGATCCCAAACCCTTTGGCCAGCACCTTCCTTAGATGATCCAGCATCTTAGCAAAGAACATCAGCCATGCTGGAGCATGAGGTTACTTGTGAGGTGACCAGACAGGTACAAGGCAGAGATTTCACATTTCCTCTTCCTACAACAATGTCTTTATTTATATTTTCTACCTGTGTCTACAATTATCCTTTCATATATATATAAATGTGTATATATATGGCAGCCAGTATTCTGCAGACGCTAAATGCTAGTGTAATATGGGTAATAAATTAAATAAAATGGAAATCTGCAGAATATTACAGACAGATATTACTTTCTGGCTGTGTTATGAGAGATTATGAAGAGTGTTTTGATTTTTAAACACATGTCAGAGAGAAGATAAATGGTGAAGCAATAGAAACGTTTTCTGTCCTCTTTACAAAGGCTTCAGAGTATGGGACAGATCAGGAAGAGACAGATCTGCAGCGCTTAGAGGCATGTCCCATTACAGCACTGCTTGTACTGGGACATGGAATGAACTTGCCTGGCATGGGGAATTCCCAGTTGAATTCTGCTGAGTTCCTTGTACCCATTCCTGCTCATTGTGTGCAAATCTGATGGTAGATACCAAATTTCATCTCCTCTGGAGTACTGAGAGAAAGGAAGTCCAGGATTTTGGAAGGATGGGTTTGTCATTCTCATGTGAGAATCTGCCTTTCATTATTCCATGCAAATAAGTTATTTAAACATCCATTGCTTTGGATTTAAACTTGAGTAAAAACTGTTTTGAGGACACTGGGTAGAATTTTTGAGTTGTTTTCTGTGGAGGTTGTAGATGAAAAATGATGTTTCCATTTTCTGTTTGCACATAAAGAAGACAGCTATGTGCCAGAAGATGAATGTTCTCAGGAAGTATTGCACGGTAATGGCTGAATAAGCCTCTGGTTTTGTTTACACATCCTAAAATAGAGTTGTATGTCATAATTTTCGTGCCTAATATAAATATTGGAGAGCAGATAATTAAACAATGCCGACAGATTTCTTACTTAAAATAGACCCAAAAGATGGCCTACCTAAAAGTAAGAAATCTTTCTGCTTTCATGGTCTGTGACACAGAGCAGCCTGATGCTGCTATCTTGTGTTTTGAGTATTTGACTCCTCTGTATAAATTCAGGTTTGTTGATATACAGATAAATGTCATTCAGAATGCCTCCCGAATTTATAGGCTGTGGGAATTTCTGTTAAGAGACAAGAAATAAAATATTATGAACATTTGAAATAAATATCAATCTCAGCTTTCTGTTGCAGGAAGAAAGGATAAGAACTTCTTATTTGTGATACTGTATCAATCCACTCCTAAAGCACTGCAATATCCAGTATGGTGTTCCTTATGTAGAAAAGCCTCAGAACTCTGACGTGCCTCGAGAGTGTTATGGTTTCATTTTCAAGGGGAAAATGAAATGCCTAGAAACAATCTCCACTGAATCTTGAATTTACTCAAAGGACTGATTTTCTTCTGGATGTAGAGTAACATACAACATGTCCTGAGTGTTGTTTGTTGTGATTTAGTCCCAATTGAGCAAACCCATCTATTCAGAAGAGGAAGGACTGTCTGCCCTCTCTGATACAGGCTTTGGGATGTGAGTGTGTTGACACAGGCTTGTGGAACTGTCTGGAGATGCTGAAAAACATCAGCTAGAAATTACATGTATTGAGATTTAAGACCTTTTAGCTGGTGAAAGGTTCCCTCCTTTCAGAAGCAAACTGGGTGGTGATGTTCAGTGATACTGTAGCTGGCTTTCTGAATGGTCTCTGCAGGATACCCTGTGTCCCATGAAGTGGTGCAGTTATCCCTCGATACCACATACACACTGGAGACTGGTTAAAACCCCCATGAACTCTGGCAGTCTAATTTCTGCAGTAAATTGAAAAAATAATTTGGGTTATTATTATAATATATATTAGAGCCTCTAGAGATAATTTGGAGATCAAGCTAGCTTCTCAGAGCAAGTCTGATTGGATCAGATTGTTCACGTCTGTGTCCAGCTGGATCTTGGGTCCTTCCAAGGACAGAGATGCCACAATCTCTCTATGCAACCTCTTCCAGTGTTTGACCACCCTTGTGGTGAAAAATATTTTTCCTTATATCTAATCAGGATGTTCCATGTTCCTACTCTGACACCTGTTGCCTCTTGTCCTGTCATTGTGCGTCTCTGAGTTTGGTTCTGGTTTTTCTGTATCCTTGCAAAAATTTGTTCAGAACAGTTGTGGAGCCTTTGTTGAGTTCTGTTTTTCTGGCTTTAATACAGTCTAAATAAAATAGGAAAGTTACCAAGTCCTTTAGAGCCCTAATTCCCAGGTTGCTCTCTGTTGCATGTGAAATTTGCTCCAGTGCTAACAGCCCTGTGCATTGCCAGACTTTGGCAGGGTGGTTTAACCTGGTGCTTCTCCAACTGCAGGGCATTTGCAAAAATAATGGAAGAGATGATCTTGGTGGATCCTCGTTTTCAGCTTGAGCATGCTGATTGGGAGGCAAAGCTGTGAGCTCTGGTGGGAGAGGGAGTCAAGAGAGGGCATTATAAAACAGGGTAATTTGGGTAAAAATTGGAATAAGCGATCACAGATTGCTCCTGTCAGTTGAATTTGTTCTTCTCTCTGTCACAGTGAAGATGTGCATTACCTAACTATTCCCGATCCAGATCCCCAGTTTATGGTAAATTAGCGTATTGGACTGTTCTTTCAATGCTTTGTGCTCTCCCAAATTGCAGGAGATTTGTATAAGAGATGGCCTTGATCCTGCAAAGTGTTGGCCTTGAGCCGGGAAAGCACTTCAACCAGTAATTAATTTTCAACTTGCATACATAAAAGTTAAGTACACGTTTAAGTGCTTGGCCAGAGCACTTGGTATCTTGCAGGCCTAAGCCCTCTGAGCAACTACTGCATCTGCTTTTTTTAATGTAATTCAGTCTGTCACATAAAAAGATGCCATAATCTTTCCCCCTTTACCCCCACTTTCAGGAGACAAACATTGTTCTTGGATCAAATGGAGAAAAAAAGAGGCCGTTTTGGAATAAAACAGTAATTAAGAGGGCTGCCCCATGTTCAGAGTGAATGCTTGTGGTTAATGGGAACTTTTACTGCTGCTGAGTGGATCACTTAATCCTTTTATTTCTGTAGCGGGCATTTCCTACATTTTCTGCCAAACATCAATACCTTTATTAAGCAGTCATCTGGTTTTGATTTATAAAAATGTGTCATGAAACTCCGGCCAAGGGATCCCAAAGTTTTATAAATTGACAAGCTAGCTAGGCTTTAATTAGTGTAGGAGAAAAGTGGTTCTTTATTTGTTTTTGCTTCATTCATGTAATTTATATGGAACACCAATGGAAGAAGAAAAAGACTAGCACAACTGGTTTTACTTAGCTTAATGCACAGGAAAAATAGTCTTCCAATTACACAACTAGAAGGGGAAAAAATCTGAAAAGCCACATATATTATCAGCTGAAATTTGCACCTTATAAACAAGATCTGGTTACTTGACCATGCCACTCAGATGAAATCTAAGGCCAAAGCAGCAAGGTGTTCACATATTTTCTGTTTCCGCAGAGCCCTTTGTTTCTTTTTCTAAGCCCTGCTATTCGTATTCTTTGTACACCCAGCACAAGGAAAATGTTGTTTCAGCCCAGCTAAACATCCTTAGATGTTTGTTCAGGAAACCTTCTCATTTTTCAAAGGAAAGAAATACAGGTACTGGAGAAATTGTAACTCAAATAAATAAACATACCAAGATTTTTGTTAGGGAAACATTTTCCATTTTTCATAGCAATAAATGCAGAGCAATGCTGGAAAAAAAGCTAGCTCATTAGTACAGCCACCTCTCAGCTATCTGTTCATAATCCTTAGGATCTGAAGGACAGAACTCTAGCCTAATGATCAACTTGGTAAGGAATTATTTAAAGATCCCAGGCAGATGTAACTTGGAGATATTTTAATTTTAAAATAATGGAGTTGCAAGTGGATCTGTGAGAGCACTTGTCTAGGAACATGCAGAGACTCTTCAAGGTTTTAGTAAAGGAAATGAAATCTCCAGCCCACTGAAGGGAGGGGGAATGTCCTGTTCCCAGATCACAGTGCCTCCATCCTCTCAGCATCCTCCCTTCAGATACTTAACTGTGTGGATTCATTAAAGCCTCCATCCTCCCAGCTGCTGGAGACAGCAATGGGCTGAGGAAATGCTGGGTGCTCATTGTGCAGTGGAGGCAGGAATGAATCATTTAGTCTTCGTTGAAAAGGGCAAGGTGGGCATTTCCACGTCTCTTTAAGTAGCTAATCAGTGGGATAACCTAAACATGTACTTACAGGAATATCTCTTTCTGTTTTTTTTCCCTCCTTCCTGCAGGTCCCAAGGGAAGAAGGAGGAAGCTGTAATCTTGTTGCGGGACTCCATTAAGTACGGCCCAGAATTTGCAGATGCTTACTCGAGCCTGGCCTCGCTGTTGGCTGAACAGGTAACAGGGATAGCTCTGTTCCTCTCCTTGGTGTGCATGCACTGCTGCCACAGCCACAGCACCTCCTGCACTTCCTGCACCTCCCACCTTTACCTCACACATGGTGACAGGCATGGGTCCACACTGTCTGCACAGAGCTCTCAGGCTGCGCTACAGATGGCTTTTTCAGGATGGGAGGTGACTCCTACATAGTGAGTAATTACACCCACATGGTGTGGCTCTGAATTAAATCACTGCTGAAGTTGTGAGTAAATCCCCTCTCTGCGGCTCCCTGCATCTGTGGCGAAGTCTTAATCCATTGCACCGTGAATGTTGTGACAGCAGGAGAGGCGAGCTCTTCCCCTCACACACACACGCCTACACAGATAACCTTGAGATTGCATAATCAATCATTCCTAAGCAAGGGATTGTCACAAACCAGGTGGCCTCTGCAGCCCAGATTGTGCCCCTTGTGCACACACACACAGGGATACGGCCTGATTACCGTGGTAGCTGATTGCAAGCAGGGAAGTGGGAAGGCTCCCTGGCTTTATGTTGCTCTTAATGAGCGGCTGTTCAATATTTTATTTAACCTCATTGTTCATGTGTCTCCAGGCCTTATTTGCTGTGCATGGCCCAGGCTGTGCTCTGGAGGCAGGATTACTCATTTCCTCTCAGGCCTGTTCCCCATGCTCATTACTCAGGCTCTCCCTATTCTCTGTAGTTAGATAATTTATTTCTACAACGTCCCCGTGGGCTGAAGTATTGTCCCCACAGAGGAAAAGAGACCTTGAGGCACAAAATCCTTGAGTTCAGAAGAAGCCGTGAGGCGCGAGTGCCCACACTGGGACCACCAACCCTCCTTTCCTTCACACCTGCAGCAGCAGCAGAAAGATGCTGTGCTTTGTGCTGTGGTCCCACTCTGGGGCTGTGGGGGTGGATGACAAAGTCCCTGGAACTGCACAGCTCCAGCACACTTCTGCAAACCTTTTGAAGACTGATTTTTTTGCTCCTTCAGTTTTCAGATCTAATTGTTCCATAGCATGGAGTGCTGAGGCTTTCTTAAAAGGTTGCTGAATATAAATACAGACAAAGCAAAATGGTCTCTTTTGCTCTTCTCCATTATTCTAGTTAGTGAAATCTTCTCTCTGTAAGGAGGGGGATGAATTTCAGCAAAACTTTAGGCTGAGGTCCTGTTTAATCTTTCCTAAGAATGTAGGCACTCTGCAAAACTCACCTCTGATGTTTGTGAATTACTTGAAAGATGTTCTATTTTATTTTGCCTTTAAGAGAATTTCAAATATTATCAATATTGTCTGCAGGGATCTCGAAATATAGTGTATGAATTTAAAGACAAGCCTTGTTGAATGGGAACTCTGCTTTGAATAAGCTCATCAATGCAGAGTCTCCTACAAGGATAGGAAATGAGTCAGTCCTCTGTAGTAATACCTGGTTTTAATATTAATTGAAATTATTAATTAGAACAATCGATTGCAAGGTCAGCAGAGCAATAAAACCATTATAGAGTCCTGAGACTTTCTGCCCAAAGCAAATGCCATTAATAAGTCCAGCAATAATTCATCTCTCTTACATATGGATTGTTCATTCTCTTGTGACTTGAGTAAGTGGTAGGCAAAAAAGATACTTAGTACAATTTTCTAAGAAAACAGCGATTTTTCTGCAGACTTTTAACACTTCCGCGTGTTCAGCCACAGCAGATGCCTACTTGATTGTGCACCTCCTGCCTCACACATTCATCCTAGAGACCACAGCAGGGTCTATCCTACATTACCTGCTGCTGCTCTTGACTGGGAGCTGCAGAATCACACCCTCTGGGGGTACAGGCAGAAGTTTTGGCATCTTCTGCCCAAAGGATGATGACAGGAGTTCATTTTTTTCAGTTTTGGGTTTTCCTCTTTGTCTGAACAATAGTGTTCAAAAAGGCTGAAAGTTACAAGAAGTACTTTTTTGTCTCCTTGTGGCCCAGAGGCTGTGTCACAGCTGTAGGGGTATGTGTGAATCCAGGCAGTTACAGGATGACATCACAGTGGAGCCTTGGGGAAGGCACCTTTTGATGGGATGTGATAGAAAGGGACTGAAGTGCCACATTAAAATAACTTGCATGAGGTGACCGTGCCCGTGGCAACTTGTGCTTCTCGAGTTTTGCTCCAAGGCTAAAAGGGAAACATGTGGACACAGTTAAATAGTGCCAGGATTGCCTTGGTCAGTCCTGAACAGCATGTTCCCCCCATATTAAAGGGGATGAATCTGAAATAGGCCTTATGGTTCTTTCCCTTCTATGCCTGTAAAAAGTGCTGCTAAGAGGAGTGTTTCAGATGCCAGGGAATTAACCTGTAACTTGATGTAATTGCCTTTTTCTCTCCTTGATAGCTGATTCTGAAGCCAGAGCTGACATGGAAAAAAACACTGCTGCATTGTACAGAACAGTTTGGCTTGTTTGTGCCTTTTATAAATGCTTGCCCTTCTGACTGCTCTTTCTGCTTGGAATTGTAACTCGATTGAAATGTATTGCAGTTTTCCTTGATTTCTGTGATCACTGCAGTGGTGCTGGTAACAGAAATCAAACATTTTTGGCCCCTGTTTTCACAACATTCTAACACTGGTTTCTCATCTTCCCAGCTTCAGTTTCATCTATCATTTTGTGCTACTTAGTGGCTTTTTTCAGGCCCTAGCTTCAAGTGATTTTCTGTGTGTGTTTCTAGAAAAAGAAAATTTTTAACCCAGTTGGCTAGAGAGGAGAGCCTACTCAGGCATAACCAAACTGAAAAACTGAGCCTTATGGAAAACAGACCTAAAACCCTGGAGTTCAACTGAAAGATTCTCATATGCATAATTTTTTTAATATCATAAAAATCTCATACATTTTTTATGCCAGTCTTCTAAATTTTGTGAGGTTGATGAATGTTTCATGAAGGTCTGGGAGTGGCATTATTAAGTGTTAATGAGAATCAAGCCTTGATGAACTTAGAGCTCTATTTCTGCTGAGAAGAGGCGAGGCTGTGAGAAGGGAAAGCTCTGGCAGGAACAGCAGGTTCCACCCTTGCCACTTTCTGACTGTGCTTAATGCAAACACTTTGTTAGACTGGGCAATGAGCCTGAGGCATGCAGGGTCAGGATGTTAGGTGCCAAAAAAGCAGTGCAACCATGATAAAAGTGCTAGAAGTGCTCAATATTGGTGAATGTTTTGACATGGAATGCTCTTGTCCAGTTTAACACGGCCCTCCCTTGCTTTAGAAATTTGGTTTATGATCAGTAAATAAAATAAGCTGACATACATGCATACAAAGCTGTATTCATTGGCTGAAAATTAAAAGCGGAGGAAAAGAAAGTAATATATAAATCTTGGAAAATATGCACAAAAAATTGCTCTTCAATTCAGTCAATTCTGATGATCACTACATTTTTCCTGACTCTGCAGGATAATGTTGTCAAATTCACATCAATTTATCCAAAATTTCCAAAGTTAAGCACTTTTTAAAAACGTGTTTCTGTGCTTTATTGCACACTTATCTTTTTTTGCTGGCTGACCTTTATCATGTAAATGTGAAGGGACTTAACTGTGGCAAACGGTGTGATTTTGGGATCAAATCGTACTCCTTCACTGCAATTTATTCCAGCTCTCCAGTTCTGAAATAGGAGGTGAGAAAAGAGTCCTCACATTAAGCAGCTGTGGAGCAAAAGCTGCTGTCAGGTACAGCCAGATTTTAAAACCAGGGAAAGCCCTGGGGACTCTGCCATTTGCAGGCTTTGAGGAGAGTCCGTAGCTGGGAGTGGACCAACCTCTTATTTCAGTGTGGATTCACTCCCTGGTGTGGGAGCTCCAGGCTCTCCTCAGTGAAGAGCCAGTTGGCTGATTTTGCTTGGGAGCTTCCTTGGGAGGCTGTGAGTTTGTTGCTGTAGGGCTGTGCTGCTCAGTGGAAGGGGAACAATTGAGAAGAGCATCTTTGGTGCTGGAGGCTTGCCTGACACCCCTCTGCCCTGTGCTTGTCTCTTCTGTTCACAGCCTCCTTCCACAAACACACCCAACAGCCAGGCTCTGAGAGTAGGGGGGAAGGAAGGCATCCATGCTGGTGAACATGCAGGCAGTGAGCACACATGGTCTGACGGGAGGGAAGTGGAAACCTTTTTAAGTTGCTGTTTGATCCAAAGGAGGAGCCTTGGATTGTTGTTTCAGGACCAGGCTGCCCATGGCTCAGGCTAGACACAACCCAGGCAGTAGGATGCTTTCTGTAGGCAGGGTGTTCCCAAAGAAAAGATCTATATTTTCTAGAAATGTTCAGCACCAGCAAACCTCCCTGAAATCTGTGCAAAATGAGAGCTCATTCCAGTGCATCTGGGGAATCAGGATGGTGGTGTGTCCCATCAGTCCCAGTGAACTACACCTCACACACTGACAAAGCCTGGTTTTAGTCCAAATCTGTCAGATTTTCCCTGCTCTTTCACCACCCCCTGCACTTGCTCCCTAGCCATCACACACAGCAAGCTTTCATTCCTTGTATTTTCCTCAGTGCTTAAGGAAAGAACAGCAAAGCTCCAGAGGGGAAAAGTTAGCCAGTGAGATGCTCATTAAACAAATAAATTAAAACATATCAGCTCCCAGATGACAGATATTTCTCAACAGAACCAACCCAATTTTTCCTGGCTGGGCATGTGCCCAGCTGGGGGCTCACTGGCATTGCACAGGCACCACCTTTTCCAGGTGTTTCACGGGTAACAAAGGCATGGGAGAAAGCTGTCTGAGTTGCTCTGGGATACCAGATGGCAGCTACATCACATCCATGCCATGGAGTAAAATTTTGTCCTCTTGGAAGGTGGGGTGAGTGTGGATTGCCCAAGCTTCCCATGCAGTGAGGGAGTTGTCACAGAATGCAGGTGTGCGGCAAATGGTGCTGACAGCCTTTTTGCCATGGCTAAGAAATCCCCTTGTCTTTCAAGGAACGGCTTAAGGAAGCTGAGGAGGTCTATAAGGCTGGCATAGAGAATTGTCCGGAGAGCTCTGATCTGCATAACAACTACGGTGTTTTCCTTGTTGATACCGGTAAGTGAGAGGGAGCAAGGGATTTTTCCCTCTCTGCCTTCTTTGCTTTGATTTATTTTATTCAGCAGTACCCATCTAAAAGGGTGTCAAAAGCTTCCAAGGCAATAGATGTGCCTCCATGGTAGCTCGGAAATAAATATCCCTGTGCTGCTGAGAGGGCACAGCGCACTGGAATTCGTAATCAGTGCAGGCACTGTGCAGCAGGAGCATTCAGCCCCGCTGTTCCCTTCAGTGTTTCTCACCATCTTCACACAGGCAGTTTCCCTCTTCAGTGTGAGCTGGGCAGCACCCTGACAATACTGCCTTTTTTCCAGCAAGGCATGGCCACATCAAATCAAATCACGGGCACACAAATGGATCATTATGGTCTCTGGGGCCAGTGCAGCCCTAGTTTGTGACAAAGCAGCTCTTTGACTGTAAGGCATGAGTACCACCACTATGGAAAGGAACATGGCTTTTAAACCACTATCATCTGTGAAAACAAAACCTTACACACTGTGGGGTGAATTGATTTTTGAAGAGCTCTGTAATGGCATCCTTTTTTCTCTGGGCTTCTGGTTCCCATCCAACTTCCTTGCCACTTTCTGGCATTCACATAATAACAACAGAAATGTCACTTTAATTGCCACCTTTTATTGACAGGTTTATAAGCAAGGTTAAGTTTTACAAATGACTAGTGGAAGCTGACTGTTGTCTCACTGTGGTCCTTCCAGAACAGAGCCAAGACTCAGTGATGAAATAGTGTAGACTTGAAGTGTGTGGTTGCCGCCCATTCTTTCGCTATCACATGTGCCCAGCTCCAACGGTGCTTGGGAAGAAGGAATGATGGTGTCTGTCAGTCCTGCAACTGGCTGTTCTGCCTCTGAGCTGATACTTGGCCATCACACTTCTCTAGTACCATTGTGAAACAAATGCAAAACCAGAATCAGTATTTATAATCAAGAGGCATCATGGCATTAGCAAAAGAGGTTCAGGTTCTGAATTTGGGCTCTGGCAAAATTCAAGCTTGCAAATAATAAAAATTCCTGAGTAATTTCCCTTTGATGTTGTACTCATCTTTGCTTGCCAACCCAGATAAACTGTCCTATGCCTGCCAAAAGTTGTGGTTCAAATGTAGTGCAGAGCACTTTCTGGTTTTTGCACTTGTGTACTCTGCCAAAGTCAAAACTATCATTTCCTGGTTTACTCCTACGCTTCCCTGCAGACAAAGAACTGGGAAAAAACCCACTGACTTTTGATACTTGGGGCATGATGTGTCAATACCCCTCCTAGAGGCATGACAAGGCATGAAGGAAGTGGCTGGTGGTGAGCCTGTCACAGGCTGTGCTCTTCACCAGCGGCACAGGGAGATGCTGGGAAGCACCATGCCAATTAACTCGCAGGATTTTGTGCAACAAGCCTCCAGCAAGTGTCTTCTCTGGGGAGCCACAACTCCAGACAGCTCTGCAGCAGTCACAGACATTCAGTGTGTCTCCCTTAATGAGGCACATTACCCCTGTGTGCTGAGCAGGGGAGGTGCTGGCTGGCTGAGGGACTGAGGGTACGTGCCCAGCTGCTTCCCAGGATGTTTTGTAGATATAATTTTCAAAAACGTCTGCCTGCTCAGTGGTGGGGAAAGATCGAGGCTGCTGCTGGATGTTTTGAAAAAGTCGTACGTTGAACAACACATCCTCAGCCTTGGGTGAATCTTGAACACTTCTAAACCTCTCCCCAGATATTCCTCCTCATTCCTTTAAAGGAGATGCTGAAATGTGTCCATGTATCTTTTAAGTTGCATAGATGGTTTTAGAAAAACCAAACCAGATCTGTGGAGCTATGCAAACAGAATTTCCACAGCAGTATGTTCAGTGCCCCAACATGTACTGGCTGTTTTCGAGATCTCTTTTCCAGCTCGAAATAGAATTAAATACGTGGTGAAGTGCATTGGTTTAAAAAATGGTAACACTGAAAAGCTTTGTTGGTGGACAAAGCTCTTTGAATATTGGTTTTCATCAGGAGATTATCTGGAGCTTGCAAACCAATTAAACGAGCCTTGGGATTAAAAATGCAGTATTTGCATTGCTGAAATGCTGGAACTTTATACTTTTATCATTATTTAGCTAAATAAAAATACAGTATTATAAGTAGAACTTTATGCGTTGGGGTAGTGATCTTGCACCTCTCTTTTTGCTTGTATTTTGTTGTGGTGCTTGGTGATGTCATGGGCTGCAGGACTTTGCACATTTTCACACAGGGAAGTAGTGCCACCCAATGGCTCCTGTGCAGCACAGAGGTGGTGCCTACATGCTCCAAAATAGGCACCTGGACACCTCTGCTCTGGGATTTTTTGCCCTGAGTGGGAATTAGCTGGTCCCTGGCAGCTATTCCCAGTCCTGTTGAGCAATACACAGAGGCTGAGCTGGAGCTCAGAGCAACACAGCAGAGGTGGAGGGAGTAATCTCTGTTAGGAGAGAGCTGAAACTATTTGCCATTCTGGTGGTGTTGTGGGGAATATGGAGGGGCTTGTTCTTCATTCTTCATTGTCCATTTCTCCAGAGGGCCAGGGTCAAAGGATGCTCCACCAGGAGATGGCACATGTGCCCCAGCCCCTTCTCTGAGATAGGCTCTGTCCTTAGCACAGGGGTTGTGTCCCCACTGCTGCATGATCAAGAGGGTGCTTTCAGTCAGGAGTCATCTTGTCGTGACTGCATCCTCAACTTGCAAAAACACAACCCCTAGAAAATCTATTTCTCAGGATCTTCTCTGAATATTGGGGCCTAAATCTTAGTTTGGACAGCAATTTCTCTTACACTTAGATTCAAAGTGCTGAGGCAGGATTTCTTTCTCAAAAATGTTTCCATGCATAGAGCAATAGAAGAAAGAAAGCCAGAACATTACTGTGTGCTGAGTTTGAGACAGGGTTTTTCTGATGCACAGGTTTTTTTTCTGGTTTAATGGCTGTTTTCCTCTCCAGGGTCTCCCGAGAAAGCCATGTCTCACTACAGGCAGGCCATCCTCCTGAGCCCTGCTCACCACGTGGCCATGGTGAACTTGGGCAGGCTTCACCGCTCCCTAGGGCAGAACAAAGAGGCTGAAGTGTGGTACAAGAGGTGAGGATTTGGGGTGGGAGACAGAGGATTTCCTCCTGTCTCTGTGTGGCTTGTCTCTGCAAGAGAGTTTGTGATATGCGGATCTGTCAGTGCATGCGTGGGGTTTCCGCACTTCATTCTCCATCTGTTTGAAACTAGATTTGGCTATTTTTGGGGAGTGCTTGGAAAGGCAGCGTGGGCTCAGGCAGTGTTGATTTCCCTGGACCATTCCCAAGCTCCCAGGATGGACACTGCTACTTTTGACTGAGGGATGCTCTGATGATAAAGTTGGAGGTTTCTTGGTGGCAGGATCAGGCTGTATTGCCACAACTCCCACCCTGTTTGAAGGTGGCTGCTGCACCAGTAACAGCCATAAGTGCTGCACAGCTCAGCACCAAACCCTTGGCACCATTAGGAACTCTGGCCCTTCCCAGCAGTGTTCCAGCAGTCAGGCTCTGGCTCCTGGTATGCAGCAGGATGGATTAGTGGGAGCATTTTTGCCTTCTTTTTGGCATCTAGATTTGTTCTCACGTTCCCCAGGTTTCATCACTGTCAGCCATCCCCACCCCTGCTGCAGACTCATGGGCACTTTGGAGGTGGCTCCATCTCAGGTGGCTAGAGGGATTACTGCTGTGGGCTCATTCATCTCTCCTCAGGACTTGAAATGTGTGCTCCCCAGGTTGGGATGGTGCAGAGCTTTGGTTGTCTATCCCAGCACAAGCCCACCTCGCTCTTCCAGTTTGCTCTTCACACCACCTTGAAGCATGCTTTTGTCCCAAACTGCAGGGCACTGAAGGTATCCCGGAAGGCTGAGATCCTGTCCCCACTGGGGGCTCTGTATTACAACACTGGCCGATACGAGGAAGCGCTGCAGGTTTACAGGGAAGCGGCAGCGCTGCAGCCTTCCAACAAGGACATCCGGCTGGCCCTGGTGAGCTTGGGGCCAGGGCAGGGGCATGATGGGGAGCAGCAGCCACTGGGTGCAACCCAGGGTGTGACAGAGGCTGAGCTTTTCAAACCCTTCATAACATGACTGTTACAGGCTCAGGTGCTGGCGATGATGGGGCAGACGAAGGAAGCAGAAAAGATGACAAACCATATCCTTAGTGAGGATGCAGCATGTCTGGAGTGCTACCGCCTTCTGTCAGCTATTTACAGCAAGCAGGAGCTGTATGCCAAGGTATGCATGGGATACCCTTGTCCCAAGGGTCACACACAGAGCTCAGGTGGAATTTTACACTCCGTGTCTCTGGGGACATGTTGTATGCCTCAGCACACATTCAGTAGATTATTTCTTCATTAAAACCTTCAGTTTATCTGCATCCTAAGATTGAAGCTAAGCAGTGTGGTTTTCTTATCACTTATACCTCCTGCTGCTGTCAGCCCCACTGCCCATCAACCCCAGGCATTTAAGTCTCATTTCCCTGTGTGATAATGGTGTGGGGCAAACAAGGGAAGAAGGAAGATGATTGGACTCCTAATGTTTGGAGTCCATAGTGGTGAGGAAGGAATGAGAAGTGGGAAGACACTGAATGGAAGGCACACAATGTCCTCTTGCTTTTTCACAGGCACTTGAAGCTATAGAAAAAGCGCTTCAACTAAAACCAAAGGATCCAAAAGTCATATCAGAGCTCTTTTTCACTAAAGGAAACCAGCTAAGAGAACAGAATCTCCTTGACAAGGCTTTCGAGGTATGACTGCTGGTGGTTATATAGGTTAAAAGATAGAGTTTGCTCATTGTGAAACTCCCTGGTGTGCATGCACCCTGGCTGTTGGCCTTAGGAGCTCAGATTCCATCACTGGTACAGAGAAAGCTATTAGACAGCTAGGTTTACCAGACTTAATTGCAACTTTTTTCCTCATTTCTCTATGGAAATACTGCTCCCTGCTCTGAGAGGTTAAGTCCAGAATTGTGGTGGGATTGACCCTTGCTCCATCCAGGCCCTCTTGCTGTCAGTGACCAGCTCCAGGTGGCTCAGCTGGAAGCTTGGAGACCCGTGAGAGCTCACCATGTTGTTGTATCCCACCTCAGAAGCCAATAACTGATAGGCTGGCTTATTCTGTGAAGTAGCATGGTTGATAGCTCAAAAATTATGTTAGCATTAATAATAGTACAGAAACAGCTTGGTCTAGTGGAAGGTGTCACTGCCTGTAGGAAGGGAGATGGAAGTAGATAATCCTTAAGGTCCCTCCCATTCCATTATTCTCTGATTCAGAAAATATTATTTGGACTGAGAACAGTCCAAATAATTATTTGGAAGAATTTTAATTTGAAACAAATAATATTCCAAATATTATTTGAAATATTCTCAATATCCCTAGAGATGTTTCATCCTGATTTGAAAATCCTTTCCTGTTGTGACAGTGTAAAAACTGTGCTGTTGTCAGACTCCAGAAGGTCCGAATGGCTTCTCCCACACTCAGTGTCAGTGGGGATGGAAAGCCCTGCCCTCAAGGTCCTTGTGAAACCTCCATGCAAGTGGATGTACCAGAGCTTCCAGCTCCAAATTAAAGCCTTGCAGATAAAGAGCAACCACATGGCTTGTAGTTGGCAGGCATTGTGTTTGGCACTGCCTAAGGAAATGACCTGGATGTGCAGGAGACCCCAGTGGTGCAGGGGGCAGGGACAGGGTCGCAGGTATGGCTCCTCTCACAGTGCAGGAAAAGCACACATTGGCAGGGAAAACCTGTGAGATGAACTGAGCCATGAAGTACATTCTATGCCTCTTCTGCAAAGAAACTGAAATTCACTTCATGCATTGTATATGAGAGGAATTTGAATTACATTCTGAATGGCTTCAGGAGAGGAAACTGCATTTCTCTTTCCCCTCCAGCACTGGTTTTGTTTGAAGAGTCAGACTCTTAACCTAGAAATGTTTCCTGTTTCTGTAGAGCTATAAAAGGGCTGTGGAGCTCAATCCAGACCAAGCACAGGCCTGGATGAATATGGGAGGCATTGAGCACATCAAGGTATGACAGTTTTGGTTTTCCTTAAGCTGCCAGGTGCAGAGACTACTACTCAGAACAAAAAGCTAAATTGGTTTCAGACTGCCAAGAGTTGCATGTTTGTGAACAGCAAGTGCCCTCACGTATTTTATCCAAAGAAGAGGGAAGTCTCTTCACCCCAGCTAGAATTGCCAACCAGGTTGCTTGGTAAAGCAAATCTCATATTTAGGAGTGCAGGCTGTAAGGAACAACCTGCTCCTCTCTAAAGCTTTACTGCTTCAGCTGTTGACCTACCTTAGAAAAATGTCACTGTGAGTCGACTTTTAAGGTTCTTCTCTACCTAATTAGTTTAATAAAGATGTCTAATGCAGAATACTGCATGAAATTATGGAAATAGCTTACCCTGTAGTTGCTTATTCTTTTGAATACTTTAGCATATCATTATGGTTTGGGTCTTAAGGAGCCACATTGTGAGATGTCCTGAAGCTATCCTGTTGCTGAGTAAAATTAACTCTTCTGGTGCAACATAACAGAAAAATGTAAATATATTTCTTGCTATGTGAGTTTCATCAGATTTAGGTTAACAGCACTTGGTGATCTATTTCATAAAGAAGTATTTTTGCAACCCAACAATGTCAGGGTTTTTTAACTGTTTCCCCTGTATTACGTTTTTCATTTTACCCTCGGAATGAACTTTCTCTGTGTAAGAATGTGAATGAGACCTACCACTCACTTTCTTTGCAGGGGAGCTACATCACTGCCCGTGACTACTATGAGAAGGCCTTACAACTGGTTCCAAACAGCAAGCTGCTGAAGGAGAATCTGGCCAAACTGGATCGCTTGGAGAAACGGTTTCAGGAAGTCCAAGAGAAAGACCAAACATAACAATCAGTCACCAGCAGAAAGACACTCGTGCCCCTTGGAGAAGAGTGTGGTGGAAGCCTGTTGCTCAAAGTGATGCTGAAAGAACTTTGATAGGACTCAGAATTATGGAAGGCAAACTTGGAATGCGTGCTTAGGTTTCATCAAAGTTACGGGAGACACTTGGGTCCTGTGGGACGTGCTGGAACATGAATGAAAACCTTGCTTTAATCAAGATTTATGTCAAGGCTGAATCCATTTTAGTCACACCGGGAGTGTGGGTGGGACATGTACCTTCAATATTTTGGTTGTCACCGGGGAAACCATGGAGACAAAGCACTCATCCATTGTAGCAGGGGTGAAGTAGCACCTCCTGTCATTCCACACAGGCTCACCTCATCCATGTAGAGCACCACTGATGGGCTTCATTGCAAGTGCTGCAGAGAGGAAAGATGGTCATAGTGGTCACATAAGAAGGTTTCCAAGGGGTTAATGCTGAGGAAATGGTGGTCGCTTTTACAGCGCTAAATGTGACTTGAAAATTATTCTAAAGAAAGGGGAAACTATTTAAATATCACCCTGGAAGGATGATTCTACAAGTAGGACAGATGATCCTTTGCGGGAAAACCTAGCCTGAATGTTTTACTCATTAGACCATAATTTTGTAGTAATTCAGGTTCATGATGTCACTTTTGTCAAATATCATATGGCTTTACCCTTTGCCCTCTCCCTCCAGGCCAAATAATTATTACTCTGAAAAAAATTGAAGCATCCAAAGGCAATGGGAAGCTCTAGGATTACTTGTCCTCCTGCTCAGTCCCCAGTATGGAAAACAAACAACCTATCTAATCAATATAGGAGGTAAAGTAAAGCCACAGAGAGATTAGGGAACATTTCCTAGCCTGGAAAGGTACGAAGGAGGCTCTTTTATGGGTGTGCAGGGACAAAGCCCATTTATCATGGTGATAACACTGACAAAGTACTTGGTCAGAGTGTTCTCACCACTCCCCTAAGAGATACAGAAAATGACCTGATCAGTCATAAATATATTTTTAAATACTGATGTGGGAAAACAAATTCTCTTCAGAACTGGGGCTTTTATTTTTGAGCTTTATTTATTTAACTTATAATAATCAAATAATTAATATATTTTCTCTGTTTTATACGAATTGGGCAATATCCTTCACAGCTGGCCACACGGTTGGGCATTGTGACTCATATTGTCTGAAGTTAGAAAAAGGGAGTACCAATGAGGCATGCTGGAATAATTCCCTCTCATGATTCTAAGGCAAGTGGCTGCAGAGCACATTGGACCACAGTGGCCCTGCAATAGCAGCACATTTGCTGCTTCCACCAAGGTTTGCACCAGTTCACAGGGAGCGTTAGTGGGATCTTGCTTCGTGCCTTTGGGTTTGGACATCAGGGTAGGTCATCAGTTTGTTCCTCGTGCAGCACTAAATTGCTAGAAAAATTGTTTTGTTTGAGCTTGACTGTGGCCAGCAACCCTGGGTTTGGCATTATTAGTACAGTTGGGTGTGCAATGCCTTAAAACATATCTGTCAGGAAAAGCCTGTGTGGTGGGCACTCCTGTGGTGCCCAGATTTAGCTGGCCATGGCACCTCAGCATGCTCCAGATTCCCTGAGTGGGATGGTTCAGCCATGTGCTGGAGGTTTTGCTGGTTTCATTTGAAAAGCCTGGTGTCTTGCTGCAGGTGATGGTCAAATTACTGAGGAATTACTGATGTGACTCCAACTGCATTTGGAGTTCAGAGGGAGTCCAGGTGCAGTTGTCTGCCCTGCCAGGGTTTATGGACCTACCAGAGCCATGGCTGTGCCCCCTCTGAGACCAGGCTGGACTGGTCCCCACTGGCCAAGGAGAAAAGACTACAGCTGGGCAGAAGTGAAACGCTGCTGGGGGCAAGAGGTGGCACCACAAGTGTTTGGGCTCTCTCCCTCCAAACCAGCTTCCCAGGGGAGCACTGGGATCAGAATAAGCAAGTTGTTTCTCTGTTGAGTTTTCTGCACCTAGCCCAAGCAGTCTACTTTACTTTATGGGGCATGGGGCAGGTCTGAGCTCCTGGGCCTGGGTTGGCAGCCCTCTCTTGTTTTTTCACACGACTGTTGTGGCTGTGGACTGGCTGAACTGACATTTCTGCAGGTCCCCAGTGCAGGTGCTCTGCTGGCTGCCATGCACAGAGTAGCTTTGGACACCCCTGGGCTGCCAGGATGGCCAGAAGGAGGTGGCATCATGCCAGCACAGTCCCATGGGATGGGGAAACCAAAGCTTAAATGGCCTCTGACAGCAATCTGCTCCCCGGCATGCATTGCAAGGTTGTAGATAGTTCCTTTCTGGGATATTCAGAGGTACCTGGATCAGGAAGCTCTCTGCCTGTCCCCAAGGTGAGCTGCTCTTTGGGGCAGCTCCCCAAAGCCCTGTGCCCACAGGCTGCCTGTGGTTCAGTGAATTTGGGGTCTGGCAGAACATTGTTTGGTGCAGTCCTGACACTGGTACCATGCAATGCTGCACAGGGAGGAGGCGTCTGCAGAGTGCTCTAACAGCCAGCTGAGGCTTGGGGAGTAGTGTGGGGGGAGATATGCCTCCTTTAAAAATGTGTATCAACTATAAACTTTGCCTCATAAAGATATATTAAATAAATGCTGTATATTCTACAGGCCTCACTGCAGTTTGTGGCTTTAAATAGTGGCCAATGAAACATATTTTTTCAAATACAAAAGTTGTATTTTTATAGCAATGCTTTGTGAGGGGGAAGACTTAGTTTTGTGTTTTTAACTTCAGCATAAATCTTAGTTTGTCTTTCCTGAGAGACCTGGTAGAAATTACTGTCTCCTGCTTGTCATAAAATCTGATCAAAGCCATCTTGACTTCCTAAAACTCGTGTATGTGTAGAAGTATAACACAGCTTTGGATGCCCCCCTCCCAGATCCTGGAGAAGGATTGATTACAATTTGTGCAACACTGTCTTACTTGCAGAAAATGGAGAAAGATGAGACCATGCACTCAGTAAAGAAGGTGGTTTGGTTGGAAGGAAAGGCATATCCACTTGCCTGAACTGGGCAAATATCATATACTGGGATTTTAATGCCAGTTGAACCAGTTTATGTTTCTGTGCTGGAAGGCCAGCTCTCACCACATTTTGGACCTGGGTTTATGGTAGTTATGGAGAGAGGAGAGCTCAGTAATGAACCCCACGTTCCTAAACCAGCACTTTATACCCAATCTATGCAGGATGAGAGTCTACAAACTGGCAGCAGATTTGGAGAATGGCTCAGACCATGGGCTACCAAAGCAGTTAAACCCTTGTGCAGTTCTGAGCTGACTCCCTGTCCTGTTGGCACTCATGCTGAAGCCCTGTGTTTGTTCAGGGCATTAATCATGTCAAAGGTTTATTGCGCGCAAAGGAGAGTATGAAATGAAATGGGTTACCTGCACCAAAATGGAATGCTATTGTGAAAGATAAATCGAGCAACTTACCTTGTGATAACTTTATATTATCTTAATTAATCATAGGAAATGTTCTCTTCCTCTACCATTGCACAGCTTCTAAAATACTGAGTTATAAATACATTGTTTTCTGCCAGCTCCAGTGCTCAGCGTGGTTAGCAGAGATTGCAAATTAATAAATGGCTGAAGATCTGCCTGGTGGGGGAGAGTTCATGCTCTCTGCAAGTTGCATTGGCTAAACCTCAATGCTCAATAATTTTAAAGCAGAGAGTTAATGGAAAGCTGGTTAGACTCTAGTGTACTCACTGTGCATTTAAATCCTAAATGAGAAACATAATAATTGTGTTGCTTTTTCCTTTCTCCATGAATAATATTTGCAGCTGATGCATTTCATTTTATTGCTTATTTAAATTCCAGCATTCTTTGCTTCCATCCCTTTTCTGTCCCCCAGGATAAATGATGCAGTGGGGGGCATTTCCTTTCTGTCATGGACTCCTTGGACTAGATTTTCCTACAAATGTGCAGGCAATTTGTATTGGCCAAACAGTAAGTGAATGCAGCAGTGCAAATGACCTTCATTCCAGAGATCTCGAGGACAGGGGGCTGTGCATGCATGCATGGGGGTAGAAAGAAGTATAAGTAAAAAAAATTCAAAATAAAGAGCCTAACTTGCAGGGGAGGCTGGACACCCTGAAAATGATCTAAAAATTATGAAAGCTTCTCCACAGTTACAGAAACCAGGCCAGATATGGTGTACAATATTTAGTAAAAGAAGATAATTGTCAGTCTAATTTATTAATTAAGCAATTTAGAATATTATTATATGGTCTTCTGCCCCACTTGTCCTCCAGCTCATTGAAAAAGCTGGTGTATGCTTAACTCTCTTCAATCTTTATGTGATTAAGTTGACCAAGTGCTCAATTTCTATCTTTCATATATGCAATTATGCACAATCTTTTGAAAAAATTAGCCCTTAGAGGGCTTTTCCTCCAACCTTCAGTTTCTTGCAGCAATTTCAAAATGCAAGATTTTGCTTTCATGTACATTTAAACCCAGCAGCAAAAGAGAATAAAAAACGGAAAAAAAAAAAAACCAAAAAAACAGCGCTTGGCATTCACTGGTGTTTTCATGTGGCAAAGTTGCTTCAGGTATCCTTGATAACTTTGTGCAAAAGTTCATTGCCATGTTTGTACTGACTTGCTGAAAATTTTTTCTTCTGGAAAATACCCCCAGTGGTATCCTCTGTAAAAGTTACAGCTTCTACAACTGTATTACTGTAGAAATTTCTGCCTGAAGTAGATGTCACACTGCGTGTTCCTCTCATGCAGTTGTTTGCATTGCCTGTTGTTCATATGGTTCTTATTTCTGTAATTTTTATAAATTAGCTGTGCATATCTTTAAAAAACAAACCAAAAACAAAACCACAAGGAAACAGCCCATGGATGGGAAATATTTTAAAAATAAATTCACTCTTAGCAGCAGCTGGATGTATGTCAGTGATGCAGGAATTTGCAAAGTCTTTTCTTTTTTCACAGTGGGATTTATGGCTAGATTTCACACCAAGGAGTTATGCTCAAAGTCTTTGCAGAAGAAATGTATGTAAATGTCTATTTTATATAAAAATTAAGAAAAGTAGGTGCTGTGCCTGGTTTTGTTCTTTTTCTGTGGGAATAGCCATGAACAAGTTCTGGAGGTGGAAGGGCCAAAGTTTCTTATTCCACTTGACTTACATTTTATTTTACTTCCCCTGACATCCAAGTTATTGGTCATGTAGGAGCAACTGTGCAGCGTATGTGTTTGAGTCTGGGCATATAAAAATATTGGAGCAGGCATTTTTTGGAGCCTGAGCATGAGAAAAGATGTGGGCTGTTGCTCACACAGTCTTGATGATTGGACATGTTATACTGACATAAGCTCTTCATGTCAGGCTTTATGCCTCTGTCAAGAATATGTCAAACAAATCTACAGAGTGCAAAGAGAAAAAAAAAAAAGAGATTAAAAAGAAACAAATTTTGTTGTAAATCCCTTCTTCCTGGCAAGCATTCCTAGATGCTTCTGCATGCTTCCAGGGTTTGAGTTCACTTGGGATAGTAATGGTGATAAACACCTCTATTAAAAATGGACTTGAGAGAGAATCAAAAGCCCTGAACACATGCTATGGTGTTTCCTGCCATCCTGGTGTATCCAAAATGTTCTGTAGCATGAAGGGGAAATGCACGCTCCAAAGTCAGGTTGTACACCCTGAAGTTCTCCCAGATCCCAACAATGAAGCTTCTACCCTGTGCCTCTGCAAGGCCTGAGGCACCTCAGGTCTGGTGGCAATGAGAGGGGGTATTAGATCCTGCTGCTGACCATGGAAACAGGCAGTAAACTACAATCAGGAGCCCAGAGAGCCAGGAATCCCAGAAGAGGCGCAGTTGGAGAACCTCCAAACTTACGTGTGTTGCAGCCCTGCAGCCTCAGCTGCTAACGCTGATTGACCCCCAAGCTGTTAAAAGAGCTTATTAGCTGTTTTGTTCCTTCTGTGAAAGCTGGAGCATAGCCTGGGCTCCAACACTGGTTACTTTTCCTGAGCTGTGGTAGAGCACGACTCTTCTCTGCTCGTGTGCCTTCCTGTGTGGTGAGCCCTGTGCATGGTCTGTGGGGAGATGTGCCCCAGTGTGGGGGCTATGGCAGTGAGCATTGGTGTCATCTGCCCTTTTGAGGTACCAAAAAGTGAAAGTAGCCAGTCAGTTATCTCAGTTATCCCAGGTAGTGCCAGGGCTTGGTGTATTTGCTGTGGTGAGTGATTTTCAGGCTGCCTTTGCTGTAGCTGTGTGGGGACTGGGAGCCTTTTGTACCCTCTCTGAGTAAGTGCTCCTCACCACAGCCCTCCTTGGCTGCTGAGGTAAGTGACCCATTCCTTGCCCAGCTGCCATGTGCTTCCTTGGCTGTGCAAGTCAACCTTAATGAAATAGTATCACCTTCACACCTACACAGAGGGCATCAGCTCTAAAATTAAGGAGGGCTGGAATGGTGTCACTTTGGATCCAGTCTCAGTCTTGTGGTGACTCAAGTGAATTATGCCAGGCTCTCACCAGAGCAAACAGAGTGTGAGTACCTCCTAAATCATAAGCATTGTATCGCTTATGTTTGTGTGATGGGAATTGTGATCTTATCCCAGCCTTGGCTTGGGAGAGGCAGGGGACCCTTCCTGTTGGCATGAGAAACACATCAGAAAGGAGTGAGTAACAGAGTGATTTTTAGCTGGTGCAGACACAGGCCAGCTGCAGGGAATTGAGGAAGAGCTGCTGTCCTCTTCTCAGCAAGGGAGCCAGAGGCCTGATACAACCCCTGTCCCACAGCCCCCAGCTTGAAGAAGCTGACCTCCAGCTGATGGGAGAAATTGCAGTTCTTTTTTTTCCCTTTGTGTCCCAGGTGTTTGAGATCACTTCTGCTGTGTGCTCCTGGTTGTGCTGGTTGTGTTCTGGGCTGGCTCAGGAGAGCAGCAGCCCCCTTGGTCCCCCACCCAGCATGGGGTCTGCCAGGCCTGTCACTGTGTGCATCACTCCCTGCTGGTGAGGACTGGAGGCATTTTCCATAGAAAACATAGATGGGATTTCCACAGATTTATCTCAAACTGCACAGTTCAGTGAAGCATCTAAGCCTTGATCAGACCCAGCTGTCCCTAAGTCAAACTGTCCCCATGCTCACTATCCACATTCCTAAGGCACAGCTGGTGCCAAAAGTGATGTAAGAAAACTGTGTCTCCTTGGGGTGTGTTTCAGACCAAAGCCAAGACTGAGGGCTGGGCCAGTTCAGCTAAGAGACAACATCTTTCATGATGACTTTACTGGCACAGGTTAAGTACCCCAGGGCACTTAAGGCATGGAAGCTTTAAAAAATAAACTTTGAGTAATCTGGTGATGTCATTACAACCTGTTGCACTTCTGACTTAATTTTGTTAGTCCCAGTTGCATTTCATTAAGAATAATTAGGCTACTGGATGAAACCTAAATTTGTTTTTTTTTTTTATAGCTGTGCACACACATCATGAAAGTACCTCACAGGAGACCTCAGCTTTGCACATATCAGCTTCTTATAAAGAATTGCAATTTCTCTGTCTTTTCATTTATCTCCATATAATTGCCTTCAGCTTGGAGCTCAAGCTGGAGTCAAGAAAGATGTGGCACCTGGGATTTGTCTCATTAGTTCCCTACCTGCCAGAAGAGCCTGGGGTAATGCATTTGAGCATGTGGGGTCTTGTCTCACTGATAAAAAAAACATTCTTTTTTTGTGTCTTCTATGTAGCCTGAAGAGTTGTGTGTGTGCAGAGTTTGTGCCACTCACCAGGAGAGCCCAGAGGATGCTCTGCATCTGAGATTAGTTTTTGGCAGAGTTGAAGGGTAGCCCTGGCAGATCTGTGCTGCTGTGTGCTCCCTCCTCTCTGGGAAAGGGGAGGAGAGGCAGACACCATCTCTTTTTCATCCTCCAGTCATTGCGTGCTGGAGGTCCCTCAGGAGAGGAAAGTCCTTTTTGCACAGCTTTCCAAGTCTGGTCCAGGGTGTGGAAATCTCTGTTCAGTGTCTCAGCTGCTAATTATAAATGAGTTTGTCTTTTAAAGACCCTGCTCACCTAAGCAGGCATGCAGAGAAGCATTTCTTAGGCGTGAGGAGACACAGTGCTGCTTCCTGGCAGCTGTCCCATCACTCTTAGTAGTCACGTTGGCTTCTGTACTTTAAATGCAAGATCAGTTTCACAAGCCTTGCTAAAGACTTCTTAATGGGCAGGGACAATGATATAAGGGGCCTCTTTGCCAGCCCTTTTATAATCCATTATATTGTAATTGCAGACTAGTCATCTTCACATCTGTTTCTTGCTCAACTTGAGCATCCTTTTTGAGGACTAATGTTGAATAATGAGAAAGTAGCTATGGTATAAAAATTTCAATGTGCAAGATTAACCTTCATAATGAGGCACCTCCTTGTTACTCTATTCCATGCAAAACTAGTGCTTTTACTCTCCACTGTTTTGCTGTCAGTGCTGTTGCTGTGTTCCCATTACTGCAGCATTTGCATTGCCAGGCAGTCCTGGTGTCAGACTTTGCTGGGAAGCATGGGAACTTTCCATTTCCAGTAAATAGCCTCCTGGGATTAAGGCTGAGCTCTGCCATTACTGGGTCTGTTACTTATGGCTGGAAGTGATTAGAAAATGAAAGTAAGGTTTTCCCTGAGTGGGAAAAAAATAAATCTTAATTTACTTGAAAGCATTGAAGCAAAGGCTCATGCTGAACCCTTGATGCCTTGATTCAAAATGCTTGAGGCCACGCTTCAGGGGCAGACAGTCCCAGTAAAGTGGGACTGCCAGGCTGCCTGCACTTGTCATCTCCAGAGGCTGCATGGGTGAAATAGCATGGTGGTAATTCAATAATTACACAATAATTCAGTAGCTGGACTTTTTTTTGTCTCACCCTGCACTAGAGCAGTCGCTGCATCCCTAGAGGAGGGTAAATGCCTTTGCTACAGATGGGATCTACTGCTTGTCTGTTCATTGGGTAACTGCCCTGATAGTGGGCCTATCTGCTAAATTGCTAAAAGAAATGCTGAATGGAAACTCTGCTGGAGCTGATTGCACTGAGTTTAACTGTGACATTATATTGCTTATAAAATATGCAGAAAAACCATAATGGGCATACGCTCATCGAGTGTTAATTTAAACTGCATGTAGCTGCCTAAAATCACCATAAAGCTCTTGGATGTAGGCCTCTGCTTATCTCCTAAAATGCACCAATAACAAAATTAGGAGGATTTATGGGGCCAAAAAGACTTGGCAATCAGCTCCCATTGCTTTTAAGGCTTCTCACATGTCTTTTAGGACCCCAGACTGCAGGTAACCAAAGCTGAACTTGATGTTTCAAGGTCAAAAATGGCATGGAGGCTCTGTGAGTGCCAAGGTGAAGGATAAACTATCCTCTTCTCTCTACTGAGCTGGCAGCAATGAAATCTGCAGGCACTTCTCCTGGCAGCTCTGTGCTTCCCAGGTACGAACAGTGGTTTGATGGATAGCAGATGAAACAAGAAATGCATTTATCCATTTGAAAGAACATCCAGCTTTTGCAGCTGGAGGTCAGGGAATCCTCTAAATTGCTGCTAATGTGGAACTAGCCTGGCTGGAAGTCCTATTACTGAAAGCCAGCCCCAGATCCCAGGGCAGGACCACGCTGCAGGGTTGCAGACTCGGTATCCCCTCAGTCATGCCTTTAATTCTTATTGAAGTAACACAGTTGGTTTAATTCTTGTCCTAGGCTTTGATTAATTGTCCCAAAAGTTATCCCTCAGGGTCTGTGCTCTGGCCCTGCCTGTGTTTGGTTTGTGATATTCCTGTGTGTCCTTGTGTCACCCTCTTACAAGGGTGCTGTTTCTTTCTCAGGTAGCTGCTGGTTTCTCCATGGCCATAGCCCTGGGCTATTAGCTAGCCATGGGCTGCAAGAATGTTGCCCATCAAGACGCAAACTGGATTAACTCCTGCCTCCAGTACTTCTGCAGGCAAAGGTAGAGCCTACTGAGGCAACTTCAGGGGTGTCAGAGTTAAGGATGTGGCACAAGTCTCTAACTTCCTATTTTTTTCAAAGGCATCCCCTGTGTCTCATAGGATGTGTTACAGCCAACTGGCCATGACTGCCTGTGGCCATCAAATGGCAGATTAGCCAGCATAAAATAACAATCTGTCACTGTCATGTCCCAAAATAACTGGCTGAGATGGTGGTGGTAGCCTGACAGTTGGGCCATAATGGCAGGAGCAAGGGAAGTAAGACCAGAGAAATGTTCACTTCAGGGCTCAGACATCCTGGTAGGCAGTGTGAGGAAGGCTGCCTTGAGTGCTGTCTGTGTGCCTGTACTCTCTGGTTAAATAGGGTTGTGTCTCTAGGCATGGACTGGGCTGGACAGTGTCTGTGGAAGCTACAGGGATCCCTCCTTTGCTCCCCTGAAAGTTGGGCACTGCTAGTGCCCCATCAAAGCTTCCAGGGAGAGCTGTGATCCATTTTTCTCCTGATATCAAGGAAAAGCAAATCGATATGACTCCGGATTGAACTGAGTTGAGTTTTGCATGACCTACACAAGTCCTTTGATCTGATTAGTGCTGGTCTTTGGGGAGAAACAGATAGAGTATCTCACAGGCACCAAGCCATTCCAAGGACAGTGATAGAGGCAGTCCAGTCTCCTTGTCTCTGCTAGGCTCTTCCACCTCTTTTGTCCTCTTCCTAAGTATCGTACTGCTCACATTAACATTCAATCTTCTTGATCACTGCCTCTCAATTTGCTATGTATATACTCTCAATTTGGCATGTATATACTCTCAATTTGGCGTGTATATATTCAACTACATGTGACTTACTTCAGTTTTTATTCTTGTTATATAAATGCCCATATTTAACTGTGATGTTTTGGGAAGGATATTATTGGAATAGTATGACTTGAAGGAAGTTTGTGCCTGTAAATCAGACATGTCCCTGGAAGCATGTTATTAATGCATTTATTGGTGCAGCCTTTCCTCTGCAGGGGATGAGCTCCAGCCCATCTGCCTTCTCCACAGGGATTAAAAGCTTCTAGGCTGGGACACTATGTGTGGCCAGTGGCTGGGGCAAGGTGTCTGAGGGTGAGTCAGATGGCAGGGTCTCCTGGTCACAGCCACAGGAACAGAGTAATGGCTACAGGAAAGGAGACTTTCATGAACAGAAACACAAGAGAAGGTGACTCCTGCCGGATGGAATATTCAAGCACCCCTTTGTGCATCAGGTCTCCTCTGCCTGTCAGAGGACCAGCCCCTGTAGGGATGTGCAGATCAGCATTTTGCTGCAGCTAGGGACCTTGGAGCACATTAGGGACAGTTGTGCTTTGCTGCTGTGAATATTCATGAGTGCATCTTGGAGCCTGTCGAGATCTGAGCCATCCTTACAGGGTGGGAACACTGCTCCTGTCCTGCGGGAGGTGGAGCTGCCCCTCACCCCCAGCCAGATCTGAGTGGCAGGGACCTGCCCCCTGTGCAGGGCTCCGTGCTGTGCAAAGTGACAGCTCGCCTGCCCTGGCTCCTCAGTTTGTCCTGTCCACCTGCAAACCTCCTTCTGTCCTGGGGAGAGAGGGAAGCAACAGCACTGAGAATGCTGTCAGCACTTTGCTGAGCAAGGGCTTTACAAGGAGCTTCAGGATAATGAAGGCAGGAGCAGCGTTTTACAGGTGGGAATGTGGATGTGAGCAGGAGACTGACGCGTGGTTGGCTCTTCCCCAGACCAGCCCTGGGCATTTCTAACAGCAGCACCTCTGCCTCTGCCTGTGCCACCACCTTTACTGAAACCAAGGAGGGCCTTCCCTGGTCAGACTCCAGGCAGTGGGCAAGGGAATGCTACCAGAAGGCTGGAAGGAAGGCAGTTCCTACCTCCTCCTTGATGTCCCCTTGCACACACTCAAGCCTTTTGGTACTTTTGTTCAGACAGTCCAACTGGGAATGGGCTGCAGTAGAGGAGTTTGCTCAGTGCCAAACTCTTCTCTGCTCATCTTAACAGCATGAACAGGGCCAGACTTGCCCTGCCCTAGGGTAGGCTGCTGGTCAGGATGTCACTTGTCTCCTTGGGATGTACTTGCATGAACTTTTTCTTCAACCAAGCAGTAGCTTGAGAACCTCCCTGCTCTCTGGTATATTCATAACTTGAATGAATATTTTCAAATCAGTGCTGCAGCTGATGTTGGCAAAATGGCTTTCATTTTTACATTCCTCATGGAAAAAAAGGGGTTGTGTATGGGAAAGAGCAGGCTGCCAAACTACAGGTCAGATTTGGGGACTGTAAAAACAGAGTTTAGATTTGTGGGGTTTAGGTTAAATGGTAACAGCTGAATGAGCAGGGGTGGTACCATGTTCCCAGGATAGGGAGAAGCAAGCCATGTTTTGTTGGCTTCTGTGGAAAAGCTGGTATGTCATGGAACAGCATCAAAGGTTGGGGCTGCTGGAGCAGGGATAAATGTCACCTTTCCTGCCCAATGGAATTTGGACAGGGTAACTCTGGAGGCCCCTTTGTGTGTCAGAGGACTGGTGGGACCTGAACACTGGTGTGGTGTCATAGGCATCAGTTGTGGCAGAGGATGCTCCTGTGAGAAGCACCATGGCCCAGAGCTCACCAGGCACCTTCTCACAGGTGGCTGCATTTGGGGCTTCCTTGCCCAGCACATGGCACAGGACAGGTATGAGTACTGGGAGGTTTTTCCCACTGTTTAGCCCTACAGGGACCCAAATTGCCCTGCTATTGCTGCCACCCTCCTCTCCACCCACAGCAGTTCTGTTCAATTTCCAGACACTGAATCAGCAGAAGGGTATACTATCTTTTAATCTGGGATGACAAACCCAAAGGTTTAAACATATAAGTCCCCCTTCAGAAACCATGTTATAATAACAAGTCTGACTCTTGCATCCCTCAAAGGAGAAGCAGAAGGTGCCTCAAGCTGCCCTTTTTCTGGCTGAATGCAGCCCTTCCACTTTGGTGAGGTGCTGCATATCAGCCCTGCTCTCTTAAAAGTCTGCTTTGAAAGCTTGCCAGCTCGAAATCTGAACTGCTGTTGTGCTCCTGAAGCAGCGTGCAGGACTGATCAGCGGTTATCTCCTCATCAAATACGACTTTGAACATGAAAGGGAAGAGGGGCATGATATTAAGTGCTGCAGCTCTCATGGCTTATTGGAAGAGCCTTTTATAGCTGGGCACAGTTTTAGTGACTCCCCACTGGCCACTTGCATTTTTCTGTACAGATAATTATAGGGCTAACACAAGTTATTAAAAAGATGGTGTTGTTTCTGTCATAGCCATCAAAGCTGAGGTGTTGGTATTAACTAATACCCAACCTATTATGGCTTTCCTAGGGATTCTTAATGATTATGCTTTCCAAGGGGCACTATCTGCAGCCAGGAAGGTGCCTCGTAACTGGGAGCAGTAACTGTGAGGAGCAGAAGCCACGTGGCTATAAAGTGGGTATTTCCCTTTGCAAAGCAGAGCTATCAGGATCTGTATACACCAAATGCCCATAGGAGAAGAAGGGAAGGCTGACATAAAAGTGGTACTTCATTAAAAAGGAGCTTGGAGTAACCATGTCATATCTTAGGAGGCTGAATGAATATGAGCCCATTGTGGGACAGCAGCTGGGACGATTCCTGAAAGTTTTTGGATTTTTAATTAGGACTTTGGGAAGGAAATTGCATATTGTCCTCTGAGGTATCTCTCAGCTGTGTGTTAAGCCCTTT
Organism: Cyanoderma ruficeps; assembly: GCA_008694505.1. NCBI lineage: Eukaryota > Metazoa > Chordata > Aves > Passeriformes > Timaliidae > Cyanoderma > Cyanoderma ruficeps. Next base: position 7,530,636 of record VZDJ01000426.1, read on the forward strand.
GTGTTTGAAATAGCTGCAGTATCTTAGCCTGTGGCTTGGCCAGTTGTGCCTGTACTGCAATACCCAACATAACCTTTTTCTCTCCCTGGCTGCTGTGCCAAGCCCTCTTCCTGCAACAGCAGAGTGAAGTTCCCAAGGCATCCTGCTCTTTGGGGAAGGTGGGCTCATTCTGTACCCCCTGGCTTTGGAACATAATGTCCCTCACAGCAGGTGGCTGCAGTAGCCAAATACTGTATTTCCTCATGGCATCCTGAAGCGTTTCCCAGGGCCTGGAAGCTGCAGTCAGCACCAGACTGGGCACCACTCTCAGCAGAGCCTGGATACCACTCTCAGCAGAGCCTGGGTGACAGTGGCTGTGTGCTCCCTGCAGTGCAGATCCCCAGTGCTGTTTGCTGGGCAGGATAATGTTGTGTGGGAAGGCAGTAAGACACAAAGTCTATTTGTAATACAGATTCTGTACAAGCCATGCTGTGGCTGGAGTTCTGTTGCACCCTTTATCCTTTGTCTGGGCACATCAGTATCAGCTCACACGAAGAAACTTTCAGCTCCTGCAGAATGCAAGGGAATGAGATGGACAGGGCTGGAGGTGTCAGTCACACAGCACAAAACTATTGCTGCTGGGAGGAAGCATAAAGGCCCCACTAGTGCTGAGCAAACTCATGGCAGTCCTCTGCTGTTGGCAGCTCCCTCCCCAGCTGGCTGATGCTGAGGGGAAGATGATAAAATTTACCAGGTGAAGCCCGTGACATCAGTTATCAGCTTCTGTTGCATGACATTGCCAACCTGTGGTGGGACTGACAAGGCCAAGCTCAGCCATGCAGATACCTGCCTTTGCCATTGCTTGCTACTAGCCTGTGCACCTGTACTGTGCTAGAGGACAAAATCACCTTGAGACTCTTCACTAAATCACGTGTAGAGTACCAGCTTGGATGTGACCCTAAATACGTGTCCCTCTATTTGAACAGAAGAGAGCTAATCAGTGAGTTTGGGTGCCTTGGAGGTGTGAGGGTTTCTGGGTATAATTTCATGTAATTCATTGTCATGAAAAACAGCAAATCTATCTGGCCCTTGAAAGCGTTTTGTGTTTTCCAGTATGAATTTAAGAGCTAAAGAAAACACCCAAATGGAGCAGGGCAGGTGGAACTGAGGGTCGTGTTCATATTTGTGCTGGAATTTAGTCCAGCGTGATGTGTGCCTCAAAAATGACCTTCCACTGTGCATAAATACGTGTCCTTGTCTGCCTTTTCTCCAGTATATGATGTCCTCTTACAGACCCTGGGTACCAGAAGAAATGGAGTGCTTAGCCTTGCTTAGCTGGCAATGCCCAGATCAGCTTCTCATGTGTTAGCATAGCCAATAATCTGCTGGAGACACAGCTCAAAGGCTGGCTCTGGGTTCAAAATTGGTCATATGGCACAATAAGCACACAGGTCATTGTGTAACTGCAGATGAGACAAAGAAATGTGGCCTGTTGTCCCTCTGAAGTGGTAATAAATGTTTCCTGTGCATACCGACTGCCCCTGAAATTTAACCCAGTAATGGTGATGTGTTGGTAGTAATGTTAATTCTTAGTCCTGCAATTCATCCTCTGGGAATATTATTGTTCATGTGGTTGAACTTTTGGATGATGTCCCACCTCCTCAATTTCTTTGTACTGCCTCTCAATATTTTACTGGTAATGAAAGTCAAATAGTCTCTCCTCTTGATCCGTGACAAGACCTTCACTATGGGATCTAACCTGGTGAACCACTGTGAGATCTGTCTGGATAAATGCATGTTTAGCCCACCCCTAAATTAACTTCTTGTCCCCCTTGAGTAAATCTTGCAGGGAGGTCTTCCCAGCCCCTCTGCCAGCACAGTTGGACCAGACCACAATTTGTTTCTGATGGAAGCAATGCTGGCAGTGGCTATAGCTCGTCTTCATCGCCATCCATAATAACTCTGAAGCAAGTGACCCTGTTGAGGCTGTAGAAACTCTCTTCCTCTCCTTCCTGACCCCCTTAAAATAACATCTCTGCTTAGTGTGCCTGGCTTCCTTAAAAACCCAAGTTGTTGATTTGTGTTTATTGAAAGTACCATATGTTAAATTGTCTTCTGTGCTGTCTGAGTGTTTCAGGCTTGGGCAGTGTCACAGTGTTAGTGGAAAAGGTGAGGATTGATACTGCTAATTAGCCTGGCTTCTATCCCAGGGGCATGAAGTGCCTCTGCCTCATTGAAGGTCCAGCAGAGTATTGTCATAAAGGTAATAAAAGGAGAAGCTGCACTTAAACCTCTGCACTAAGAACTGTTCAGGGAAGCAATTCAATAAAATCCTGCCAGAAACATCTGTGACGCACGAGACTAAACTGTAAAGTTTCCAGGTCACTGATTCTTTGCAGGGCATATTTTGTCAACTAGACATCACCTTCAAACTCCTGTATGGGGGGGGGCAGTGACTATTGTAAGTGCTTGAAACCTGTAGTCACCAGGCTCATCTCAGGATAGCTTTTCTTGAAGTCCAGCATAGGTATGAGGGTAAAGGGAAGGTAGAGAGTATGTTGCAAACAATAGAACCAGCCTTTTTCTCAAGGCAGTGTCAACCCCTGACAAACTACTCCTTATTCCATACTGTGTCTGTTCCTCACTGTGCATGGGCTGTCTGATACTTCTTCCCATTCCTAGTACCAGAATTCTTATTGCCTGTTGCACCAAGCAATACAGCCTGTGTAGAGCAAGCCACCCACCAAGCTCAGGATGAGTCCATCTACATTGTTCCAAGCAGGAACATGTTTCCTCCCCTGCTGGGAGAAAACAGGTGGAAAACAGTGTGTCTTGGTTTCATATAGGATTTGCCTAGAGCTAATTTGCTTCCTAATACAGTTCTGTGTTTTGGATTTAGGATGAGAATAGCAATGATGCTTTAGTTGTTGCTAAGTAGTGTTTACCCCGAGCCAAGGACTTTCCAGTGTATCTTGTTTTCCCAGTGAGGAGAGGCACAAGAAGCTGTGAGGGAGTGTGGCCAGAGCAGCTGACCAGAACTGGCCAAAGGGGTATTCCATACCATGGAATATTGAGCCCAGTACATAAACTGGGGGGAGCTGGCTGGGAGCGGCTGATCACTGCTGAGGGACAGAATGAGCATTGTGCATCATTCCTCTCTCTCTTTTTGCTGTCTCCACTTTCATTACAATTATTACTATAATTTTTTATTCCAACTGCTCTTATCCCAGACCTATAAATTTTTCCTTTATTTTTCCCCAATTCCCTCCCTCATCCCAACAGAAGTGGGGAGAGGTGTTGGTGTGTGAGTGGCTGTGTGCTGCTTAATTGCATACTTTGTTTAAACCATGACACAGTGTTAAACCTAGGGATGCTTGAGGATATGGAGACCTTTTCTCTGGTTTGCTGCTGCTTTGTTGCTGTGAGAACCTGCAGTCAGGATTAAAAACAAAATCAATGAATGAAAAATCACACACTTCCCACACTTGGAGAAAAAGCTCTTGGAAGGGCAGTCCATATGGGACACTGACCTTTCAGAAGTACAAGATATTGAGTGCTGCTGAGTAAAGATGATAGCTAAAATGCCTTAAGACAAAGCATAGGCCAGCATCATCCCCTGCAGACCTGTCTGTAGCCTTGCACAGGAAGGAGCATTCAGACCAAGATTGCCAATAGACTGTTGCAACGAAAAATGTGACACACTCGCCAAGGGAAGTCTTGCCCAAATTATTCCAAAATCTAGCTATTTCCCAGCCCATGGTTAAGAAGTTTAAGTGTTTCAGTCTTGAGCATTTTGCTCACTTTGCAGCTGCAGTTTGAAGACTTTGCTGTGGAACTTAGCTTGGGCTACATTTATGATGCAGTTACTATTTATTGTGAGGAAGAAGAAAACCAGCTGTGTGAGCACTAATTGTTTCAGACTTAAATTAGAAATTTTGTGGTAACAGGCATGTTTTATCACCAAAACATGCTGTCTGGTAACATGGTACCCTGGAAGGATTTCTGCAGCAGCCTTCAGGCTTTGTCCTTTTGTCTTGCCCATCATGATGGCCAGGTGTGCCATTGATCTCAGGTCTTGCTTTCCCATAAATATCCTGCTGCGGTTGCAGGACTGGATGTGGGACCATGGCTCACATTCTGCTGCAGGGCCAGTGGAGTGCACAAATGTGTGCTGCTGGATCTGGCTTTGGCTCTGCTTTACTCTCTCCAAGAAGACTGTGAGAGAACCTTGCTCCAAGTGTCACTGAAAAAGACATGTTCAAAGAAAGGTAGAGTGAAAAGATGGTTGTTGGTGGGTATTTAGTCCTACTGAAATAGATTCTTAATAAATTGAACTAGGTCTGTTGAACGTTCATTAATAAAAAATTGCTGACCTGAGGCATCTCTTTCCCACACTTTTAGAAGGAAATATTTTTTATTTTCTCACTTTAAATCTGCTACACTTTTATCAATATGAACATCTTCAGTGAAAGAAATGTTATTCACTCTTTTTCCTTTCTTTTCTTTTCCTTTCTTTTTTTTTTTTTTTTTTTTNTTTTTTTAAAAAATAGCTTCCAGGCACCACACTCACTTTTACAGAGCTTGGCATTTATTCTTGAAGAGAAAAGCAATCTTGTGCTCAGAAGTGAAGATATTTGGATTGAATTCTACTTACCTCTTTACAGACCTGTATGTCAACCAAAAATCAGCGTAGAGTGATCAGGGGCTGGTGATCTTTCCTTTTTACCAAGTAAGTCTTGGGTTTGCCACTGTCCAGTGATCTTTGGCAAAGGGTTCTATTTTTTCCTTTGTTCTGTATTTCATTTGGTCTGTGTGAATCTGTTGTGTGCTGGTAATTTAGTTGCATGTGTTTACCAAGTGGTGCATGAGTATTAGCACTGCAGTTGCAAAAAGAAAACTGGGAAAACTGGTTTCCATTGGAACAGACTGTTTAAGTGGGGAGGGGCAGGGGGGGAAAGGCTGACAATTCTGGATCTGGAATCTTTCATGGGAGAGCTTTCAGCATCCTGGAGTATTTCCCTTGATGTTTTCCAGAACTGCTTTGCCATCAGAAATTCAGATTCCTACAGGAAAGATCCTCTGGTATAAAGTGCAATCTTCCAATCCAGCTGCAATTACAGGACTTTCAGATGTTAAGCAAACTGAATGCTCTCAATAGGAAGAAAAATCTAGCAGCTCCTCTCTAGGTCCTTACCCTGGACACATAGACTATTCTAGAGAGACTTTGCTTGTCACGGTGGTGAATTCAATTCTCAAGTGCGGTTTGTTGGTTTGGAGTTCTGTTTTGTGCAATGAGGGGCATTCATACTGTGCATTGAAAATTACTTGGAATTCCTCTATAAGAAAATTAGGATTGATTTTATGGACATGTGGCATAACTATGGTAGATTAATTCTGGCTGCTCTTGCTTTCTAATCAGAAAGTCACTAAGTCTCTATGGTTTGAGATTTTTTAGAAATCTAAATTAACTAAAGCCACAGGTGCTTACAGGATGACATTTCTCATCTTAAAAATACATTTTCTTGTTCAATCCTGCAGATAATCTCTGTGGATTCGCAGCTCCCACACCAGTGCTGAATTCAGGGAATACCATGCTGGTACATTTTCAGAGTGATGGGGAGAACAGCTTCAGAGAGTTTAGAGTCTGGCTCACTTTTGTTCATTTGTTAATAGAGAGATGCTTACTGTGTCTGACAATTTCTGCATCATCTGCAGCTATTCTTCGATGCCTGTGCTTATTTTTCTGGCTAATCGTGCTGCATTATGTCAAGGTAACTTTAAAACAGAATAATTACTTGTGGCAGAGCTCCCCTTGCTGAATAAGGGAGGTAAATCAAGTGCTTTTTTTCTTATTCTCACTGAAAAGTGAGATGACTAACATCTGCTACCTGAAACAAGTAGTCTCATTAATTGTGATATTTCCTTTGAAAACCTTGCTATAGAGGAGACTCTTGATCCTGGGAAAGCCATTGTTGCTTCCTACTTTGGTGAGTGTATGCCAGTTGCTGCTTGAGGAGATGGGTAATTTTGCCTTCCAGAGTGGGGACTTTGAGGGTACAAGCCAGAGCTATTGACCCAAGTCAGAGCTAACACTTATTTCCTTCCTCTTACAGAGGAGGCAGGAAGAGAAGGTTCAGGATTAACTGCACCAATGTTGCATCTATAGGATTCCCCTTAGGTAAATTAAATTTGGCTCAGTTGGTTTGGTCTGAGGCTCTTTCCTCTAACTTATAAGAGGATTATGCATTGAGGCAGATGCTTTCTGACCTCAAGTGCCCTTTTGTGCACTTGTGTGGATGAAAAGTGATTCATAGGTGCTCCATCACTCATATCCATACTTGTGTTAATTCCTCTCCATTCTGATTGCCTGCACTTCCTACTGGGAGCAGGGACACAGGGTGGAGTGTGGGAGAGATCGTCTCTCAGTACCTGAGCCTCACAGTGCCCTGAAGGAGCTCCTCCTTAGGATTCAAGTTTTCATTTACTGGTTTTTCCTACTCCCAGTGCTTCCAGACAGAGCAGACAAATTTTCTCTCTGCTACATCTTTGGCCTTGCTGCATCCATGGTGTGAGGTTATGTAGGAAAACAAGAAATTTGCCTGTGAAAATATGGAGAGTTTTCTGGCTCTCTTGCTGTGTTTTTCCCCAGTTACTCCCCAGTGGCTGTTCAAGCACGTTAATGGGACTGAGGAGGCTGTCCTCACTGCTGGCCTGAGGCTACTTGGAGATTGCCAGTGTGACAGGGCTGTCATCAGCCTGCCCACGGTGTGTGGCTGGGAGTGTGACCAGCGTGTTCCCAGGCCCCCTCTGCTGCTCTCCCCATGCTGTGCACTCCCCTGCTCCTCCAGTCTGGGGGCACACCTCTAAATTATATCCAGACCTTTTTGTCCTCTGCAAAACATTTCTTCTGCCCTTTCTCCATGAACACTGATTATTGAGATGGGAACAGTTTGGTCTTCCTTGTAGGAGATCCATTAAAGTTAATTGGACTATCTGCTATCAGAGCCAGAACTGAAGCAACACAGTTGTTGCAGTGAGAAGCTCTTGCTCAGCAGTCCTGGGAATAAGTGACTAATTAGAGAAGAGCCAGAAGGGATGTGTGACTGCTGAATTAGGGAGTTCTATGGCTGACTGTAAGTAACTACAATATGTTTGCTTTCACCATACAGGTCCAATAAACCCTTGCACTGGACTGTGACAGCAGGAGACCATGGCAGAGCTCTAAAGAAATCAACAGAACAGGTAAAACCCAAGCAATACCTCTAAAAGTGCTGACTTCAGTGTGTTTGACCCCGTAATATGTCTCAGAACAGATCTATATGTACAGATAAAAGTGTTGGCAGCAAGGAAAAATGACTGATAAGTAGCAGAGATTGAAGAATGAGAAATGAAATCCAGTAACTCTAGTTTCATTCAGCTAACTTGCAGTGTAAGGAAGTATGTTTTATACCTGATTCTTACTACTGGCAGTAAAAAGTCTTAAAATCTAATAGAGATGACTGTGTATCCTCAACATCTTACTCCCTTAGTGCCAAGCAATATATCTGTCTATAAAAACCTTGCTGACTCTTTCTTCCTAATGGGGAAGACGAAGAAATACATGTGGGAAAGAAGCTCAGGTGACTCAGAGTAGGCTTCTGCAAAACCTTAGTAGCTCGTGTTTGCATGGTGAAGCCTTCACTTCAGTCTCAGGAGGTCGATGTAATCTGCCCCAGTAGTCTCCTCAACTGAGTGGAGAGGAAGGGAATTTGTTTTTTAAAGTCCTTCCACTTTCTTAATTTTTTTTTTCATTACCTCTTTAGAGGTTGGTCATAATTTGTGGGATTGTTTTTCCCTCTTCCTATACAAGGTATACATTCAGGCTGCACTTAAAAGGCAAGCTTGCTCCTCTCTGCCCTAGTCACAGATGAGACAGCTGAAGACCACTGGGGTGCATCCCCACTTTGGCATGCTGAGCTATGACTTCCACATTTCCCTCGATGCTGCTGAAATTACATTTCACTCAGAAGTATTTTCCTGTTCTGCCCAGACCTAACCTCCAATTTATTTCCCAACCAGATGGGAGCTGAGCTAGGTAGTTGCAGCAGACATGAGCACCTGTACTTGAGAATGAAGTCTGTGAGATAAATTACCACTTCAGTTACCCTGGAGGGATCACTGCCAGGTTCCTTTGTGCTGGCTTTGTTTCTGTGGGAGACCCAGACCCCTGTCAGGGGAAGAAATATTAGAGTTGAGCGCTCTTAGAAGTGTCTGCATATGGATGTCTGTGAATCACTTAGGGAAAGGGACTGGAAAGGACTTGCACTTCCCAAGGCCCATCTATGATCCCAATTAAACACTTCCCATTGTCACTTGCTTAGAACTCCTTTTCAGGGCACTCTTTTGTCAAGGTAAACTATGACTTGTATTGTTTTTATAAAATTCTTGTAGTACTGTTGAAGAACTGACTAATCTCCCCAAAATCACAAGGCAAGTGGGTAAGAACAGCTGAGTAAATGAAAGGCAAAGTAATTCTGACTGAGGCATTGTCAAGTTAAAATTGAGTTCCACTCAATATTGCAATCTTAGGGTGGACTAATAAATTATGTGTAACATTAAAGAGCACACTTTATTCATATTTTGTTTCAGCCTGTGCTCAGTCCTCATTCAATGACAACCAAGCCTTTAAATCAGTCTCTTCATTGCAGGCTGCTGCTGAGTTGCACCAGCAGCTCTATTCCCAGTTCCTGCAGGAGGGACTTTCTGGGCAAACATGATTCCAACAGTTCTTTTCTTACCTGCAGCATGCAGAGGCCAAATGAGATCACTGAGTCCTCTCTCTTGGTTCCTAGGATGGTTCTGGTGGCCCTTTGGTTTGCAACATGGGAAATGTACCATTTACACTTCACAGCATTGTCAGATAGGGTGTTGGCAGTGCCAGCCCAAAGAAATTATTACTCAAGAGTGAGGATTTTCCTGGGCTGGATGGGATTGCTGAAGAAAGATGAGTTGTCTTTCTCTGAGTTGAGTCCTGAATATAATGCCTGTGTGTAAAATATCCCAAGTGCATTGAGATTTTGTCTGGTAGGTTTTTTAAGGCAACTTAAGGTGAAGGGGAAAAAATCTAGGTGATTTCCTCCAGCAAGTCTCCACTTCCTCCTTTTCCTCATGACCTCCCCCTAAACAAAGCTTACTTGAAATTAATGGAAGTTTCAGAAGACTTGTGTTTTACACTTCTGACTCTCAAGTTAAGTATAATTTTTGGACAGATACTTTTCTCCGTAAAAAGCAGCTGCTTGTGAAAATGCCTACCAGCCCCATGCTTTGATGGGCAGGAGAGTTTGGGAAAATGCTCTAAACTGAACTTGTGCATTTATGTATCTAGATATAATTAGCACCACATTCAGAAGTCTGCAGGATAAATTTTGCCAGAGAAAGAGTAGCATTTGCTAGTGAATAAGCACTGATTGCATGAAAGTGATGGCATCTTACAAAAGAAGGAGGCCCCTGTTCTTAAACTGGAGGGCTCTCATACAGAGAACAGGGGGGAAAAAACCTGTTTGAAGTACTCCATGTGAACCCAGCATTGTCATACTGCTTCCCTGCCCCAGCTCACTCTCTTCTTCCCCAGAAGTTTCTTTCCTTTTGAGCCCACTCAGGTCAAGGTGAATTTGGCTTTATAGTTTCATTGGAAAATGGAGAAATCCAGCACTTAATCTTGTGTAATCTGATGGGATTTGAGAGATTTCAGAAATATTCTAGACATAGCTTCAAGTCTCTTTTTTTACTTGTTAAATAAATTAATTAGTCATTCTAGAGAAATGTTTCCCTTTGGCTCAAAGTAGTTGCACTAAGAAACTGCTGATGCAAAACCTTTTTTTATTCCAGAGCTTTATCCCTCTTCCTTTCCTGCATGTGCACTCATATAGCCAGATATGTTAATGAATAGGTGTGATTGTCCCTCATCATTTCTTGAGAGGAAAAACCTAATCCTGGACAGAGTGTTTGTGTTTCTGCCCATCCTGCATTTTATCCTATTACTGCCAGCAGAAAGTGGAAGACTTCTGCTGATAGGAATAAATTTCATCTTTTTCCCCCAGCATGCTGAATAAAATATGCTGCAGTTAGGAGGAGGAAATTAAAGTATATATTAAAGAAAAGAGCATGCTGTGGATCCACTCTTAGGTCAGATGAGCACTTGAACTCCTCTGCTTTGTGCTGCAGTTGCCTGTCTTTCTGCCTCGTGGCATCTTCCTTAGTCCCACACTGACGTAACAGAAATATTAGTACAGATGCTGACTAAGGGAGAATGTTTCCCTAAGCTAAAACAAGTCATCATTTGTATGGTAGCCAGGCCATGCCCACAAACAAGCTGGGAGCTGGCTGGACATCCCCTTGGATCTGACACCACTGGCTCTGAAGGCAGTAATGGCTCTCTGGCCAGACACTTGATGCAGGGAATTGCTCAGCTCTGTAGTATAAATCTTTCTCAAAGGTGGAGGCTGTGGCAGTACACGTAGCTCTCACATAAGCCTTCATACAAAAGGTTGAAAGCCCTGAGGATTCTTTGAGTGAGATATTGATTCAAAGTTTCAGTATACAGGTAGTTGTCTCCTTTATCTGACCTTTATATGATTGTCTTCCTATTGTGGGAAGTAGAGGAGCAGCGATCTGTTACCACTGATGCTGAAGATTCCCTGTGCACTTGGGTATGTTGCTTAATCTGTGCTCTCTCTCTCTCTCCCCCTTACCATCCTTGAAATAAGGTATTGCTTTTTTATCTTCCATGTTTTGGGCTGAATCTCTTATACACATACTTTGCTTAAACAGAGCTCTGGTTCTGGATGAGACACTGTTGGCTTGCTGCTGCTTCTAAAACACAGCAAACAGGCTTGTCCTACTAAGGTGCCTCCTCCTGCCGATTACACATCTAAATATTTCTCCACATCCAATACTGTGTGGGAGGAAGGATGATGAAAAGGCCGAAGTATCCTGAGCTGACACGAGCTTTGGCAACAAGCTGGAGGCTGCAGTTGCTCACGATGTAAAAAGCAATGTGTTCAGGAGGGATGTGCTCCCAGCGCTGCTCACAGCCTTGTGCAGTAGCCAGCTGGGTAGCAGGCAGCGTGTGCTTTCCTCCTCTTCCCCCTGGCATCCATGCCGGTGCTCCACAACATCACACCACTGAGATAAAAATAGGTCCCCCCGAAGTGCTAAGCAGCTGGAGGTGGGGATAATTTCTCTCCACAGGGAAGTGCAGCAAAGCCAACAACTGTGGGGCTGTCATTAGCAGCTCAGAGGCTGGAGCCATGGGAAAGGCTCTTGCTCACCCTGAAGCAGGCTTGTCTTAGCTGAGCTGCTCATCTCTGAATGAGCTCAAAGCCATGGCAAGCTCAGTAACCTGAATGCAAAAACAAGTATTAAAATGAACCTAGAGACAAGCCCTTGTGGCTCAGCATGTTGGGCTTTGTCATTTTCCAGGCTGCAGCACCCACACTACACTGGTGTTCCTTGCCGACCCCTGATACCAGCACAGGGACCACATCCTCCAGAAGTGCTGTGTGTGTGCAGGAGCCCTTGTGTAAAACTGTGTGATTGATTCATTGCTTTTAACCTAGACTTGGTGGAAGAGCTTTGGGCTCTTTTGAAGCCAACTCTCGGTGAGGAAGGGCACCTTCCCTGTAACTCAGCTGGGCTGAAGATTTAGGCCCATACCCTTTCCCCATGTGTTTCCTTTCACAAGTGCTGCTGTGCAGAGCTGTTCACAGCACAACACCTTCCTCAGGAGGCAAATATCCTTGCTGTCTCTTCTGGGCTGGAAGGATTTTTACCCAGCAGGAGGGCTCAGCCCATCCCTCCCTGCACTCTCAGTATCCCGTGCAGGTACACAGAGACACAGCATCCCATCTGAGCAGAGAGCTCATAAAACCTTGGTGTGGGAGGGAGCACACTTACACAGAATTTAAGCTGCTCTGCAGAGGGTATGACTTGAAAAATTGCTGCCTTGGGAAGCAAATAACGCTATTATGCTTGGTACTAAAGGGACACACAGTTCTCATTAGTGATCCTGTTTTCTCTTCTCCTGCTCTGTTATAACCACCCAGATGCTTCCAAATATTTCCCTGTTGATTTGATCTCTTATTTAACAAGTGCTGAATCTCAATGCACTGTGTGTACATGAAGCTGTAGGCTAGGCCTGCTCTCCCAAGCTTCTGGAGAATCAGGGACTTCATAGACAAAAGTATAATGTTGCATAAGTCTTCTCAAGAGCTGGTCACAAGGTCAATTTAAAAAACAAAATTATGTTGCTTCCTCATTAGTGCGTGCGTATTTGAGGTTGGTAGGTCTTTTAGGCCTGGTATGTGACCAGCCTGGTATCTTTGTATCTCTTTTCCAGGCATTGATTCAAAGCATAGCTCAGAGCAAATTTGCAAGCAAATCTGCTTTTCTCTAAGGCCCAGCAGCTCACCCCTTTGTGCCTCTGCCTGGGTCTCCAAGGTTAAGGCAACAGGGCTGCTGTGTGATCATGTACGCTCTGGGAGCTCCTGCAGACTTGTACCAGCTTGAATCCTGAACCCTAAGAAATGATCCAACTGATCAGAATGGGTTTTAAATATTTATATATATATATATAAGATATGATGTATGTTGGTTAAGCTTTTTATCATTTTGGCCTTTCCAGTAAATAACTTTCTTCTTGCTAGTGATATCAGGATCTTCAGGCTTCCCCCAAGTCCAGTAATACTGAGGCAGGAGAGGAATAGGTTTAAAAAAATAAGAAAAGAAAACTAAATATTGGAAACCCATTTCTCACTAACTTTATTGACCTGCTAGATTCTCTTCAGTCATGAGCAGGACTGCCAGGTTTTGTGGAAAGCTGTCTTGTCTTAATGCTTTTATCACTGAAGCGCACATTTATCCACAGAATGGGCATCAGAAGTGAAGCTAGAAGAGCCCCAGGGATTTATATCTGCTCCTTCCTCATCATGCTATGTGGGAAGCACGGAGTGCTCTTGGATACTCTGACTGTCTCTGAAGGGCATGGCATAGATTATTGTAAAGTATCTGTCAATAACATCATCACTGAACTGCCAAGAGGAGTTTCTTGGGATTTATGAAGAGACTCAGAGAGGAAGAGAAGTTCCAGGTAACAATAAACGATCCAGCAGAGGACATTCAGTCCTAGAAATTTCCCACTTTCACTTGGGGCAGTTTCAGAAAGCCCCACTTGCTCTGATGTGTTGGCAGCCTTTAGTTAAGCTGCAGAGCCCAGGCTGTAAGCTTGGCTGAAGACCTTAATCCCTGTGTCAGTGTTCTGCATTGATCCAGCAAGAGAACAGCCCTCTGAGGGCCTCAGAGAACAGTGAAAGAGACTACAGAGAAATAAGATGTGATGTTTGGGCACCTCCCTTAGGGACACTTGTCCATATAAGTCACCTATGAGTTCTTGTATTGTCAGCTTCATTTTCAAAGGTGATCCCCCATGCTCCATATCCTCTGAGACAAGGATGGTACAGGATTTGCCTCTTGGAGGTGGAATGGATGATACTGAGGCACTGAGGGGTCTGGGTGTCAACCTTCATGCCAAAAAATGTATTAACTTCCATGCAGAAGGCTTTATTTTCCTCACCTTGATCCTGCTGAGGTGCAATCCCATCCCTGAGACAGTAGTCTAGAAAAACACAATTCACAAATTAAAAGAAAGCTAAAATAAAAAGGAAGTGAGAACTTTAATACTGTTTCCTAGCAAGTTTTTAAACTTTCTGGGGGCCTCTCTATCTGCGTGTGTACAGGATGCTGTGCACTTCAGTAAAATCTCTGGAAATGCAGTGAGGCAGGGAGCAGGAGCACATCAAGGTAATTAATTTTAAAATACATGCAGGAAATGCTTTTTGTTTCCTGTTTTAAAGGGTCTGTACACAGTGTAGGGGAAAAGGAGGAAGGAAGTGGAAAAAGTGCTGTATCAAGCAGCAACTTGGAAACAAAAGGAGTTAACTGGAACTTGTGAGCACAAAAGGTAAATGGGGAAGGAGGAAGTAATAAGAAAGGAGTGGGGAAAAAACTCAAGAAACTTGATCTTGCAGAGATTTTATTTGGTATGCTGAAGGTGTTCCTTCTTCCAGAATCTCCTCACACCATTTCACTGTGGGTTTTTCCTTCCCTTTCTCATCCCCCTTTATTCTGCCTCTGTGTGGGTTTAGTACAGAAGAACTTCATCTCTGTACGTATCCACACTGATTTGCTGGTAGACCAAGTGTGGTGGAGAAATCTACCATCAGCCTTTGGGAGTACTGCAGGTGAATTTTAGTGTACAAATATTTTCAAAATTAAGTGATACCCCTGGAGAGAGTTTTTGGATAGTAATTATTCTGTGTAGATCCTCATCCTCTTAACATCACAGCAGTGGTGATGGCTTCTGCTCTAGAGAAGAGGGCCTATTTAACTTCTGAATGGGTGTGGTTGAAGGCTGTGTGCATGATCATCATAGCTGTCAGATATGGGGAAGAAGGTGTTTTTTTCCCTGACACTTGAACAAGAACACTCTTTTGTTACCAAATGCAGTAGTAATGATTCCTGCTGAAGACTATTAGGGTAATGGGACATGCTTGGAATATTATTTACATCAAGAAAACACTCACCACCCACCAAATCTGCAGTTTAGCATGTCAGTTAACTCTGAGTTGGGAGTGAAAGGACAGGAGAGGGGGAAAGACAGAGGAGTTGCTAAGGAGCTCTTGGAGCACTCCACAACTATCTTACTCCAAGAGCTTATTTGTTAAAACACACAAAAATTTCTAAAAGTGTATCTATTACAGCTGAGAATGGCACTTTAGCTATCATAACTATTTGTATGCAGTAAACAGCAAAATACTATCAGAAATGGGGCCATCAGTCAAAGTTTTGTCTGAATAGGAGTCTCACAGACAGCTCCCTGGAGCATCCTCCAGCACACAGACTCACTGCTATGTAATAGCATTCGTTATGGCTGGCAGTTTTTCAAGACTGGTTATATTAAACTAGATTCCAATGTCTATTTATGTACCAACATATTGAAACAGCCTGTTTTCTCCTTTTCTTTCCCCTCTCCTTCTCTCGAGCTGGTGAATAACAGAAGTTTGTGGGTGCCTGTCTCTAAACTAAATTACTTTTACCCAGGAGCTAAAACATAGAATTAGGCTTTAGTGTCAGAATGAGCTAGAACTTTAGGATGATGTTACGATGGGGAGAAAGAGGCTGGGAAATTCAAAGAGTCAGAAAGTAAACAGAAAACAATTTAGTGTGCATAACAAGAGGAGTACCCATCAGTGGAGATGTAGCAAGGGCAAAATGCTGAAGCTTGAAACAAGGCTAAAGTGAATTTGAGTTTTGTAGCATTATAATGAACAAGGCCTGGCCTGGTAACATAGGGATGTGATAGTTTTTCTAATTGGTTTGCCATCTAACTGAACACTTTTTTTTTTCCAGGTGAACTTTTAAAATGAGTACTTTAAAATTTTACTCTTCAGACTCTCTTCAGCCTTGATCCATGTGTATCAAAGACGGTCATATATAGGTCCCTTTAAAACTTAATATTAGAGCTGAATTTAATGCTCTACATTGTTATTCTTCCCAGGACAAAGCCTATCAATGCTCCGAAAATTCCTGAGGAGATGAGCTTGACATGGATGTCATCCTTCCAGATTGGGAAGGAATCATGCAGTCACTGGGATACCCCCGTGAGACACAAATGCCACCAGGTGAGTGTCCAAGTTCTTCTGGGTTTTGTAAATCTGCAAACATCTGTGGTGGGGCTTTTAATGTATCCATGGGTGCTTCAGTGCATGTTAGAAAACTGGGCACGTTCCTCAGAGAGTTAGGAAAGCTGGAGAGTACCAGTACCCTGCTCCAGCAAACAGCAGACAAACCTGGCACCTCTGGGCACAGCTCTCACCACAGAGCCTGCCAGAGACCTGAACGTGGCAGAACTGAGGGGCTAACAATAGCATTGCTAAACTATGTTACTAAAAATCTTCTGGCACTTTCATCCATTTCCCTTTCTTCCTCCCTTAACGTGCCTACTTAGGGTAAGAGTTAAATTTTCATTCATGTGGCAATACCATAGACTTCTAAACCATATGAAAGGTGAACTTCAGAAGTAATGAATAATATGACCAAAATAGATTTGGACCAGTATCCCGCCTTTGATTTTTTTTCTTTTCTCTTTTTAAAGGGCATAACAATCCTTTTGCCTTTGCTCACATTTTGATAGCTATCCCTAGGAAATAAGAGCCAATTGTTAAATATGCAGCATTGTGACTTTGTTCTTTGCTTTGTGCTGCAGCTGCCACAGGAGACTTGTTGCCCCATTAAAATCCATTATTCCCCCTGAAGACCTGAACTTTCTGGACTGAAAGAAATCTGTCTAATTGTCATGGACAACTGATGGTGTGCAAAGGATTTGGACTAACCAAAGAGTTACTATGTGAGAGAGAGCTCATATTAATGCTGGGGTGAGAGAAATGGAGGAGCTTAACCAAGTTTTTTTTTTGCTGCCAGACAAGGAATTTTTATATGGCACACTTCCATGCTCCTGGAGGGATTTCTGATAACACTTGGAGTTATGTCAGCTAGCCTAATACCTTTCCCTTCCTAGAAATGCTTTTGCAATCAAACTTGTTGGATACAAAGTCCTAATCGTGGCATGGCTGTGCCTTGGAACCATGGGAGTCTGTGTAGGGTACTCTTTCCCAGACTTTAACTTGCAGGAGGACAAATTGCAGTGTGTGTTCAAAGCTGTTTGCCAAGGACAAGGCAGCAGGTCAGAGAGAGGGGGCCAAGGCAGAGAGAGCTTTTCCTGCAGCTCTGCTGAGTGTGAGGAGCTACCTACCTGACTAAAGAACTCTTGACTTGATTTTGTAGGACATTGTGGGGAAAGTGAAGCTGTACAAGCATCCTCTATGTATAGAAGAAACAGCACAGACTGGAAATTTAAACTGTTAAAACACTTATGAATACA
Source organism: Cyanoderma ruficeps (assembly GCA_008694505.1). Classification (NCBI taxonomy): domain Eukaryota; kingdom Metazoa; phylum Chordata; class Aves; order Passeriformes; family Timaliidae; genus Cyanoderma; species Cyanoderma ruficeps. The sequence goes on from VZDJ01000426.1 coordinate 7,547,590, forward strand.
AGGGTCTTCAGTGCCAGCTCTCAGTTATGTGAGACACTTCAAGTGATTTATTCCCCAGGGGTTATGGGTGTCCTGCAGCCTTGTGAGCATTGCACATAGGAGCCTGAGGGAGGGGCTGCCTGTCAGGGCAGGGATTTCTCCTGGCCAGAGTGGTCCAGGCAGTGGGCATTTGCCACTAGTGACTTGTAGTGGTTACAGTGGGTGTCTGTAACTGTTTGTCCGAGGAAGGCCAGCATTCTGGTCACAAGTGTAGCCAGTTCTCTTCTGGCAATGCCTGCAGCCTAATGCATGAGCTCAAAGCTGAATGACGTGAGGATTTTTTGTTAAGGGGGTTTTAAAGAGGGAAATATTTTCTGACACTGCATTGAAAGACTATGGCTTGCAGCCCTCAAGAGAAAAAATGCTCACATCCCATTCTGGTCTTTTTTAAAGGCAACTTCTGTGGTGTCACTCCTGTGTGTCCCATAAAATCTTGAGGTTCAGCAGTGACAGTGACCTTCTTTCAAAGGATTGTGGCAACCATGAAAGGCTTTCTCTCAACTTGCTCTACTCAGAAAACATCATCTGGTGAGTCTGTTGGGGTGAGGATGGAGAATTAGAACTTAAAGTATGGCTGTTCTATTTAAAAGAATTAATCTGTCTGTTCTGAAGAGAAATGGCCATTAATAAGAGATCTATTTGAGATCTTCAGTGTTGATGATTGAATGCATAAATAGTGATCTAATTACTGTGCTCATTTCCCAAAATCCTGTAAAAATGAGATAGTCTTAGCTATTGCTCTCTATCTGCCCCTTTGCATTCTGCTCTACAAAACCAGAACCCCCTGTCCCCCTGCTCAGTCTGTTAATGCTTCTATAATCTCTCTTCTGCTTCTTCCCCTAGTTAGCCACTAATACTGCTGGGTGCTGCAGTTACCACTGCCCAGGCCCAGGGACCCACACAATTAATTGGGCTCTGAGCTCAAAGACAAAAAGAAACCTCCTTCCCTCTCTTGTTTCCTGGGCAAGGGCACAGCTGGTGACACGGGTAGACAGTTTTCTCTGTGAAGAGCAGAGCTGCCTTGGCAGCATTAAGCAAATTAGTACTTTGATCCCTCAGATCAGAGAAACTTGGAGCTTGGAAAGATGTGTCCAGTCTGTCTCTTCTGTTTTGTGGAAGTAAACTGTTTTGTCTTTCTAGCAATTTGAGCCATATCTAATCTTCCCCCATCCCACTTTCTTCTATCTTACCTGTGCTCCTCACTGCTATGTGAGTGAGCACATCTGCTTGGGTAACTGTCTTGGGCTTCAGAAGTAAAGCACAGCAATTAAATTTCTGATATTAAAATGCATCAGACTTGCAGCACCACCAGCATGGATCTGTTTGCTCTAACATGTGCACACATATATTTCCAAGGTGAGTTTCAAACCCTAGTTCTGAAAATGATGAAGTACCTTCTCCAATCAATGCCACTGTGCTTCTTTTGGCTGGGGTAGCGTTAATTTTCTTCGCTAGAAAGTAGACAGTAAAGGGCTGTGTTTTGGATTTATGCTGAAAAAGGCATTGGTAATAGAGATGGTTTTGCTACTGCTGAGCAGGGCTTGCACAGAGTCAAGGCCTTTTCTGCTCCTCACACCCCCCCACCTGTGAGGAGGCTGGGGCTGCACAAGGAATTGTGAGGGGACAGAGCCAGGACAGCTGATCCTAACTGACTCAAGGGATATCCCATACCTTGTGGCATCATGCCCAGCATATAAAGCTGTGCAAAGAAGGAGGAAGTGGAAGAAATGTTTGGAGTGGGGGCGTTTGTCTTCCCAAGTAGCAATTACCTATGATGGAGTCCTGCTGTCCTGGGATGACTGAACACCTGCCTGACCGTAAGAAATAGTGAATTAATTCCTTGTTTTACTTTGCTTGCATTCATGGCATTTGTTTTACCCATTAAACTGCCTTTATTTCAACTCACAAGTTTTCTCACTTTTCCAATTCTGTTCCTGATCCTGCTGGTGGGGAAGTGAGCAAGTGGCTGCATGGGGCTTGGTTTCCAGCTGGGGTTACACCATGGCAGCCACAAAGCAGTGCTGCTGTTATAAAAATGTTTATTTTCTGAATGTGCTTTGCCTTAAGCTACTGTCTGAGATCATTCCAAGATACTCTTCCATGCTCTGATGTATCCAAAACTGCAGCAAGTTAATTCAGTGCTCACCCCAGGCACTCCACATAGGTGGTAGTTGTCATATCTCTGCAGTCTGCACTGCCACCAAATGAAGTACAGAAACATCCCTGAGGAATGACTGACTGTTTAAATTCGTTTTTGGGTTGGCTTGTGTTTGTTTAAAACAGGTGCTTGTTGGAAGGGATGATTGGTCTCAGCATGGAATTGACCTCTGATTAATTAATAACCACTGTCTGGAACCTGACACTCTAAACGGGAAATAGAAAAGTAAACAGCTGAAGCCATCTGTGCTAACTTTTTCTTGAGAGCTTGACTGCTTATATTAGATGGTTATGGCTTTTCCTGGGGCACACAGAAGGGGTAGAGGGAGCCCTTTGTAAAAAAGGTCAGTTCCCATGATATGACCCAGAGTGCCACCAAAAGAGGGGAAGCACAGGCGTGTGTTGTACCTTAATGTTCTCAGTAGATTTCTCTGAACCAGCTCTAACAATAATAAGATTTTAGTGGATTTATTTTGTTAAACTTCATTTCCCCCCCACCCCAGATTCATCCTCTGCTTTACTAGTTTCTGAGGAAAGTAAATACTCTTCACTTCCAGCTTTGTTCCTCTCCTTTCTCATGCCTCTTGTGATCAGTGGAAGCTGGTGGGTGTGCAAAGTTATTTATGTACTGTTTAATTTGCTGTTGTTACTTGAGATGGTTGGAAATATTTGGCAAACTAATTTTGGAAAATGAAGACTTATTGTAACAGAAATATTTTATAAATACCCTTTTTACTGAAGGAGTCAGAAAATTATTCTAACCTGCAGAACACGGCTCCCTGAAAAATCTGAGAAGAGCTGTTTACCCAGGACATGTTGCCAGCCTGTACACATCCTGCTAGCCTCCAGACAAGGGACATTTCTAAGCCATCTTGTCAATCCTGGCAAACAGATGGGCTTACTGTTTCCCACAGGTCTGCATACATCCAGAGCTGCCCTCAAGCAGCTTAAACCTTCCTGTGCAGCATCCTGTGCTGCTGGCAGTGGTGGTAGCAGAGATGGAGTATGCACTTTGATGTGTACCTGGAAATAATATTAGGCTGAGGTACCACATACCTCTGTTGTACCTTCATCTCTGTTTTATGGGATACCCCAATGATGGTGGCATAAGTCTAGATTGTTTCAACAGGATCTATGAATTTAATGTAGGCTCCATCTCTGTTGGGGTCTGGTGGCTGAGAAGGTGAGTGACTGACTCACCTCTGGACTCCCCATGTTGGTCATAATAGCAGCAAAACTTCAGAGTACAAATTAAGGTTCTCTGTCAGTACAGCACAAAGAGCACTGAGACCTCTCTGGTATTCCCAAAAGTGTCCCCATGATGTCAAGTTGTAAGTGTTGAAGCATGAGTGTTGTTTGGCAGCAGATGTTAAAACTGAAATTTTGACTCATCCTGTTGTCTGAATTACAGAGGGGTTTTGACAGAAAAAAATGTATTCATCTTCTTTCTTCCCTGCCCAGTGTCAGACAGAACAGTTCTGGGGAAAAAGTATTTGTTGTCAAATGTGAAGAATGTCAACCCCCTGCTTGTGAAAGCTGTGTGGTTTGGGTGGTTTTCCTCCTGGGAGTGGCCTGGCACCCCTGGAGCTGCAGAAACCCATTGCATCAGGTACCGTTTGGAGTCCCACCACATTCAGCTCTGCCAGGGTTAATGATTATAATAACACTCTAACAAGGGGCCCAGTGCTTGTATGTGACGCTAAGAGTGTAATGAATAGCAAGCTTTTGGGCAGGCTTGCTTCCTATTATCTGGTTAAAACACAGTATGGGGGTCAGGAATGTGACTTTAAGGTATAAATGTAGGCTGGACATGATCTAGAGAATAGCAAAGATCACCCATTCTACCTGTCTTCCCAATCTGTCAGAGCTGTACTATGACATTAAAGTTAATGAGCCAGAAACAAGCAGGCATGTCCCTAGAGAGCTGTTCTTTATTTTTTTTTCCCCCCATAAAGACTGATATGCACAGCACTAACATAATATGCACCTCTGTGCTGGTAGTAAATTAGTACCTGACATGGCAGGAGCTGAAATTTAAAAGAAAGCTTTTAAGTTGCCCATTGTCTAAACCCCAGGATATTCTTGTTAGAGGAATATTTTGCTGTGGCATATAATTCAGATTATATATATATATATATATANAGGTTGGATAGAGGTGAGAGAAGTTACCCCTTTCAGTTTGCTCTGCACAAACTTGGGGCAAGACCTGGGGGAAGGGAAGGAGGAGAACTGAAGACAAACATTAAACAAACATTAAAACAGCAGAGAAAAGAAATGTGATCTAAACAGAGCCAGTGCATGAGCACAGAGCATGTGAATAAGGAGGCTGTAAGGCACATGGATTTCACCATATCCTCTTGGAAAATTCCATGGTTCTTCCCAGAAAACTGTCTACCTATATACACTGATGATTGGAGGCTTCTGCACCAAAGGAGTGATGTCCTGGGTCAAACTTGCCTGAGGAAAGCGTCTTCCCTCAAGTCCCGGATCCACGTCTCTTTGGAGGGTCTCATCTCTTATCGTCTTAGAAATAGCCTTCTAAATATGTTCAGTTTGACTGTGCTGTGACTCCAAACAATGGTATTAGGAGAAAGCCTGTTCTGATTCATTAAAACAGTGCTCTCAGGCATCCAGCAAGTACAGCAAGGGAATATATACATTATTAAAGCTCTGTCTCATCTGTTCTGCAGTGTTGACGTGGGATATTTGGTGGGATGGAGAGATGAGGCAGTGAGATAAGAAGCAAGAAAAGCAGTGGGCTGACAGAATTAAGAGCAGGAAAGTTGTACCTGGGGTTGATGGGAATTTGCTTTCCACCATAGCCAGATCTGTGACAACAACCTGCTTGCAGGTGCTGGGGATGAAGCAAACACTGCTGTGAGATGCTTAACAGGATGGGGAGAGACAGGAACTGGCAGTAAGCATGGGTTACTCTGTCATGGAAGAGCACCTGTGACTGATTGAGGGCAGTGACAGCTCAGACTGGGAGCACTGCCAAGAGAGATTTCCCCTGCTCCCTAAAGGTTGCCTGCAGTGTGTGAAATATTTTTCACCTGGGAGCCAGGGCTGTCTCTTCTATTGGGAAGCTGCAAAACTTTGGTAAAGGCAAAGCCAAGGTGGAGGCTAAGCAAAGGGCAATGAACTCAAGGGAGATGAGATCACTCTCATGGTATCTCAATGCCTGGGGCCTCTGGCCCATGTCAGCCCTGCTGCTGCTCAGCAGTGTTGTCAGATACCTCGTGGTGCCAGTGTCTTCTTGGGACACCTCAGTGCCTGGAGAGGAGAAACCTTCCCCCCATCTGCAAATTGAAGAGAGCTGTACCACCCCCTCCTTCAGTTCAGCTCCTGCCCCTCTGCCAGGAGACGTGGGATGCACACGTTTGAGAGCAGCTGGCACTGAGCTGGTCTCTGTCCTGTCTGACCAGCCCCTGTGCCAGATGCTGGCTGTCTCCTTGTCCTTTTTCAGGGAGACTCTTGGTGGCCACACATCTGTTTCTTTGACAGGCATAACAAGCTTCCCAGTATGGCAATCTGGAGTTTTGTGTATTTTTCCTCAATGAAGAGGTTGTCATGTGTACTGGGTAAATATTTGTGCATCGGGTCGCTTCCCTCCAAACCCTCCCTCTTTGGAAATGCAGACTTGAGCACCCTGTTTCAGAAATCATCTTTTTACTACAGTAAAGCTTGTGGTGCTGTAGTGCTCATATCTATTCAGTTCCTGAAAGGTGCCCAGGAAATATTATCTTTCAGCATCTGGGTGCATGGCTGGTGTCAAGTCCTGTACACAAGTTGTGCTCATCTGTCAAAATAGAATTGGTAGCCCTGTTCCTCTGGGATAACCTGATTTACCAGAGGGAAGCTGCTGCTACAGCAGCATGGGGAGCTAAGATGGACTGCTCTGGCTGCAGTGTTATCTTGCTGGAAAGGAAGTGATCTGGAACTCGGTGTGCTGGCTTATCCATTGTAAATATGCCTTCAGGTTTTGGAGAGATTTGTCTATGCCAAGCTCTTAGTCTTGTCTCTCACATTAGGGAGGCCATACTGACATGATTCTAGTTGCCAAATGGTTGTTTTTTCTCTGTTTTAAATTGAAGGGGTTTGATTTACCTTCTTAGGGGAGGAAAGGGTGGTGTCTGACTCAAAGTTTCCTGTGAGCTGGTAGCTAAAAACTAGACTTGGAAGTGAAGTGTATTTGTGAAGAAGGACTTTAATGCTCAGCCCTATCAGCATGTGTCAATGAATTATGAGCCAGGAAACCTCTGCCTGCATCCATCTCCTCTAGTTTCAGCACTACTGTGCACTACATACACATCTATTCTTTAAACATAAGACAGCAAGCTCTTTTCCATCTCTGTGTTGCTTATCATAGTCCACATAAATATTGAAATATGAACATAGGAGTGTATGTGATAAAATAACGTGATGCCACATAACCAAATGAACCTGGCAACCATGTGCTGCTAAATTGTTGGAGAACTTCAGCCTGGGGCAATAGTTAAAAGATCATATGGGTAACTTTTGATTTATTAGATGTACCAAATACTGGTCTTTGTTGCTTAAAAGAAATTTCTCCTATCCTCATCTCATGCTGCTTTTGGAAGAAAAAACCTCATATTCTAGCACAATTCGGAAAACATCAGTCAATCCTTACAAAAATAATAGTTCTCCTGAACTAGCAGAGCTGTAAATTGCAGTATTTTGTCAGGCTGCTGTTGCTGATGACTGACTTGTGTTATAACCAACTTTAAAGAACTGCTCTGCCATCATGACAACAAATGTGTTGGGGTTTTGGCTTAAAGATGTGATTTCCCCAATGTGTTTTCAGCTGTGCAAATAGAGCAGCTTAGTGTTTGTAATTTAGTGCTGTATCACAGACCAGGGAGGTTTCCTGTTGTGAAAATGTGTGTGGCATTAGGGGAATCACATCCTGACTGAAACCTTCCAACAAGTGGGAGCAGGATGGGTTACCATGCCTGCTCCTGGTAGCAAGGAGGTAGGCAGAAGAAAACCTGTTCTCAGGGCTCCTAATGTGCCAGTCACCACTTCTTACAACTGGATAGAGGATGTGCTGCCCAGTGAAGTGCCAACCTCATCCTAGACATGGTCCTCCCCATGCCTTGGGAGATGGACAGAGCTGCAGGGTGAAACCAGGCTCTCAGGCATGCTTGTGGTGGTAGCAGAACTCCCTGACCTTCCACAGGGGACTTTATACCTTAAATTTCACTAGAGGAAGAGGGTTAGGAAAGTTTCTGGCAAAGCTGAAGGACAGCAATTCATACTCCTCTGAACATTTTTTTCTTCTCTGACCTAGATATGGGTAGCTAGTTGCAAGGGGTGTAACTACTGACCTGCTAAGGAAAGTGTTATCACATAAAATAATTTGGACTTCCAGTGCAGAGCTAGAATTGAAATGCATGTAGGGTGTCTGCTGTTGTTTTGTCCCTGAAGATCTGTTGCATGGTCTCCTTTTGGATCATCTGTTTGATACTGAGGCATTTGGTAAGAAAAGAATCACACACAATCTAGGGTGTGGTGCAGCACTTTGTGCAGAGGAGTTTTTTCTCTCATACCTTTTTACAAGTGATTCTGGCTCTTATATTCTAAATATACCCCCAAGGGAAAAGGAACAGCAGAGCCAAGAACTATTTACATCTTTTGAAGGAAGAGGCACTGCAATACTGAGGAAGGAGGCATAGATGTTGGGGGAAGGAGAGTTACATAATTTAAGTGTGACAAGTAATTCCCATTAGTGTGGACTCTAATGAGCTCTTTTCTCTAGTTCTAGGCTTGTTTGAAGCAAGGGTAAATCATAAATTAATCTACACAGTGTTGCTGCCTTCAGTTTTTTTTCAGAATAGCTCTTCACTGCAGGACAGCAGCTTTATCACACTGCAAATTTTGTTCCTGATTCATCCCTTCAGAAATACCTCATGCAGAAGTCCCACAGCACTGATGTTTTTCGGCTTAAAGAGGGCACAGTAAGTGTTTATTACACCAGCTCTAACTCTTGCATGCCATGTGGCTGTAGTGTCAACACAGGAGCTCAAAATCAGGAGAAGGTTGTCCTGACTACCAAATCCTCCACCAGCCCAAGCTGCAGTTCAAGCTCACCTGCCTTTCTGGGTCCCTGGGCTTCAGAGGTTGTATACTAAAGCTGTGAGAGAGAAGAAGGGCTTCTGCCTGGCAGTGGCTTGATTTGCTTGAATGCTGCATGTGACTTTTGTATGGAACAAGAAATGGGACCATGAAATCTCAGACAGACTTCTCATCACAATTTCTCGAGTAGGCATGTTGATGCCACCAGAAGTATCCTTCTCTTTGCAGTTACTGCACCAAGCTGGTTGTCCTATCAAAGAAGGAAGTTCTGCTTAATCGCAATGGAGATGTTCTCCTGATTAATTTTTCTCTCTTTGTGGATTTTTTTCTCTTTGCTTGAAAGTAGCTTAACAAGAAACTACACCTACTGGTTTTATAAGCAGGGGTTTTTAAAATTTTAGCTAGTGCTGGATTAAGATGAGCAGTGTGAAATTTTGATTACATTTTCCCCAGAATATCTTGTGCTTAATGTTGGGGCCCAGATTTCTTCCTTTTCACGCTCTAAGTAGCCTATCACATTTGAATGTGGACTGAAAGGCCTCCAAGAAGAATTTGTAACACTGGCATAACTAAAATTTTACAAACTCAAAAGCAGATCAGTACACCCTTGAAGTAATAGCCTGTGCTGGCTGGAAGCTGTGTTTTATCATCTACATTTCTTTGTAAGAGCCGCTTCTTTGTATGTATGGGGTTTTTTTGGATGCAGAATAAATGCTCTCATGCACCAACAAGGATCAGTTGCTATTTCCTTCTCCAGACCCATACATGGTTTGATCTATGCTGGCTGCACTCTCCGTTCTCCCTCAATTTAGTGGCACTGTTTATGTAATTGCTGCTTTTCTGATTAAAGTGCATGAGTACAAGCTGAAGGTTTGACACAGGCAGCCAAACTTTTTAATTGCCTTTAGCTCATTTCTAGCTGTGGCACATCTCTTTGAATGCAGCTGACTCACGGGAAAGTCTGGGAGAGAAACTATATCCTTTTTATTTATGCTTTTTCTCTTGCAAAATTGCTCTGTGAATTTTTATCACCTAATGGTTTCTCTGACACGTTTTAAAACTGTTCAGTTTCTCACAAAGAGACTATTTTATATGAGACTTGGGCCAGTAAACCATTTCTCTGATCTGGAAAGTGCTATGCTTCCTTCACGGAACAATCCATTTTGAAATTAGCTGGGCCTGCCTGCTCAAGAGGAACTCTCAGTTGCTTGGCTGCCAGTCCTGAATGTACCTATTAAATGCCATATTTCTGTTAAAAAACAGCAAAAATCTATTGCTGACTAGCAGGTCCTGAAATTCATGCATGCCAAGGGTAGCATAAATAATTTCAGTGTGCAGTTTTGGAGACAATAGTGATTTCTGGCTTAGTAAATACTAACTTACATCTAGTCTATTGAAAAAGGTGATTATATAAGGTAGAAATCAGCTGGGGCTTCAGCAGAGCTGGGAGAAACAGACTTCTCTTCCATTCAAAATGCCTTTTAAAATTCAAAGCACTTAGTGATATGGATATTAATTGACTTAACCCAACCTAAGCTATGTCCAGCCTTGTTTTGCTTCTCCCAGGTGATTCCAAATCAGAGATAGATTGAAGCTCCAGCTCTTTTCACTTCCTTGTCTAAGGCATCTTACAGAAATGCTATCACTCTGTATTGCCCCCATTTATGTACCAGGGTGATGGGTTATTGCTGCTGCCTCTGCCCAGCCAGGTGGAATTGTGCCAGATTTGAGGACCTTGAATTTGAGTCTGGAAATCAGTGTGTTATGGGAAGGTGTCTGCTCACTACAGCAAATTATAATGGTGGGCTCCTGGCCCAAATTCCTTTGTAAATGCCTCTCTCCTCTCCCAGAAGTTGCTCAGGAAATACAGCTCCTGTGAAAAGCCTGAGGAGCTCCTTACTCTGTCACTCCCTTCTCTAGCTCAGGTGGAATTAAGTACATCCTTTTCCTCCAAGGTAAAAGCATGAAAGTTAGCAAAAGTATATGCTGTACCCTGTTCTCCCTTGTAACTCCATGGGAGATCTGCTCACAGGCGACCTGGCTGGAAATATCCACCTGGCCCACTACCAGTTAGAAATCTGGGGACTGCTGGAGGTCTGGTTTGTCTATGGGAGCCTTTCTAAATGGTGAGGCAGAAGGAAGAATGCAGTCACCCAGCTTGCAAGAGGAAAAGCAGAGATGATAACTCTTTAAGAGATACAAGTGACTCAGTTATACCACATATTTCTCAGACTAGAGAACCATGATTTACTTGCTTGAAGGTTTTTCTTGTCCACCTCTGTTTCTACTAAGCTTATCTTTCTTTATTCCTGACCTGTAACAGCTGAAGGAGTTTTCCTGGGAGAGAGAAGATGAATCTTGGCTTGCATAAGGTGAGGAGCTGAGGAATAGCTGTTGTGCCAGCTTGTTGTGTGGAGGGTGCAGGACTGTTTAGGTTCAATCTGGACCACCCTTGTCTTGTCTTCACACGAAGCTGTGAAGCCAAGCAGGTCCCTACACTTTTTTTTTCACCCCATCAGCTCTTTTATCCCACTTGACCAAAGGCAGGTGACCTGCAGGTTTTGCTAAAGCTAAGATTTTTATTTCCCAGAGTTACAAGCAATAGCAGAGACTCCTTAGGGGCAAATATCACATTGCTAGTATATGTGGCAGGCTGCACCCTCACTGTGTTTGCACCACTGGGCAAAGAGGAAAACCCTGGCAGTCCTTGCCTGCTCTTGCTGCTCATTTTCCAGCTGAAATTTGTGCCTTGCTTCCAGGTGCTGCTGGCTGTTGGGAGAATTTGTGAGGCACAGGAAGGAAACTCAGTCATAGAATGGTTTGGAAACATTAAAGCTCCATCTTGTTCCACCCCCTCTGCTATGGGCAGGGACACCTTCCACTAGATCGGGTTGATAGAAATCACATCTGACCCAGCCTTGAACACCTCCAGGGACAGCCTGTGCCAGGGCCCCGGCACCCTCTCAGAAAATGTGCTTTTATGGCTGGTGGCATGGTGTTCTGCAAACTTAGAGTCTGCTTTCCCTCTTTAGGGCAGCTTCACTCACAAGATGTGCTTGCTTATTGCAGTGGTGTTTAGACCTCAGCCTTCCACCTGCGTTTGGGCAGTCACAGATGCTCGGCACATTGGATCACAGCGCTAATATGGAAGGTGCATGTTTTTAGGTATGCCCTTAACTAAGAAATGCTTCTGCTCAGGTTACTGATGTTTGGCTTCCCGAAGCTGTTTCCTCACTTTCCTCCTCTGCTGCCACCACGTGGACACGTCTCGGTGTTCATTTAATGTTTGTATTGATCTTTCAGAAGAATCCCCTCCATCCTTGATTGTGCTGCAGTTTTCAACTGCATCATGTTTCTTCATTTGCCATGCAATTCAGCAGGGGGGAATCTGACACGTTAAAATAACAAAATAAGGAGAGAGAATCTCTATAATGTTTTCATTTCCCATTCTTCTACCGAAACATTTGCAGAAGGTGTACATTTTTCACCTCTAGAAAAGGTTATGTAGAAGTAACTAAGTGTGCATGGCAAATTACAAACCTCAGACAGAAGTTTTGCAGGTATCTCAATCAAAAGCCAGGCTCAAGCCTAAGCAAAACTTTTCCAAAAGGCTGTTCCTGAGGCAGTTATATGTAGAAGACTCTGTGTCAATGAGGGCTGATTGAGTGGCTTTTATGTGCCATACATTCAGCTCTGAAAATTGCACTTGGGACTCAACACCATTTATGCGTTTCTGGAAATATCGTTTTGAGAGTAGAACTCTATTAAAACTACCAAAATGGAGTTCTGGAGTGGAAGAGGGACTACTGGAGATGTCTGGTGCAGTTTGTGCAGTTTCATGACAGAACAGCTTTGGAGCAGCACTGCAACCTAGATCCTGTTCACCTTGGGGCTTAATCAGGCCACAGCCAAATGGATAACTGTATTTGAAGCTGGACATAAACAAGGATGATCTAATTTTAAATTGAACTATAACTTATTTTCCTATAGTTGTCTATCAATAACTTTCAATTTATTGTTTCATCAATAAATGAAACATTTGTGATCCACTGCTACAATAAAAAGCAGCATACAGATGCAACTCTGTTGGAAGTGATGCATTATGTAGGAGCAGGCCCTGAAAATTTAGCTTTTGTGAGGTTAATTTGTATCAGTATTGCACACGAGCAAACCACTCATGAGGTCCTCACTTTGCCAAGCGGTTGGGCTTTGGAACAGTACTCTTTCCCTCTGCCATCAAATGCTGAAAGCAATGAAACTTTGGGGTGAGGGGCAGATCTTCTCCCCTGTCCCCTTCCAGTCCAGGGATAGTTGCTGGAAGTAAACACCTGAGTGCTTTCCTTCTCTTTGTATCAGTGGAAATCCTTGTGAATGGCTGAAGCACATTTGATCATTTTACAGTCTTGTTAGGGGGAAAAAGGTTTAAACAAAACACAGACTTTAATGCAATGAATGCAGCTCTAGGTGTATAGAAAGCTGCCCTGAGTCTAGTTTTCCAGAGTCATAGGTCAGCTGCCAGGACAGATTCCAGATGGATTCAGTCCTTGGCATTTGCTACATACCAGGATGTTCAGTGTGGTAGCAATATCTAAAAGAATAACTAATATCATGCTGTTTTATTTGTTACAGTAGCTCTGACAGAAGAAGTTTGGCCCCAGGGCTGTGAAATCCTGGCACCTATATGATAGAGAATTGCTGTTCAGCCTCAGAGAATCAAGAATGACTTTCTATTTTCTCTCTTTTTTCTCCCTCTACTGGCCAACAGAAAAAGATCATAAGGCATTCAAAGCTTTATATAAATCAGAGCTTTCTTTTGGCCTTCAGAGACATCCTAATCTAGAATTCACTCAAACTTCTAGCTTTGACTTGTCTTGAAGGTAGAATTAAATGAGCCAAAACAGCTGCATCAAAGACCCACACAAGGTGGTACACAATGTGCTATTCTGGGGCTAACTTTGGTTTCAACTCTTACCTAGCAACTTTCACAGGAATATTCTGAAAAGCTCAATGTCCATCAGTGCCTTAGAAAATTCCCTGAGATGAGTCTGGGATATCTGTCTGCCTGGGCCCAGGCTGACCATCATCACCCTGGCACTGTAGGACCACCTGCAGTGGTGTGAAGGCCCCTCTGGACATCACCAGCCCAACCCCTGCTCGGGGCAGAGCCACCTGAACTAGGTTGTAAAGGGCTGTTTCTAGTGAGGTTTTGAATATCTCCAAGGAGGGAGACTCCACAACTCTGGGCATTCCGTTCCAGTGTCTGGCCACTACCGTGGTAAAAAAGCTTATTCTTATGTTTCATTGGAATTTCCTATGTTTTGCCCATTGTTCCTCATCCTTTCAGTTGAACATGCCTAAGGGAAACCTCACAAATGCCCGGTATTGGTGTTAAATGCTTTTGCACCCAGAGTTTTAGCCTTTTCCTTCTGGATTGCCTACTGCTTTGTATTTTCTGAGAAGCAATCCCTGATTATAAAATGAGATGATATAGCAGCAAACACATTTTAAAATCTGCTTCTGCTAAAAGAAAGCCTGTCCAGCTGTATTAAGAGAAATATGAGCCTCTTAAAGCTGCTCACCCCTTAGACAAAAGGAATTGTCTAAGTTCTGTCTCAGACAATTTAGAGCAGCCATTACAAAAACAGCCTTTAGCATCTTGAAAGCAAACATGCTCTCAACAAAGTTTCAAAAAAAAAAAAAAAAGGACCCCCATAAAAAGCGTGAATAATAAAAAATATTATCTTAAAACAGCTGGTGAAATAATGGGAGGTATTCTGGACTAGAGTTAAATTTTGCTATCTTTCTGATTACTGACACCTCAATGCATGGAGTTTCTCCTGGACTGTGAGGGGATAATTTGGAACAGTCCTGCTTTTGATTTAGTACACTTTTTAGACTGACACTGAGAAAACCTCTCTTTAACCATCTCTTTCACCCTCAGGAGGGCATTTTGTCTTTCTTCCCAGCTTCTTGGAAGTGTTTTGTCTGTGGCAGACAAAATGTTTCACAGCTCTTCTTCTAAGAGACTCAGAAGTATCCTGTATATTGTGCTAAGATGAAATCCTCTCTCTTGCAGGTTCACCCCACTACTGCAAACAGTTTTAGGGTTGGAACCCACAATACCTTTGGCAATATTTTTTATGGTGCTTCTAATATAGCACTTAGTAGTCTCTACCTCTCCTTCTCACCAAACTGCAGTTTTTCACAGGACAATAGCCCTGCCTCCACAGATCACAGGAATCCTGTGTGTGAAGCAGGAATACCCCATCTAGGCTGTTTGGGACTGGCATAATTTTCACCATCGCAATACTTGCTGCTCCAATGTATTTTTTATATTTCTGCAGAGGTTTGTGAGGGGATGATTCAATCATCCCCTTGCCAAGATAAAAATTAAGTATCTTGGTTCTGATCTGAAATGTTTGCAGTGAAGTGCTGCCCATAGGATAATTAGTCAGAAGAATATAATGTGGATATTCATAAGCAGTGATAACAAATTTGTTGGCCTTTTTTCCTGGTCAAATATGAAATGCAACTGCAATGTAAGAGCAATGCAGAGGGCCCCTGAAACACTGGTTATTCTGCAGTTATCCATTTGCCTGTTGTGGCTTCAGAAAGTTGAATCCTTTGGAAACTTTCTGCAGAAAAATTAATACAAAGGATTTTAAGATGCGGCAGTGTCTGTGAGACAACATGTGATGAAAAATGCCAAAGTTCTGTACAAAGCTTTCGGGTTCATTTCTCTCCAAGCACATCATCCGTCAAATGATGAGCTCAGAAGTTATGGACTACCATGTTAAACACTGGAGAAGTAATCCCTGGAGAACTAAACAAAATCCATGACTGCTTCTTACCTATAGAAGAGAATATGAAGTACTGTGTTTTCCAGTCATAGGGCCGGTGTGTTTGCCTTGCACTGGCTTCCCAAGAGATCCAAGGGTACAATATACTGCACTGGAAAAGCAGATCTGGAATTTTGTTGGAATACCCAGGTGCAAAGTCTAGAATACCAGATTTTGCTGGGAAGAGTGATGAAAACCTCCCTGTTTCTGTTGCACCAGAGTATTGCAGCCATGGGAAATACTCATTCTCCCACATGTGGGACTTAGGAAGTCATTCCAATCAGTTCAGCAATAACCACTGCCTTATTTTCTTTCTGTTTCCAGAGGGGTGGCCCTCTGAGTCAAGCAAACCTGATTTGTACTTCTTCAGGGTAAAAACTCTTTGCTTTCCCAGTGCCCATCCTGCTGTCCATCCACTTGAGCACTGTGGGAAGAGTGGCTGTCATTGAAGACAGGTAAAAAAGCTGTTCGGTACCTGAGCCTCCTCCTGATCTATTGTTACCAGTCTTCCAGCATTGTTTGTTTGGGGGAGAGAGCTTGATATCAGTGAACAATTGTCCATAACCTTACTCAATGCATTGTTCCTTTGAATTTAGAGGACTTCATTTGTTTTCAGATGGTCCCTTTTCCTAAAAAGACAGAATATCTCTTTTTTAAAAAAAACCCAAACCACCCAACTTCACATGAGTAGTTTCCCAAGCCTGCTGGGAGCAGGAGGTAGTTGCACCCTCAAGGCTGCTGCATGCATTTCTGTGAGAGCTGCAGGTAACTCTGGGTTGTGATTGCTGCTAACACATTCCATGGAGCAATTTGTGTGTGATAAATATTGTGTGTGCATACTAGATTTTCTAGTGCTTTTAAATTGCTTTAGAGCATCAACTTTGACTTTGTTATTAGTGGAAAAGGAGTGAATGAGGTGTTTGAACATTTTTCTTGAAGACTTGTTTGCAATTCTTTTAATCCTATCTGCACCGTAATTTGTGCAAAGAGGGGCCTGCTGAAGAGTGGCAACACAGTCTTCCATCTTGCATTTATCTGAAGAGTTTGGCTAAGGAATAGTAAGACAGAGCTGCTACCACTGGTGTGACATTCTGAGAACCAGCCAACCCAGCCCACTAATTGCAAATGTCACACTATTTCTCCCAGACCAAAGCTGTCAGCAGCCAGGCTGCCCTTGGAACCCCAGATGCCACCTCTGAGCTGACCCTGAGACACTGGGGGAATGAATATTGTTTTCCATGGAAAAGGGCCATTGTTTGTGGTACCTGTGCCCTAATGTGGGACTGCAGCCACACCAAACCCCCTGATCTCACTTCCCAGGGACAGGGAGTGGTGCAGAAGCTGCCACCCCCAGCTCTGAGCCTCTGCACTCCCCCTGATCAATGCCACAGTTAGGAGAGCCTTGTCCCAAGCCAGGGTTTCATCAGAGGGTTGTCAAGTCCTTGGGAATTGCTTGTGGGTAAGATTGAACTTGTTTCTGCACTGCCCATCCGCTTCCCACATGAGCCAAAATGTTGGATCTGGGCTGTTCAGCTGGGGAAAAGGAGCAATTAAATAGTTTTTTCTGTCTGATATGTCACAGGCTGGTTTAAACTTTACTGAAATCCCTGGCAACTCTTGCCTGAAATTGGTTTAAGGGAAGATTCCTACACACAGACACATTTTTGCAGCACTTTATTAGAAATTCTGGCGAGCCATAGGATTTGAGCTGCCTTAGACTTTGAAATAAGTCCCTGTTTTAAAGGCTTTCAGCAAATTACTGGATATTTGAGGGAATGGCAAGCTCTGGACAGTAGTAAACACTTAGAAAGTCAAGGAAAGTGCCCGTATTAGCAAATATCCCAAGGCTGTGGTGTCTGAATATTGGATTATATTGAGGTGAACTACCCACTTGACTGGTGACTACCTGGCTGTGACACAGCTGTGTCTTCCCAGTATGGAATTCCCCAAATAGTTCTATTATGAATCCTGTTTCTACTCCTCCTGAAGGGAAAATGACAATAATAATTATTAATAAAAATTAAAAGGTCACATGTTACAAGCAGATATCTATGTATCTGTCCCACGTATAAAATATTACATGTATAGAGAATCAGCTAAGCAGTGAATTTAGCTGAAAGTTTCAGAACTAAGAGGAAAAACTGCTTGTCATCCTGAGGCTTGTTCATGTTGTGGATAAGAAGTCCAAGTGTGTTTTTGAAAATGCCGAAGAGCTGAAATTACTCATTTTCATTTTTGGATTACCAAAGGAATGGGGAAATGGTGATACCTGGTTTTGTTTTCCCTAAACATATAATGGACTTGAATAAACCAGAAACATCCATAAATGGACAGCTCTGAGTCTTGCAGCATGACTAAAAGAATTAAAAACTATTTCTGCAACTTTTAAAATAAAAGCAATTATTCAAGACCAGTCCTAGTGGTCTTTCATCCAACCAAGACTCATCTTAGTAGTTCCATGCAAAGATCAAACTCATGATAAAACCCCACCCCAATAACTGAGCTTAAGCAGGAATGAGAAATAATGAAATGCTGACCTTGAAGCAGCTTGTCCAGTTCTTTGGAGCCAGGGGTGATCAGGATGATCTCTAACTATCGTTGGTGGAGTTCTGTGGCCATGGTGAAGCCCTGGGAACTAGTTTGTCTGCATCAGCCTGAGGGAAAACCCATCTGAGCAGTGCTAGGAGAATTCATGCCATTTGTTAACCGTCCAGTAACTAATATTTCCTGCTTTGTGGAGAGGTGCCTGTATCATTCCATGAAGATTTCATAGACCCTGCATAAACTGGTACCTCTTAACAGAACTGAAATTCTGCTTGAGGAAAAAAGCTCCAACATCCCTTTTGTGTGTTTTATGAAAATATCATTTCAGTCCTGTCCTGGTGCATTTTTGCCTTTTACCAGCACAAGCTATGTCCCACCCCTAATCGCCTCTACTGCCCTTTGGAGATGTCAGGAAAATCCACAAATGCCAGAGGTTTATGTCCATAGAGGAGACAGAGGAGTCCTTCAATATTATCTGAATAAAGACAGAATAAAGAGAGAGAGCCAGCTGGGGCACACACCCACGGGGTTTTCTCTCTCGAGGTTTTGGAGGACACTGGCTCCTTTTCCTCTAAACTCCTGAGCGTAAGTTGCCCTTTTCCCACTGGCTGAGGTACAGGGAAGGTACAGACTTCCAGAACTGCCTAGCACATAATGAGGCCGGATCGATGCTGTGGCACAGCCATGGATCCAGGAGCACCAGTTCTGGAGGTGCTGCTGCACTGTGGGCACCTCTGGTGGAGCTCATGGAACCTCTGGCACACAGAGGGAGTTTACCTTTCCCTGAAGCCCTGATTTTAAGTAGTTCTTGTCTCAATACCCATTGAGTTAATTGATTGCTTCCAGAAAACCAAACTTGCTTTTAATCTCTTGGTAAGACATGGAGGAGTTGTTCCATTCCATGCAGGGACAGGGCTTTTCCCTGTGTATCCTAGCAGCGAGTGTTTAGAGTGGAATTTGAACAGAAAACACAGCTGAGGGAAAAAGGTGTGAATTCTAGATTCTTCAGAACCCAGGACAAGCATTGTGTCAGGTTTATGCAGGTTTTCTGGGACAAGCTGTTAAACCAAAACCAGAAGCATGAGGTCCAGGATGGGACAGAGCAGCCAGAGGGTTGCAATGCTTGGGTCTTTTCAGATCCAGGCCTGGGAAGTATCTGCTTGACAACAACTGAAGTCCTTCATTGCCCTGACACTCCTGGCTCCTCTCTTTCTTCCCTGCCAGACCCTCTGTATTAAGGAGGGGATGAAAAGCAGGAGCATAGAGGTGTTCCCAGCTCTGCTCAGTTAAACACAAGAGACCAGGAGGGGAAGGAGCCAGCAGAAATTCTGTCAGTGGAGTCCAGCGAACACATCCTACAAGCTCCTTCCTGGGCAGTCATTAAAGGAAACCTCAGAGGTTGTAAACAGTCTTAATGCAGGACACCAAGCTCCAGCCTTTCCCTTGAGAAGCAAATACAGACAATTTGTGTCTGCTCAGGATCAGAAGGAGCAGCTGATCTGGCAAGAGCCCAGAGTTGAGCATGGAGCAGAGCTGGGATTCCGTGGTGGAGCCCTGCCACGCTCCTCCTCACATGGCTGCTGAGTCCCGGGAAGTGCCTGTTCACTGGGTCACCTTGCTGCCAGCAGTTGTTTCCCACTTCCCACTCCACATTCATGTTCATCTCCAGCATATCAAATGCTTTGCGTTTCAGTGGGAGTGGGGAGCGTGTCTCTCATGGCAGCAGTGCCAGGAGCCCAGGACAGGAGAAGGAGCTGAAGGGAAGCACAAACTGGAGAGGTTTCTCACCACAGCTCAGCTGATTGCTGCTACTGAAACCCAGTTCTTGCAGTAAATCAATGCCAAGTGTTTTCTCCTCCATTCTGCCACAATTCACCTCTAATACCACTGGATTTGGAGCGTTTCAGTGGCCAGGGCAGCTTCAGGTGCCACAGATAACACCTTGGTGGAGACTTGTCTTTGCCAGCAGTTTGCCAAGGGGCCTACAAAACACCAGTTCTGTTGTTTTCATTCATTGAACTAGTGGGCAAGAGGTGGAAGCAACAATAATCCTGGCCCTTACTCATTAGGACTTTCAACATAAGCCAGGTTTTCCTGTGCCTGTTCAAATTACCTTCAAAGGCACTGTTTTAACAGAGAGGGTATTCCACACCACCTGAAGTTCATTGGGAATTAAAATGGATACAAAATAAAGATTAATGATTCCTATGCCTTACATCACTTACTCTTCTTACCAGTCTGCGACACTCCCCCCAAGTGGCAGAAAAGAGAAGGCACACTCAGGTTAGGGTTGAAATGGGTTTCCTTTCTCTTTCCAGGCCAAACTGTGGGAAAACATCCAGAACCCCAATACCCTGGAGCTGGTGCATTTCCTATTTGGGCCACTGGGACTGGTCAATCTTATTCGCAGGTCTCACTGGGAACTCACTTTTTATTTCTAGCTCACGCTTACAAGCAGACAGATTGTGCAGAAGGGTTAGAACACTGCTCATCCTTGGCCACAGCTTTCTGAGGAACTTCCAGAAGTGATGTTGGTTGTTCCTGGCCTCTGATCCAATTTGCACCTTGAAGTAAATACAGGAACCCCATCAAATCTGAATCTTTCTACTCAATCAATAAAGCATTACTGTGAATAAAAGGGGCAACCAGCTCGAGTTCCTACTGGGAATCTGCCTGGTCTCAGGAAAACACAGAACAGTATTTGCACTGAAAATAGGAAGCACAAATCCCAACATGGAAAAGGAGCCAGAAAGCACACAGAAATAGCAAGGTATTTTCCATTTCCTGAAGTGCCGGCTTGTGGCGTCTCTAAAAAAAATTAATTTGTAGATTAGACCTTGATTTGACTCAAATTCAAAAAATTCTCATGTTTCCCTGAACTGTCCAGTGTCATTCAAAGACTTAGGCTGATATTTCTTGAGGTGACTGAACTGATTGAAGGATCAGTTTTGTCTTTGATTTCCGCTCCTCTGTGTGTCCCTGGTTTGACATTTTGACCGTTTCCTGCACATTCTCTCCTGCTTTTGACTGGCTGTGTAGCCCTGCTGTGTTGCCATGCATAGAGCATTGAAGAGACTCTGTGCCTCTCTGCTGTGTGCACATGCAATGAGAAAAAGGCCTGGTTTTGCCTCTCACCTGCTGAGCCTACCTGTCTTTGTCATAGGGTGGCACTGCACACTAAAATACAGTGGACACTCCCAAAAAATACTCAGTTGTGTTTGCAGCAGGCCTTTGACATAACTTCTGATCATGTGGTGGATTTTTAGGCTGCACAGAGTCTCGTTTGTTTGCTTTTTTAAATTTCTGTTGTTGTTCTGCTGGTACAGATGAATTTATTAGAATTACAGGTCACTGCTCTAATTTAACTGGTGTGACTTGCACATGGGAGACTGATAAATTTAAACTTTCCCCCTTAACCTTTGGGCTTAGTGTTTTGGCTGACTGGTTTATAGAAAACACTGACCACAAGGGCTTAACTGATGGACTGATGAAGATGGGGCTCTTGCCTTGAATTTGATTCAGAAATCAAATTGGTTTGTTTTTTTATGGGAAGTTTTTACTCTCTGGAGAGAGTTGCTTGTAAGTGATGCCATTCCAGAGCACCAGAAAACAGTACAGAGAAGTTAAGGAGCAAAAAAAAAATGGTGAGGGAGACTGTTCTAGCAACATAGGGTATGATCAGTGTATACTACAGTAGCAGAGAGTTAAAAAAATAAAGAGGCACTGCCACCACAACATTTCAAGTCTTAAAGAATCTCACTTTACACTCAAGTTGTTGTCCAGGGGAAAATGCTGAGGAGAGAAGAGTGGATGTACTCTGCATCCAGTTACTTACCTATCTGCCGTAAACTGCTTGGAAATCTCTCTCTTTAAATAATCCACTTGAAAAAATCTGACTCACTTTTCATTTTGTGGTCTTAAATTTCACCCTAACAATGATCAGAATTCATCACTGCAGTGCAGTTTGAGATCCAAATTTTACTACTTCCATGCAGATGGTATTTGCACAAAAAGTTGAGGAAAATACATAGTCCTTTCAAGCTGCTATGGCAGAGACTGTATCTACTTAGTGTATTTTTCCTCCTCTGCCTCAATTCACCTAATGCTTTTCCTATTTTTTTTTAAATATTATGTATGCAGTGTCACTGCTGATGGCACTAGAAGTAGGGAGTCTTCATCTCACTTCACAGGAAGGATAGAAAATATCTGTTTATTGAATCATAAGAAAGGAAAGGTCCTAGAGAAATTTACCATTTGTCTACACAAATCATACCTCTTACACTGTTCATTTGGATTTTTTTTTTTAATGGAAACAGTATGGAGAAGCAATCAATGTCAAATACAGCTCACAGGAAGTAACAGATTCCAGGGATTTATTTTTCTTTCCTACTCAATCCAACGTCAAACATTCGCTCTCATTTTACTTGCTAAAAAGGAGGAAAGAAAAAATAATACATAAAATTAATAAAATGCACCTAAAACCCAACAGGAATGGATATGGTGGAAAAGAATGTGTTTGGATATGTCCAAAAGGTCTCACTTCTGACAGGCAATCTCTGTGTTTGTAGGGATGGGTGTTTTGAAGTCTGGTTTGGATAAACTAGTTTGAGCAAACATCTGCCATGCTCTAGGCTGCTAAAGAATGTGGATTATTGTTAGTCTATGGTCTTGTGGTCTATGCAGGTCAGTCTGCAGAGTGATGCAGAGTGGTGTGACCATGCTTCTTCATGCCATGAAAATCTCTATGCTGGTACAGATGAATTTATTAGAATTACAGGTCACTGCTCTAATTTAACTGGTGTGACTTGCACATGGGAGACTGATAAATTTAAACTTTCCCCCTTAACCTTTGGGCTTAGTGTTTTGGCTGACTGGTTTATAGAAAACACTGACCACAAGGGCTTAACTGATGGACTGATGAAGATGGGGCTCTTGCCTTGAATTTGATTCAGAAATTACTTTGGTAGTTTAGGTGGTTTGTGCATCTGCTGTCCTCTTTCCTTGCAGCACAGGCAGAGCAGAGCATGTGCCTGGGAAGCTGCACCTTCAGGTCAGGATTGGAGATAGATGTAGAGAGGGGCTTGCACAAGCTAAAACTCACACACTTACATGAGGTGGCTGGGGCTGGCAGTCTGGCTTGTTCTTTCACAAGAAACAAGCTTTTGGCAAGTGGGATAACAGCACTTGAAGCTGCAGCAGCACCACGTTCCTGTGAATGCCTATCAGGCTTGTGAAACTTCGGGAGAGTTGGGTTTGAATTCTGGCCTCATCAGCTACCAGTCCCTAACAACCTTTAGATGCACAGGAGCTCCTGGAGTGCTGGTACCCACCTGCAGGGCCCTGCCCTTGGTCTCGATGGGCAGTGTGACTGCAGAAATGGCACAGATGACACACACAGAGGAGAAGAGGCACAGGGCCCCCATGAAAGAAGCGCTCATAAGAACCTGCAGGCCAAAGAACATCAAACAGGAGCTTGCTGGGGTGGGGGGCTGGCGCTTTATTAGCAATTAAGAATGCACAAAGGGTCACAAACACCTGAGAGACTCTACAATAGAAAAAACGGTATCTTGTGAACCTTAAGAACTTTCAGAAAGTACCAAATCTAGTGAGTTGAACTCTGTGATGAGAGGTACTCTGCATATGGGACTGGGAGGGAATTGATTATATCCTCCCCCATTGCCTTTTTTTTTTTTTAAATGAATTTCAGGGACATCTCTCTGTATTTGATAGCAGTGTTCAGCACAATATTTACCAACATTATTAAACATGCTCTTACTTGTGATATGAATGGAGCCACCATTGCTCCCACACGGCACAATGACCCACTTGTCCCCATCCCCAGTGCTCGCATTGTGGTGGGATAAACCTAAAACAGGCCAGAAAGAAACTGGATTAGTGCAACAGCAATCCACAATATCTGTACTTTTATTTTTATTTTTTGTTTCTTTTTTGGTTTTTTGTTTGTTTGTTTTTTGTTTTTGTTTTTGTTTTTTTAAATTAGAGACCCATTGTGTTACCAAGGGCAGCTAGTGGGATAAGATATGAAAAAAAATAAAAACTCCCTCAGGCCTCATTTGAACAATTACAAATCTGTCCTTTTTTTGCCTCAAGTAAAGTTTTAGGGCAATTCAAAGCCGGATGTGATTCCCCTTTGTTTAGCGTTCAGCGCCACTAAGTGTGAAGAGCGGGAACTACGTGCCTTGCTTATTTGGTGCAGAAGAGGTAAGTAAGAGGGAAACATAATAATGAGGACTCAAATATCAGGAGACGGAAAAATCATTCCGAACATTTTGTTACGAATTTTTTCGTCACCAGTTCCGCAGAAGAAGGGTGCTGGATGCGGGGAGCGAGCACTATGCACTTTGCTTATCCGGAACGAAAGAAATAGAGTAACGCTATGGGCTTTGGCTATTTGCTACGAAAGAAGAGTAAAGCTACGCACTTTGCTTGTTCGCCATAAGAGATAGAGCGGCGCTACGCACTTTCCTTGTTTGCTGTGAGAAACAGAGTAAGGCTACGCACTTCGCTTATTTGGTACAGAGCGAGGCTGCGACTTTCGCTTGTTTGGTCTGAAGGCGATGGAGCGAAGCTGCGCAGAGTGCTGTTTTGGTACAAAGGAGGTGGCTTGGGGGCAGACACACAAACTGCCTTTTTCATTAAAAGGTAGACGGGTACCAGCCGCGGTCCGACCGGGCCCGGCCCGGTGCCGGTTCCCCCGGACCGCCGCTGTGCCGTAGGAGCGGCGCAGCCCCCGAGAAGTGCGGGGCAAGGTTTGCTGAGTCGAGCGCTAGAACAAAAACAACGTGGAGCTCTGAGAGGTGGAGTCGGAGCTGCACAGAAAGCACGTAGGAGAGGCTTGCAGTAACCAACTAACTAAACAAAAACTGAAAAGAACCCAACAAACACACACACAAACAAACATTCCTCAAACAAACAAAAACAAACCACAAGAGAATTTAAGTGGTAACCTTTTTCACTGCTTTTCCAGACACTGTAAATCTTGACATGAATAGCTTTTGTTAAGCAACTTCACTTTGTTCACAAGATGTGCAGACTAAGTTGGCCTAAAGTATTGCTGGAAGAGAAATGATAATTTGCAGATGGCAGCAGCTCTGCAGGGATAGCCTGAAACAGAAAGCTTACCTGGAATAAGGCAGTTTCAAAAGTTTATAGTCTATTTTTTAGCTCCTTGTTTACTATGTTTTTAGTTATCCAAGCTGCTGACCAGAAACATGTTGCTCTTCTAACATGTCAGAGATGCTTTTGGTATCTTAATGTTGTCCAGATGTGTTCTGGGACACTTGAGAAAAATTGTTTGCAAAGATGAACAGATTACATTCAGTTTGATAGCACCTCAAAACTTATGGTTGAATAGGGTGATAATATTATATTCCAGAGAAACAAGAGAGACCCGACCTGAGTTTTATCCTAAAGAAAAAAGGGTGTAGATCAAAGCAATGGATGAATGGGAGTTCCTGATATGCAATGGAGATTAAAGAACAGAAGTTTATTTTGTTTGTTATTGAGGATAAATAATATGATCTTCTGCAGATAAATGTTTATATGACAGGCTATAATTCACTTAGTGTCAAGGCTGTGTTCAGAGTGAAGTCAGTTTATTCCATAAATGTTTGCTGTGTGTTTGAGAAAGGATTATAACTTGGAATTAGAAAAAGGAAAAGGAATAGAGTGCTAGATCTTGCAGAGAATGATCTCATTGAGGAAGCTGTTACAGGTCACTTGTGTCTTCTTCAAAGCTCAGAGTGTGACCTGTACTGCAAATTAATAAATATGTGCTAAGACAGAGTGGAGTATGGCACAACAAGGTTACTTGGAAAAGGTCATGTCAAGGCATTGTATATACTCAGTGATTTTCTTTGTAATCCTGCTCTATTTTACAGCCTAATCTATTCCCTACTAAGATGTGCTAGAGATAAACATTGCAGATGCTTTTGTGTGCAGACAGGAAGGGGAGGGAATTAAAGGTCTGCATGCTGTGAAGACTCTGGGTGCCAACAGTGTATAATGTGGTGGAAGAACCTGGTATTGGCCTCCATCAAAGATAGGGAAAAGCACAAAAGGACAAGACTGCTGGCCATGGTCTGAATCAAACGGAGTTGCCTCCAAGAGCAGCAAGTGAGAGGGCTTTTCTTTCTCTTGACTTGCTCCCTCCTATGGTATTACTGGACTGAGTAAGGAAAGAATTTTCATAAATGGGATACCTGTGAGTTGAGGTATAGCATGTTGACAGTATGTAACTGTTTGAAATTTTATAAGATAATAAACTAATTTGATTTAAGCTTAGCTTTCTCCCACTGAGCATACAAAAATTAAGTTTTCAAGTCAGTAGTGTTTGCAAAACTGCTGGTTTTTGCAGCTTGTATTGTCTTTTTGGTTGAGAATATTGTATTTCAGGTGAAATTTACTCATTTAGTAGGCAGCCTTCTCAAGAGGAAAATCAATAACACAAGTAGATTGCAACATTTACTGCAGTTAAACAAAATCAGAACAGTATATGGATGATGTCTTATTTGCTGCATCAGCTGTAGAACAGCTCACTGTGGCAATGCCTGTGATGCAAGAGGCTTTAACAAGTTATAGTTTGAGTGTTACTCCTGGGAAAGTACAACAGCAAGCTACCTGGAAGCATTTAGGGATGAAAATCTTGGACCAAACTGTTAAACCTCAGACAGTGACTGTTCAGCACTCTCTACATACATTGAATGACTTGCAAAATTATTAGGTACAATTAATTAGATCAAACTATTGTTGGGATTATTGAATGTGCTGTTGGCACCACTTTTTGATCCATTAAAAGGTAGTCCTTCCTTGTTGTCTTCCAGGAGCTTGTCACCAGAAGCATTTGCTGCATTGAGGCAAGTAGAATAGAGTAGAAAAGGGAAGAGCTTGGAGGGTGGTTACCACCATACGTCTCAGTATATATATTTTACTATCTCTGGACCATCCTGTGGGCCTCACAGTCTGATGGTGTGACAGTTAGCATGACCCTTTGCATTTCTTACAATGGGTATTTCTATCAATACAGAAAAACAGTTACCACTCACTTACTCATGTTTCTCTGGACACTTATTCTAAGGCCTGTTGAGCTTCTGTACATATAGGAGAGAAGGCAAAAAAATGTGATCTTGCATTGACATAGAGCTTTTGCAGCTTTAGGTGTACCACATATTGTCAAGGTTAATAATGGACCTAGTTATGTAGTTCAGGGCACCCAAGAATTCTTACAATCCTGGGGTATTAACATGTTATACTAGTATTTCACATTCTTCAACTGGTCCAGCTATTAAAAGACGTTTCCATTCTACACTTAAAGCCTTTCTTTAAAAACAAAACAAGGATAATGGTAAGTGAAACCCCACAGGCAAAGAGTTTGGAAAGTTGTGTTTACCTTGAATCATCTTACTATTCCTCCCCAAGTGACAGGACTCGTGGCCCTGCTCCAGTCTGGGTTCGTAATTTGCAAACAGGAGCCTGGGAGGGCCCATGGGATCCTGTTACCTAGGGATATGGATATGCCTGTATCTCGACAGATCCTGGAGTTCAGTGGGTACCTGTTTGTTGCGTTCAACCTGTGTTGGATAATGCCCCTCAAACCAACAAACCTGGCTGTGGCTCACCTGACTCCTTGGAATAAGCAAAGACATGTGGATGATGGGAACACATAGATTCTATCTTATCCTTGTATGTTACTTTATGGAGCTCTATAGCTGTTAAAGTTGTATAGTTATTGATAGAATTACATAGCTGTTGATTTTGTTAATATCTGAACATGCAGACTTTGGCTTATTCATGTATGTTGCTATTTATATTGTCAATATTCTATAAATGTAGGTATCAGGATTTTAATTGTCAATATTCCGTAAGTGTAGGTATAAGGATTTTGATGAAATGTAGTGTAGATTTGGGGAGTGAATCAAGGTCAGTACATGAACACATTCCAGAGCTAGTGGAACCTACACAAAAAGATACTTGTACCATGTTTACTATTTCTGTTGCAATTTCTGTTACTTGTACCATGTTTACTATTTCTGTAGAAGGATGGTAAATATGGCATTTATTTAAAAGAAAAAGAAAGGGGAATTGTTGGCACACAGTTGTGGTGATTGGAAATGGGGCTGAGCCTCATCCCTAACAGGCTACAGCTGTGTAGGGCAGGTGAACAGTAAAGGCAGGTAAAGAAACAAGGAATGCTGAGGTGTACCTGGCCAGTCACAGAAGGGTAGATAGGGTGAACAGGTGGAATGCCTGTAAGATAAAGGGTATAAAAGGCTGTACTGGAGAGCAGTATAGTGCTGATGCTTGAAGCCTTCTTTGGTGTACCTCCTGTGTCGGAGAGCTACTTCTGTTTGCTTTGGATCACTTTCGTCAATTAACAAGGAAATCCATTTAACTCTACAGAATTGTTTTTAAAAAAAAGAACAACAAAACCCCCCAACAATTTATATTTAACTTGCAGAACTCATGGCTCCAAAGTTGTGTGAAGGAAAAGCTCTGTAAAGGATCAAAACTGTTTGCAGACAGAACTTAGCAATTTCCATGAAGTGAAAAGGATCGTATATGTAACCCAATATAGTACCTCTTAACCTCATATACTTAACTCCATACACTGCCCTTAAATGCTGGAAAATGTTCCTTTTAGTGGTAGTCTGTTTTCTCACTGTGGGGGTTAGCTAGGGGAAAGATTGTGGGTTTTGGAAGACAGTGGTACTTCACATCCTCAAAAATAGTGTTTTATAGGAGCTAAGCAACAGCTGGCATAGTAGGTCACTTCTCTTCCATCTACTCCTGTCATCTCCAGGGTGGTTTTCTGAGTCCTTGTCTAATCTTGAATATGAAAACTCTGTTGCCAAGATGCCAGAGATACATAGTTGAAGGAAGGTGACTCTTAACAAGTCCATAATCTAGCAGGCAGCATTCCTGGGTATACACAAATGTATTTAAGCCCTCAAGCAGCTCAACATACCTCAATGAGAACCCACCTCTGCCGTGTAAATGTAGATGGTGTTGTAGTTTGCTGAAACTAGGGCACGCAGCATGAAGAGAAAGCCAACCATGCCTGTGCTAGAGGGAAAACCATGTGGAGCAGAGTTAATGTCACTGAGCAGCATCAGCAGAGATGCCAGAAAGAAAGAAAGGGGAAAAAAGCAGATAAAAAATATAACTTCTTTCTGGTGCATGTTGTCCCCACATTTTAAAATTTTCTGGACTGTGCTAGAAAGCAGCTTGTTGGATGCTTACGGGAAGCCAGGTGGGCTCAGTAATACAAGTGAGCCCCTCTGCACCACAGAATTTACTGCCACAGCTTTTCCAGGAAAAGGAGAGCAAGTCAGAGGCTTTCCTCAGACCTAAAAGAATTACTGGCCTGGCAGATTGGTGACCTGAGAATTCCAGAGGTCCTGCCCTCAGCATTGCACACCCTTGAACAAGACCCATAGTCTAAGCCAGAGTACCTTGAGGTGCAGATATTGAGGAAAAGAAAGAATAGAGCTGTACATCCCATGGTGATACACAGGCTTAGACGTCTTCCGAGGAGATTGATGCTGAGAATATTCACAGGATTTACTGCAAATAAAAAGAAAACCATAAAACGTTTGATGATCTAACTGCAATGATTGTCTGCCTTGACAGACTTTACACAGTGTGACTCAAAGATACCTGTCTGGATCCCCAGTGCCTACTAAACATCCTGTAAAATGCAGAAACCATATAATTCTTTTCCTGCACCCAAAGCTTGTGATTTTCCCCCGTGCCCTTTTTTTTCCACCCTTCCCCTCAGATGATGAAGCCTGTGCTTCTCTGAAATTGGCTGTTTTGAGCCAGGACACAAATGTCTGTCCTGAGCCGTGCAAGGAAGACACGGCTGGGTGAGCAGCACAGGCCTGGGTGGTTTTGCTCCCTCTGACCACAACCCAGCCAAGCACCAGGCTCTGAGGTGTGCCCCATTAGTGCCCTGCTGAGCCAGGAGCCACAGCTTATGGCCTGTATCCCAGAAGCTGCCAGCAGTGTGCAGTTCATGTCGGCCCCTGTCACCAAGGGCATGCACGGCTCAAACCTTGGCAGTGAGCGCTGTGAGAGGGGATGGCAGGGCAAGGATGGGGGAAGAGGTTACGTGCGATCTCCCCGACGGTGCTGATGATCATGGTCCGGTAGGCAGCGGGCCCAAACAAGTGGCAGTGGCAGGGGCTGTGGCTCTCCTCAGAGTCATTGCTGGAGTCCTGCAGTGCTGGGGCTGCAGAGCCACAGACAAGGTCCCGCTCCAGCAGCTCAGCACTGGCCAAGATGACACCGTAATAAGCGAAAGCTATGCCAAGCCTGTGGGGAGAAATGCTGCAGTGAGGTGCAGCTATGATGGGGAAGGTGAGGAAACTAAAATGCAGCAGGTTTTGGGTGCCCTGGAATCTCTGCTGCTGCTTGCACCAGCTCTGCATGATGGAGCCCTTTATCCTGAGCAGAGAGGTGGCTTGGGCATCCACCAGGCCACTGGTCACCTGTCCAATGGCACTCCCCTCCTGCCTATGTCCAGACACTGCTCTTTCTCAGTAAACCTCACTCCAGCTCATAGTTTAGCTTTGTACTCGGTTTGCATGGCCAGATTTTGATAGTGGGTGGGGACTACAGGGGTGGCTTCTGTGGGAAGCTTCTGGAAACTTCCTCCCTGCCTGACAGAGCTGATGCCAGCTGAGCCCATCAGCAATACTGGTGGTGCCTCGGGGGATATTTGTTAGAACCGGAAAAAACTGTGCAAGAGCAACAGTAGCCAGAGAAAGAAGTGAGAACATGTGTGAAAAACATCTCTGCAAACAAGTCAGTAAAGAATGAAAGGCAGGAGGTGCTCCAGGTGCCAGAACAGAGATTCCCCTGCATCCTATGGTGCAGCCCATGGTGAGGCTGCTGTGCCCCTGCAGCCCATGGAGGTCCACAGTGGAGCAGAGATCCACCTGCAGCCTTTGGAGGTTCTCATGCCAAAACAGGTGGATGCCTGCAGGAGCCTGTGACCCCATGGGAAGCCCATGCTGGAGCAGGCTCCTGACAGGACCTGTGGGTCTGTGCAGAGAGGAGCCCATGCTGGAGCAAGTTTGCTGGCAGGACTTGTAACCCCCTGGAGGACCCACACTAGAGCAGCTCATGAAGTACTGCAGTCCATGGGAAGGACCCACACTGGAGCAATTCATACAGGACTCTTTCCCATGGGAGAGACCCCACATTGGATCAGGGGAGGAGTGTGAATGTCCTTATCCTTTCTACCCAGGGATTTTCAAGAGAAGTTTTCATTAACTGGCCTGAGAGGCTCACATTGCACCATGGCTGACTGTCAAAAACACAGCATTGGTGATGGCAGCCTTGCTTTGTCATTATCAATTACTTCAGAATAAGCCTGATCATAAGCAGGCTGAAAAGCAATTTTCACTTTTTTATCCCCCCTGGCAGTTTCAGAAATGAGCAGCAGAATTTGGGCCACCTGGGAAGGCAGGGAATGCTGGAGGGGAATGCAGACCTGAGAACATTCCAGGAACTCCTGGGACGACTAGGAGACAAAGAAAGATAAAAACCAAAAAAGATATTTCATAACACTCATAGAAGTCAAGGGGAAAAAGAAAAACATTAAAAATTCAAGACCTGACTTGACAACATTTTGGGTTAATGGGTTCCCACAGACCTATTATTTATACATTTCCATTCCAGACAGCAAAGTCAATGAAACATGTATTACCCTTGCATACAGCTACTGAGAGCACTGGATATGAAACCTGTCTCCTCAATCTATGTTTCCCCCAGCGAGTAGCACTGATAATGGTGAATGTGTTTCTGTCAGAGCCCTGTCTCACTGGTCCTTTGGCTGTCCTTGGGGAGAACAAGTTTACCCCAAGCGGGCAAGGAGAGTTGCAGGCACTCAGCTGGCCCTGCTGCAGTCAGGTGTGGGCTCTGCCCCGTGGCTCTCCCCTGCCTCCCAGGAAAGTCCCTGTCTTGAGGAAGGACTCATAGCACCATCCTGGAAGTCCAGCCCTTTTCTGCCTAAGCAGCAGCTGACAGTCAGGGTGTCTGAGGTGTGGTCTGAAACAGGACAAACCTATGGAGATCCATGGCCTCCAGCTGCCAAGGATCTGCAGCCACCATTGGAGGCAGAGTGGTGTCCTGTTAAAGGCAGAGTCAATGGGAGACTTCTGCTCCCTGCACACTGTCAACCAGGAGAATGAGCTAATAAGCAAGAGAAAAAAAAATTACCATATGATCCATATCTGCAAAGTGGTTCTGAGGTATTTGGAGTGGATGAGGTCCTTGAATCTTCCCCTTCTTTCCTGAAGATAATACAATGGAAATAGAAATTTCTATAAAGGCATCTTTTATCCAGGAGCAAGTGTTCTGTGAGAGCAGTTGGCACTCTGGCCCCTCCTGTGCTCCCCCTGTCCCCAGGCTGCCTGTGGCACAGTCACAGATGGTGCAACACAGCATCCACCAAACCTCCAGAGAGCAAAGCCCTGCTGCCCAAAAGATACCCACAGGAAGCTGCACTCCAAAGGATGGAGGAAGGGAGAAGAGAACATCCTGAGCTCTCCTGGCCCCAAAGGAGC
The DNA here is from genome assembly GCA_008694505.1 of Cyanoderma ruficeps. Classification (NCBI taxonomy): domain Eukaryota; kingdom Metazoa; phylum Chordata; class Aves; order Passeriformes; family Timaliidae; genus Cyanoderma; species Cyanoderma ruficeps. The sequence continues at coordinate 7,579,856 of VZDJ01000426.1, forward strand.
CCCCAGATCCGAGCAGTCTGGTCCCATTGTGACTGTGATGGTGCCAGAGGGTGCTGTTGGGGGGGCAGCATTGCTGGGGCTTCTGTCAGCTCCCACTGCCCTGCATGCTGCTCTGCCTGTGAAGCAAGCTTTTGGACACATACCTCCTTCTGGGAGGCCTGAAGTGCCAGTGAGCAGAGACTGGCAGGCACTGGGGGCCCTGCCTGCCCTGCTGCTCCCCAGGATCCCACCACCGAGGGGAGACAAGTTCACAGGGATGGTGTGGGCTGACTTTATTTTTATTTTCCTCATCATTGGTTAAGCCTGAGAGAGGCCAAAACTAAAAAAAGCCCTTCCCAGATCCAATGTGGGTCCATTACATAAATTCAATTAAATTACAAGGGAGCTTTAATCCTAACTAATTCCAATACAATAGCACCATCTTGCATGAATTGCTAAGGACAATACTTGGTGCCTGTGGAATTGAATACACAGGAAAAAAGATCCGGGGAAGGGATTTATAAGAGCTGGATAATTTTGAGGCCCTGAACAATGGATTTGTCTAATCTTCCAGTGTTGGGGGTCAAGGGAGCCACCTCCCACCCACCAGTCAGCAGGGCCCAAACTGGGTGAGAGGGGGAGAAGTCTGAAGGGACACTGCCCCTCCTGCAGCACCAACACATATTTTTGGGCATTTCAGTCCAGCAGCAATCCACTCCTGAGCTGCTCAGCTGCTTACAGGTACAGGTGGTGGTATCTGTGAAATGGTCTCTCCTGCTTTGACCTTCTTCTACTGGTCTGTGGCTCCACACTCAGGCATTTGGGTCCTGGGACACAGTGGACAAGCCAGGCCAGAGGCTGAGAGAAGCCTCTGGGAGAACTGGGTTGACCTCATGGCAGGAACCCTTGCAGCCTGCCCAGTCACTGCCCTGAGACAGACCCCAAAGGACAGTTCCCAGATCACATGGCAGAGGGAACACTTCTGCAGGATGGAACACCCCTGCAGGATGGGCAATAAGGAAGAGCATGCTTTGCCAGGAGCCCTTTTTGTGGTAAAGGAAGCAAATATTTTCTTAGCCCAATATTTTTCTGAGCAAACACAAACTGAGGAGACAAAAAAAAGCAGAAAACTCCATTTCATTTTGAAGGCCAAAATTACTGTTTCTCCAAAAGAAAACTGACATCTTCATCCTCACTTTCAGCAGTTGTTTGGAAAACAGCCAGGCAAAAAGGATGACAGAGGTTGGCAAGATGTGGTTGGCAGTCCTGCTCCCGCCCTGAAGCCCAGATGCCAGCAGCCCTGCCTGGGATGGGTGGGCTGGACAGCCTCCACTTACCTTGACAGGCTCCCTCAGCTGCCCCTCTGGCATGGCCACCCCATTCATGCTGGCCATCCTCTGCAGCGTGGCCAGCGCAGCCCCCGTGTTTCCCGTGGCCACGTTGTACTGTGCCGACTCTGGGATGAACTGAAAGCAGAGCAGGAAGCCTTTCTGTGCCTCTCTGGTCCTGCTCACATCACACCCGAGAGCCTGCTCAGGTTGGCTCAGGGCACTCCATGAGCTGGAGCAGCCTTTTGCCTGTGCTTCTCCCCAGCCATGCCCTGGGGTACCCCGTGTACCCCCATTCCCCATGTTGGGGGGCTCACCCTGCCTGACAAGCCCATTTGTTGGTCCAGCTCCCAGGGGTCTGACACTGAGCCATCTGTGTCAAGTGCTTATGAAAGGTGAAAGCCAAAGACACAGGCTTGACAAAAACAATCCTAAATTAGCTGACATTCTAAAATGAGGTGAGGCACGTATTACTTGCTCAAGCAAAAGTCTTGGAAGGCACAACAAGCCCATTTTAATAAAAAGGAAGGGGTTGAAATATAATTCATCACTAGCATTTGTGGCTCTTTCCAAGATAAAATACTTTTTTTTATTAAATGGTGGCTCTATTAAATTATAAAAAATTACATCTGTTTCACTCAAATATGAATTAAAGATTCCTTTTTTAAAGATATGTATACTAATTCTTTCTTTTTCCCCCTGTAGACTACAAATTTTTGCTATACAATTTTTCTTTCAAAAATTATCAGGGACGCTAAACATCCAGGTTATACGAGTGTACGCTCACAGCAACCTTACATTTGCCTGCCCAGGTAGCACCCCAGATGGACTTGTGCATTCACTCAGCTGCAGGAAGGGCTTTTACATCTGTATAGCCTCCACCAGCCACAGCGCAGCACTGCAGTGCCCATGAGCACCGTAAGCAGGGATTTTCCCCATCGCTCTCCACAAATCAGATGGTTCTCATTTCCAAGGCTGATTTTTCTGAAGCAGAAGGAAACCTGGGGAAGCTCTGGTTTACCCTGACACTCTGTGAACCCTGTACTGAGGCTACTTTCCTAAGCCCTAGAAAATGTAAAGACTGGAGAGCATGTTCTGTGCCCAGCATTACACTGAAGGTATTATTTCTCATTTTTTTTCATACACTGTCTAGCCTGTCTTCCTCTTGGTGCCTGGCCTGTCATCACAATCCCTGGGTACTGCTGGCAGCCTAGACACTGGAACCTGGGATGCTGGAGGGCTACAGCAGACCAGTAAAGCCAGGCCATCACCTGCAAGGTCACATCTCCCCAGCAGCTGGTCTGCAGCCCGGCCAGGACTTCAGGACCTTACCAAGCCGCTGTGAGAGACGACTGAAGAGGAGAAAGGAGGACACAGGAAGAGCCCTGGGATGAAGGGGGTTGAGGGCAATGGTGCCAGGGGAGACATGAGGGCAGCAGCAGTACAGCAGGGATTGGGGAGTGGAGATCTTCCTACCTTGAACACCAGGATGAGGAGGATGCCAGGGATGGAGGCAATTCTGATCAACCACCGCCAACCGATGGTTGGGTTCACTACTGATGCCAGGCCAATGACTAACAAGGATCCTGCCAACCAAAACACCTTTCCAAGGGAAAGAAAGGGGTTAGAACATAAACACATGGCAATGATTTGTTTATTTTCTTCCCTTCTGGTCCAGTTCTGTGGGTAGAGGGGGAATTGTGCTAGGGAAAGCTGAGGTTCAACTGAGCCATCCTGTGGCTGTCTGAGAAGCTGGGCTTGGGTGGAAGGAAAGAGGGAAAGACAAGAGTTTGGGGAGGGACAGTGAAGGCAGTCTTAATTAGCTACAGATAAACCCCAGCAGTTTGCTGTGGATACAGTTGTACTCAAAGCCACTGCTTTTGTCCTTCCAGTCACTTTTCTGCTAATGCTCATGCCCATGAATTTTCCTGTTCTCTAGCCCTCTTCCAGGAAGCAGCAGATTTACAAGCTCAGAAGGCAAAACCAGGCCAGATTTCCGCTGCTGAAAGTTGATGGCTTTTCAGTGGACTGCCAAGCTATACCTAGAGTCTGATCTGCAAGTACATTCCTTTCTGATGTTCACTTGTTACTATTAGAAGACACATCCCTTTCCAGGGGACCACCCAAAGGAGTTCAGCCAACACAAATCACAAAAGCTGCTGCAAGTTCATGAATAGCCTTTGGGTAGAAACAACAAATTTCTGGGGAGAAATACAAGATTGTTCTTCCATAAATCTTTGTGTTTCTGATGACACTTTGGTAATGATCCTCTGGGATCAAGGAGGCTGCAGTGAAAAGCAAATTGTCTGTGGCATGAACAGTTTGGTTCAGCAGAGGGATGAATTTGTGCGCTCAGAGGTGTCACCACTGATTATCTGCACATGCAGCAACTGCCCACTGCAGATGTGTGCAGTCAGCAATGACCCAGCAAGTGGGCACAACCCTCCCAGCATGTGTCAGGCCAAATTTGGGACTATCTGTGCTAACTCTAGCCTGTGCAAAGCCCCTGGCAGAACCTGAGCAGGGAGAGGAGAAGATTAGGACCTGGGAGTCACTGCATAAACCACTTGTTATCTCTGGGGATCCAAAGAGGGGGAGGGGGGATACATGTCAGCTTGGAGTGGGCTGGGAATGCCACTAGCTGCAGTGCCTGCCAGTCCATCAGCACTGGCCCTATTAGACCAGGCAGCTTCATTGTCAGTAAGATAACCAAGAGGCTGGGTGTCAGCCATCAAAGTCCCTGTACAGTGTTTGGAGCATCAAATAATTTGAGAAGATATTGCCTCTCTCCTGTGTATGTGTTTAATAACACAGATGCCACACTCTGAGGCACAGGAGGCAGCAGACACTCTCTCAGACACAGAAAAGTGTGATTAGTCTGAGAGAAGTGCTGATGTGCTGGAGACTTGGCTTCCAAACTGCAGTGGGACAAATCTCCTGGGACTCGGAGCTAGAAGAAACAGGGATGTGCTCACTTTTACCTGAGATAAGGGCAACATGTATCCCCGGTATTTGGTGGGCAAGAATTCTGTTTTTATGATAAGTCTAGATAAAAAAGGAAAGAAAGCAGAAATAGAGCTGCAATGAGAATTTCCATAGAAATCAAGTAACAGTTCAGCTCAACTCATAAAATAAATACCTCCCTCCTCCACCTTGAACACCTAGAGACCAAGAATACCTGTCCAATATATCTCCCACTCCAGCACCAAATTACTTGGGGAGGGTGCTCATGGCACAGGCATCTCTCAAGGTCCCCAGTGTGAATTGTGTTTCCTTAGCTGGACAGAGAGAGAGGTGGGAAGACATCCTCAGTGGCTCCTTCTGTCTCAGCCAGTGAAGTGTTTTATTCAATGTTCAATTTCCTTCCATCCTCATGAGGGTCATGAGCAGCCTCCATGGCCAGGGAATGGGCAGTGCCAGCAGTTCAGCAGATGTATGACTCAGGGGCAGGTGCCTTCTCCTCCCAATATAGCACCTCTCTCCCTCATGTCCTTTCCTTCAGCAAAGGGCTTTTGGGACAATGTGACCAGTTTGGGGCTTTCCTTTGTGGGCAGCAACCAGGTTTGAGGAACCATGGAAGGCAATGAAATGTTTCATTTGTTTCCATAAGAGAGTCAACAAAAAAAAGTATTTTTCCAGACCCCTAGTGAAGTGGGTGTTAATATTGTGAATTTTTCCTCCCCACATCCTCCTTTCTGCCCCAACAAGACAAAAATTTCATTTCAGTAGGAATGTTTTATATAATTCGAAAAGAATTTTCTACTTAAGCAGAATTGTTGTGACTTTTCCCTTTTTTTAAAGGAGGAAGCAGCCTTTACTCATCTGTTACCTGTCTATATTGTTTATATATGTGCTTAATAATCCCTCTGTCACCAGTTTAATGTAAACCAGCTGCCCCCTCTATTCCAGGCCTCAGGAGCCCTTGGGAACTGCAAATTAGGTCAATTGACCCCGGATTTCGTGAAGTCACAGGATGGTTTTTTGTTTCAAGGTGATGTGAGAATTTGGCCACCTTTCCCCTTTCCAGTCCCTCCTCTGCCATCTCTGGGAAGGTGGCTCACACAGCCTTACCCTTGTGCGTGGCCCGACACGCCACCTCCTACCATGGCCCGCAGGAACACAAACCAGATGTAGGATGGGGCAAACGAGGTCAGCAGGGAGAAATAGGCTGCCCAGAGAAAGGAGAGCAGCAGGATCTGCAAAAGGGCAAGAGTTAGGGTCATTAAAGCACAGGCTCAGCCAGGTGTGTGGCTCCTGTGGAGCACAGGAAAAGGACATGCAGCCCCCGGCTGTCACTCACCTTCCAGCGGCCGTACCTGTCGGCCAGGAGCCCAAGCACTATGCTGAACACCATGTAGCCAAAAAACACCATCTGAGGGGAATTGAAACACACTGTAGAGGGCCCATTCCCAGCTACGTGGAGCTCTTTGAGCTGAGCTGAGGGTGAGCTGTGTGTTGTCAGGGCAGCAGGTTGACCTGCAGTGCCCAGAACACAAGCAAGCGGCTTTCAGGGGATGGATTCCTTTGTGTAGGCACTCACTACTGAAACCCTCAAAGCTGGGGGTAGATGGCAAGGTTTTCAAAATAAGAATGTGGAAGTGGGGATTTGCTTTGGCTTTGGCATTACTTGCTCTGGGCATGGACATCTGGTCTCATCAACTTCATTTTTGATGTCTACCATTGTAGCACTCTTCTTGCCTCTATAAGGAGGCCCTAGGAATTTGTTTGGTTCACTGGGAAATGTGCTTTCCAAAACCTGTGGTGGTGCCCATGACTATGATCACATGGTGGATGACCTGTCTGGGGGGAACATGAGTTACTCACTGTTGTCACTAAAGCCACCTGCCAGTCTTGGAGCTGCCACTCACATCGGATGAGAGGGGACACAACAGCTATCAGCATGATCTCCATGGCTTCAGCCACCTTTGGGAACAAGTGTGTGTGAGCAAGAAGGGAAACCACAAGAAGCCCACAGGGAAAAGCCTCTCAGCCCTACAGGGCCTACAGCCATGGCAGTTCAACCATGTCAAAACAGTCCTGTGAAGCCATGGTGCCTCCACAGTGGTCTGAGCCCTGTGCCTGGCCTGGAAGATCCTTGAGACAGGGAGAGGAGGAGAGAAAGGTGCACCTAGAAAGCAGATACAGGTACACTCTATATCTGGGAAGTTTGGAAAGAGTCATCCTTGGCAGAGAAGACTCTTAGCCTGATGTGTTAGTGGAAGATCTTCAATTATCTCTGGAAACCAGGCTGCTTGGTTGGGTACCTAGCTGTGGATTCAGGCATCTAACATGAACTCTCAAAACTGTTTTTTGGTTAAAAACATCAGTGCTCCATTGGCTGTTTGCCCCAGCAGCTGGCTTCAGTTAGGAATGAGCTGCCTGTTTACACACAGCTTCAGACTTTTTGACCTCAGCTGCAGCAATCTTCGTGGATAGACCCTCATTACGTCTTTACCCCAGCCTGGCCTCCAGCTTTTGCCCAAGTTCCCAAAACATACACAACCCAAGACCATGAAAGTTAGGAATTTTTCAGGTAGCCAGGGGTGAGAAGATGCCAGGCCTTCTGAGCCAGATTGCACAGGATTTGGGGATGACATGGAAAATTCCATTGTGAGGCTGAACCTAACCTTCAGGCACTAACTGAAGATGTGCCCTGACAGTGCTCCAGAACAGGGGCCAAACCATGATGCTCTGGGCCAACCTGCTCAGCTTTGCCCTGAAATAGGTCTGATATCAATGGGGCCAAAATCTACTTTCATCAATGATGAAAATAGAGAAAGTGTGTAATGGAAAAAATAGGAAAAAATGGGCTGGCGGCAGTGCTTATGGTTGTTATTGCATGATAATGAGAAAAATGAGAAGAAAGCTTTTTTCAGGCCAGCACAGATGGCTGCAGATACCTACCCCAGTGCTGCCCATGATGAGGAAAAGCATGATATGGAACCTCCCAAACCCAATGGTTTCCACAGCTTCTTCCACTGTAAATGTCTTCTGCCCTAAACATGAAAAGAAAATTAAGACACAAAAACTGTCAGCAGTCAGATTGTACCTCCTCTTCATAAAGAATATTTTTAATACTACTGTAGGACTACACCAGGAAAAAGCCTGGAAACATCAACCAGTTGTATGTCCACTGACCAGCCCCTGGATGTCCTGGTGGCACAACAGGGGGCTTGCTGAAACAGTAAACAGTGCAAACGGAGGAAGGACAGCCTTGTACAATTTAAAATGCTTTTGAAACAGAGTGACATTTTAAAAATTATCCCAAGTAAATGAATCCTCAAATTACGAATATAATAAAATGTTTACACAAAGCAGAGGCCTGAGAAAAGCCAAGCCAGCCAGCTCTTCCCACTGCCATAGGCAGCAGTCACCAGTCTGGTAGGTGTGGTGAGAGGGGAGCATAGGATGCTGATATTGTAGCTCCATGTACAGGGGTTTTAAGTAGCTGAAGTGGCACAACTGAGGACCCTCCCTCTACCCCAGCTAAACAAGGACCCAAATTTCTAGTCCTGTCAATACAAACCCACCTTTTGGTGGTGCTTTTCTCTCTGCATGGATTTCCTCCAAGCCAATAGCGTTTTCTGTCTCTTTTGGTGCAGTGGCCATCTCAGCTCCTGCTGGGATCCACTGTCACTGTGGGCAGGGCTGGGATTTACCTGTGAAACCTCACAACAGTCACAAAGTCACCTGAGCAAGAGAACAACAAAGCAGTTTCTCACACTGGAGTGGAAATATTCAGATACAGTCAAATATGAATTTGCTTCATGCAGCTACTGGAATCCCTTCCCATTAGAGTTTTGGTAAAAAACACATAGAAACATCACAGGGTAGTTTAGTTGAACTGAGGGACATCAGTCATCACATCACACCAGCTGTTTTTATGGAAAGGCCAGGGACTGCCTTAGGGAAGACTGGAGACCTGCTAAGATGAGAGAAGTGACCACTTCCCCAGCCCAGAGGTCAGTGAAATACAGTGCCAGTCTAAAAGATGCTGCATCTCCAGGAACCAGGACATGATACAACCAGTAGTTGTTGCCCCTGTTGGAGGCTTCCCGGTTTGAGTGGGCAGTAGAGGTGCTGCACTCTGCAATTGCACAGCCATGCATTGTGGATTGCAACTGGAAGACAGATTCCTCTGCCAGTGTTTCTGGCTTTCAGCACTGGATCTTTTGGCCTCATCACTGTTGCTTTTCCTCATCAGAAAAAACTCATTTAAATCCCAGGACAGGGATTAAGCACACTGACTGCTTAAACCCACAAGCTTTCCTGCTGAGTGCATGCTCAGGCACTGCGGAGAGGGGCTCAACACATCTGCACTTTGCTGACACGCTCCCTTTGACTGCCTCCTTTCAGGAGTGCTGGGCTTGGCCAACCAGCAGAGACCAGGGAGGCTGCTGAAGGGTGAGAGCTGGAGGGAATTAATGGCTGAGAGCATCTAATGAAAAATACAAAATTCCATTTGAGATAGAGGGCAGTGTGAACACAGAAAGCATGGAATTACAGTACTCCAGGATGGATACCTTGATCCTGTACTGAGGTACAGTTAGAAGGAGGTCATTACAGACTAATGGCACATTAGTCAGTCGGGTCACATACATTGACCTTGCTGTCACAGATCATTACAATCCACCCAAGAAGATGCAAAGGATATTGGTTACATCTGTCTCTCAGCAATGTCCTCGGAGGCAGCAATTGCTGCCAGCAGCACACAGTGCCACCAGCTGATTATGATGGCCAACAGCTAGGGACTATTTTCAAGTGGAACTGCCTCAACAGAAACCAAACAAGGTGCCTGGTAGAGCCCACAGGAAAAGGTAAGGATTTACTGTGTGTCTGAATCTCCAAACGCTTTGCAATAGCAAAATCTGGGTGCCTATTTTTCTCCTTTTCTGTTCCTTTATGACTAGGGACCTGCAAACACATTCTACCCTAAGCTGCCACATCACACCTCTGCTAGGTTAAACAGACACTCTCCTCCAAAACATCTGTGGCAGGCACAGCCCATTGTGCTAGCAGGACAAGCATCAAGCCCTGGGCCTTTGCCCCCCCATCCTGATGCTGGGATACCCTGCTACTGTTTGCTGAGGGGTGTTGGAGCATTTCAGTGGTACCCCCTCTGGGCTACATGCCTTCCTTCTGGGAAGTGCCACAACTCTTCCACAAAAGGGGAGGGAACCCCAACCCCTGGTGCTGCTGTGCAGAACTCACAGCAAGGATCAGGTGCTCAAGCAGAAGGCTGCAGTGCTACCTCCAGCACCCCGCAGTAGCCAGACACCCTCAGAAACAGCAAGATGGTGGATAGTACCAAATCTGAGAACCACACTAGTCTCACCTGGTAAGCAGGTGGGACACACTCTCCAGCACCTCAAATAACACCAGAAATCTATGCAGGCACAATAATCCTCCTAACAGTTCCTACCAAACCTGTGTTTTGCTCATCCCAAACCTTTGCAGCCCTGTTTGCCTGGATGGAGCAGCTAGTGCCTATGTTCAGGAAGTCACAAATTTCCCTCTACTTGTAAATCCAACTAAATGCCAATTACATGAGCCAAAAGAACAGCAATGACAAAGCTGCTGCTGGCAGGGAAAATAAAAATCCTCCAACTGAAGGGAACAACCAAGAGTATAGCGAAACTGCTGCTGGGACCCATTGGAATGATGTTGTGACCCCCATCAGAGGGCTGTGAGGCACAAAGGCCATCCAACATGCAGTGCTGCCTGGGACAGTGCCCAGTGACACCACCTGGGAACTTTGTCAGTAAGGTCAGAGAACTTCTCTGGCTGAGAATTTTCCCCGCAGGTGAGAGTGGGGGTATCTGATCATACAAATTATCAGATGCCCCCAGTATTAAGCAAGCTTTTACTACATATCTTTTTTTAATTTGGTGAAGCTTTCTTACCTCTGTGGTGTCTCAGGCGAGAAGACCTTTTCTCTTTTCTGACTGTTTCTCTTCTGCTGTTTGCTTTTTACAGTGTTGGTGGTGGTTGGTGTTTGTGTGGGATCCAGCTCCCGGGGTCAGGTTTCCTCCCTGCTGGGCACAGGCAGGTCCCTCTCCGCCCACCTCCACCCCCCAGAGGTAGGTACTGCAGGCAGGGTGCTCAAGTGCTGACCTCTGCTTGTCTAATTGCATCTGCAGGACCTTCACAGGCACTGCCCACCATGGGTGTTACCCATCCCTTCTTGTGAGGATGACTCTAAGCAGGTGGGAGGAGTGTGCTGGGGCACATCATTATTGAAACACCAGCAAGATTTTAGCTCATAGGTTTCAGAGGTAGGTCCTGCAGCTGTCACTTCTCACATAAGGCACCTTTTCCATCCCCTGCATGGGCACTGCAGACACCAGCTCTTCTTAGACCAGATGAAGCCAACTCAGATGCCAGCACCATAAGAAAAAGAAGGTGTGCTTCATCCTTCTTAAATTTATTGATGAGGTGGCAAAATGCAGGGAGCATTCATGGCTTTAAACCACCACAGGGATCCCAGCCATGTTGTGCAGCAAATCTCAGTGCCATGATAGGTGTGGGCTCTTGACTAGGAATGTGTCTGCTGACCTTTACTACTCAGTGTTGGTCTCACAAGGGTTTTTGAAATCCTTCTGTTTGGAATAGAGCTGGCAGCAATGGTGCAATAGTTTTATCAAAGTAGCTCCCACGCTGAATTCTCATGCTTCCAGGCATCTGGAATATATTTGCTACCAGCCAACATATGCTATCTCACAGCTTTATTTTATATCTTCTTCTTAATAACATCTAATATTCAGCCGTTATTGGCATCTGCTGAATGAGCTGCACAATCCAAGCTGCCAGATCCATACCACTGTGTTTTCACTGCAAAAACTCAGCTTGTGTGCAATGACAGGAGGGCACAGCTGTCTCAGCATTCCAGCTTCCCAGCAAAGAAGGAAAAAAAAATGACCAAAATTCCCATTCTAAGTTCTAAGCCACAAAGGTGAGATTTCAGGTGTTTGGGATTGCACAGAGATATTATGTCTATTACATTTTTTCAACAACCTCATGGTATTTTACTTATTTGCCATGGAAATGCAAAGGCTGATCAGAGTGAAGAACAAGTGGAAATGCCAACATGCATGGAAGGTCCAGGACAAACAAAAGAGTGGGAGAGAGAAAAGTCTCCTGGCAAAGGACATGATGGAGAGCCATCATACAGGTAAAGACTGAGGAAAGTGCTGTTTGCTGGAGGAGCCAGAGGCTGAACCCCAAGAAACTGTTGACTCCTGGAGTTTCTGAAACCTCAGTCCAAAATCTAGTTCATTATCACCAGTCCAGAGGACGTAAGAGACTGGACAAGAACTCAATACCCAGCTTTCTTCATCTTCCACATCACACAGTTTTCCTGGTGGGAGAGTGTAGAAACACAGAGCAATGGCTCTCACAAAAAGGAATAAGAAACTTGGGAAAGAATGGCTGTGAGTGACTAAAACCAGTTTGCTTGACTTCCTTTCTACACAGTCATTCACTAGGTTTTGTTTAATGTTTGTTCCCTACAAAAAGACTAAACTCATGCCACCAGTCCTCAGAAGCAAACTACTCCATAGCAATGGGATGAGCTTTGGATCCAGAAGCACCCATTCACCCATAGGCACAAATCCCGAGTCTGCTGCAGAGAGTCATGCTGAGGTCCTGGCTTGGGTCAGGTAATCACAAGTCACACCTCTTCCAGCACTGGGTAAAGTTCAATTAAAGACACTGGGCCATTGTATCAGGAAGGCTTATTAGTCTCTAACAGTGGTCTCTGCTGGACCTGACCATACCTGATGGCCATATTCACAGAACCAGCTAAACAACATGCTCCACTCAGCAGCTGTGTAGGGAACAGGCAGCCACTGCTCTACTCCAAAATCCTCCTCATCTTCTGCAGGAAAACCTTTTAAAAGCAAAGCAATCTCTGGAACATTTCTGGGTTTTAAAAGAATTCTTAAAAAGAACCCAGTTGAAATCCAGGGCTCTCTTCAAAGTACCAGTGCAATCCTGCCTTTCAGCAATCTGAATGCTTCCTGAATATTAGTGGGCTTGTTCTTGTGGAGTGAGGAAGCATCATTCCCATATCACAAATGCTCAAGTGAGATACAGGCTGTGCTGTGTCATTTGGTCACACACAGAAAGAGAGAGAGCTGAATACAGAATTAAGCCCAGTGTTGGAGTTGCTGTTCAGTACAGTAAACAACAGACCATCTTGTCACCTGATATATTCACAGGATAACTTGTTTTTCTTGCTTAAAATGTAAACCTTAGACAAAGAGCAAAACACCAAGAAGCTCTGAAACGAATGGGTAATCTGTTTCTGGTAATCATCTTCTCAGTTACATTACAATCACATGGAAGGCTGCAATTAAGATAAAATATGTGTTTGTGTAGAAAATTTACCCACTGTTTCATTAAGTTAATTGTTTTCTCTGCATTTGCTAATGCATCAAACTACTCTGGCCTTTCTTTCTGCCAGACAGCTTTTCTCCTGAGTAGGAACAGACAAAACAAGCTGGAGGGAAGATACAAAGGTGATGTGTATATGCTGAGCAACTGCAGTCATGTCTGTGTGGCTTTTTCCTGTACCAAATTACCCATTTTGGGCATACTGGGCATAGGTAACCCAATATGTGTTACCTATTCCTAAAGAACTGGTGACCTGGGAGCACGCATGGGTCATGGACACACTCCTGTGCCCACCTCTCTCAGCTCCAGCTGCTGCTCCAAACCCAAGCTGCTGAAAAGGTCTCATTGTAACTGCTGCCTAATGACAGTATGGCTTCTTGAGGCCACAAGGGAAAAATTGGGACAACTTCTTGGCTTGGGGCAGTATTTTTTCCTCTGTCACTGTATCTGGAGGCGAGTCTCAAGCCTGACTACTGCAGAAACAACCTGTGATGACTCTAACACTGTGTGTCCTGCTGGGAACACTCCCATGTGGGTTTTTTGGTGGATATCAGGGCAATGAGTTTTGAAAATAAGGGTTTGTTTGGTCATGCCCCTTGGAAGGGAGCACTGTCCACTCCAAATCCCTTGTTGTACTCTGTTTTCTTACATAGTTCAGGGTTAAAAAACATCGTCTGTTATGATTAACACTATTCAGTCTGAAGGATTAGTAATTCATGAATATTTCAGCAGATCACAGTACATCAGTACTTCAAATTCATGCCAACTGTTTTGATTCCACTTTGCTTTCTGCTCATTAGGTATTAGCATTTCTACACAATCTGCTTTAACAACCCATCTTGAAAATTACAGCACAAGGGGAGTCGTCTTGAGTCTTCAGTGACAAACAAGTCAATAGAGATAAATAAAATGGCTGCCCATGTGGAAACTTTTGTTTACACAGCTCAAAACTAACACTTTTGTTAAGTGATGATGTGTGTACATCTCTATAATCCAGTGTTGTCAAGCCCTGGAGCAAATCAGATAAAAAGAGGGTTATTCTAGTAAAGCATGTAGAAAATTGCAAGCCTGCCATACGATCTGTCTTTGACATGGTTTGCATTGTGAGCTAAATGAAGGGCTGAAATCTTATAAGGGACGTCACAGGATCAACCACAGACAAAATATATTTTCCTTGGAAAGAAATATACCACAACAACAAGGCAGCAAATGGAGCCAAATGCATGGGAGTCGATTGTTAATAATCAATTTAATTCCAAAGCTGCATGCCCTCTTTTCAACTAAGCAGTAGGCAGCTGACCCCATCAAATGCTGAGGTACTTGGCAGACATCAATGGAATCTCAGCCAAGGGTCCAGCCAGCCCAGCTGATATAGGTCAGCTCTTAGCTGATACAGCAGTATTTTGGGATGTTCTAGGACATATTCATCTACAGCACTTCTTTCAAGGGTCACGTCCCATTCTCTTTCATCCCATGTACCCTACTCTGTGGGTGAGCCACCACAAGGAAACAGAGCCTGGTATGAGGAGGGAAGCAGTGAAGCACTGGTTTTACTCTTCTGCAGTGCCATTGATGATGTGACTGAAGGAGAATGGAGAAAATTTGTACCCAGCTCCCACGTAGAACTTGTTCTGAAATTCCACCCTAGGGAGGAACAGAGAGAGGCATCAGTGTTGCCTGAAGGCAGGGCATACAGCCAGCCAAGAGGCTGAAACCTGGCACCCATGGGAAAAGGGAGGCCACAGAATGTTGGACTCCAAGCTGTGAATGTAGGCCCTTTATGGGACCAGAAATGAGACACAGGCAGCCCAGGAAGCAATGTGGCACACATCAGCTCTGACTTTCTATCAAGCCAGACTGGAAATGCTCATCACGAGGTCAATCAGCAGAACCTTGCCTGGTAACCTGCTTTTAGCAGCTCTGAGAGCTGGGAAAACCACCAGCTGGCTGCACACTGGTGGGAGAGAGACACCCCCTCCTCCCTGCACAATGACAAGAACCCGCCCCACGGTTTGCCTTGGCAGTGTTTATGATTTATGCTGGGACATTACTTGGGCTTGGGGCTCAGGTAGGATGGCAAGTTAGGGTGGTGGTGAAGGGTGTTTTGTCCCCTTGTTCTCACTCACATGCTGATGGTGTATCCACACTGCTGTCCTTGCCTGGGCTGACGATCAGTTAAGGCCAACATGGGCTAACTTGGAACTGGATAGCCACAAAGCCTAATCATCCTGAAGCTCAGCTTGGGCTGATGACATAAGCACAGAGCCAGGTTTTCATCAGGTTTTGCTCTCCCCAGCTGAACTCCTGCTGCCCTTGGAAGCTGTCATGTTAGATCCTTGGGTGGGATACAGGTGGCGTGGCTGTGCTGCCTTTGGGCCTTGTCATGCAGGTCAAAGAGGCCTCAGTGTCTCTGCGTGTTTACCAGGACAGAACTGCAGGTTGCCATTTGCCTCACATGCTGAAAACCACCACAGGTGCAGGAGGACAAGCAGGCTGCTCCAGGGAGCAGGTTGGAGCAGGGATCTCTGAGCTCCCTTTGGAAGAGTCTCCCTCACTTCATTTGCCAAAGGCAACTAATGGTCCAATGCACTGGCACTGCACGTCTAACACTGTGCCCACATGTTCCCACAGCCTGTTCCCCCCAAAGACTGATCTGGGAAAAGCACCAAAGGACCACTCCACGTACCAGTGCAGACGCAAGGCATGTAGGAAGGCTGAGAGCCCCTCCATGACCAGCAGGATGGCCACTGTCAGCACTGCAAATGCTGCAAAGATGATGAAGATGGCGATGAGACCTGCCCAGCCACTGCTGCTGAGCCCGTTGTGCATCACCATGGTCCAAAGGACCTCTGACAGCTCTGCAGAAAAAAATAAAGGGGAAATGGTGCTGAGCAGCAGCTATGGGCAGATGCAGCGTGCAGTCTGCCAGCTCACCCATTTTTCACCATTTGTAGAATACATATGCCCTTAGCTAAGCTTTTTAGTTGCTTTATCTTATTTAGGTGTCTGTTTTCCATGTTAAGCTAATATGTATCAGCTTTCACTCCTACTAAGCTCATTTCTGTGCCAAGAAGTACAGCTCACGCCTGTCAATCCATGGCACACCACACCATAGCCCCTCCTTTCTGTTTTCCTTTTTTTTTTTGTGCACAATTCTTTAGGGCAGGTGCAACTCCTNGTGCACAATTCTTTAGGCAGGTGCAACTCCTAGCCAGAGGCATTACAGCAATATTAATAAAAAGCATTTCAGAAAAATTAGAAACATCGAAAATCTAAGTTCCCGCCTGAGGCAATTTCTAGTATTTGAGCATCTGTTTTTATCATGAATCAAGACAAAAGACATTGAAATGCTATACATTTCTCATGGAATATGATGTTCCACTGAGTGTTTCTGGGAAAAATCCCAGTGAAAATTACAAATTTCAGAAGCTCTCGAGCCAGACCTTTTCTTTCTTGTTTGCTGAAAATCAAAATAACCGTTTCAAGTAATTTTGGCATTCATTCTGCATACCCTAAGGCTATAGTAAAAGCTTCTTGGGAAAGGCAGCTATGGCTCCCATACTGCCTTCACCTCCATGGACTGGACTACACAAGTGGACTACACCTCCCACTGTGCCACACATCATGAGGACTATTCCAGAGGGGTGGCTATGGAGCAGCGCAGGAATGGGCCCACAGCCAGTGAATGCAATCAGAGCTGCCAGGGATCATCCCTGAAAACTGGGATGCCCAGCATGAAACACTTGGAGTGATCTTACTAGAAGCAAAACATCCTGACACATAAATGTCCACAAGTAGAAACTTGGATTCCATGAAGAAATTTGTGGGAATAGTAAAACACCAGCAGAAGCCATGGCCAGCAGGGTGAGGAGACTAAAGGTGGACAGTCACTCACGTGCATGGGCCAAGCTCAGCGCCCAGAGTCGCAGGTAGGAGGCTGTGTTGGAGATGCAGCCAAGACAGTACTCAATGGTGTGGATAGCTTGGTGGACAAATATGTCTCCAAAATTGAACTGAAACAACATATAAAACAAAAAAAGTTTTATTATTTCTCACTTCAGAGCTTTCTTGTTAGCAGAGCAACACCTCACCAAAGGCTCTTCATACTCCTTTCCTTGCTACATCCTGAGCAACACAAAGGCATTTCCCAGGAAAAGAGACTGCTCTGAAAAGTGTCAGTTCTGTATGATCTTCCCATACATTCTCGCTGGAGAAATACAATTCCAGTGAAAACTAAATGTTTGGGGAACAGATCATGTCCCACTCTTAAGATTTCAAATCCTTAAATGTCAATCCAGTAGCTGCCAATCTCTGTGATTTCTTAGAGACAGAAATTCTTATGTAAAATAGGAGCTTTCAGACTATCTGCCTAAGGGCATGCACATTTCGGGAGATATCACTGAATAACTGTATCTCATAATAATGAATAAGCAGAACTGTGAAGATTCCCTGCGACTGGGAACAGCCAGCCATATCCACACTCAATATTGTTGATACTCCCAACTGCTACAAATATTTTTGTCACTTTTTCCCATGTTGCTTCCTACTGTAGAAGCTCTTGACAATATCTGCCCAAGGAAGGATTCTCTCCCTAGTCAACAGTTCTGGCTGCCAACTTTAAATGCTCCTTTGCAATTTAGAGGAAGGAAAGCTCACTGATTCTTCGTAAAAGGTTGACCTTCTCTGGGTGCAATGTGGAAGTGAAACAACCACCCCTGAAGAAACAAAAGCTTGAGGTTTGTAAAAGCTTGAGGCTTGCAAGAATGTCCACCACCACCAGACAAAACCAAGGGAAAAATTTAGAGGAATTAATTCCAGGCAAGTTCAAATCCTATTCTGTTTGAAAACACAAACTGTTACAAAAGTGTGTGTTAAAGTCTTGTTAGAAAGAAGGGCTGGCGATTCTGAAAAAGTCTTCTGCTTGACTTTGTGTCTTCTACTGTTGTGTTTGTCTGAACAATTTTATGTCCAAATTTTCTTACCTCTTCATCATCACCATCATGTCCTTCATGGCCACCGCTGTGGTCTCTCTGGGAAACTTTCTTGGAGTGATTGGACTCTGGGACATCTACTTCATTTTCACCTTCTGAGTTTCCTGAGACGGCTTGAGAATGGATCTTTCAGAAACAAATGGAGTATGTTTGATTGATACCAAAATGAAGAAGTCTATAGCACAGAACCCCCTCAATAACCTCATGGTGGGTAACACATGAAGGATCATATCATTAACACGAAGACAGTTTCAACAATGGTCATCATGGGCCACAGAAATTGAATATTCCCAGCAAATGGCTAATAATGCCTAAATATTTTCCATCCTAGAGCATTTCCCAGTGATTCCAACTATCTTGTAGCTCCTTTCTGGTGTCACCATGCACTCTTTGTTCCCACCATGAGAAGATCCATCACTTTTAGCAAATGAGAAAACTGAGGTACTTTTAAAGCTGATGATCTCAATTAGATGGATGCAAATCAGAGGAATTAGTGTCAAGTGAAAGAGCAACAAAGCCTGAAAGGATCATATGACTTAATGAAGGTCACACAGTTCTTGGATACAGGCAGAAATAAAATTCAAAGCTCTCGATTCACTTTAAATTGGCCAAAATATCATGGCAAGCTCTCTGCAATTATTATTTACAGGACTTTTCTAGAGGTCTGAACAACCTGATCTAAGAGTTCTATTATACAGCATAACCAAATAGAGACCTCATGGCTTCTGTCAGGTTCTGCCTTGTCACCCTTTATAGCCTCCAGCAGGTCTCATGGGAAAGGTCGCCTGACAACATATTGTTTCCTATTGCAGCAGTAATGATTGCCACACCCGCTTTATCTTTGCTTCACCTGAATGTCAGCATAGTAAACAGACTTTGCTGCAAACATATAAATCTAGGGGAATGTCGGATGTGATCAGGCAGCTAATATATGAAAATTAGGAACAGAAATATGGGGGCACAATAGGAGCTGGGTAAAACCTGTCAGATGCTCCTGGCATAAGAGCAGGAGATGGAGTCAGCCATGTCAAGCCTTCATCCAAATCCCACAAGAGAAAGACAAAATAAGAAATTACAGTGCAGAGGCAGGGCTGAAAAAGTCTCCCAGGGACCTGGCTTTCAATTATAGGTCAGAAGTGACTGGGTTGGAAAAGGTCAAGCAGCAAAACCAGCATCTCTTTCTTCAAATGGAAACATCTGTGCCCTATAAAAGGTACTCCAGGCACTAACTCTCACTATAAAGAGAGGTAAATCTTGACTGACAAGTAAAGTCCTGTTTGTGTAATAAAGGAGAGAACTAATGATCAACTGGGAAACTGCAGCTGCCACAGTTGTGTGTTGAGAAGCTGTGGGCAAACCACAGAGCCCATGGGAAGGAGGGCTCTGTTAATGTGAAGACAATCACTTACAGAAGAAAGAGCTATTAGATAGCAGGCAACAGCTTTTAAATCAAGCCTCTCCTTCAAACACTGTTGCTTTCTCCAAGGCCAGGACTTTCACAGATGCCCTGTTTCTACAGGGCAGCAAACTAATGGTTAGTGGAGACGGTGGAGTGACAGCTTAGGTCTTTTCCCTGTCTTGACTTTACTAGCACTTCAATCTTCTTTGATTTTGGATACAGCAGGTGAAAGAGCTTGGTGTCAGCTTAACAAACAGGCTATGTCCTTGCCAGCAAAGCTCATGCTTCCAGGGAAATGTTTCCTTCACTGGAGATATTCAAAAGGTGTCTGGACACAAACTGGAGTAATGAGCTCTAGGGGACCTTGTTTGAGCAGGTTGGACCAGATGACCTCCAGCAATCCCTTCCAAATTTAGCCATTCTTTGATTCTAGTTTAGACATGTCCATACACATGTCCTGGGCATATGTGGCATAAAGCACACTTCGAAATTGTCAGAGAAAGACTGAGGTCAGAGAAATGCAAAATTACATCACTGCAAAGAGTATTTGGGGTCTGTCTCCCCAGCTTTGTCTTTGCTGTACTGAATCCCCCCAGCAGATCCACATCCCTTACCATGCGCTGTGCTTTCTGATGGTTGGCTCGGAGGATGAAAGGTTTAATTAGGAGCATCCAGGGAACAGCAATCAGAGCAAATATGACCAAGAAACTCTGTACTTCTTTCTAAAAGACAAAACAAGAGTAAAAAGTTACTTTACTTCCTTTAGCCAACTACACTTATGGTTAGAAACCAGAGTCTATGTAATGGTAATTTTTAAAATGCAACAAATACAACTCTCTGTTGTATTTGGCTGTGTATTCTCTGCTTGCGAGAACATAAAAATAAATGTATAGTGCTTAAGGCTCAGAAAGCATGTTCAGCTAGAGATGGTTGGAGACCCGGAGATGAAAGGCTTTCATGCTAAAAAGGGTTAATTTACCAGAATCCCATGCAACTGACTTGAACCTGACTGCTCAGTGTCCCAAGTGGATGTCCTAACTCTGTGTGAGTCAGTCAATCTGCCTTGCTTTGATCAGTGTAGGACGGCTGCAGTAACAGCCAAGGCATTCAAGGCTTGCCCTGGATTTGCTCCACATCTGCAAGTCCAGAAGGAATTGAACTCCCATAGCTTAGGCTTGGTAACAGATTGTCCCCACAATACAAGGTGTGCTTATATTGCAGAATGGCACCCCTATTGCTGTCCTGTCATAACTGTCTGTACTTCCAGAAAAAAACAAAACAAACAAAGAAAACCTTAAACCACAACTTCTGCAATTTTTTTAAAATCTGGCTCAGATGTCTGATCACTTTAGGATTGGGGTCATACAATATTTTCATTCAGACTACCTAGGCAGATAGCACATTCTGTTCCTGGTGGGACAGGGGGATAGGAATATGAGCAAAAAAAATGCCACCTTGGAAAGCTTTGGGTTGTTACAAAGCACAGTGTTATCTAAAGACTTTTTGGAGGCTGGAAAGACTGTGTTTTTCCAGATTCCCCTGAATCCTTAACACAGTTACTTGGAACTGATCGGGGCTCTCTACTGACTCACCAGCAGTCCCTAAAACTGAGCTCATGTTGGAATGCCTAGTGTTCAACTGTATAGAGGTGGGTGCACACATGTGGCTGGATGCACTTGCTTGCAGATTCTTCATTGATGCTGCTGATGTAAAATCAATCAAAGAAAAAAAAAATCCATGTTCTGAGAATATAAATAGAGATGACTTTAAAACAAGTTTTCTCTTAGGGGAGATTTTTTGCATGCTCTTTATTTTTTCAAAAGTGAACTCCCAAGAGGAGTTATTTCTGACAAAAAGGTGCCAAAAATCCTCTAGCTACTTCTCCTTTTTTAGGTAAAAATGTGAAGTATTAAAGCTTTCTAAAGATGAAATAGGAACTTATCAAGAAAGGAAAATATCTCTAGCATTGTGGCCAGACTGCATGACAGCATGCCTGCAATATGCAGCTTTGTATCTCTAGTCTTTGATTCTTTTCCTCCAACAGTATCTTCAACTGCATCATTATTCTTGTAAGAGATTTCCTCTGCATCACTGATTGATGGCTGATTTCTCCTCCCTGTTGACAAGGCCAACACAAATACTAGAAGAATAAACTTTACTTCTGTGACTTTCACTTGTGTTGGAGCTTCTGAGCCTGTATCTTTATGGCCACTCTCCAAAACACCCACTGCAAACACAAAACTACAGTGGATTCAGGCTGCTTGATCCATACCTGATGCAGATACAATGGAGCATTTGAAGTGTCACTATAATTGAACAGAAACATGTTGATGAAGTGGATGAGGATGCTTGGTGCACTCTGGGATGAATGGACATCAAAATGACACCATTTGAAAATAATCATGAAGACCAGGTAGCCAAAAAGAGAGATAATAAAAATCATCTCTGGAATGAACTGTAGGATAATGTTTATGTATTTCCTGAAGTAGCTGGAAACAATCAGGAAAGAAAACTACAGTTAATACACAAGATATTAATACAAGTTTGCACCCAAATCAGGCAGTTCTTAGTTTCTGGAAAATAACCTAATAAATTTACAACTACCACTAGCCAAGAAAGAAGTCCATAGTTACAGGCTTTATCAATGAAAGCCATTGTTTAAATACAAAAGCTCTGTTATACTATCCTCAGATTTTTGTACTTGACCTACCAGTATCTCAGCACCTCAAAAAATTATTACACTGAAATAAAAGGCAATTTTCAAAAAATGTCTTATTCACAAAATTGAGCATTATATGCCAAGAAAGGTCAGAACAGGTGTAGTATCAATCCTGTAGGGTCCTCTCTTGTCCTCTCAAACACTTTCTGTCCTTGAAGCTCACTACACACATTGCAGCTTTGGGGAGTCTCTCAACACTATAGTGTCAGCCTCTGCACTTTATCACCATTTTTTATTTGTTGTTGCAAAACATAGAGGCAGAGATACAGACAAGCACACCCACACATCCTGACCAAGGGCTGCTAAGCTAGGTGAAATGCACATGCACACACTCTGTAAGATTTCAGTGTGTTTTGGTTTAGGCCAAAAGAGCTTGTCTTTCAAGAGGAAATATGTCAATAGTGGGAGGTGCTACATCTTTTTAATTTAGTGTGCTTCAATATTTCTGCAGAATTGAAAATATAAGAAAGTGAGTTAAAAAGAGAGTTTATTGAAGAAAATACCTGTAATGTTATGGCTGTCCTTTGGACTTAGAGCTGTATATCAACTGTTGTGTGAGTCAGTCAGTGTGTGGGACATTTCTACTCACACAAAGGAAATGTCAAAGTTCAAATCATCAGTCCAAAATATGAGGTTTTCTCTGACTGAAGGGCAGTGATGACAACTTGTGTGCTGCTGCAGCAACAGGCTTCGTGAAATGAACTTACATGTGATTGAAGAGACTGAGTATCACTCCAAAAATCATATGCACAATCCCTATGACAACCGACATCTTCATTTTGTAGGAGTTCAGGAAAGTCAGCTTGTTCGATGCAACATTCCAGATCTTTGGGTAAAGGAACATAGAGAGAGAAGAGTAAGATTTTCAGGTGTTTAATAAATAAAAGATTTGTGGGAGTTGCTGCTTTGACACCATCAGTTTACTCCTACCAGTTCTAGTAAGAGGGTAGCAAGGCACAGAAATCTAGATGTTCTTTTTATTACTTTTCACTCTGCCAAGATATTAATCTAAAATGTATGAGTTATTAGACTTGTTTAACACAGGAAATAACAGGGATGATCCTATGGCTTTGCTTTAGTCTTCCAGGAACCACTGCAAAGGCTGGTAGCAGAATCTAGATCTTTTCTTTGTCATTTCCCATCCTTAGGCTGAGTCATCTTCAGCAAGAGAGGAAAGGCATGAGAAAATTCCTCCTGCTTGCAACCAAAATTAGTTCCACCCTCACCAGGGAAGTACTGAGGACAGAGCATTTTCAAACTTTTTGTTTGAACAGAAAAAACTCTTTTCAACTCTTTGGCCATGGAGATCAGCTTATTGCCTTTCTCTCTGCACTAACTATTTAGTTATGTTAGGACATACATCCCTTCTCAGTCCTGCCTTTTTTATGCTACAGAGCTTCAGGGTTGCTTCTCCTTTCTTCTCAAACTTCCTAGACCTTCTGTCTTCTGTCCTCAGAGACAGTAAGTAGACATCACTTTTCAGACACTAAGTATAGTACCTGAAGAGAAAGGAGGAAGACAGGATTATTTGGAGGGTGAAACATTGGCTTTTGTGTGTTTGTTTGACATGCTTTGGCTCTCCACTGGATACCAAAGAGACTGCCTAGCTTCTTCATCTCTAGGTGACTTTCTTTCCAAAATACACCTCAGTCATTTGCAAAATGCAAAGAGCCATCCATCCTTCAAGAAAAATGACACAGACAATCTCCTCAGAGAGGGCCACGAGGGGGCTGGTGCTTCCAGTCCACCCCTTCCCTGCCAGCACTTGTTCAGCCATTCTTCCTTCCCAGCCAGGACTTTTATGCTCTTGAACAGGGAGAAGCCAAGTTGGAATAGGTAGTCTAGGTCAATCTAAATTAGAGATGTATCATGACAACATGCAGAAAACTCAGCTGCTTCTGACGTGATTTTCTGAACCAGACTGCCCACATACTGGGCAGAGCTTTAGAGCTGAGTTTATAAAAAACTGACTACAAGGTCAGTGTCTCTGAAAACCAGGGAGAACAGTTTCTTTGGGTGACCAATTGAAATGAGAGTGCAACCAGCAAGGACGGGTGTTATTTGACTAATATGAAGATTGAAACATGAAAGCTTGATGTTAAGAAGTACATTTCAATATATGATAACGACGGAACAACAAGAAAAAGGGAAATAGGACATAGAGAAGAAAATGTGACTAAGTTAAGTAATACTGGCATTTATTTCACATTTCATACAACAAATAGACTGCATGAAATTTAGAAGTTTGCCTTTAAACTGGTGAGGTATCTCTGGAATGGGTTAAGTACTCAAGTAAGGAAACAAAGTCCAGCAGACGTGTGGTAGAGAAGAGACTATAGCACAAGACCACTCTCCAGGAAAAGTGAACTTCCTTCCTGCTTATCATTTTGCTGCTTCCTGGGGCAGAACTGCTAGCAATATATTAATTGCTAAAGGAAAGCATCAGAAGGACTGATGAATGGGAGGGTGTGTGGTGGTTAATGAAGTTGTATTGAATACTGTGGCACCTGAGCACAACGTAAATAGGATGGAATAAGGGGTGGAATGTGCTAATTTTGCCTGGGTTAGTTATATTTTTCTTCATTGTGGCTGGTATGGGGCTGTATTTTGGATTTGTGCTGAACACTGGCTTGATAGTGTAGAGATGTTTTTGTTATTGCTGAGCAGGGCTTACACAGAGCCAAGGCCCTTGCTGCTTTTTGTACTGCCTGGCTGGTGAGGAACTCGGGGGTGCACAGGAGTTTGGGAGAAGACACAGCCAGGACAGGTGACCCAAACTGACCAGAGGAATATTCCAGACCACATGACATCATGCTCAGTGTATAAAGTGGAAGGAAGAGGGAGGAAGGGGGGATGTTTGGAGTGAGGATGTTTGTCTTCCCAGGTCATCCTTGGATGTGATAGGCCCCTGCCCTCCTGGAGATGGCTCAACTCCTGCCTGCCCATGGGAAGAGATGACTTAACTCTTTACTTTGCTTGTGTGCACAGCTCTTGCTTTCCCTGTTAAACTGTCTATATCTCCACCCAAAAGTTTTCCAACTTTCACCCTTCCAATTCTCTCCCTGATCCCACTAGTGGGGGAGTGAGCAAAGGGCTGCGTGGGGCTTGGCTGCTGACTGGGGCTAAACCACAACAACTATGTAAGGAACAAAGACCAAGAAGTAAAAAGCACAGCTTCAGGAGAGAGTGCAGGGAGTCACTGATGTACCTGATATGTAGAAACAGGATTGAAATACAAATTATCTTAGAGCAATTTAATTTAATTACCGGATCTATTCCAAATGGATATGGATTTCCAGAGTAGACTCCTGGGACTGCTGGATCCAACTGCAGCACTGTGTTGTCTAGAAGCACATCCTTACTACAAGAGAAAAGGGAAATGACCTTTGCAGCTTATATCTCCCCATTGAAGCCCACAGTATATTTATGTGAGGTGTGCTGAGGACTACCACAGGATATCTGTAGCTGACTCCAGCCTTTCTGTGACCTGTTATGCTGCACTTGTGTGCATGTAAATGGGCCCCACACAAAGCCAGCCTCCCTCACACAGATAATTCTCTATGCATCAGTCCTAGACACCTGCAGATTTTTATGCACATCAGTGCCTGAACAAACAGGCATGTTCCCGGGGACTCTACATTTCCATTTCAATAGCGAGTTCATCTGTGTGTATCAGACAAAACCTCTGATTCATTCATCACTGCATCCACAGTAGGGAGTCCTTCCCTTCCCCACACAGGCAGTCTCTCTTTCCAAGCCTACATGCTCCATTTGGTGTGTTTTTACTTCCTTCCTACATTTAGCACTTACTTCCAAGTGTTATTTTTAAACATGGGGATGATATGCCAGGAAGAACCAAAGAAGTTGAATGATTTGGAGAAGCAGTCATTGTAGATGAAGCCAGTGTACATGGAGAATATGCCCATGAGCAGGATCAGGTAGCGCCCGCTGAAAAAGGTGTTCCAGATCTGAAGGGGGAGAAGGCAGAGCCAGTGACCAAAGTACCTGCAGGTCCATCAATTGGTTGGCCTCAACTAACAGTAGACATGATTGTACTAATCTATGTATATACAATTATTCATAGAAAATTTTGGGTCCCTTAGGTCCTCTGTGTATAACAGGTAGAATTGCCAAACCTCTGCCTCAGAGGTACCTTTGAACCATCTCCACACAGCCTTTGGGGGGCTGATGAGCCTTTCCCTATGCTGATAGAGTGCACCAGTTCCCTGGTACTCACCTCATTAGTGCTTTTCTGGGCCAGAAGGCTCTTCTCATTAATGACCATCCAGAGTGCGAAGCCCAGCATGACAGCGCCATGGCCACAGTCCCCAAACATCACCGCAAACAAGAAGGGGAAAGTAATGATAGTGTAGGGAGCTGCAGGAGGGAAAGGTCAAGGAGCTCAGCTCCCTCTAAACAAAAAGGCCTCATCAAAGAAGCAGTCTACCCCATCAGGCCATTCCTTACAGGTACTGCCCTTAAAGAACTCCTCAATCCCTCCCCTACACACCAGGCAGTCAGATCTAGTGCAGAACTAGCTTTAGCATCACAAAGAATGTTCAGTTGTATGACCTGTACCTTCCTTGTAGTTTTATCCTTTGTTTATCACCTCATCATAATAAACACCACGTGTAGACAACTGCATTCTGTTTTGCAACACAAAACTGTATTTGAAGGTAACTATCATGTTTCTCAACTGCTCAGCCTCAATGATCTGAGTAAATCTCACCCTTTCACATAGGTCTCCATTTCTAGGTTTCTATTAATTCTCAGTGGTCTGTCTGAGATTCTCTACCCTTGTTTCAAACTTTTGTCTTTGCCTCAACACAGGGAGCTCAACTTACATTTCCCTGATGAGTTTCTTTTCCTCAGAACAGCTACCTCACCATTTGCTCTCCATCCTGTATTTGTATAGTTCCTTATTTCTATCACAGTCATTCACTGAAGACCAACAGGCAAATTATTTGCCTGAGAAAATCCATGACTATACCAAAGAGTTCCAATATGGTTCAGATTTCTCAATCAGCAGTGAGAACTTTTTTTTAGGAAAGTGAAAGAGCTCAAAGGCTTTACTTGAGCTCATGCAAACAAGATGCACATAGCTGAGTGTTTCTCACCTGGGTTCATCTCCCTGTAGTTGCCCACACCATATGCATCCACGATGTTCTGAAATCCAGCTGTGAACTTGTTGGTTCTGTTGAAGGTAGGTGGTGCCATCTTGGTGTGTATGACAGTGAGGATGGGGGCAATCGTGGAGCCACTGCGTTCCTGCAAACCCAGTGACAAGGACAGACACAGATAGAAGAACTGGCCTCACAACACCACTTCTGGATCAAGGGTCTGTCACAAACCTGTTAACATTTAATGCTGACCTTAAGCTCTGTCAAAAGATGAAAAGTCAAATGACGTTGTGACAACCTCAACTTAAAACAGAAAAGGGAGCCCCACATTACAGTAACAGACCTGTGTGAATGTATGCTCAACATATAAACAATTCAGCCCAGGTGAGAGTTTCATGGACCCAAAATGTTGCTCTCTTACCATTCCTTGATGGAGAGCTCTTTTTATCCGGTCAGCATCAGCCACTGGGAACCAGATCTCTGCAATGACGCACTGCTGGGTGACATCGATGTTACAGCAATTCAGGATGTGGTAGATGGCCTTGATCTTCTTCACCTTGATCCCCCAGGACCACAAGTTGGCTGCTGCCTCATGCAGCAGTCGTTGGCGGTGGGACTCGGTCTGTGTTATCACCTGTAAGCACAGCATAGGGCAACACTCAAGATAGGGAAGCACACGGGACATGATCTACTCAGTTAACTGGAGAGGGCAGGTGGAAGAGGGTTGATGAAAAGGAACTATTTGTATGAGTGCATGGGAGAGCAGTGTGTCAGGATCACTTGACACCAGCTGCACAGTGCTGCTCACCAAGGACTCTCCCTGCATGGTCCTGAGTCACTGTAAGTGCAGAGGAGACCACTGGGAGTTACTGAGCTCCCTAGTGGGATTGGCCCCCTACCCAGTTTCTTACAGACCGGCCACATCCCACCACGTGCTCCCAAGCTGCCATCTCCTGCAGGCAACTCTGTGCCACAAACCTGGGGCATATCACACCCATGAGTAGAACTTACAGATTCATAGTCTTGGGACCTGCATACATCATGTGGTCACCACAGTGCTGCTGCATAAATGAACTATGGAGATAATGAGATAAGGTGTCGGGAAGACAACCTGTGTGGTCTGCAACATATATCTGGGCAGGTCGCACTTGTAGGGTACAGCCCTCAGTAAAGCCACTGCCACTTACTGTGTTTAAATCCTCGATCCTTGTGTTCACTCCATCAAGCATTTCTCGGCGCTCAGTGGCAGACTCTGGACAAGGATAGACTGTGGCACGAAATCTGGCCTCAGTAAGAGAGAGTTGAGAAACACCCGTTATTTGGCTGAGTTTTCTTCCTCTGTAATCTTCTCAGCTCAAAAGCAGGATACTCTTCTCACATACCACAAAGATGCACTTGGTCTCGCAGAAAAGTGCAAATAGGTACTTTTATCTCTTCATGAGAATAAGGATCCCTTTGCCTGTTCTAGCTGAAAAACCTCCTTGTCTTAGGTGATACGCAGGGTCTGATGTCATACAGAGGTCAGCACTAGCATGCAGGCACCTCCCTTCTGTCCACAAGCTGCTTGAATTGCAAGGAGACTCAACAAAAACCCACCCTGGCAAAGGCAGCCTTGCTAACACAGCAGCCAACAGATGTCCCTCTTGCACTGAGGTTGGAAAAACACCGTGTCCCTCTCTCTGCACTATCCTCCTGCAGGCACTAGGAGAAGGCATCAGCTGAGCTATTGCTGCACTGCGAGCAAATGCCCTTTGTGCGGGCAGGCTGCATAAGTAAATAACCCTGTAAAAACAAACAAGCAAGCAAACAAACAAAAGGACTGTGTTTCCAGGACAAACCAGGAGAATGGCTGTATGCTTCTGGTTCACCTGTTCGGCTAGATGCTTTGGGAACAAAGGAAGGATGGGGGGAAGGTTTTAAACACCTGACAATGGTAGCTGTTACATCAGCTTAGATAAACCAGTAAAAAAAGCTTTTATAAGCTTACCCCCACGGTTCTGTTTGGAAGATTCAGCAGGTTTGTTTAGTGTGGTATAAGACGGACTAATGTGGGATTCTAATGTAAGTGAAAGTCTTAGCTCCACGCAGGTACTCCTCCAGCTATGGCATGGAACTCAGCCTTCTCTAGTTCAGCTGCAGGTCACTCTGGTGTAAAGGTGCTTCCACTGCACATTGCAGTGTTGTACAGCTGCTATATGATCCCAGCACAAACAATAAGAAATGAGTTGCATATCTCTCTGAGAAGTGTGCAGCTACCTGTCCTGCCTGCAAAGCAAGTTCCAGAGTACTCTTCATGCACAACAGCCGGCACAAGGAGTTCCCCTCGGGACCTTACAGGCCACAGGGTGCACTGCTGCTGCTCTCTGCCTGCAAGCTTGAACTGAGCAGAGCTGCTGCAGGAACTAAAACAGCAGACATCCCTCCTTTTTTTCCTGCTTGGCTTGTTCAGTGATATCTAATGCATGTGTCACCCTTGCCACTTTGAGACTGCCCATCAGATTTGCAGGAAGAGATCCCTCCTCTCTGCAGAGCAGAGATCTCCTGGCCCAGACCTAAGGCAACACATTTCTACCATCCTGTCGTGGATACACTGAGTTAGAGTTCCTAAAGGGCTGTCTTTCTGCATGTGAGATGAATTAAAAGATGTAACAGGGTCATAGGGGTCTATCCCTGTTTAAGAGACAAAAATGTGCAGGCTCTGTGTACACATAAGCATCATATTCTGGCTTTGTCTGAGCACAGGATATTTCACCACCTGCTTTACAAAATCAGTTCCAGCACACATACAAGTGAGGACAGTTGCAAATTGAACAAAACATGCTGCAGTTTCCTAGAGATCAGCCCAGAGCTGTGTGTAATGACAGCACGTGCTCTTCAGCTAAACTTCCCTTTCCAGAATTGAATTTCTCTTCATTCAACACCTGCTATTCGTTTCCAAAGGTTATTCACCCTACCTAATTATTTCCATCTTCTTATTCTTCACAGCTCTTAGTTCATCTTTAATAAGGATTTTTAATCAAACTTGAAAGCTTATTCCTCCATGCTGTACAGTTCCCCCATTCCCAATAACGTTATTGCAGCAGTGCTGCTTTGATCTTTTAACAGCCATTTTGCATACTGAGTATCAGCTTTGCCCTAATGGCACAGACATCTCTGAAAGCTTCAGGAGAATTCAGCAGGGAATCCTTACATTGATAAACCCATTTTAGTATTCACATTAGTACTGAGGCAGCCGCAAGAAAAGGAGGAAAAGAAAAAATCTTACGTTTTCCTCCTTCCTGCTCCCTCTACACCTTTCACTAATAAATTTGTGCACAGACTTAATGCTCATGAAATTGGCAGACTAATGTTACCAATTAGAGTCAAGCAGGGACTACAGGCGTAACCTGAGGCACACCGCTCTGCAAACAAATCTTAGCCTGTCTTGCAGGAGGCTGGCTTAGACCAGTCCCATGATTTTTACAGGATATTTAGTTGTCGTGAATGATGACTTAGTGCTAAGCAGAAATATCCTGCTGGGGCTGGAATGACACTGCCATCTGCTTCAGGTATAGTCAACCCTGCCTTAAAGGTGGACCAGACTAAGATGCCTTGGCCTGGGTACCAGGGATGGCTGATGGCGCACAGAGCACAAAAAGTGTCAGACGATTAATACATTTAGAAATCTGCCACACAGGAAAACATCCATGTGTATGGAACCAAAATTTTGAAAGGAAGAAGGAACACAAAAGATGACTTCATTAGCATTGCAAAGAGTGTCCTGTGGATTTGTCTTTGATAGGTGTATTTTCCTTGAGTCACAAGGACCTGAGAGAAACCAGTCTAAGTTCCTTTCTACAAACCTACCACCACATACATCTGCAACATTAGCTCCTAGAAACTTTGCCCTTCACAACCTCCCTGCAGGGATCTGCTCACACTTCCAGCACTGCCTGACTGCTAGCTGCAGAAGATTGTGCCTATAGTTTGGGTGATTTTGGTGTCAATGAACAATAATTATGTTGACAGGCATTGCATTGCTTGCTCTTTTATTCCCATCCCAGAAAAAAAGCCTTTGGCTTTTGTCTGCAGGGAATTTTAAATGCTGCAGGGGGAAAAAAATTTACATCTAAAATTAAGAACTTTCAGCACTCTGTGGGCAACTCCAGCCAGTTCTAAGAGTATGACCTGGTGACTTGCAAGGCCATCAGCACAGGGGAAAATCCAATGTGAAACATTCACCACCAGCAACTGCCCATGCAGAAGGGGAGAAGGGTTCTGAACAGCATTTAAAAAGCTGGCAAATAAATGAGACATAAGAGGGACATGGGCCTGATGAAGCACATCCAAAGGAGGGCCATAAAGATGATCAGAAGGATGAAGCACCTCTGCTATGAGGAAAGGTTGAGAAAATCGGGATTGTTCGGCCTAGAGAAGGAAACGCTTCAGAGAGACCTTACCACAGCCTTCCAGTACCTGAAGAGGCCAACAAGAAAGCTGTAGAGGGACTTTTATCAAGGGCACACAGTGACAGGACATAGGGGGAATGGCTTTAAACTGAAAGAGAGTAGGTTTAGGTTGAATATTAGGAAGAAATTCTTTACTGTGAAGGTGGCGAGGCCCTGGCACAGGGTGTCCCAGAGAGGTTGTGGCTGCCTCATCCCTGGGCAGTGTTCAAGGCCAGGTTAGATGGGGCTTTGAGAAACCTGGTCTGGTGGAAGTTGTCCCAGCCTGTGACAGGGGAGTTGGAATGAAATGATCTTTAAAGTTCCTTCCAAGCCAAACTTGTTCTATGGTTCTATTATATTGCAGGAAATTGTAATCCAGAAAAAGAACGAGGCTTGCTCAAAACTCAAAGACCACTGGCAGCAGCAGACTGATCCTGCACAATGGCTATAGGAGAATTCCCTGTATGTCTGAACTTCAGGATCAGAAATCAGCGACTGAGAGCTGGGAGTCTTCCCTTCCATGGCTGCTTTATAGACAGATGCTCACCTCAGGAGGGCTGAATTTCTCTCTGGATGGGCAGTGCCCTCCACTGCTCATAGGAGGTATCTTGAAGGACCCCATTTCGAATGCAGGAATTGCTAACAGACCTCAGGGTTCTTTCACTTCTTGGGACTGAAGTCAGTCATGCCAGCTGGATGAAAGATCTACCTGTTTTTATTCTGATTAAAGGGGGGATGTAAGGAAAGACCTGCCCTGAATGCAGATGTGAGGGAAGAGCAATTGCTCAACCTCTCCCTGCAGGCTCTTGGCTGGCCCTGCCTGGCTGAGGGGCTATACCTGAAATGGGTTTGGTGATAGTAGACAGATCCTCTCATCAAATCTGATTTACACTGCCACAAAGCTCATTGGTCATCAGCATTATGAAAGAGTAACAAAATATTCAACCTGAATTATCTTTTCAAGATGCTTAACAGGGTGGAAACAAGTCAGGTTATATGAAGCTTTCATTTCTCTCCTGGGCTCTGTCTCTGATTACACAGATATTGCTCAAAGGCCTTGGGAAAGGGTTGAATAAACTACAGCATCATCTTTTTATGAAGAAATGCAGGAAGGCTTGAGAGCAAGCTGAGGGTTACCATGTTTCCAGTGCTCAAGTTCGGGCCCCTGATTTTCAGGGCAAGAGTGCTGAGTATTTTTAAACAACAGTCCCCTTTTAGATGTCCCAAGCTAAAAACCTAGCAAGTGAAGCTCTCAAGAGTTGTATGCCACTTTGGAAAATGTAGGATCTAGAGTTCCAAGTGCCAAGGTGATGGATGTCTTTCATGATTATTAGCGGAGGGGAGGTTGGTTGCAGAGCTCACTGCTGGAGAGCTGGAGATCTGATATCTAGCTCCAAACTCAGCCAGCATGGACTGCTAGTAACCACCTCTACGGGAGTCATTGTGGCTTGCCCACAGGCCTGCCTTACCCGTCACAAATCTTCTTGATTTTTAGTTTAAGCTGCTCTCCTTGATAGAAGATAATGAATACATTCTTCTTCACCTCTTCTCTCTGTAACACACAATTCAAGCAGAATTTAACACACCCAGAGTCCAGTGCAGAAAAGCTGACATCTTTTTTTGGCAGCCTCTCTTGGTTGCTTTTATCCCCCATCCTTAGTTTCCCATCAGCAGTGTTTTCCCCAGATGCTCTTTCAGGGAACACCCATGGGCAGCAGCTCTGGGTTATGAAGGAAGGAGCAATGTGGAGCAGAGGGAACAGAGTTCCACTGGGGCACGGGGCTCATGCCAGACACACCAAGGGAAACTGACCCTCCATGGCTAATTCCAGGTGGGGACAGCCACAGCCCACTTCCATGGTGGTCCCTGTAATACAGCTGACCTGTGAGGCCTCATGTGCATCTTGACAGGCAGGAAAAGGAAACCACCTCAACAGTAGCAAGAGGGGAAAGCAATATCAAAGAAACATCTCCCATCTCTCATCCTCAAACTGTCCCACCTTTCCCCTACAGGCTGCCCTCAGACACCCAGCTCAGACACACCAGTGCTGCAGCACAGTCCAGGTCACCAGTGTTGTGTCTGCAGGTCATAAGCATCCACAGGGCAGAGGAGAGCAAAACCAGGTTGGTACCTACTGTCACAGGGTCCTCCATGGGGGTGTCCATTTCTGTGTACCTCAGGTAGATGTTTCCCCTGCAGGCTCGCCACAGTAAACGCTCAAAGGGGATCATCCTTTCCCTCTTTATTACCCCTGCTGTGAATCTGAGCAGAGTTACAAGATAAATAAATTACAAGCCCATTCTATGCCTTCTAGGACCTGTAGCACACATGATTTCACAAGCTATTGTATTCTAGTCTGTGCTAGTCTAGTCTAGTCTATTCTACCCTATTGTTCCTTCTTTAAAGGAAAGCTTTCCTAGATCAACAAGTGAAGGTGAAGAGACAATTCTGGCTGGAAATGGAAGAATGGTGAGATGCCTAAAGTCACACAAATGACAGTGCCTGAATGGCAGAGGCAGGAGGTAGAAATTTTGAAGTGCTGGTTTATCTTTACTCTCCTGTTTTCCTTTTCTGAGGAAGCATCAGACTGCAGCCCAGTGCAATACCATGGCTTTTTCTGTGGTTAGACATCCATCCACGAGGACCAGGCTGGTAGCCAGATACCTGAGCCCATGGGTGAGATGCCCTAAGATAGCAATTTTCAGTCAATACCTACTAAGGGATCATTGGAAGGTGGCCTGGAAATAGAAGTCCATTTGTCCCACTGACCCATAACCTGACCATAGTTTTGATGATAATTTCTGAGGACAGTCACTCTTATCTTCATGAAACATCTGTGTAGAGGAGGCTGGTGAGCGCCCTCTGCTAAGAAGCTGAAGGAAGCTGTGCCAGTATCACAGCAGCGCAGAACAGGTGGGAAGTCTGGCCAAGCTGGAGCCCATCACCAATACACACCCCAGCTTGGCAGCTGCAGCAGCAGGAGTGCTCCTCAGCTCCAGCAGTCCAGATGTGTCTTCCGTGAAGAAATCATCTGGCAGATTGGTTTCTGCCTGGAAAACATTAGTTTTGAAAAACACTCTTCAGCATTGCCAGTTTGAAAACTATTTTCACATTTTTCTCTTAACAATTTTTCCCCAAAGGTAGATTTCCATAGAGATTTGGACTGAAGGAAATACAATAAAAGTAAGATATACCTTAGCAATGGAAAAGCATAAATGCTATTTTCAAAGAGATCTGTGAGCTAAGTTTTTGAGCCCCACTGACTCATGGAGCAATGCAGGCTTCAAAGTGACGGAGGTGTTTTTGCAAACCTCATGTTGGCTTGCAGTAAAGACCTCTACCAGCAACATACACCAAATGAAAAGTGCAAGTATCTTTAAGAACCTTCTACAGCTCTGTTGGAAGAGCAAAGAGGCCTCTCACCTCGAAGAAGTCCTGGGTTTTCTTCAGCAGATGTTTGAGCTCTGTCAACTCAAGAAAGTTCTGCTTCAGTGTTTGCTGGTTCTGGTTGGCTTCCAGCAGATCAGCTTCAAGTTTCTCCAGCACCATCTGTTTAGGGTCCAAGCACATCCAGAAAAACTCTGAAGCAGATCAATGGTTCATTCCCAAGCTGATACCAAATCTCAAACAACAGTTTTGTTGTTTCTTTTTTCAAGGGAGAATACAGATATATTCAACAAACACTTCGATAAACACTTTTTGTAAGAAGATATTCATCAATGCCAATGCATCATTTTTCCATTGCAAACATTCCCTGGTGGGTGTGTTGTCCTCTTCTGGCACTGGAGTTCTGATGTTCCTGACCCAAGCACAGGCAAGTAGGTGTGTGTGTGTGTGTGTGTGTGTGTGTGTGTGTGTGGTGTAGGTATCTCGCCTGTCTGAATATCTCTGTGGTTCCTCACAGGCAGCTCACACCCCAGGCTGACTGGCTGTCAGTTTACTGACTACAAAACCAACCTACATTAGTTTAGGTTCATTAGCTTTAGGCCAAAAATCAGGTGATGACATGGGGCCAGGAACACACTAGGAAACCAAATTTCTTGTGAAGCTGAAACCCTTGGAAAGCTTGAATTTTCTTTTCTAGTCACCTACGCATGCAGCATCTTAAAATTATCCTGTCAGTAGACTTTGCTTCTGTCTGGGCTAGAATAAAGCATCCCTTGCACATCCAAAAGCGAGGCCCAAGTATTTGTGTCAGGCCCCAGTATCACAAACATACTCCCAGCAGGACAGGCAGTCATGGGGTTTTTTTGCAGTGAAGTGGGTTCTAACATCAGGTCTCTTGGTAAAAAAACAAACCCTTCTTATTTTCTCCTATAGGATGATGGAGGCATTCTGTGAAAGCAATGATTTTTCATTAATATGTGGGACCAGAGGGATGTTTCACAGGGGATGGTAAAAAGACTGGGCTCCTTTAGGAACCTAAAGCAGGATCAGCCTCAGCCTAAGTGCTGAGGCAGAAACTTGGGAAGCACCTCCTTAGGCAGGGAGAGTTGTGCCAGATTCAGGCACCTGATTCTTCCTTGCAGGGAGGGTTCTATTGAGCACATTACACAGACAACCTGGTGCACAGCCCTTCTGTCTCCTGGGTCCACTCCAAATTCTGTACCTCCATATCAATCATTTCCCGAGGCAGGGGTGTCTCTGGGTACTTTTCTCCTTTGACTATCTCAACATTATCTTCCATCTCATTTTCCAGAAAACCTGCAAGGAAAGAGCACAGAAGTCTCAACACATCCTGTTGATCCCTGGTGCATCATCCTGATAACCAGCTTGTTGCTCAGCCAGGACCAAAGCATCCCATAGTGGTGTGACAAGATTAGGTGATATATAAAGGCCATAATCCCAGTGCATATACACAGCCACCAAGGAATTAACATCCCCAGCCTCCTTTCTCAGTGGAGATGTTGTTTCTTCTGAAGACACAGTACCCACTCCCATGTGGGCAGCCCTCAGCCCTAAGCGGCCACCATGGCCCCCTTTATTTGGGGCAGTGAGTAAGGCACACAGAAAGTTCAGGTTCCACTGCTTTGCCCAACAATGCCAAGTGCTGCAACCATGGCTACAGTGGGCACCAGTGTTGTGGTGGGGAGAGTGCAGAGCTCCCAGGACACACATCCACAGGACAGTGGGAATCACGAGCTCTGCTGCTTGGGTTTTAAGGTTTTCTCCCAAGGCTGAAGCCCTTGGCCACAAGAAATATGTGCCAGCAGCTGGTGCACTGATGTAAGAGTCAGGTTATCTGGACCAGCCTCCTGCCCAGCCCCAGATTTATCTTGTGATTTTATAAAAGCTTATTAACCTCCTTTCAGTTCAGTTAACCATTTTCAAAACAGGGGCAACAATTTATTGCTCATATGGGGTGAAGTGGTAATTAGCTGATGCATGGAAAACATTTCCAGGAGCTCAGATGAAAACATCACCATTTTGCCACTAATTCTGCTCCCCCGTGTGAGAGGACTTAAAGAACTAAATCCCA
The DNA here is from genome assembly GCA_008694505.1 of Cyanoderma ruficeps. Lineage (NCBI taxonomy): Eukaryota > Metazoa > Chordata > Aves > Passeriformes > Timaliidae > Cyanoderma > Cyanoderma ruficeps. Next base: position 7,616,692 of record VZDJ01000426.1, read on the forward strand.
CACCACCAGTTGGCAGGAAGCTGATTGCCTTTGACAAGCGTTTACTTACGCAGGATTCTCTCCAAGGATTCGCACCTTCTCACTTCATTCACAAACTTTCTCTGGAAGCTGTTGACATTCACATTCAGCTGAAAACAGGAGGGAAAACAAGCCTGGGGCTGAAGGCTGCACAGTGCTGCACTCATTTTTAACATCATCAGAGTACGAGTGCCTTTGGTGCAGACAGCAAACACCACTGTGTCTGAGAGAGTCCTACTGGCAGGGCAATACCCTGGGCTTCCTCATGGCCTGGGACCTGTGGCCTTCCAAACAACTTGGCTGTGACAGCAGGAGTCACAGAGGGGCCTTCGTGGAGAAACTTCCTGCATGCTGGTGATGCAAAGGATTGTTCTACGGTTGTGCAGAGGGCATGCAGAGCACAGGATGGGCTCAGGGATGAGTGGGATCTTGGCCTGATGTCTGGGTTTCAGAGCAGTCTTGGGGAAATCCCCCTCTCACCATGAACTTTTTCCCTCCCTACAGGTGCATCTTTCCCAAGTGCTTTGAGGGAAGGTCAAGCACACCCTGGGGCACCCCTCCAACAGCTCACCATGCCATCCAGGCACTACTCACGTCTCTGAACTGGACCAGCCCCAGCTCCCCGAGCTCGGCCACGCAGCAGTAGGCAGCCTCCACCTGCAGGAAGAGCTGCCTCAGGCTCATCTCCTCACTCCGGAAGATGGAGGCCATCTCTCCTGTTCTTCTCTGGCCTGGAAGGCCCTGGGAGTCCCTGTGGTAGCAGCACGCTCTTCCTTGCCCAAGCAGGTGCAAGAAGGTGCCAAGCTCTGCAGGAACAGAGTCAAAGGGTCACTGAGTCAAAGTGCTGGATGATAACCCAGTGCTGCCAACGCATCCTTCAAAAGGGTTTCTTCACCTTCTAAGAGCCTCCTTGAACCCACATGAGGCTTCATCCCACCAGAGCAGTGACAGACGCTAAGGTATGTGTGTGCCACAGGGAAAGGGAGAGTCACCAGTCTCCTGTGATAAATGATGAGCAAATACCCTTCCTTGTCCTCTGCTGGACCTAAGCACTTCAGACCACTGCACTCAGGCTCTGTATTTTGGTTTTGGATGCTGTGATTGGAAAGAACTTGATTTCTCTTTGCCTTAAACACGCAGACAAAAAATAACCAAAACAAACACCAATAATTTCACCTTGCAAGTGGAAGAGGCCTGACTGTTTTTATTATCACTTTCATTGATAGTATGAATATTGCAAACCCATCTGGAGCATATTATATGGGCATAAGGAGAAGACCAGTCTATTTTCTTTAAGTTAAAACAACCTCTAAGATTTCAAAATAATTTTCTCCCCATAAAGGACTGTTTTCAAAATAAGATATATGAAATATCATGCATTGCACAAAATTTCCTCTCATCTCTATGCTTATTGTTATTTACTTTGAATAACCTGAACATAAAAATTGTCTTTAGTTGTTCTCACAAAAAATTAACTGATCAGCATGCACAAACACAGTAATTATCTTTTCCAGAGAAAAACATGCAAGTAGATTCACTTCTTGCATTTAATTCTGTAGCAAGCCTATGTTTTATAAATAGCAAAACAAAATCCCTTTGTAACCTCACTTCTACTTGTTGACAAGGCAAGTCAATTGTCTTTAACCCCTTTTGTCTCTATGAACCTTCTCTTTCAGCATTTTTTTAATAAATTGTGGATTCTATGAATTCTCTTTATAACATACAAAAGGTTAATCTTAAATAGAAGAGAAGCATTTCACAAGATATTAAAGGCTTCTTTAACAGGAGTATGATAGTCACAGGTCTGTATTTGCTCAAGTGTCCTGGGAATTTTCTTTCTCCTATTCTCCATACCCGTTCACTCAAAAATTTAAGATGCTAAAAATGCAGTATATGGTAACTAATAGCTTGTTAAAAGAAAACATCCTGTGCCATCTTAAATGGATTGATTATGTACATTTTAAATTTGTTTGGACATTTTTCAGCAAACTATTTTTCACAGGAGAAAACGACAAAAGCTGCAAGAGACTCACTACTCATGCCAAGTAAATCTGTAGTAAGTAAACCAAAACGTTTAAGATATCATCAAAGTGTCCCAATCATCCAGCCTTAATTTCTTTACACTGAAAAGTGTGAAGAAATGATAATCTAAAGCAGTTTGTATTTCTAAGCCTGCAGTTAACTTCCATTTAAAAAGTGCTAAATCCTTAGAATAGAGCAATACTCAAATAAAATATTTAGAAACATCTTAATTAAGCTGCTTCAAACCATCCAAAACCAGGGTTCTAATCTTCCTTGGTAATCTCTCATCTGCTCACTTTCATCTTGATTTGGAATGTGAGAAATACCTACTCCAAGGAAGGCAGAGCTGTCACCCCTCCATTATTCCTACAGATGCAGGAGGCTTGCCCAAAAGCACCTGCTGACCAACAATACTTCTGTCAAAATCACCTCCCCCCTTCGCCACTCTTCCTCGCCCCCAGTTTTTGCTTTGGCAGAAAAAGAGTCAAGTGAGAAATTCCTCACATTTCCCCCCGCCGCTATTTCCATTAAAATGCATTAAAACGCGCCGGGTTTGGGCAGGGCAGATCGCGGTGCTGCGAGGCGCTGGGCAGAGGGTGCAGAGGTGTCACCGGGGTTTACCTGTCCGCCACCACGTCCTTTCCGTCAGCCCCGCTCCCCGGGGCGGGGGCGAGCTGTCCCCTGCCTCGCCCGGTGTCCGTCCGCAGGTGACAATGACAGCAGGGCTCTGCAGCGGCGCCGGGAGGGGAGGGCTGCCCTGGCCGAATGTCCTGTCCCACACAGGGCACGGCACACCTTTGCTTTTAAGGTCAGAACTGGTCTGGACCAGAGAAGGGAAACCCTTTCTGTCCCAAAGCAGCCCCCAGGTGGACGGGACGGAACGATTTCTGGCACGGTCGCCACCCCTGTGCCAGATGCCAGGCGTGTTGTGACAGCACGCGGCTTGTTGGGACTGACAACAGATGGGACAACCTGGCTGTCACCGCCCCGGCCGCCCGAAGGGAGCGAGAGCCTTTGGAACCTGTGTGTGCGGAGCGCTAACACCTCATTTGGGAGCTCCGGATGGAGGATCAGTCGCCCGGGAGGTGGAAAAAACTTCCCCGCTGTTTCTCGCTGGTTTTTCCTCGCTGGAGGCAATCTGGGAAAGGACAGGGAAACAATGGGAGATTAATGATTTTCCTGGCGCAGGGGGACGGGCAGAGCGATAGAGCGGGGAGAGGGCTGGGAGGGCAGGGGCTCTGTTAACCAGGGGCAATGCTGACAGGGAACTTGATTCCCACCCCTTGACATAACAAATGCTGGGGGGAAAAGGGGCTTTATAGACTCTCTGCCACTTCAGCTGCTAAAGCAAGGGATCCAGAGAGAAATTTGGCCCCTCATAAAACCAATGGCTTATCTTCCACTGATGTGGCAGGGTTTCACCCTGATGAAAGCACTACTAAATCTAGCACCCAGAAGAAAAATTTCCTCTCAAAAGAAGAACTAATGGAAATGCACAGCTATATGCAAATTGTAAAGTACCCTTAAAGAAATGCTTTCTCAGACCTGTTCTTTTGGAGGTTCCCAGTAACCCTGACCCAACAAGCCAAAGGGTTTAGTTAGTCCATGGGAACACTGCCAAAAAACAAGCAACAGCAGAGGGTTTCCCAGCACAGGGATTTTCTATTCAAAAGCAGCAAAGACTTGCCCCACTTCACAGGGTCAGCTTGGTGAGAAGGGTCCTGCTTGCTTCCTTGAGTCCAGCTGTCTCAAGTTATGTCACTCAAAAAGGAGATATTAAAAATTACAAGGTCATTTTGACAGGTGGGCCTGAAATGTGTATTTTGCTCATCAAACCACCCAGCTGAACTGGCTGTGGGTCTCCCACCTGCTTTGGCCACACTGTGTTTCCCCTGGGCCAGCCACTGCACATGGTCAGCTCTGCTTTCTCTATCAGAGCTACCAAAGCAAGGGATCAAAGGCTGATGAAAGTCAGCACCTTCTGCTGGGAAATTCGACATTTTGGTAAGGCAGATGTGAAGTCACTGCCTTTGACCATGTAAATGCCATGCAGGGATGTGGTGTGGCAAAGGAAGGTCTTTGCCTTCCAGCCCATGCTGAAAGTGATACTAGTGCTACTAAACAACAGGAGTTATCATTCAGATCCAAACTGGTGCACATTGACACAACAAAATGAAACAGCTTCTCAGGCTACTCCCCATCACCTCTGAATCACAGCACATTCTTCCTCCTGTGTTCATTTGATGACACCAGGCTTTGCTTCCTCTTTGCTGTTCTTACTCAGCCCGCCAGTTACACTCAACTACTCCCCAAAAAGCTGTTGGGGCTGGGGGAGCAAAAAGGGCCCCCCAAAGCACACTTGATCACCAAAGCAAGCTGCACTAAGCTGGCTGCTCCATCCTGTTAGCCAAGGAGTGAACAGGGAGAGATAAAGCCGTCTCTGCTGCCCTCCTCCCACGCTTTCCAAGTGAGAAGCAGAGAGAAGAAGAAAGCATATCCTATTTCATGCCTCTGGCATGTGGAAGTAAGAACATTATTTTATAATAATCCTATTAATGCAGATGAGATGATGATGGCGGGCCATGAGGCACCATTTAGAGAAGCCCCATCACTGGGCTCTTTGTTGATGCAGGCAGCTCTGCTTGGGTGAGCTGAAGGCAGCCTTTCACTGCCTGGCTGGTCTTGAGCCCTCTCACTGAGGTTTCTAGCTGAACAGTATGGGGTCACAGTAGGGCCACAGGCTCAACATTTGTCTAATACAAACCCCAGCCTAGACTGGAAAACACAAAAGGCAGGGTTGTGCAGTTTTTCAAAATGCTAGACTTGCTTTCCTCTGTGTGACAGAAAGCACATCCCCTCTCCCCTTCTTTCATTTAAAGAGTAAAACCTTTGTGGTTTTGAATTTTTTTTTCCTCTGAGTTTTAAAAACCAACACCCCTGTTCACAGGTCGTTTTATCTTAGATGGCTTTTTTTCACGTCAATGAAGACAGCAAACAAATTGGCCCCCTCCCTGATGGACACATTATTGGCAGCAGGTTTAAGATTTTGAGCTTTTTTTTTGCAGCAGCAATCAGATTCCATTTGGAATGAAAAATATAAACCAGTTGCCTAAACAGAATATATATATACACACACACACAGAGTGAGTGTGTATGTGTGTGATAAAGGTAATAACTTTCTGAGAGCCACACCTGGTGATGTGTCAAGGGCACTACTTCAGTCACCAGAGAATCTTACCCATGAAGCTCTCTGGCACAAAATCTACTGAACAGTAGATATTGCCTCTTTCATAACCATCAGAGAAAGCTGCCCAGCAGGCCTACACACTGTGGAATAATCTCCTAGAGGAGAGCAGGGGGGAGTACCCAATTTTAGAGTGAAGAGTCTTGTCTTGAGCACTGCATGAAAATGGGAGCCCAAGGAAAGCAAGCACCATCTCTGCAGGGTCTGCATTTATGCCTCACATGCCAGGGCACCCTCGTGGAGGGAGATGGGAGCAGAAATTAGGGGAAGGCTCTGGAGTGTCTTATCACTCTTTGGGCAGTCATAGCACTGAAATATAAATGTGTTACAAAGAAGAAATGGAACAAATCCAAATCTGTGTCAAGAAATGATTTTGCAGGGCTCCCACTGTGTCTGAATTTATCAAGCAAAGCCTTCATTTCCAACCTGATCCAAAAATCACTGGAGCCAAACGCAGCCTGTTTGCTGCTTCAGGAGACTTTGGAGCAGCCCTTTCTGAACCACGGAGGGAACACATTTTGGATAGGAAAAGAAACACATTATGTTAATTGTGCAAATGCATTTTCAGCATCCCTTAGAAATGGGGACATTTGCCTACAAGCTGACAAAGAGTATTTAGTTAATAGTTAAAATTCAAAAGAGATTTCATTAAAAATTGAATCATTCATGCAATAGCAGAGCAGCTTTGTCTTTTTGTTTCCCCTCAAGCATTTTGTGCTGCACAGAACATTTTTGAATTCATTTACTTTTACAAAATTAATTGCCAGGTCAATTTCAAGTGGGAATAGAAGGTGAGAAATTCAGAAGAGAAAGGTGAATCTGGCAGACAGCAGAGGGCCTTTCCCACTTAAGGAGCTGAGGTTTAGTTTTGATGCAACAGATAGCTCAGAAAAATAGACAAATTAAAGGCAACCTCCACAAAAGGACTGAGACACTGAAATGAGAAAGAGATGAAGATTATCCCAGAGGTGAATTCCAAGCAGCTGTGAGCATTTAGCAGTATCTCTCCTGCTGTGACTCTTGTCTACCAAGGCCAAGAGCAGTGACTGCTGGGGTCACACCCCCAGCCCTGCTGCCAGCGGAGCACGACTCACCTCGTGCCACACCTCGGGTGTCAGCTGAAGGACAGAAGGACAGGGCTGTGCATCCCAGCAGTAGCAGGAGGTGGTTGTCACGGACCAGCCAGCACAGCCCCAGCTCTGCCAGCACTGGTGGCGTGTTGACATGAAAACAGGGAGACAAGGTGGGTAAACACGCCCGTCTCAGCTGACCTGCCTTCACCTGTGGCTCAGTGTGCCCTCTGTCTGGGGGAAACTCTAGCTGCCTTGTGCTGATGCATCATGGAAATATTCACAGCTGGGTGGGAGAAGAGCATTTTTGGTGGTGAGGACAAGTGGGTTCACCCCACAGAAACATGGCAGGGCTAAGCCTATGTGGGTTTTGCTGCCAAGGTTTTTCTTAAATGAAGGGAGACCAAATCAACCTCACAGCTTTGCAGAGCTGTACCCTGGTGTGTGCCATTCATGTGGGAAGCCTGTTATGTTCTTCCCTGTGGGTTTCAGCTATGTGGAAGGGAAAAGAGAGAAAATTGTTAAATGCTGTCCATCCTACAAAGACTGCTGCCCCACATGCCTTGCCTTGTGCTTCCCCTAACATGTCTGCAAATCCACAGCAGGCCCTCAGACAGGTCCCTTCTAACATGACCACCCCAAGCCATGAGTGACCACTGCATAAGAGCACCAGCAACCTGCTCCCAGCTGAGCTCACCCCTCCCAGTGCCTTCCTGCCTGATTCCTGCCTGGTGTTTTCTGTAACAAGGACATAATTGCATCAAAGACAGGAGCAAGCACAGCCAACAGCCTGGGGAAACACAGCAATGTGTGCTGCTCATCAGACCAGGACAGCACCACATGCATTTCAACAGTGTAGATTTTCCAGCCAGGATTGCAGAAAAATTCCTGCTCTCCAGCAAGCATCATTTTTCTATAACCTTCCTGGTCTGCAGACAGAGCTGTGCTCACAGGAAGGCTTAGCTTCTGGCTTTGCACGTCTCAAGGAGGAGGTGCAATAACCACTGAAGAAGAAAGAACAGCTTTTCCAGAATCACTTTGCAGAGGGTGATGCAGGCAGGGAGAGAGCTGTGCTCACAGGGAAAGAACAGCAGCAAACCTAAGGCTGCTGTTTTTTGGGATTCCACACAGCTATTGCAAAAAAAGCATTACTGCAGAAGTCAAGCCAGTGAACATTAAAAAAAAAAAAAAAGGTGCCAACTGGGAGACAAAGTTCTGCTCCAATCCTCTTCCTTTCTGGCACTATTAAACCATCTTGACAGGACGAGATGAAAGAGAGACTCAAAAGACAGAAGCTATCTGGGACTCTGTTGGGAAGGGCTGGCTCTGGAGGCCCTTCCAGCTGCAGCATATCCTGGGGAGAAACCTTCAGGCTTAACCTTCAGGGGCCACCTCTCGGTATCCACCTTCCACTGAAGGTGTTTCGGTCAGAGCCCTTCTGTTTCCTCACCTGGTTGTGGCAGGAAAGTTCAAGGTGTCCTGGCAGCAGGAAGCTCCCTTGCTCCACCCTCTGCCCAGCACAGTGACTCCCTGAGCTCATCGGGGATTTGCTGCCCCAGATCTGCCAGCGACAGCGACCTGCTCCGTGTGGACACTGGGGTGGGAGCGGGACCCTCGGCATGAAGCACTTCTCCTGTGAGCCCTGGGCTGCCCTCACTGTGCTCCTCCTCGCCGCTGCCCTCTGGGATTCTTGCTCAGCAGGTATTTCTCTTCTCTTATGCTCCAGTTTTGACCTTTTCCCCCACTCCTCTCAATACCTACATACATTGCCCAGCGAGAGCAATTTGTTCTTTAAAAATGAGGGGGCACTCCCTTGCTTCACCCAAGAAGGATAAAGAGCTGGAATTAATTAATGAGAATTACTGGACATGACTGATCACGACATCATTGTAAAGGGATGTTCTTTTGCCAGCTATTTACAGAGCCACTGTAAATGTGACTGAGTTGCAGGTTGCTCCACTAAATGGCAAGGAGACAGGAGGCACAGTTACTTGTCCTTCTCCTGCTTGCTGAGGCAAAGGACCGCCTGCAATACCTCCCACTGGGATCACTGTAGTCTGATTTAGCTTTCATTACAAGCTTTTTGCAGAAAACATGCCTTTGGTGCCACCTTAATTGTAGAAGTTGCCTGCAACCAAAATGTAAATGAAACCTGTAAGCTGCTCCTTTCCCACCAGGCAACTGCCTGCATTTGTACATCAGCACCAGATGAGACCTGCCAGCTGTTTAAAATAGGCTGGCTTTGACAGCCTGTTCTTAGGGCTGCGAGATCTATAAACACAAACCAGCACTCGGCATTCTGCAGTACTTCCTTCCACAGGTCATACACAGGTTTTAATGATTCTTCCCAGTGCTTCTGTGAGGTATTCATTAACTGAGAAAACAAATTATGGGCTTGGGCAAGGTCATTCTGCAAATCCTATGAGAGTCAGACAGAAAAATGGGGAATACTCAGGCCCTTGCCTGACGCAGGTTGCCCAGGGCCCACTCTGAGCATGGCAGAGGCCATAGGGAAAGCTCTGCTATTGCTGATGGTGGGTCAGCTCAAAAGGCAGAGCTAGGCAACAGCAGGTGGCCCCAAGGGGAACATGTCCCACAGGACAACCTCAATTTACTTGTTGTTACTTGGAAAACATCAAACTCAAAGCGAATCTTTGGTCAAATGTCTCATTCTGATTTGTTTGCCTAAGCTGAAACTAAACCTGAGCTATTATTTTTCAGTCTTTGGTGAAATCAAGCTGGACATGATTTTCTCTATTACATTCCAAATTACCAGCTCAGAGCGATAGCTTGACTGGAAATAGTTCCCTCATAGCTTCTGCCTGGTCTGTAGACCAGCAGCACATTAGAGCTTCTCCATACGACAGGAGTCCTCACTACTGGAGCCTCCCCAGGCTATTTTTCATCTATCTGCGCAGGGGATACTCTACCTGGCTGAACTTGACCTGTGCTGCTCATGGCAGCAGAGGAAGAGGTGTTTCTCTGAATCCCTTCCTTCTGCAGCAGGGGACAGACAGGTGCTGAAGCACAGGCACTAGTGCAGCTTGTGCTTTTACCCCTGCAGGCATCCTGCAGCTGTCCTGGTTTGATCCTGCAGCACTGCAGGGAGCACGCTGAGGCTGAGGGGCAAAGCACGATTAGGAGGACTAAGGAAGGTTTGGCCTGTGACACCAAGTGCAGATGTGGAGAGCTGGACACCAGCCACAGAGTTGTATCAGAGTGTGTGTGTGTGTGTGTGTCTGTGCTGATTTTGGGTAGGAAGCAGGATAAAGAGGCAAAACCCTTCATCAAAACTCCAGGCCTCTCCCTCATTACTTATTTCTGGATGTTGTGTTTTCCAACCTGAGCTGGTTACCATGCTGGTATGAACTGGAGTCCAGCCAGAGGAGTTTCAGATGCTCTGACATGCAGCAAAGCCAAAGCTCCCAGCTGGGGCCTTGGCAGGCCTAGCCCTCAGCTCTGGCAGACTCCTATGCACCCTGGGATTTTTCTAAGGGCAAAAGGAGGCAGAGGTACAGCCTGATGGCCATGGATCTCTCCATGCCACTGAATGGTACCTCCCATTTCTGTGCTTGCTCATTCTGCCCTGTAGCCCGGGCAAGGACAGTGGTTCATCTGAGCTCCAAGAGAATGGCTCAGCCAGGGTCACACAGAGGTGCAGTGACTCACCTGCTTCTGAGGGATGCTGCTAGAGCAAGTCTCTGGAGCCAGTGTTAAAAGTGGTGGGATAAGGAAGCATATCCTAATGCAGCAATGTTTAGGGGCAGGAACTTACTTTCTTTAAGTTGTTTTCATCCTGCAGACCTCTACAAGGCCAATGGTTTTCACATTTTCCAGCTTGATGACAAACATCGCTTTTCTAATCCAACTTACCTTTTCTCCTGTGCTTTCCTTCTGGCAGCAGCTGAAGACATCTCCAATGTTTCAACAACTGAGCATGAACCACCATGTCTTAGTAAGTCCTCATAAATCATTACTACCTCTTAAAGTTAGGTGATGAGTGTACACAGTGACTGAGGCTGTCCTGGAAAGGGATTTATCTCTTTCCAAGTCTTCCACTGTGGGTCAACCTCTAGGGTGCATTTCTAAGACTCCTCCACTGCCATGGTATCTTATCTTAGGTGATATTGAGACAGACTCATAGCTTTGAACAGACTAATTGATAGCTAACTTGTGTCCTAAAGCTCCCTGCCAGACCGCCTGCCTGTAGGCATTATACAAGTTCCCAAGAGCATCTCTTTCCCCTGCCCTACCAGGTCTTTCCCAAACAACCAGCCCCAAACAACCCAACATCCCACCACTACTCCAGAGTCTTCCACCAGATTAAGAGCCCAGCTTAGGGGACAGATGCCAAGCCACAATGATAGGGCAGAAGTCATCTGCCTTCTCTCTAGTAAAGGAAACCTGTTGTGTCCTTGGCCTCCTGTGAGGTCACTTCCTTTCTTCTCCACCAGATGTGAACTTCTGCAGGAAGGCAGCCCTGTGCTGCCCCTCGGGCATGGATGACTACGGCTGGATCGCAGCGGCCGTCGGCTGGAGCCTCTGGTTTCTGACCCTCATCCTGCTCTGCATGGACAAGATCATCAAACTCCGGCCTGATGAACCCAAATACTTGGTGGCCTGAAGCCAGCAAGTGGCAGCACTGGGAGCAGTGAGACACAGGCAGACTGACAAAGCATTTCAAGCACTTGCTAAGAAACAAAAAAGAATGGGAAAACACCTTCAGCCAAAAAAGGCCAGATCTAAGCAAGGCAGCTTCACCCTCTCTGGCAGGCTGGAGCTGCCAGCCAAGGTGTGGAGCAGGCAAGTCCCTGTAAGCCACTACATATGTGCCAGAGTGCAAAACCCCCCACTTTTCCCTGAGCCCTCCCGTGCTTGCTGTGAGCACAGCAGCAGGAGGAGAGGCTGAGGGACCAGCTACCAGCCTATAGCACATGGCCTCGAGATAACCTGGTGCATGACATTTGGGTTTGACACAGAAAGTGGGAAAATAAAGCTATTTTCTGGAGCACCAGCATTACCAGAGCCAATACTAAGCTATAGGCCAGGTGACATCAGTAATTCCTTGACTTTACCAAGTCCTTCTCACTCACCTGCGATACTTTGAAGTCTATTAACTGATACATAGGAAGACTTTCTTATGGAATCTAAGGGATTGTTTGAGGCTGGTTTGAAATTAAAACTAAATTTTCCCAGAGCCATTTAGATGTGAACTGAGTTGCAAGAATTGAATGTTGGCTTTATTTATTCAGCTTCCACCTGCCTGAGAAACTAAGTCAAGCTGAAGTGTGGCAAGCAGGTTTAAACCAGCATATCCAACTCATGCACAAAACTGTTCCTATTTATATGAGACAAAAATAAACACTGATTGAAAGATTCTCACTGACTGGTTTATATAAATGACACTTATATTGGCAAGGAATTACTCAACCCAAATTGTTAGAAACAGGATTCTAGGAAGACACATTCATGCAGGACAGTTTGCCTCACTGCAGTCAAACTCTGATTTGGTGCAGTTGCACCAGTTTTATTTCTATCTGTTATTAAAAAAATAAATCAGAATTAAACCTACCTAGACCTACACAAGGTTAGCAAACCTGCTAGAGATCAACTGAAAAGAATCATAAAAAGTTACCTTTACATTTAAAGAGCACAATTGGAGATCTTTATCTGCCATCAGCTCATCAGCATGTAACTTCATGAGTGAGAAAAGACAGAAACTAGTCTAAAACCCTTCCAATTGATTCTGGCACAATTAACACTTTGATCAGGACAATTTGGCCACTCCAAAGTGATGGGCAGTTGCCCCTTATCAACTAGCCCCCATAAAAAGGAGCAGGGACAAGTCAGACACTGAGGAAAGAAAATACATCCTTCACTATCACTACTTAAGACAAAAAGTCTTCAGGGTGAAATGCTGAACAGAGATGCTCATGTCAGGCAAGTAAGTTTTGAAAGGGAGGGGCTTAATTCTCAACATTTCAATATACAGCAATTAAAACAAAACTAATTTTCACACAACAAAACTCAGTGTTGGAGACACTGAACTTCTTTCCACAGAAACCCCAACAATGAAGCAAAACAAAAAAGCCACTGATTTATGTACAAACTTACAGAAACAAAGGGCTCTCAGTCAACACCAAAAGGTAAAGAGCAGTCAGTTTACAGTTAAACCACTGCAATCACTCATGTTCATGTACTACAGATCTTCTATCTACATACATTTTTTTCCCTGTTATATTAGTTTTAGTAACAGAAAATGTTCAGTGGTCTGAAAGTAATGTGAAAGATACTGGGAAAAAATCTCCACTTATTGCCTTCATGTCTACCTTCTGCAGATCTCTTCCTACAGTTCTCCAGACTTAATGGCATTTTTCTCTCTGTTGGGAACACAGAAGTGCCTGCTGGATATGGCAGTGCTTTTCATCTTTGAGGGGATGTTTTTTCACAGCTTTTGCATGTCTTTGAGTTTTCAGCACGTGATGCAAGTTCTAGATGTCCTATGAGAGCAACAGCCACAAAGAACTTCCTAACAACTGGGCAACTGTGGGGTTTCCTAAAGTCTGCCTTTCGAAGCACAGCTTGTTCATTCTTCACTCTCTCCAAAATAGTGCAGCTACCTTCAAGGATTGCAGTAGACTTAAAGCTCAGGTTTTGCTTTTTGCAGTTTCCTTTGAGGATTCGCAGCTCAACCAAATAGGGGAGAAAAGGGGAAAACTACATATTTTGTCATATGATGTAGTGCCCTCCACAATTCTGTGTGCCTGTGTTCCAAAGTGATACCCAAGTCTCCACAAAATCAGGTATAAAAATGGAATACCTTACAGATAATTTCTGCTGTGAAATGTATACTTTTTCTGGATCAGTGACCTGTAAACCTCTGATCTAATATGACAGGGTTGTTTCTTACTGCATCACCTACTCTGACATCTGACATTGTCAGGTTTGATCCACATCTGCTTCTTCTCAAGTCATTTGATGGAGTCACTTAGAATAACTTCATCCTGTAATGAATCTCATGAAGGCACGGCTGTTCCTAGTTGTGTCTGGGATCCCTAAACAAGGTGGCAGTGTTCCACAAGCTCCAAGGCTATCATGTAAACATCTGCTTCTACATAATACAGGGCAAAGCCCCAAAGTACTATTTTAAAGGGACTCTCTGAGATACACAGTATGTGTTGTACTGATCCTATGGGCAATCACAAGCACAATGCAAAACAACCCACTCTGCAAAAGGAGAAGAAAAGCCCTAATGGTGTAGTCAGTGTTCCAGGGGCTTGTCCAGTTACAGAAAGCAGTAAATTTAAAATTTGCATCTGAAAGACTTGAGAAATTGATATAAAGACAGAAATTAGTAGGCAGAAATAGATTATACGTACCTGACTTCTAAAATGTAAAGATTATCTGTAGTCTGTTACGTTTCCTGGAATAATTTTAGCCAAGGAACTCATGGGAGCACAGGTTGTGGGTTATAATCCCTCATTTAAGAGCAATTGAGTCACAGTTGAAGGCTGTGGTCTGGTTTTGATGCACAAATTAAACATACAAATGCACAAATTAAATATACATGACTGTATAGTACAATGCCTTGTGAAAGTGGTCCATAAGCAGGGTTGCAGACTAATGTTCTCATTTATTGTGTATTATTTCATGCTCTAAATAATATCACTCACAATTTAATACCTCTAATGGTAGATCCCAACTAGTGCAAGGCTGTCCAACCCCTGCTGACTTCAAGGGAGATACACAAACATCCAGCACATGCCTTGTTTTGATCTTTGGGGTTTTTTCACTGTAATTCAGGAAGCCTGTCATTTTTGTTCCCACAGGAAACTCTGAAGGCAAAGCATAACCACTGATTTGTCAGCATGCATAAATCATTTTTGTATTAAACCTGGGTGCCCCATCAGACTGCTAGATATAACCTCATGGCACTGAGCTGGTGTAGGCACTTGCACATCTCCAAACATGTAAAAAGTAAGGTGATAGCTCCTAATGATGGTGGAAATGTTAACTGCCCAGTCATTCACAGTTATTGTCTGACCAGGACCAAATGTCCCTCACTGGAATGAGATGGAGAAAAAACAATCTATTCCAGCTCTAATGATTTAGTACAAAGAAAACCAAAAGAAAGCTGAAACCTGGATGACTGGGAAAAAAAAAAAAAAAGAAAAAAAAGGGTGAATAAAATTCACAAGTTTGAACTTCAGCACGGCTGACCACATCAGCAGACTAAGTTTCTGAATTCTGCACTAAGTTCCTGAATCTCAGCCAGGAGACACATAATGCCTGGAAAGGGAAGGGAGAAGCAGATGGCACCTGGGAAAGCTGCTGGTCTGCAAGTGTTTCAGACAGAAACAGAGCATTGGGGACATGCAACTGAGCATCACTTCTAATAACAAAGGAGAAAAATAGCAGTACAGCATCGCAGGGTAACTGCTTTAATTTGCCTGGAGATAATATCAATCACATCCAACTACTGATTTTTAAAAAATTTTAATTCAAGACTAAATGGATTGGTACTTGATGCATGACTCTTCATCTTTTCAGATACCACTGCTCTGGTAATGACTCACATTACTCACTGCCTCGATCCTTGGGGTTTTAGTGAATGAGCTACATATTAAGCAATTGCACTTCACAATGATTACACTTTGCCAAATCACTAGAGGAATGAAAACTGGCAAGCATCCAGGCTCCCTACTCACATGAAACACACAGACAAGACAGAGGTTAAATTCATAAGAAAAGGTGCTCTGTACTGGGACTGTGTAGGAATTTTGATAAAGTCATTACAAAAACTAGGACTTCAAAATCTTATTGTCATTAATTACTGCCAAGGAATGGAATACAGGCATTCTTGGGAAGCAACCACCTTCTCCAATCCTTACACTCCAGATTCTGCTTATTTCGTGGCATCTGTGGTACCAGTATCTGTTGTGGAATTCAAAGTTCACTGCAGGTTTCTGTCCCAGACTCAAACATGTTCAATGAACTCATTTTCAACTGCTAGTTTGCAAAAATCATCCAGAAATAAACCACGACATAAAAAATGCAGTATTGTCTCCCAAGTCTGCAAAGTGCTTGGAAAAAACCAGCTCTAAGAGACTTGTGACTTTTCCTGTCCAATTTGACAGTATGACCTTGACAACGTGACTTCTGGAGCAAAAACTGAAGTACTTCTTCAGGTTTTCCACAGCTCTGTCTGCTTTGTCTAAAAGGGAGAAAGGGAGACACCTGCAAAGCCCCACCTCCACTAGACTGTTCCCCCTTCATGGCATTCCAACACATTGTGTATGTAAGTCAGATCAGTTCAAAAACATGCAAGTTCTAATGCAGCAACTCTCTGGGCACAAATGCATGAAGAAACCGTCATGCTTCAGCTGAGTAACATGAACATCCTATACAGATGTGACAATGTTAGGTAAGACAGGTTAGGTAAATAATGCTCATTGGCACTAGTGTTGAGTGCTCTTTCAGCTGCAGGAAAGGGCCCTCTCTGCTCCCTGGCAGAGCAAGATTATTGTAGGCAATGCTGTGTCAGTGATGCTGCCTGCTGGAAGTGACAAAAAACTTCTTAACGGCACTGCAGTTCTACTCTGCAAAAGCAAGAACATCGTTTCCAGCAGCCCAGCAACTTTTCTTCCACACAGCAGCGAAGCACAGGAGGATGTAGCTGTAATATAAATACATGGCTGCACATCTACAGATCTTCTAAACAGGAGAGTCCTGTGCCAACCATCAAGCCTGAAGACAGAAATAACTGACAGGAACAAAATCATCCATGGAAATGCTTGACTGGGAGTGTTCCATGCAAAATACAAAGTGACTTACCTGGAACCATTTTATCCAGGGCTGCATGGACAGAAATCCAGCTATCAGTTCAGAAGTTTGTGGATGCTCAGATCACCTGTACTGCACTGAATTTGAACTATTTCATATTTGGTGACTATACTGAATTACTACTGACAGTGGCTAATCCACAACTCTTTCTCCTATTTCCTCAAGTCCAAGGATAAAAGCTTTCTGCTTTTTCATCATCACATATTTTAAAAAATTTTATTTATTTAGTCAAGTTTCTTTCAGATCTGTGTTTCAGGACCAAGCGTGCTGTGCATTGCCAAATGTAACACAGCATTAATTCTCCTTGAATACAAAAAAGTTGTTCCCGAAACACAAACAATATGCAGCTACTGCTTTTAAATCATGCACAGCACTAAAACCTTCCAACAGCCTGGATGAGGAAACCAGCTTCCAAGAAGCCTTGGGATGGAAATATTTGAGAAGTCTTCCCGGGAACACTACAGAGCTCTTAAGAAGTGTGTACATTTGAATGTATCTGGAAATGCAAACCAATAATTTTCATCTTTCAACTCTTTAGTTCTCATTTCATTTCACCTGCTCTACACATGGCAATAAGAGGATTTCTGCAAGTGAACCTGAGACCCACCAGGTCAGGGATCCAAGGAGGTTTAGCATTTGTTTCAAAAGATTCTTCAGAGCATTTGTTCAAATGTGCCAATACTTTATTCCAGTTTAGATGTAACAGCCTAAACACAAACTTCCAGTTATGGAGTGAGAACTACTCAAAACTAAACAGGAGTGGCCATTACAAAGGAAAAAAAATACTTGATATGTAAAAGGTACCAAGAAAAAGTAACACAAAATCAAGGCAAAACATTCCATCTCTACAAACTACGAAGTGCAAAGAAATGTGTATTTTCCTAATGCTAATGTAATTTCTTTTTTAATCTCAGTCTTCAGTGGGACTCATGGGACTGCAGCTCTACTCCAGAAAAGTCTCTTTAAAAAAGCAGTGCAACTCCATGGGATTGCTGCTTCTCAAGTTTCTTACTCTGTGTGAGTAAACTCACTCTGGGAGTTGTATGTCAAAGCTAGAACATCTTGCCAAGTGCATTTCAAACTGCACTAAAGAATCTGTAGGATGAATTCTCCCAAAGCATACATGTGACTACATGGTTTTCAGTGGAAGTCATGCAGATGCAGCCGGGGGCAACATGGAGAGCAATGTTTGGATCTGAACTGCCAATCCTATGTCACAAGCTGAGCGTGCTCTGCCCTCACTGAAACATGTCTGCTGGTGACAGCAGAATACATCCCCACCCTGTCTCCTCCACTTGTAAATAAAATCTAACAGGAAGAGAAAAACACACCCTCCACAAAAGGGATCTGGATTTTTATTTCCACATTTAAGCGATTCAAAGCTGCTGCTTGTCTCTAGGCACATCTAAACAGCCCTGGAGAAACTCTACAGCCATGGTGAACTGCTTTTGGGAGTCTCACTGATGAAAGATGTTCCTCACCCACACAAACCAGCACTGCAAGTGGTGAAGGACTGCAAAGAGGGGCTGTCATGGACTCTGCTTGAATGGGGCCAGGGGGAATCCCTAATATTTCTTCTCTCTTTACAGAGCACTGTCACAGCTGGTCCTGGAGACCTGGTTGCTACCCTCTGCCTTCTCACAATCAGATGTCATCCTTTTTCATCAATTTCCAGTTGTCTGTCCATATTCAGAACACACCAAAGTGGTGTGTGTGTATTTTAAAAAAATACATTTATTTCTTTGCATCTGCAAAAATATGGCCCACAACACATCCCCACCTCAAAGGCACAGATATTCTTCATCCTCCCACTTCAACGCTCTTGGCCAAAATAGGGAATTTTCAAGGACTGGCACCTGTTTACAAGGAACTGCTAGTTAAGGCACGCAACAGAAAATGCACATTTCTTCCTTGAGCTAAAAACTATGATAGCTGGAGAAGTGAGGAATGTAGTGAGAGCAAAAGTTAAAGCGAGTTCAGCTGCGTACTGTCATCCACATCACATGGTGACTTCACTTGGGCTTCACTCAGCTTGCCTATGTAATCCATCAAATGTGTTTTCAAGCTGTGAGTTAACAACAACAGTGTGAGCTGTTGTGGTTCTTGGGAAGTTACAATTGCTCTACACAGCCTCTTTCTAAGATAATGCCATAACCTTGCTGTTCATGGTCTAATTTAGAGGCACTGGCTTGGTGGGAACATGCACTTTTGGGTGATCACTCTGTCTATTTACCTGCATTCATAAACATGCACCGTACTGGCGTAGCCAACACCACACCAACCTTTAGGTGCAGGGTGATACACACAGACCTTATCTGACACTGCTGCTCCCCAGCCACTACATAAGAAGCCTGATCCAGACCACTGCAAGTTCAGTACATTGTAAAGGGTCACTCAGATTCCACTTCGTCCTTCAAAGTGGCCATATTTAACATCATCAGTCCAGCACCTATGCAATTTTCTCCTCCTAAAAGCGAGGTTTTCTTCCTGAGCAAAAAGCCCACAGCCACTGGCAGGACCACGTGTTACATCCTAGTGGAGAATATTTCCTTGTACTGAAGCACGCCCCACCTTCTACACTGAGTGTATGAAAAATAACTGTAACATTTCACTTAGCTCCAAAAATAATCAAGAAGCAGGCTGGAGGTCAACATTTTGGCCATGAAAAGGAAACCAACCACACTATGTTATGTAGCTCTCATCTCATCAAGTTCTTTTATATGCCAAACTAAATACAGACTAAACACAAATGTCACGTAAAATTGTGAAGAAAGGGAAGAGCCCGAGGATCCCATGAACCAGATGGTTTAGTCATGGAAATCGATGCAACAGTTGGCAACAGCTTTCTGTGCCTGTACCAACTTTTCATCTGATTGGTGTTTTCAGAAACTGGTAGATTCATTAACAGATACTTAAATATAGGATACTTTAAGTTTCAGGGGGAAAAAAGGGTTTGTTGGTTTTCCTCCTCCTGACTTTTAATAGGGCAATAAAAAAATTGGCAAAAGAACTCAAGCACATGGGGATACAGAAGCTTACACATTTTCTCCCCCCAGAATTTCCAAGTGGAAACACATTCTGGCACATGCATTCCACAGAATCCTTCTGTAGCACACGAAAGAAACCAGCTTTTCCTGTAGCTGCAAAAAGTGTGTGTCTCCCTTGTTAAAGCTGTTCTTGAAACTGGTGGCTGGTAACTGGTGTTACTCTTCTTTCTACATGAAGATAGACTAGGCCACACCAATTTTTTGGACACTGGATCAGGTGTCCAGCCAATCTGAGAACATAACTTCCAAACGCAGCTTTCTGACTTCTTATATTTTACTATACTGTTGAAAGTTTTCAAGAGGGTTTTCTTCATCAGAAATCCTCTTTTATTTACAAGTACATATTTGACCTGCGTTCTTCATAAGATTAGGGACTGAAAAGAGAAATGATACACATCCAAATATAAAAAGATGGAATTTCACAACAGTATCACCATCATCAGCAAAAAGATGAATGAGAAGTGGCTTAAGTACCTCTAAATTCCAAAGCTCTTATTCCACAGAGAACATATTGTTCTTAAATAGCTGGAACCAGACAAAATTAATTTACCTCCTAGATGACCACATTTTCTTGAAATGAAATCACAGTAATGTGCTAATATTATAAGCATTGGTCTCTGAGCTCACTACAGAATTAAACTGGAGAAGGATGTGGGGTCTGAAAGAGATGGTTTTAATGGGAACACTTAGCAACAGTCAGTCTTCAGGGCTGTCAAAATGACCAAATGAACACTGCCTGATACACTCTTCATTCTTCAAAACCTGGCATTTTGCAGAAGTATTGGCAACATACATGTTTACAAAGTTGGCAGAAAACAAATGTTTATTTTTATCCTAGAATTATCACACAAAAACCTTAAAAAATTCAAATCATAATGACCTGTTGGTACTGCTGTTACAACCGTGCTGGTGTTCTGATTCCTTTCACACCTCAACCAGTGCCCATGAGGGCTTTACACATAGGCCAAGGAACTGGAAATTAATTTACACTTCTTCATTACTCTAGGTCCTTCAAAACAGTTTCATACAGCATTTTGATGATCATAGGTAAACAGAAAAATAACTGAACTTCCTAGTAAAGAGGGAAACATACCACCTTTTTCCCCACATCAGCGAGCAACTGAGGTTTTGGCTTCGGCCACAAGTATGATGGACACACTTCACGAATACGGTATGGAGGCGACTTCTTCCACCACGTCCTCCCAACTACTTTCATTTCAGTCTGAATTAGTCCTGTTGTCGTTACTGAACTGTGCACTGGAGCCAGGAGCAGATGTGACAGCCAAAGACCATCACACCACACCAGTGTTACACCACTGCCATTTCTACCCCAGTGAGTGAGGCAAACGCAGCCCCTGCCCAGCTGCCCTATGTTCTCTCTGGCAGATAGATATCTGTTCCTCAGACCCTTGACCACTACCATCTGCTTGTGTTTGAAACATCTACACTGTAGCACCTAATTCTTCTGCTGTCCATTGCCTAAGGTAGGGCACCCAAGCCTCCTCACTAACACTGAGCCTGTCCTCCATCTCGGTGCCGGTTTAGTACCTTTAGTTCACTCTGACCTGAAAATGAAAACACTTCAACCAATCATGACTTAAGCAAAATGTCCGTATGTATTACCTCAGTTACAGTTATGCAATGGCCAATATTAGTAAATTCGTAGCTAATTTTAAATTAAAACTCTGAAAAAAACAGTGACAAACAGTTCCATGGCACGTACCATTCTTACCATGGGAATAATGCTTACCCTTTGTCCAATGGGACAGTGGAAACAAGTATAAATATAGAAACTGCCTCAAAACTGCAAATCTAAGCCTATGTTAATGCTCTAAACTGTCACTGACTTCCACTAAAATTATTCAGATCCAAACATAAGCAATGATTTAGGACATCAATTTATAACATAATGCTGGTGACCCTGTACCAGTCAGGCTAGATTGGTTTCTGTCCACAAAGCAAGCTACAGAGTGGCAATAGTTTATCGCTGGTCTTGCAAGAGCATTTAGTATGCAAATACGTTTTTTAAAAGATATACACACGTATTTCCCCAAATTCAACTGTAGATGAGTATTCCCCTTCCAGTTTTCAATAATTTTTAAACAAATTAGATACCAAGCCCTTTCTGTTTGGATGCTTTGCTTTGTTTTTCCAGCCTGAATGAGTCTACAAATATTTTCTTAATTATACAAGGCCAATGTTTCACTTTGCAAACATTGAAGATGAAGGAACACTTGAAGCTTCAGCACCAGAAGGAAAACAAGGAAGAGTGCAGAGGGTAGCTCCATTCAGAACCACAGAGCTGTAACAATTATTATTCCAGTTTGATACAAGTAACTCATAAAGACTTTTATTCTAAGTAGTCCCATTGTTCCTGACAACCAAAGTGATTCTTATGTAAGATTGGACCTTCAAGACCCTTGAGTTGATACAGTTTGTAATCCTGCAGAGCAGCAACACAAACCTGGTCCCCACAAGCACTGGAGAAATAAGAATACTTGTAATCTCTTGCAAAATGTCATCTCAGTTCATTCAAAAGTTCACCTACTTCTTTAGAAAAAGGAGTCTATTATTCTTGGAGATTGTTCCTGTCTTTTTTGTTGTTGTTGTTGCTGGAGTACTGAGTTCTTGACCTAAGGTTTTATTTATGTGTTAGCCCAAATGAGGGTAATGAGAGAAGAGGAGCACCGTAATATTAGCAGACTAATTAATACTACTTGCAATGACACCGATGACTTCCCCTGTTTTTCCCCCATCTCTCCTTACTATTCTCATTTTGCTGCCTTTTTTGATTTTTCCAGAGTGCTGTCAACAGAGTTATGGAAGTTTTTTCCTTTGTGAGAACAACATTGCTGATTTCCTCTAAGTCTTTGCTTCCATAGGAAGCAGATACCTGGCAGATTTGCAGTGGAATGCTAAATCAACTATGGAAGTTCTGCACTGTTGTCTGTTTCTGAGAAAGTCGCAGAAGTTCTTCTCTAATTGCTTTGATAAGAGAGGCTGATGAGTGACCTGGCTGGAGGTCCTCAGTGGAACTGGTGGTGTAGCAAAGGCCCTGGCCCTGAAGGCTGTTGTGTGGAAGCTGAGCAGGAGGTGCTGAGGGCTGCCTGGCTGAAGTCCTCGGCATCTGGAATACTGGTGAGGAGGAATATTCTTGGTGTCCATGCATATGCGTCTGGAAAAAGGGAGAAACCATTATTGTACTTTCTGAATAAACATGATTATCCCAGAAAAGACAAGAAAGCAAAAAGGCAAAGAACAGGGGGGAAAGCAACATGGAGATGCTTCTATCTGCTGCAACGGTTCTTCTGCTACATGAATGAGTGATGTCTCTTATGGAGCACAAAACAACAAGTGTACACAAAACTGTTGGACTGCCTCAAGTTCAGAGACCCCTTTTCCAATCTACAGTATGTTTAGGAACTGAAATGGAAGGAGGGGAGAAACCCCACAGGACCGGAAATCAACAGAATTGGCTTCTCTTCCCATCCACTTCCATCAGCTTCCTAAAAGACACCAGGCAAATCATTTTTTTTCCTGGCTGTCATTTCTCCATTTTATTTATAAGCAGAGATACTACTATTTCCACCTTCCCTTTTTCTGCCTGCTTTGCTTGTTCAGACTGTACACTTTTGGGGACCCTGTGACTGACCAGTGCCCAGGAAAACACTGTCAACAGAAGAAGCAGCAGAAGAAAACTACATGGACTACATGAAAGATTAGATTTTTCCATACTCTGAAAATATCTGAGAAATGCTATCCCAGCTTAGGGAAAATCATCGTTTCAGGGCAGGAAGGGGTTAATTCTGCCTTTGTTCAGTAGCATACATTTTCCAACAAAACAAGAGAGACAGAACACAACTCTGAGTTTATGGCTTGTCTTTCTGCAAGACAATCTGCTTACACTAAAACAAAGCATGGATTTACAGTACACTGGGTGACTGCACCAACTCCCAGTATGGACACAAACAAGATACATTTTGAAAATCCAGATTCCAGCTGACAACTCTGAAGCAAGTGTTTCCTCTTGCCTGGTATTGCTGAAGGCTGAGAGACAGCCTGAAGAAAACACTGGACACGAAGGACTTGAACGCACAAGTGGGAACAAAGCAACGTAATCCCCTTTCAGGGGGAGCAGCAGATTCAGACCACAGCCACCACAAGTCAGTGAGCACTACCTTTCTCTGGGGATAAGCCTTAAGGAGTAGCAGAGAGAGCAGCCTGATGGGGGAAGAAAGGACAGCAAGGTCAGCTAGAAGAGGATTTGGGAGCCAGAAGAAGGCATTACAAAGCAGAGCCTGCGAAGGATATGGGGGACCTACAGCGACAGTGGCAGCGGTGTGCAGGGAACACAAAAATGCATGGGAGCAAGTTCCTTAATATCTCTCATAATACAAATGAATAACATTTAAGCCATTTTGTATGAAGTAGAATTAATTACAGATTCTGAATCTCTTGTGCAGCTCACATACAGCACTCCTTTTTGCACACAGTTAATTTTGGGAGACAGTTTAAGGAGAAAAGAGGCTTTAATAGAAGACTGATAGGTAAAGGTTTTTCAAGTAACATCCTGTCTTATTAAAAGAGAGGTGATTTCAGTATCAGAAAGGAATGAATGGGTCTCTTGATTTTCAGAATTATTCATTTGGCAGTGAAACCTGAAACTAATTCATATGTGCAGTCTAGAGTTGGCAAACCTGACAAGTACTCTGTGGGTTTATAGAGAATAGATGATATAAAAATATTAAAAGGAAAAACTCCTTGATACATGAGTTTTAAGAGCAACCTAAATTATGTTCAGGTTACTTTCACATTAAAACGCACTATGGGTTCAGCTCCTATCTCACACTGCACTAAATTACCACCATAAGTATGGTTTCTTAAAGGAATGAAGGGAGTCTGATGACCACAGTGGCTGTGTTTTATACTAAGCTTATCAAGGTTTTCTTAAGTATCTCAGAAAAAGAAAAGGGTGTGCTTCTGTGATTTCACATAAAGCATCAGAATTAAACAGGCCTGCAAAATTTCAATTCCATGTTGGTTTAGAAACCTAACCTCTATTAACCCAAAAGAGCAAAATAACAGGAGCAAAAAGGCTGAAATAATTTTTGCTGCTTTTTTTAAACTTTTTTACTAACAGAAACACACAAACATATGTTATATAACATTATATATGCAAACATATATAGTTCTGTAAAATATCTATACATTTTATATTTTCATCTAAAAACTTCTGGATAATTAACAGCAGTATGAAACAACTGACAAAAATATCTTTATTGAATCTTCCTTCTTAAGGAATGAAGATCTATGAGACTGAAGTGTAAATTTGTTCATCTCCATTTAATAGCTGTGGAACTCTGGCCAATTTCAACTGAACAAGATGTATAAATATATACACAGATATACATGTGTATATGTGTATGCATGAACGGATACATTAATTTCACAAAACCAGGTAGCTAATTAGACATAACCTGATTTGTTGTAACCTTATTTGTTATCGTTAAATCTACTTCTGAGTGGCAGAAAGGTCAAGTTAAGCTGTCCTCTGCTGATCTCTTAGCCAGCATGTATCTCACAGGGCCTATCTCAGGGACTTGAGAGACAACTAAGTTTGGTGAGATTTTTTTTAGAGACACTAGAGTGGGCAGCTAGGTAGAAAAATAGAGTGAAAGGGTAGGAGTATCTTTGGGGAAACACTGGAAACCTGGAGGAAGGCTTGGGAGAACAGTGGAAAGCTACAGGGGACTGTAGATAGGTAGGAGGTGATGCCAGGTGGTGGAGGGAAGTGGAGATATGCAAGACACTGAACCCATCTGTAAGAAGCCAGGCTTCATTTGTTCTGCTGCTCAGATGAGCATTTGCTCAGGATTGTATTTTGTGTCAGCTAAGGAACTGCTGTCACTCTCCTGGCTGCCCTGGGCCTTCTGGATGGAGGATTAAGGTGAACTGATGGTACCCTGGACACTGGCTTAGGGCCGGGAGGTACAAGTGAGAGGTCATATTCCAGCAGAAAATCTGGTACTGAGTTCAGGAATAAAGGGGTGAGGATACTGTGAGGAAAAGCGCTATTGCAGGAAGACAAATGCAGATCCCTCTACAGTTCGTGGGCAAGAAGAATGCTCTAGATTTCAATTTTCCCAAATGCACAGTTTAATTTTAGAAACTTGCTCAGAATGAGGGAACAGTAAGACAAGGTTTGTATAGGATCAGTAGAATAGTGCAGCGTAAGGAACGTGACCATCATTAAGTAAAGCCCCATTGCCAAAAAGAGGAAAGACAAATTTAGAGCTCTGTCCTAGTGAAAAAATCCAAACTGTGAAGGCAATTATTTAACTACAGAAAGCTACAAGACCAAGAGTTGTTTGCTTTTTGGTTTTCTTTTCAATGGGAAAAATCCTTTTCAAAAAAAAACAAAAACAAACCTGCTCACAGGAAAAAGAAAGTTCAGGCAACATGTGAGCTCTCCTAGAATTAGATGACACCAAATTCAAATAAGTTTTAGTTCATGATCTCCTCCTTTTGCCTGCTTTTTAATAACAAACTGAAAAAAAATCACATTGCAATACCATATGAACTGCAGCAAGCAGTGAGCAAAATGTTCTGTCAAAGCCAAGGAAATCTTTAAACTGAGATGAACCAGAAGAAAAACCAGCCTGGATTTAAATGACCTGAATAGGAACACAACCACAGATCTAGAAAAGCCATTTTCAGGAAAGAGAAACAAATGTAAAGAAAGGTCAACGAACGGTAACCCAGAGATGTCTCTGAAAATGAAACTCGAGACACTAAGCTCTCTCATGCAAGTGCTCTTTTTGACTGAAATTATGATCTTGCATTCAAATGCCACACACAGAAAGCACATTAAACTAGGGAAATAGATCTTTTGGCTTTGACAAAGTTTTGGATAGTATCAAATAGTGCATCCAGTTCTCAAAAACCTTATGCTGCTCCTCTTCAGTTTATTTGGAGTGAAGGCAGCTCAATTTTGTCAAAATCTAAAGACAATCCCATCTTGCTGCGTTTCTTTTTTGCAAAGCTATGTCATGATCATGCAATACTGCAAAGCGACTTCAAGTAGTGTGAACACACACTTCCTAAATATGCAAAAGGAGGAGATCCTGCCTTCTTTCCTCAAGGAAGAAACCAGAAAACGATAGTTTAAACTAAGAAGCAAAAGAGGAAGCATAAAGTTGTCACTCTCAAGAGTCCTGCAATAAACCTGTCACAGGACAGTCTGCTCCAGGACGCAAGCACACCAAAGAGGGACTGGTAGCAGGCAAGTGTCTCTCTCCTGGAAAGGCCATATACCATTTTCAACCTCACACATCTGGTTGAACCAGAAAAGTCAACCTCTAGAAGCACTCTAGAAGCATGCCAAGAACATGAAATCACCATGGCTGCCTGGGCAACACAGGTGAATGAGTATGTATCCCTTTACCATGTCCTGCTTAGGGCAGGAAAGTAAGTTGTTTACAAACACCTCTAATGTTATGTGCAAGTATGTACCTTTTTCTGCTGCCCTGACTCCTGCTGTTACCACTGATACAGAAGACAAAAGAACTCTGCATACAAAATAGGATGGTAGCCTGGGACAATTTAATTCAATGTTTTCTAATGACAATGATCTCAAAATACAGAGGTGTACTTCAAAGAAGGAATGGAAAGCAGTATCCACCTCTGCTGGAGTTAGAAGCAGAACTGGATGAACTGCAATTAATGGGTGAAGGCCTCAAGCAAGGAAAAAAAAAAGGTTAGGGTAAAATGAGAGAAAGCATTTAGAGAAGCAAAGGTGAAAGAACAGCAAGCAGAAGTCAGAAGAGCTAACAAGGGTTTGAAGAGCAAAGCAAAGAATGTCAGAGAAGCAACTAAAAGTATTCCAGGGGGAAAAAAGTTCCAAACAGTAATGCAAGAAAAAAATACCCAAACATATCACTACTTTGGAAACGATGCAAATGTGTAACAGTACTCACTGCATCTCGCCTAGCACATTCATCCTCTCCACGATACTGGGGCCACCCTGGCCCCCCCGGCTGGCCATGCCCTGCTCTGCCTGAGGGGATCTCCACTGGTTGACCTCCGATCCTGCTAGCAATTCCCACCTGAGTGAGGTGCTGTATCTGAGAACCTTAAAAGCAAATATTGATTTTTTTTTTCATCTTTACACACATTCAAGTTTGCAGGGCAGACACATGATAACATAAAACTTTGTTGGAAGCAGGAGACAAGAAGAAAATGGAGCTCTGTTTCTGTGCAATTAATAAAAATCAGCAGAAAGAAGGCTGTCAGTGTGGAATAAAGACAGAAAAGTTATGTGCATTTCGTGCAGTTCACGTGAGTGCGATGCATTTCATGGCACTGCACTGAAAGAAGAGGTTGAGATACATGCATCTCTGACGTGGGCTACTCTTCACTCCAAAAACATGCCAGCCCTTTCCAAACAGTGCTTACTGTAAGCTCTGGCAATGCTTTCACGTCAATTACTCAGCAGCAAAGAGAAGACATTTGCTCCTGTGGCACACCTTACTAGCATCACACTGGCAAGCAAAGCCCTAACTCTGCAGACTGCCCCCTGTTCCATGGCTCTGAAGAGTAAAATACACCACTACGTAAGAGTCTGTGCTTCTCTCAACTTCACTTTGTGGTTAAATATTAAACCATGCTGTTCTTAACTAAGGAGAAGGTCAGAACACACTGTATCTCCTTCCTGTCTGAAAGCCAACCTCCTCCTTTCTTCTTTTCCTTCCTTTCCCTCCCTCCCACTGCTTTCAAATGTATCCAAGGATAGCTGCCACCATTAACTGCAAGAGATATGTAAAAACATGCCAGCTTTCCTTCTTCATTAATTTTTTCCCACAGGGAAATGTCATTTATATTTTTATACTTAAAATTACTAATAATACTTTATTATTCATTGGAAATGAAACACATTTAACCCAGAGATACATAAAACTGTGTATATGTACAGAAGGGGAGGAAAAGACAAAAACAACAGTGTGATTTACGTGATGGACAGTTAGATCACTTTCCTATTTTCTCTCAAAACCCTCCATTATTTGAGAAGTTCAATATTTACATGCAATTATACTGAGGGGCACAAACTAAATATGTGAAGTACCTCCAAACTTTAAAGCAGAATACATATGAACATTTAGACAATAGTGTTAATCAGAGAATAATATAACCATCACTAAGCTGTTATAGTTACTACATTCCTACTATTCTCATTCATCTAACATTTACAGGGAGATGAGAGCAACTATCAACACTGGGCTTCTGACATGAGTTTATGATCATATTTCCAGTCTTTTTCAAGGAAAAAAATATTTATCTGTAAGAAAATTAACTGTAACATTTGCATAGCAATACGATATTTTATTCTTAGAAGGGGGTGTTGCTTAGCTGCCACGTGATGTTACCATCTTATTCATGATAGCATTGGTGACTGTTATGAAAATTGCCTCAACCAAATCAGGGAAGGTGATTTCATGTGGGAAAGCAGAAATAGATAATTCAATCTAAAACTAAGAGATATTGCTTTAATGCATATAATTCTACAAAGAGAAATAAGAAACACAGATGTACAGAAGTATTAAAAAATTTTGCTATTTAGCATGCTGATTTGGGATGCATCAATTAGTTCATTTAGCACAAAGGAAGGAGTTTGAAATGGAAAGTCAGCATACATTGTAACCTCTAAAACAAGTAATTTTTCATTCTTAAAGAATAGGGTTTTCTGAAAATACACTTTGTGATAACCAGTGCTTGTAAGACATTAAAAAGGGGCAAAGCACTTCCTTTTTCTGCACGGTCCTATGAAGAGTAAAATTAACCTCACTTTGTGGTCATTTTTTTGGGCATTGAGGACAAGGCCCACATATCACATGGAACAGCTGAAGGAGAATGACATCTTAATGGCAACCTTGGCATAAGAACAGATACAGAAAAGGATCAGTTATTTTTCTGCATGTTCAACTTAAGTGAAGTGTACCTGCCGTGCTTCCAACTGGTCGTGGGCGTGCCACTGATGGCATTTCCTCTGAGTACATCCCTCTGGAGGAATACTGAACCTCAGGTGGCGGCTGCTCTCCGTGCAGTAACTCTGCTGGTGGAAGAAAACCTGGCCCAAAGTTCTGCCTGTGGAAAAGGACTCAAGATTAAAATAAGTGAAATCCCTAATTAGAAACAGTAACATAGGTGTGCCTCACACAGCAGTTCTTTAGGCCTTTTAATGTAGTTGTAACCTTCAATGTTGAGGAAAACATTTACATCTAAAGAACATGTTTTAACAAAATTTTACATGAGCGTTTTTCACATGTTGCAGTCTCCTCAATGCAAGAAAGAAGTTCACAAATCTTGAGATTTTGTTTTCCCCTTGGGGGAAGAAAGTATTACTAAATGAAAAAAACCCAGAAAAGTAAGATTTCAGCAGTGATGTAGCTGATCTCAGCAACAAAGCTGACTCTACCCAAAGAATTTCTAGGCACACACTTTTGGTTTAAACCAAAACATAAACTGCATTACATGTGTATTTTGAGAAAAAAATTATTACTTCACGAAGTAGTCTGATAATTTTTCAGGAAGTTATCAGAACTGTGCTCTTCAACATTCGTGAAACGACTCAAGAGCTGTCATTAGCACATATGAAGAAATGCAATGTATACTGAAATTACTGTTTCCTATCAATCAGGCTGGTGCTGGTAGTCACTGTTACACATTTGCTAAAAAGAGTTAAAAACAGGAACTGTAATCCATCTAACTTTTCTAATTGTGTGAGTATAAATGAAGCAAAGTGAGACAAGCAGCCAAACTCAGGCACATGGAACTACTCAAAGTGAGGCCAGGGATGAGTTTTCCATGCCTTTTACCACAATGACATCTCAGCCTTCCTAGGCTACAGTCTGCAGTGCATCCTATTCCTCAAGATCTCAATTTTACACCCCTTTGTTTTACCATAAAATCCTGTGACTGTATCTAATTCAGACTATTCTTGATTCGTGCTTTATTTGGAAAACTACCTACCTTGTATGACAGCCAGATAGCAAAGAAAGTTGACATAATAAACTGCTTAATAAAGCACCAACAAGTAATTGCAAATGAAAGTACCAGCTATTTGGCATGCAGTGTTACTAAATGGAGGAGGTTTAAGGGGTTCAAGTTGTAACAATCCCATTGTGGAAGTGTTAGAATTTCCCCAGTTCCCTCACATACAATCCCCACCTGTCCACTCAGCAGATCCAGAGGAAACCATTTCCAACCACATAAGCTAGTTAAAATAAATGCTTCAATGGGTAGGTAATGTTTAACAACTTCACTACTGTTATGTTAATCACTGTAATCAGTAAAGGATGTGATCATCTGGCCCTTTATGCCTGCAGTGTTGAGCTGGAATTTTGCACCTCATGAATTACTACCATTTTTTAATGTTGTCTAAAGAATGTATTTTCTCAATATTACTGCAAATTTTGTGCCAATTTTTCAGAAGATGGGAAGTAAATTATTTATTGCTGATGTGTTTGCACTTGGAAGGTTCACATTTAATAAGGTTTCACCTTCTCAATCTTTTCATAATAGATAGCTGTAGATTCTCTTCAAAGTCAAAGATCAACGTAAGAGTATAAAACCAAAATACAGCTCTGCATCTGTATCATACAGGCTTTCCAGTGCTCCTTCCTATTTCCAGACTGAAACTCAGCTTTCAATTTTTGCACATCCAAAAAAGCCCCAAAACTATCTCCAGTCATTTAAGTCAGGAGATACCAATCCAAAAATCAATTCTAAACCACTAATCCACTATAGCTCAGTACATCTATCTCTGTTGCATGATTCAATATCCATTTTCTGGCAAAAGCTGTTCATTGTGTCTTTATGACTGCCTACCTGTTATGTGACCTAGGTCTTTTACATTTAATTTTTTTCTCCAGGTTGGTTCCACCCCATTAAAGATGCTGATGGTGATATTACAGAGAAGAGAACAGTATGCTCACCCAACTATTATTCCATGCATTGGATGTTTAACCCAATGGACTATGACATTGATACATGCCACCTAATCACACTATTTTTCCTTCCTCTAACTGGTGCACTACTTCTATCAATTTGTTTATCATTATTTTCAGATTTTGAGAATAACTTCCACTGCACAACCATGACAACTCTGTCCTTGTTTTCTATTGACCAAGCTTTAGGAAGCTTTCTAATTTAATGAAAACTTAGAGGAATTCTTTCTGTCCAGGGCAGTGACTTTGCAGATTGTTAACTTCATCTGTTGACACTGGCAAAGCCAACACTTGAACTTTTGCATTTTACATAAATTCAGACTGTCTATGCCAAAGAACGATAAACTTTGGAACAAAAAATGTATTGTGAAGACGCTAACTTGCTCGTGTATTAACATGGACTACAGCACTTTCATGATTAATTTATCACATTTTCCCTGAATATGTAACAGGACAACAAAGACAAAATCTCAATAACAAACAACTGGTTATGCTTTACACTGGCAGTCTTAAAGCTCATAATCTAATCTTCAAGATAACCTAAATTACAAAGAGTACAGCACATGTCATACTCTGTGCCATTTCATGTATGCTCCACTCACACTGAAACTGTCACCTCCAAGAACTAAGCAAGTTTAAAAACTCCTTTTCTACTTGGTCTTCTCAAAATCAGGTTGCAGAACAACAAAGGAAAGTTCTTCGCAGTCATTTTACCATCAAGTTTCCAAGGCAGTGAAGACTTCAGTGAAGTCTGATGAATGACATGAATAGCTGTGGGATTTCATTTCATATGGTGAACTCTAAGAAGGTAATGAGAAAGCGGCACAAGGCCACCATTTTACCAGCCTGGCTGCAGCAGCTTGGAGAGGGTGAGACAAGTCTCACTCCAGTGAGTACCACGACTCAAGTGTCCAACTTCACATGCGGTTAAAACACACAAAACAAATGTGAAATTAACAATCACCTGGACAACTATTTTCTCCCCTTTACAGAATTCTCCCAACAGCAAGGGCAGGAGAAGATGGAAAATTTGTTTTTTCCCTGATTTTATAATAATAGGGCTGCAAGGCAGACTTCCTCTGTGAGGGTCACTGTGCTCTGTCATTTATTCTCAACTCAGTTAAAAATAGAATGAATCTGTTAGTCATATGAAAGCTGTTGTGAGTGAGTGTTGCCCTGAGGATACAGAAACAAGATGAAAGCAACAGTATTGGGAGAATTACATGCATCTGAGTAACTGTTTCAGGCTTTCCAAATGCTCAGACTCAGTGGTTTACTGAATATGGGAAGGATATCTCTATAGCTGAGCGGATAGAAACACATTTCTTTTAAAGAGAGGCTTGGATTCCATACAGCATGCATATGTCATTAATGCTTCATAAATAAATAACACAGACTGGATCCTGACTCCTGTGTCATTTATACAGTACTTTGCATAATAACATACCAGTGCCAGTAAAAAATCTGGAGTAATTGCAAGGAATATAATAAATGAAAATTTTATCAGTAAAAAGCTACCTTGATAGGAGACCTGGTGCTGCTGGTGGAGTCATTCCAAATTCCATGTATCTCTGTCAGAAGAGTGAAAAAAACCACCAAATTAAAATCAAAATTCATACCTTGGGAAGTCCACAGTCAGTGGGCTTTTTAAGTGATGAATGGCAGAGATCACTAAGCCTGTTTGTAGGACTTGATGGCAGCCATAAGAACTTAAGTTTTACAAAGGAGCACAAGAAGATCTGGGAATCACTGCTACAGTGGGCTACAGTCTCTTCTGTGTGATCAGCGTCTTAATTTAAAAACCTTTCAGAAATATCTTTTCTCACTTGCAGAAGACCAAGAGCTGCTCCAATGTCTACTTAGCTAAAAACCAAGCTTTGCATTTGGGAATCTCTTGACCTCAAACACCAGCAGACTGCAGCAGAGACCACAGGGCTCAGACTCCTCAAAACTTAGGATGACCTGCAAGATTATCCATGTGTTTCAGTGCTCCACCAAAAGCAAAAAATCATACACAGAAACACTACTTCCCTATCCCTCACTTCCTGAAAGCTTTTGGATATCCCGCTGAAAAATATGACCCATGCCAAATACATTCCTTTTTTCATTGTCAAAATAGAACTACCACATATATTAAAAAAAAAAAAAGTTTTACTCTTAGACACAGCAAGACTGACTTGTGAAAAATCCTAACTGGGAAGAACTGAAATTATCCTAAAGGAAAACTCCTATCTTCCCTTGTGGTTGAGATCGGGAAAAGGAAAAGAAACCAAACAGCTCAGAAAGCAAGTTCACCATCTTGTGATGATCATTTCTGAATTCTCCTTGTCCCAGGAATGTTCTATACTTGTGGTAAGTCTTGACAGCAAGGGCACAACAACAGTGACTGTGGCTCAACCGGTGCTAACTCCCTGCCCACAGACGCTTTTAAACTGCATCACAAAGGTGTTGTTTAGTGCCCGGGCGGCCCATGAGGTGCCGATCCCCACTGCGTGCAGTGCTCCCGCCCCTGCCCACAGCAGCAGTTTACCGGTGGTCCCGCGGAGACCCCGGGCGGAGCCACAGCCGTGGAGTTGGCGGCCTGGCTGCTGGGAGCCACCAGCGCGAAGGCGTCGTCCAGCAGCGAGTGCATGGTCTGCCGGGCCTCCTCGATGGACGGCTGCGGGGGCACGTACTGCGACACCGGGTGCGACGGCAGCCCGGGGAACTTCCCCAGATCCGCCGAGGATGACGTCTGCGGCTCGGGAGGCAAGTCTGGGTCGGACTGGATGAAACAGAGGAAGGTGAAGGGCAGGCACAGAGAAGATCTAACCGGCTTCCAAGCCCCTGTGGGCCTTCAGTCTGAGCAACACTGCCTTTGCCAGAACCACAGCACCTGCCCTTACCCTCCCCACTTCTGCACACACATACATAACATCGGTAGCTCAAATACTTCATTCAGTGTGATCTGAAGGACTCTGATCTCAGGTAAGGCAGCAGAGCTTTGTGCAAGAGTTGCTCAGCTATAACAGAAATCTTGTGGTTTGCAATCACGTAATGAAGTCATACAGAGAGCATTTCTCCACCCAGAAAAAAACCAATCAGCTCTGTCTACATCTTTGACTTCTTTGCAGCTTTTGCAGTTCTAAGAAATTAATTGTTTTTAGTTTATAACTGACCACATCAGCAGTAACATTAAACAATTATCACCTCCTAGAAAAACACAGAAAGGAAGCTGTTAAGGAACTAAGTGGTAACCTGCATGGAACTTGAACTTGGGTGCATCACCTGAATGGGATTCATGTAAGTGCTTCATTGCAGCAATACCTTAGGCATGCATCATAATTACTACCTGGGATTTTACCACATGGGCTTATGGTTCATCAGTGAGAGGAAATTAAACGAGCTTTACAGCAGCAGACTTATTATCAGAGCTCATTCTTACCACTGCATGCAGACTGCAAAATCAGTCGTCAAGAGGCACAAGCTCTACTTTATTAGGAACTTAGCATTCTGAGCAGTCTCACTGCAGATGCCAAAGGGGCTGAGCCTGCTGTGTGCCATGTCTTAATTAAACAGCTTCAGATGATAATTCATTCTACTGCAGCATGACATTAAAATCATCACACTCACGTTTGAAGGCAAAGGGAAACTGCAGAAATCAAAATCAGAGTCACGTGACCGCATATGCAGCCAACAGTGAAATTCTCAAAATTTTTAAACCATCTTTGAAGGTAAGAACTGTCCAGGGGCTTTCAATATTAGCATTTGGCTTCATGATATCTGCTTGGAAGTGGTTAAAGATGCCTAAATACTGTTTGTGACATGGATATGATTGAACAGAAGTATTCCCCAGTGACCTTTTTTAATATGTGAAACAAAATTAATTTTCAAGACATTGCACTAGAATTGTTTCAAGTTACTGTAGTACAAAGACATGTTTCTCTATCATTAATAATTAATTCCTGCATTTGAAAGATGAGAAAATTCTCACAAAAAGACCTGAGTCTTCCACTCTGTAAGAGCAAAGGATGAATTTTTCTGTAATATATGAATATATAACATCCAGCAAATTGGCCTAGAGTGAAACTATGTTCAAGATATTGTGGAACATGTCAAGCACACTTTCACGTGCATAACACAGTGGCATTAATGAAAGCATGGCTTTGGTTCTTGGCTTCTGTAATATGAAGGAATACTCGGCAGAACTTTTCTGCTTAATAATGATAGACCGTCAATGAAATCCTTATTTCACTTTGATTTGCATGCTAACTACATGACTGAAACTAACCATATCATATGGACCATAAACAGAAGGCCAAAAACCTGTCAGTGTCACAACTGTCATCATTATCAGAACATTCCTGCCATTCAAGAGACATACATACAATATAAGCAGAATTATTGACTCCTGGAGGCCTTTTGTATGTCCCATCACTGTCAGTTGTGATTAACCTGTCCTTTTCGGCATCAATTGGACTTCCATTTATCTGATGGCGACGGCGCTGCTTGGGAGAGCGTTTTGCACGAGAACTTAATAGGAAAAAAACAAAAAGCAGAGAGAGAGAGAGAGACAAAGGTAATCACATTTATTTTTGAAATTTTTCTTCTCATCCCACTCAGGGTTGAACTCCTCTGCCGTTTTCTCCGAATCATCCTTGCCTCAGCCACGTTTCTCTTCCCTTTCCCAGTTTTCTAAGCCAGTTCCATTAGGTAGCTCAAATCTCTTTCCTCAAGATTGTCTTCATAACACTCTCATTAGCAACTCTCCAAAACACCCCATTCTTCCCTTAAATTCTCTGCAGAGTCACCTCCCTCCTACATTCATCTGTCCAAGTTGCCCGTGTTCCAAGTCCCCAGCCCAATGTGTAACACATTTGCAGCCACAGAACAGACCACGCTGCCAACAAGGCTTTGTGCTTGCTACAGAGGGTTGAACCCTACCAGGCAAACCAGCTGAGGAACCCACACCATAGAAGAAAAGCTATTTTCTATCAGTGCAGAAGCACCCCAGTGGTCCAGGAAAAAAGTGCCTGTATTCATACAGAATACAGAAACGGAACCCAGGGAAAACTTTCTCGGCAAATACAAGGCCAGGAAGGCAGATCTGTGAGGCTGACAGATGTGCCTTATAACCTTTAATGTATCCCCTCTGGGTAATCTCGTTGATTTATGAATTTGTCTTCAACATCCAGAATCTTCATGCTTTTTAGGTTGTTCAAGATTTTCCTTATTTTACATACTCTCCTCCCCCACTCCTGCTTTCTAAAAATATTATTACTTGCTGGTTGTATTACTTGCATATATATTACTTGCATGTTGCTTTTCTAGTACTGATATTGCAATTTTGATCCCTCTACACCCCACAAGAATTATTCAAACAAATAGCAGAGCAAATACTAAATTGTTTTATGACTGTTTTCATACATTTGGGCTTATTTATCAAGAATTCACTGCTGAGAACTTGTAAAAAAAATTTGAAATCAAAACATAGTTGCATGTACTAAAATAAATAAAAGTGTTTAGAATAACCCAATCCTTTTCACCTAGATAACTCAAATTCAACTAGTGATCAAAATGATTTTAAGCTTTGACAGTTAATAAGTACAGTTGTGACGTAGTTTGGGCACTGACTCTAAAACAAAATTGGTTGTCCTATTTTTGAAATCCCTACCTCTTCCTGGGCTCTATGAAGACAGTAGGCACACTGCCTCCAGGGTCCAAGATCTTGTCAATCTGCATCTGTGCCTTGCGATATATCCTGTGCTGCTCTTTGGAGTCAACCACCACCACGTCATCCACCACTGGAAATTCATAGTGCCCTTTTCGCTTGGCGCGGAGGCGAATCTTATTGCGGTGATGCTCGATCTCGGATTTATGCCTCAGGGCTGTTTGTATCTTAAGGAAGGAGAAAGGAAAAAAAAAAGAGGAATGTTTTTTCAGTTGGATATCTTTCAAAGTGGATTTTGCTGCTTTTCTGTAAATCTCTCCTCCCCACCGCTCTGCCTGCCCCTGCCTCCCTCCTCCAAATCTCTGAAGGACTAAAATATGTCACACAATTTATGAACACACTTTCCTTCCTGGATATTTTGCAATCTCCCCATTGTCTCCCCAGGTAGATGTACTATTATACGCAACACGATTGCCAGCACAGCAGGTGCAATTAGAGGGAAGTGGCAGTTTGTTAACAAAAAACAGGAGGAACACAAAAAACTCCTGCTGTCTGCCAGACATAACGCCACTCCGAAAAAATAAGACTAACCAGTCTGTAGTTAGCTATGCTAGGCAAGCAAATAGATATTTGATGAACAGCATTAAAATCTGCCACCCTTTCCCTTTAAGGACCTTCATCACATAAGAAGCAAGAACTTCAAGAGCAAACTGAGCTCATAACTCAGTGCCTCTGCTGTGCATAAGAAGCTGCCATATGCTATGCAGGAGAACAGCAGAAACACAAGGGCCCAGATTCCCAGATGAACATGGCACTACCAGATCTACATCACCTTGGAGGCTGAATTTTCAGGCTTCGCTCCTACTGTTCCTCAGATTTCATGGAGTGCATCTCATTATTTGGGAAAAGCTGTTGTAACACCACACTTTGTAAGTCTGGGCC
Organism: Cyanoderma ruficeps; assembly: GCA_008694505.1. Classification (NCBI taxonomy): domain Eukaryota; kingdom Metazoa; phylum Chordata; class Aves; order Passeriformes; family Timaliidae; genus Cyanoderma; species Cyanoderma ruficeps. Next base: position 7,654,530 of record VZDJ01000426.1, read on the forward strand.
CAAAACCCACTGAAATAATTCTTGTCACTGGTAAGCACTTGAACACCAGATTAGGTAGCAACAACTGCTCTGCCTGTGCTGGACTAGTTCTGGAACACATCTGCATCAGTAAACTAAGAACCAAACAAAAATTGATTTTTGTGTATTCTCTCATGAAAATCAAAAATAAAAGAGCATATATAGGACTGTCATAGGTTAGCACAAGTCAGACTTGCTCTTCATGTTTATAGGTAGAATCATATGTCTTCTGCCCATACAGACAGATTTCTGTTTTGTGGCTACTCTTGCCTCTGTATCCTAGATCTATATATTTCCTTCTATTCAGTAAGGTACTGAGAAACACAGATTCTTAACAAAGTTCAGTTACAGGTTTGAGTAATCTTCCACTCTAAATTATGAAAAAAAATGTCATCTTACACCCAGTACTGAACCAGGATGCAGGCAGGTGCTACTGTCAGGCAGTGTATGCTGTGGTTTTACAGTGCATCACTTCTTATGCTCCAGACATGCTCATACTCTGCTTACAGTAGCACAAGCCTCAGAGAAAGCAGGAAATTTTGTATGTTTACTGTCAGGTAAATACATTAGAAGTTGAAGGCAATTAAATGGGCTGCAAATTCACATCCCAGAATGTTTTGGGACAACTTCTTTTTATAACCAACATCAGAGTTCTGAAAAGTAAAAGAATAATGTAGAATGAAAACCAAGGTGGGCCATATGTTCCAATTCTCATACATTAATTAGCACAGCTCTTTTTGAGTCATGTCCTGCTGACTAACAAAAGGATGCTAACACAAAGGTATCCTAACCATCAAATCCTCTGTGTTTAAATTTTGGCTAAGGCATCTCTTAAAAACAGGTCAGATTAATTTCTCCGGATGGAAATAAGATTATTCCTGTAACGTGTCAAGATTTAACTCCTCAGGAATTTACAAGGAACTCCTGATAACAAGAAACTGGATACTTTTCACTTCCCCCCTTGGCCAGGCATACATTCCTCCAGAAACATTCAAAGCACTTTCAAAAATACCTCTTTATTAATTTTGTTGGTCTCTGCTACTCGATCAGAGAGCACCGAGTTCTGAACAGGAGGTGCTGCCATGGGCTGCATGGCAATCAGCTGGATCTTGCTTGGGACCCGTCTGCTGGCATCTGAGGAACGGGACATCCTGTCCACATGTTCAAAGATAGACGCTGAGGAGTGCTGCTCATTTCCACTGCTGGTCTGAGGAGGCCCTAAATCATCAGAACCAATGCAGAGTGAAGCAGTGCTGCCAGGGTTATCACAGTCAAATGTTAAACTCTACAGATACTGTGCTACAAAACTACACTCTGTTTTTCATCTCTGTCTAATGTGCCCTACAGGCCTTCCAGCTGACCCACATTTAGTGTACAAGTTTACCCCATGGTTTGTAAATTATAAACATTTTCCCATTATATTTCCAAAAGGCGAGCTGTCATTCTTTATTTTTGTGAATCAAGCTCTTGGCACTTGCAAACCCCCAAAATCTCAAACTACTTTACTCCATAAAAACCTGTTTAAGTACATTCTGCTAATGATTCCTCTTATCAGTACTTAAGGAGATGCAAATTGCTCAAATATGGGTTCAAAGAGCAATGAAAGATGTCTCAATGCAAAATACATTTCTTAAGTGATAGGAACGATACAGGAACAAACAAAAAAACCCTTAGAAATCCCCACAAAACACAAAGAATTTTACACACATTTTACTGATTAAGGCTTTTAAAGCCTGTTTTTTCTCTGTGACAGGATAAATAGTTCACATAATAATAAGCCAGGTGCATAAATACTGTCATGTTGCAATTTGTTGAAGAGGTTAAAGCAACTCAAATATAATCAGCAAAGGACATTATCTAAAACCAGTATGCATGGAAGTGCACCCTAGGTCGTGCCAACAGCTAATTATTTCAATAGAGATGGGTCATCTCCCTCAAAAGACTTGAAATCTACAGCATCACCCCACTGATTTGCAGTTAAGCACAGATTTAGTAATTTTTTTTCTGAGTTAGACCTAAATCAGAAACTGTCATGCACATGAGGCTTGCAAAAGCTATTGAAAACTTTCAAAACCTTTTGTCTTATCCACATGATAAAGCCACACATTCTCAAGCTGCTTTTCACCATGAAATACAAGCAATGAGAGATCAAGACTTGTGACTCTCCTTATGAAAGAACACAAGAATGTCGAGGGAGATAGTCCCACATCTTTCCACAGACTTCGGATAAGGGGATGTGGTTCTCAATATTCAAATCCGGAGGAAAATCTCATTTGATTCTGATACAGAATCAATTGTTGATCAACATGATCCAACTACAAGAGACAGGAAGGGAAATAAAATAGTCACTGCTGTGATTCTGTTGCAGCATGTGCTGGTAACACAGGATAAGGCTCAGAAGAGGAGTGAATTCTATCTTCTGTAGAAGGTCACAGATTACCTGCTCCTTTGCTTCCCTCTTCCAGCACAACAAGGGAGCAGGACAAGAAAGGAATAGTGTGCTTTAGTATATTCACAGCATACTACTTTTGGGCTGGAAAGCAGTCTGGCCACAAGTTAAGCAAAACACCTATCCATATTTCTCAAACTTGATCAAAGCATTGTCAAACATACACATTTATAAAAGGCATGCATCATTTGTAAATGTGATTTCTCTGAATAAGTGCTCTTAAAAAGAAGGTAAACAGCTCCTCTCTATCCCAAAGTTTTGCAAGACACAGAGCCTAAATGAAACATATCCATCTCTCTTCTGTAGTTATTAGTATCACCTAACCATTTGTCATTTCACAGCCCCATCATCCCCATGCATCTCTCAGAAGTGTGCAAGCATTGCCTCTCACAGAGAGGGGCACAAGATATATTAAGGAGATAGTGTGAATCCCTTAGAGCAATTGTGTAGTCAATAGAAATCTGAACTTCTGCATCCATCTTCCCCACACAATAGTATTCTTATCCTCACCTTTTCACTCTATCAGCCGTTCCCAAGCTCACTGACCTCCAACATAAAATTTTAAGGAATATTTTTGTATTACTTATTAGTGAGCTCCAATATTTTTAATTACAGTTAGCATTCACTCTGAATTTTTTATTATTTCATCCGTAACTTTCCCTTGTACACACATAAACAAGTGCTTGGCAGGGGCCTCTTAGCTGAATGGATTCTTAAACTCATTTTGTAAAACAGAAGTCTCCCTGACAAATTTTGGTAAGGCTCTACAGTAACATCATGTTACTCCTTTTGCAGAAAAGATACACAGAAAAAACCCTCGTAAGCTGCATCTGACCTTTAAATCCTCTCTGTGTGCCTACACTCAATGTGTTTATAAAGACAAACCAAGGTGGAAGTACAGAAAAAACAGGTAAAGTCAGGAACAGCATAGCACTGTATAAATATAACAAAAGGAGAAATGGTTTCTAACTCAATACGTGAATGAGGTCCTGCAGAAGTTTTAACAGAGAGAATAAGCCTAATTTATCTCATTTCAAAGTTCTCATTTTACACTATTATTCACATTTAGAAAATCTTCCTTATAAAGCCATCAGATGAATGAAATTTTGATTTCAGAATAATTCAGCTGAGGCTAAAAAAAAAAGAAGTACTAAATATCCCAATACTGGTCAGATCATGTTTTAACAAGTAGTCCATATATGTCACATGCCAGGATCAATGTTCATCACTGCTCCCTGAGCTGAAACCATTGATTGAACTGAAATGTCAGGAAGCTATGATTTCATATGAAAACCAAAACAGCTGGAGACATAGAAACTCTACTGTTTCCTGCACCCTCAAGAGACACAGCAGCCAAGGTGGATAAGGCCTCATCCAAAATCAGATTAAGTCAATGGGATTCTTCAACTCATCCACTGGCATCTTAACCATGCCAGAGTATGCAATTAGAGATACATTTCACACAGTTTCTTTGTATCCCAGTAGGTGACATCCCTAGGATGCAGCTGATGACTCACTACACCCACCAATGGAAAGCAGCATAGTCCAGAAGAATGGACAGAAAGTTGGCTACTATAGGATGGTCAGTGCTATCAGAGGACACAGTCCTTATTTTACCACTAGATGTGTTATACATTATCAAAGAGAGCATCAGCTTTCCCCTGCCCTATGTTTGCCATGTCTCAAACCTGGCAGAGAAGAAAACACTAATTCACAACAAAGTATCGTGTTTCTTTGCAGGTAGCTCGTGCTTTTCTTGGGCTTCCAGTAAAGACATTAATTCAAATATTATTTCCAACTTGTTTATAAAAAGCTGGTTTAAGGACCAACAGCTGCCTTAGCTTTGCTTCTTTCAGTGATGTTTTCCTCAAAAATTAGAAAGAATTGGGAGGAAAAAAATTAGAAAAATGTGCGGGATTACTGTAATTTGGGTTACTGAGACTTTTTTAATACTTCAAAAGCTCAAAAGCAATTTTATTTTCTTAGACTCAGAAGACAGAATCTTCCATCCTTAAAGCGTAATTGCAGCTACCCCAACAGCTCTATTCATAGCGGTACTCAACTACCAGCTCTGGTTACTTACCCACTCTGTTTGCTCCTGACAACATAAAGGAAAAAGAAGAGACAACACAGTAATTATGACAAATAATTCAGCTAGAATGGCAACTGGAAAAAAAAAAACAGCAGTAAGATGATTGCATTTACTTTTGAATGAAATGCATGAACTTGGATCAAACTGCCAAATCTCAGCTGCACAAAAAAGAAACTGAATCCTCCATTTAGTAGAGAGCTCTCTGCAGACAGTGCCTCCAGTTCTGAATGCTAAAAATAGTCTCTATGATTTGCAAACTAGAGGCACCAAATGCTGAAAAAATAGTGCATTTTACCCAGGAAGGGCATGATAGATAGAAAGGATGCATTTTACAGTCTCTTTGTTGTCTTTACCAGGTAGTTCAGATGCAGCAACATGTAACATTTCTACACCAAAAGGAAAGGTTAAATGTTACATAAAGTTTTAGGGCAGATAGAAAATGAAGAGATGAATTTGGAGTTCCCAGGTAAGAAGAAATGGGATAACACTAAAACAGAGCAACAGAATTCAAGTCAGATAGGTTGTATGAACCCAAACCCTCCTGAGATGTTTTCCCATCTTTTCAAATATATAAAGAGATACATTTTAGAGCACTTGCAAGAAAAATAGTGGCACTTTAACTGGAAGCAAGATGGTTCTTTATAAAAAAATACCAGTGTTATTAACATAGTAGCACTGAATTTTGATTGCTCTAATGTACAATCATGCAAGCCTTTTGGTAATTGATTTACAACTTATTTGTAAAACTTTTACCTCTCTGGTGTCTTTTTTTTTCATATCACTTTTTCAAAGTTATTGTTACAGACACACTCCTGTGGTCTGAAGTCCTGCTGTGACCTCTACTGCCCATGTAACTGTTTGCAATTCTGCTACCAAGAGAGACGGAGTTTTGCTGGAGGTGTGTGTGGGACAAAAGGAGGCAAGGTTCATTCCTGCTAAGCCATTTGTTTCAAAAGCTTGTTGGAATGAAAGAGATGTACAGCTCTCTGGAAGAACAGAAAAAACTAAACCAAATATGAAGGTATTTTCTGTGGTAAGAGGCAGAAAAATCAACAGCCAAAGGTGAGTTTAGAAATGTTACAGCATCAGAGTAACTCTTTTAACTAGAGTAAAGCACCAGAGCACACAAGGAGGAAAAAAAAAAGTAACAAACCCTTCTTCACTCCTCTGCGTGGCTTGCCCTCATTTGCAACAGTTGATGGTCTTGCACTTTCTTCTCCTGTGTCTCTCCCACTGGATTGTTCACTTGCTGTGGATTCAGCATCTGATGGTGAAATTCTGCCACAAACATTGCAAAACAAACAAACCAACACATAACACAAATTTGCAAGGGGGCATAAATCACACACACAAAGAACTGTGTGCTAAAATGTCTTGTGAAGTCTGCTAAAATTTTCCTCTGTTTATAAGTAAATTTGTAATACATTATCATAGTTAGATATTCATTGCCACGATGTTACCGTTGTGTGTGAAAAATGACTGCAACACAATTCACATGTGACAATATTATTAAGTAATCTTTCCTGTAAAGTAAGCAAAGAAAAGCTCTGCATTTGTAACTAGCAATTTAACTCTCAAAAAGAAAATAATTATATTACAAATATGAAACCCACATAGGCAACTAGTCTAACATTCAGCCTGACTAACTTGTTGTTCTCTTGCTAACTATACAAATCTATGTAAATATTTTCCTGACTAGTCAAACGTGAGGCCATTCAAAAATGCTTCTTTTATGTATTTATTCCATGCAGTCACAAGATTCTTAAGAACATTTTTTTATCTAAAAATTACAGTCTCGGTGCTCGCAGCTTTTGTAGGCAATATAGAAAAATAAAAAAATACCATGATCTTCTCCAACAAAATACCTCAGCTGTAAAACTATTCTGATAGTATAAAAATAGAAAAAAATACAGGGCCCACTCCACTGCCTCACACCAAAGCCTGTCTTTTCACGTGGGATCAGCCTTTGTGATAGTGTCTCTAGTGACCATTTGGTCCTGTGAACACTCCTATTCTGGCAGGGAGTTAATCATGAAGAGTGTGCACATGTCTGTGCATTAACCTCATTAGTGCAGGATTTGCTTGGGCTAGATGGGAATCTGAACTGGTTACTGAGGTTCTTGGCTAAATATCAACCTGCCTAGAGCTCACAGACTAAGATAACTATATGAGGCCTGACAAGTCCATTGTACTCCTTGCAGCTCTGAATTCAACTTCCCTTTTTCTCCTCCCTAAACAATGCCCTGATCCGCAGGACTGTAATACTAATGTCACATCCCAATTAAAAAAGATAATACCAGGGAAAAGAGGATAACTGGTCCTCAATGAGCTCAGAGATCTGCATCACTGCATCTTTCTCTATGGGGGAGAGGGTGTGCAGAGCTATCATCTCCATCACCTTTGTCCTGGTTCACCGAACCAGGTTGGAGTTCTGTGTCCAGATCTCCTACTGACTGTCTGTTTCAACTCGCTGTGCTCTGCATTCCCCTTCATACTCTTTTTTCAGCATATCCAAATTATCACCAAGTATAATTATAGGAACATAAACAGTGTTGAGTCAACATCAGCCATTTCTTGTAAGTGCTGAGGGGTATGCAGTTGTATACTCTCAGGTCAAAACAAGAGGTCCAATTCTTAGCTGGAGCCTAGGGATGCTGAGCTTTCTGAACTCAGCTGCTCTTGTTTGTTGTTTCTTACAGATATAGAACATGTACTCACATCACCACTAGATTTCCTGCTGTGTAACACACAATCCTGAGCTGAACTGTGATGAACTGAGTTCTGTATTTCCTCACAAAACATCCAGCAGCTAAACCCAACACAACACAGTATGATACCATTTCACGTTTCAACTTCTGCCTCAGGGAATAAATGTTTCAAATCACAAGCTGATGTGGGCACATCAGCATAGTAGGGAGATGTTGGCAACATCTCTAAGCCTAAAGGAAGATTTGTTCTTAAGAGAATATGAGGGAGAAGAGAGTCTCTTTTGAAAGTATTTCAAGTGTCTGAACTGCAGGTCAGTCACTCTCACCTCTGTGCCTAGTAAGATCACGGAGCAGACTGTCCTGGAAACTATGCTAAGGCACATGAAAAATAAGAAGGGGCTTGGTGACAGCCAATATGGCTTCGCTAAGGGCAAATCACACCTGAGTTACTTGGTGGCCTTCTACAATGGGATCACAGCGTATTATTAGAATGTTGCCTTCTGAAATTTCACCTGCTTAATTTTCTGAATTATTCTAGATGCAATACATTAGCAACCTCAAACTTAAAACTTATTTCTTATGTTTATCTGCATAGAAATATAGATGCCTTCCCCTTCCCCATGCATCATCTCTGTCCTAGGCCACTTCTGATCTTTTCAAAAGAAACACAAACACTTGTCTTTCAGATTTATATTACTTTAATTTATGTAAGCTACACCAAAACTAGTATAGCTCATTTTTCTTCCATTGTTTTCCAGTTTTGCCCACCTTCCACTGTACCACTGGAAGTCTTCTGCTTACAAGGCCTGTAAGGGAGTTAGGAAGACAGGCTTAGCATCTGGAAGGGGGAAACTGAGCTTTATGAAGCCCACACGGGGAAGTTGAAGCAAGGATCTTAAGACAACTGGGGCTTTAGAGGAAGCACAGAGGGCTGAATAGAAGAGCAAGCTGTGCCACAGAGACCTGCAGCTCAGTCAGAATCACCATTAGTTTCTTTCTCAGCTCATCAACCCTGTCCTTGACTGTTTGCCTTTTTTTTTTCCCGTCCCACTGGGCAGTATCACATAGGTATAAGCACAGAGAATTCAGAGCTGGAGACAAAGAAGTCTGAGAGTGAGGGAGAGAAAGAAGAATTACTGGAAAGTGTAGTTCAGAGAGGGTCTTCTCAGAGTTCCATTTTTTTCCCACGTGTTACCTTCTACATTTTTTTGTGCACAGATCCCTCCCTAATGCACAGCTTTGTTACACCTACAAACACAATTTTATCCAGCAAGGGAGAGTCACATCATGTGATCAATGGAAAAGATTAGGAAAATTTTGCTGATGGTTGACAGATCCTTCTCCATTTGCACAGCTGAGAATAACCATTTCTTTTTCTGAATAAAGCTCATTTGCTATGAGACCCCCCCAGATAATCATAAATAACATTTCTGCATCTTCCCTGAATTTTGGAGCTATGGCTTCATTTTGGAAATCCGAACTCCTCATACATGTATTGATCACTATTAATGTGATTGAAACATTACTCTTCATCAGTGGCTTTCATTTGTTTTTAACCACCCGTTGGCTTAGTAGCCAGAGATCATAGAGAGACTGCATTGGAAAACACAGTCTTGGTGTTTCCAGTGAACAAGCAATGACTTGACTCCTGTCAGCTCAGCAGTGTCTTAAATACCCCTCTTAACTGGGTATGTTCCCTTTAAAAGAAAAATGATCACTAAATTCTCACAACCTTGTACTAATGAGTAGTGTGAGGTGTAACAGTGCTGGCTCACTAGAAAATGAAAGTGCCGGAGCTCTGGAACAGTCTTTTCCCCTGAAATTGCCCTAAAAATACAGCAATTGCTGGCCCTTAATAAACTGCTGTCTACTACAATTTGTTTTTATCTCTGTGAACTGACCTCCCTCTGTGTCGAACAGTCTTTGAAGGCTTTGTGGAAGTCTTGGATTTGGGGCTGGGCATATCTCCGTTTTCAGATGGGGTAGTATCCTTAATAGGTCCTGGTAAAGGAGCTGGCTCATGGATAATCAGAATATCATCTTTATTGTGCTGGCCCAGATGCTGCTTAGCAAAATCAAAGCCTTTCACACTGGGGGCTTGTAGCTGTGAGAAAAGAACAAAGACAAGAAACAGGAACAGTAAGTGACAATGAGTACAAAGGCTTTGGTTCAGATCTGCAAACAATGGCCACTGAGAGGATGGTCAGGCTGTGGTAGTCTCAGAAATGAACACAAGAGCACCAGCAAAAAGAAAAAGAAACTCCACAATTCTGTCACCTTACTGAAGTACATGATACACAGTTTAAAATTCCAAATCAATAAATCTAGTTAAAAAATAGACTTCTGATGCTGCTATTATTTTTATTGATATTTCTTTAGATTTAATCATTGTATGAGGAGCTTTTTGTGTACTTGTGAGTGCAAGGCTGTAGACACCTGTGTACAGTCTGAAATGGCTACCACTGCCAGGTCATACTTCCATTTCTTCCAGCCAAAATGGATGCAGGATTTAAAATAATTTGATTAATGTTACTGTTGATCTTTCTCATTTTGAGTTCCCCAAATCTGGGAGTGCTTGTATAAACACCTAGTTCATCTGATGAAAGATAAACACTCTGCAGATCTGAGTTATACAGCAGCCTGGCAATGACCTGTCAGCCAGTACTGATGCCATCAGAAAAAAACCTGAAAATCTCTTAGAAATTTCACACTGAACAGACACAAGAATATACAAAAGGCTTTGGAATTTAGGGAAATTCTCCTAAAGATCTTATTCAATGGGCATCTTGCTTGAGAAAGACACAGAATCTGGCCTTTTACTTTGATAACTATATTTATTAAAAAAGCTAATCTCACCTTATCTGTGACTTGATTCAGACATAATCAAGGCTCCAAGTTTCAAGATCTCTGCCGATTTTTTGGGGGCTTTGGAGTAATTAGAAAATCTGAAGAACTAATTAGGAGTAAGTTTTTCCTTCAAACCCCACTCAATTTTACGCAATTTGGAAGTTGAAAGTAGAAGGAAACATTGACAACTCCAGTTTTCAAAGCACACACAACCTGCTGCACAAAATCCTCTGTGTGTTCCTACAGCTGATGTCCTGCAAAGTGAAGCATGTGCAGGAGTGCATTTATGGGTGCGTCAGGTTCCAGATGTTTAAATGAACCCCCTTTCATAAAGCTTGGCATGGCAACATAGCTAACTGCACACAGACTTGTCTGATATCGTGCCAAAGATAAGCTCGCCTAAGGAATATTCTGAAACAATCTCTTCAAAATATTTTCTCAGTAAGCAAACATTTTCCAAATGGTTCTTAGAAAGGGTGACGCAGTTGAACAAGCTGCCTATTTAAGCCAGTAGATGGCAATAAAATCCAACAGTTTATCTGCTGAGGTTTTGGAGTTCATTTCTCACGAAATGAGCAAGATTATTATTTGAACAGATCTGAATGTCTTTTGCTATGTCCATTTGTCCTGGGCTTTACAACAGTCCCCTTCAATGCAGCATTATGGGTGATGCAGTTATTGAATTTATGCAAATAACTGCAACCACTGATTCAAAAAGGCACTGGGGAGCTATACTAGGTGAAGGGATAACTGTGTCTCCATTTTTTTGAGTCACTGTGATCTAGTGAAGCCTTCCTGAAACTTTCCCCCCTTCGGATGTCAAACATTTCTCTTCAGGATCTTGCTTATTTAATAAAACCCCTCCCCCAAAACCCTCCAAAAATCCCCACCCCCTCCCCCAAATACTTCTGATGACAAACTTTTCACTTCTGCTGTCAGAATTATCAGGCCAGGTTGCACCACTTCAATTATTGAAATTTCTTAGTTACCCCACCTCACTTACAGCCTGTTTGAAGTTATTTCTATTCTCCTAGAAAATATTCCTCTCTATGACACTCTTCCTTTGAACCTTCAGTGGCTTCCCTTCTTCTAACCCTTTCAGACTCTCCTGCCTGCACAGCCCTGCTGCTGCATCCTGATAATCACTTCCTCTATTTCACTACATTCCCCTCCCAGACTCCAGTCCCCTTAGCTCTAAAGATGATTTCTTCACCATGTGCTAGGCACAATTCTTCCACAAAAAATCTGGTGGTGCTCTACCCTTTTCTTATCAAGCTGCAAAGTTACTACTGCTTTTTGAATAGTGTGATGGGTGGGGTGAGGAACGACAACTGAAGAGAAACATTCCAGGAATACTGGTGTTACCAGTATCGTTTCCCTAAGATTGCTGCATGTCAGAAGCATGAACTTCAACCTATCTTAGAATTGCTCTAGCAGACTGAGTTTGTAAACCTGTTTGTGAGTAAAAAACCATACAAAAATATAAATTTTTCATCTTTTAACTTTGAATAGTCTTATTCGTAGTTGCAGTCCAACATAACCTTTTATCTAAGCACAGTCACGGGAACAGTTATATTTATGTGTACATGCACATGTGCCACAACATATGTATCTACAAATGTTTATCTGCACACAGACCACACAGCAGCTGAATTAAAAGGCTGTTAGTACTGTAAAAACCAGCACTCACACTGTAAGAAATGGCAGTTAAGATTATATGAATAACGACTACATCTGAATCCTCTCACACGTAGGCATTGCAACAAAGTCTTGAGTTAGAACATCATAAATTCAGTTCTTCCACAGGAACCCTCTTGGTCTCTCCCACCCTTCTGGATCTTTGGCATAGACTGGGCCTTCTGCTATTAGTCAAAGTTGGGCAGAATGTAAGAATGTTATTTGCAAAAGCAAGATTCCCATTTCATTTCATGGCAGAAGATGGCAAACACACACCGAAAAGAGAAGGGGATGCAAGGTGAGTTCTCATATTCATATAAGTTTACAGCTAGGGTGGCTAAGATTTTAGGGTTTCATGGACACTTGCTGGGAGCATAGGACTGGCCAATCTCAGCTATCACCACCCCAGGCACCACAGAACCTATAGCTATATTTTCTTTCAATTGGAGCCAGGTAAGCTCTTCAGCTGGTCTTAGTCTTCCTTGACAGGCAGAACCTGTTCCATTCTGTTGCCCCACTATCTTGCCTCTCCCTCTTCCTGCCAGCTGCCAGTGCCAGTTTACAGCATCCAAGAACCTGAGGCTCATCAGTCTTTACACTTTTAACGCCTGTGTCATAACAAGCTCTGTGTAACACAACAGAGAAAAAGCCCTCTCAGCTTTACGGTACAGCTCTACAGACCTTACAAGCGCAGAACTGGCGTAATCCTCTGGCAATTTAACTGGTAAATCTCTAACTCCTCATTGTCAACCCCATGCAAACATTTTCCTAAAGTTTTAAAACTTAAGCCAGAAACAGGCAGTTCCCCACAGAATCAGCAAAAGCATTTCCCTTATATCAAACAACCTTCTTGTTCTCTTTCCTTCCACACCCTACACCCCCCTAAAGCTCAGAAAGCACACTAGGACTTCTCCATGACAATTCTTAAAATTTAGACAGAGCATTTTATTTTCTCTTAACCTTGTTCTTTGGAAAACAAACATTCTCATCTTAAAAAATAGTTTCAGTATGAAACTGATACTTGAATGGAAACGGCCTGAATGCTTCAAGTCTTTCAGAGTTCTGTACAGCCAAACATTTCTAGATATCTCCTGCTACAAAAGCTTAAGTTGGCACTACCAGCTCCAGCTAATACAGAGACTGTATGCACATGTGTATATATTTGTGCATATGAATGAAAAGAACATGATAGAAAAAGTGACAATACATACATATAACACGATACATGAGTGAATACGAAAAGATGGCCCTCAAAAATGATATAATCACTTATTAAATTATTATTATTTGAAAAATAGAAATACTAATTGGATTACTACTGTAGAAATAACATTGACATAAGGCCACTTTGTTTTCTTAAGAACACAATCTATGCTTTTCATATGTCTCCTTGTAGACCATGGCAACATTATGACTTTTAACTGAGAATTGACAGCAGCTAAAATCCACATTTTCAGTGAGAAGTGTCTGAAGGACACTGAACCACAATTCTGCTTTCTTCAAGACCAGACAGTCAGATCACTGACTCAGTGAAACAAATGGTGTTACTCTTGACTGAAGATGCTTCAAACATTTTTTTAGAAATTTCTGTGTGTCACCTGCTGAATTCTTTCCTTTGTATCAAGTTTTGTAACAGGCTGCATCACCTCTGCTGCCCATCTTGGGACTGGTAATCAGGATACCACATGTGGATCAGTCATCTACTACTCATATATTAATCACCACCAACAAAAGAACGCAGTATCTTTTTAAGAGTGTTTTTAAGTTGTGCTGATATTGTTATTTGCTCAGGTACTGAAAAGGAGCATCTTTTCACCAGCCTCAGGTGCCTTTACCCAGGACTGCACAAAACCAGTCTTGGTAAAGATTTCCTGTTTTAAATATAAGTTGTTAGAGGTTTTCATCTATCTTCAATATATTTGTGAAAGGGAAAGAGAGAAACTACTCTGAAACGTACCACCAAAATGAACTTGTCTAAATTACTGCACTCATAAGGAACTATATTATTATACAAATGCAGAATCTGCCAAAATCTTAGAGAAAGATGATTTCGTATTGCTAAGTCAAGAGTGTTTTTAATTCTATTGTTACATACTGAACAAAAAAATAAAAACCCAAACCAGTATTTGAAACTCAATTCATAAAAAAATCAAATAATTTCTGCAGAAGCCTACAAAATCTGTGCACCTCAGTCAATTCTTATTGCATAAAAGAAGATAACAGTTTCAGTGTTGTTCAAGTCAGTGAAATACAAAATGGTTGCCAATATATTGTTTTGTTGGATGCAGAGACACACCAGGAATGTCAACAACCTGTCTTTTCAGGAAAGCAAATGCTGCTCACAGGTGAGTAATTTCAGCAGAAAGCAGAAGAAAAGGAATACACTTAACTCAGTATTCTCTCCCTGTAGTTCCTACAAGCAGCATTTGAATTTGGACAGAGTATGAAGAATAATGCATTAAGACCATGGTCAACTAATTTTATACCATGGTCTTGCCTTGCTCTTTGTAGAGCCAGCTGAATTGAGCAGAGGCTGTTAACACACATTTCTAAGGAAATAAAGGAGCTAAGCATGTACTTCAGTGTCAGTGAACAGGACAAGAATCCCCATAAAGAAGTCCTGCTGACTTACAACCTTACTATCATGCTAGCATATGGGATGTTACAGGATGAAGAAACTTTTCAGAAAAAAAAAGCAAGTCTACAAGCTTAAACATAGCAAAACAATGGGACACACTGTTCTTAAAATTAATGTGGGTTGAAAATGCAAGTCAGTGTGATTCAGGACAGCTTAAAGCTACTACACATTGCCAACTGACTTTGCAACCTGACATTCACACCACCAAATTCTTGTCCATATCCTCAGGGCACCATAACATGGCTTAGTATGAATTCACTGCCTCACTTTCATGAGGCATCAAAAAGGATAGTAATTTGTAGTTGCTTGTGTGCTTGGCAGTGTCTTCTTAATTTTAACTCTTTTTTCACTATGTGTCTATCATCTCATCCAAGAAGTCATCTACATCATCTTCCCACAAGGATCATTCATCCATATGATTTGCAGTCACTGCTCCACAAGATATTCAAAACACCTACCAGTCTACCAATAAATAAGAATTTACAAGTAGTGAGGTATGTTCACGTTTCAGAATCTCATTTTCTTCCTCGACTCATTTTTCTACCATCATTCCTACACACCCTTCCACATAAGTACAACCCCTGCATTTTCATTTGCATTGCTCTCCTTCAACATAAACCCCTTTGGGATGATGGCCAGGGACTGCCTGTAAAGTATGCATACAATTTACACACGATTCAGTAACAATAAGGCATATCTGATTTAAGACACAAAACCCCCTTACTCATGAAAAAAGCATATTAGAAGATCTCATAGAAGGAGAGTTCTGACTCCATAGTCACCTTCAAAATACTGAAAAAAAGACCCGCTTCTATCTCCTGAGGTCTTTTTGTGCCATTCTGAGTCTTTTCTGATGCAACCTATTTGTACCATAAACCAAACTTCTTCCAATTCTACTTTTAAAAAAAACCCAACACTAAGCATCACTGAGAAATGTGCAAAAGGAGTTCCTTCACCATTGCTGGTTTAGAAAATATGTTTAGGGACAAAAAGAAATCTCCAATTTAAATACCTTCATTTGGTAAGTGTGTTTGTATGTAAAAAGAAGTGCATGTGCAATGACAGTTCCCTGTATTTATTGTATCTCTCTTGGGATGCCATCACCCTCCCAGTACAGTGGTGTGACAGTCTGTGCCCTCTATGGCAAGCCTCAAACCAGAAGCAGGATTTTGAGACCTGAGGGCCAAAAAAGAGGCTGCATGTACAAAATGCCACCCATTTTCTTATCTTGGGACCAAGTAGGTATAAAAATCTCTTCATTTGTGATGACAAATAGGCAATTACATTTCCAATTTGTCATCACAACAGCACTTGGGTCAAATATTACCATATCAGGGAATAGGTAAAGCAATTGAACAAACCTGTCCTTGGGGAAAAGAAATATACTTAGAGTTGCTTGGGTTTCTCCCATCAAGTTGGGGGAAAGTAGCACACTGTACAGCCAGCACTGCCACAAAAAATTAGAACAAACTGGTATACAGCCTCTAGTCCTCCTTCCCTCTGCTGAAAAGTCAGAACTGTGTTACTGCTTACCACCAAACAAATAGTAAGGCAAACAGGAATCCCACAGAAAATACCACCTCAGGAATTTTGCTTCTGGAGGGGGTTAAAAACAAATAAAGAAAACCCTGAACTTACAAAACTTTATAAAGCCCGAGATTCTCAAGACACCTGTCCTGAAATATTTTCTGAAGACAGATTCTTCTCATGGATTTTCACCATCCCTCTTCTTCTCCTTTGTGCATTTCTTCCTGCCACACTAATATTACCATGACAGCTCAGTAAATTTCACCAAATACAAGAGGGATCATGTTGTTGAAAGCCCATAACTCTGAGTACATATATGCCCACAGGCTGCTGAGATAACTGCTGTAACAGGCAGAATTTTGTTCCTGAATCACACAAAGTTTTAGCTTTCCTTCTCAGACAGAAATGCCGCTGGGTGGAGACTATCTTAATCATAGTTTGTGAGGTTTCTCTGCACACTGGTCAGATGGAAGTGCCAGGATTATGTTAGAAGAAGATTGGCAACTTTACACAATAGACAAGTCACTGCTGTCTCAGTTTCATCACATTTTCGTCCCTATGTTATGTTAAACAATTACTCCTCTAAGGCCATGTAAAGAACTCCAACACCAATTGCAAGCTCTAAGAGAGATAGCACAACACATTAAAAAATTACAAATTAAGGCAACTCTTTTCTGAACTTGTGAAGCAAACAAATACATTCTAACATGGCTTTCACCATCTGCACTGAGCATATAAGACAACACAGTCCAAAAAGATACCCTCTCTACAAATAATGGGAAAAGTGCTACCACTTTTAACTAAAGACTTCCAAGATAGAGCACAGGTCAGCAATTTTCACTTATTTTTTCATGCTGGTACTTTGTTGGGTTCAATGATTCACACATTTATATACCTAAGAGGGGTTTAACATGCACAGAAAGTATATTCCCATATACTGCAGAAATATTCTGCTTGCTGAAATGAAACTGCAAGTTTCAACCACAAGTGGGTAGCACATTAAAACCTTAGGCAACAATGATTTCATGTTGGTGCATTTCCATGCTTCCAAAACATTAGGAGCTAAATTCTACAGTAGATTTTCTATCATCTTTTGCTAGGAGACAAAAACTTATTCCCCCAGTAT
This sequence comes from Cyanoderma ruficeps, assembly GCA_008694505.1. Lineage (NCBI taxonomy): Eukaryota > Metazoa > Chordata > Aves > Passeriformes > Timaliidae > Cyanoderma > Cyanoderma ruficeps. The sequence continues at coordinate 7,671,612 of VZDJ01000426.1, forward strand.
TAATCTCAGAGGTTTATTATGTTTAGGATGGCACAACACTTACCTGTATCTTGAAAACAGATTCTTTTTGTTTAACTCCTTTTGAAAAGTAACCACTACATAAACATGACTCTATAAATCCTCTGATCACCTACATTTTGAATGACATATTCAATTCTACTCTCCCCCTTTCAAAATGGATGGAATAGAATTAGAAAATGTTCATGTTATTCAAAGGTTCAAATGCCAGTTCAGAAGAAGGGATAAGAAAACTGGGGCTCCTCTGATTGGAAAAAGAGATGATGGTGATAACAATATGACAGAGGTCTACAAAGTCAAGACTGCAAAGATGAAGCGCCTAGGTAATCAGCTGCTCCCTGTCCCCTCCAATACAAGGACTAAGGGGCATCATAGAAAACTTAGAAGTAGCAGGATAAAAGCAGGTGAAAGAAGATGATGTGGTTCTTCATGCAACATTCTGTGGAAATCCCTGTCAGCAGCTGAGTTCAGAAGGGCCAAACAAGTTCATGGAAATGAAGTATGTTGAAGGCTGCTAAATACCATCAATTCTGGACACAGTCCTTGAGACAAGTAACTGGAGGCTGAAGAGTTACTCAAGGCAAAACAATCCATATATTCGCCCTGTCCTCCCCTTCTCTAGGCTTTTCCTTGTGGCATCTGGGCTAGCTGGCCGTTTGGAATGATCTCAAGACAGATACCCAAATGTTTCTAAGAAAGCAGATGGAGATGTTTTACTTTTTATATCTATTTGTATAAGCAGTTTACCTAAGTGCGGTATTTAATTTCTACCATTTCTGAATAGTTAATCCTCCTTACAGAAGAGCTACAACAAAAGAGCTCTTTCAGAGGAATTGCCATCAGAGAAATGTATTGTTGAGAAGTAATTAAGAGGTTGAATACTGCATCCCTTGTTAGAATCCAGCTATTGACTCTGAAGGAGATCCTGTATGCCATCCCCAAAAAGTCAACAGTTTGGACAGATAGTCAAGGTAGCTATTACAAATGAATGGTATTTGTGATGCAAACATGAATCTCTTGCATAAACTCATAAACTGAGTTTTCAAGTAGTTTTTATAAAATTGGTGTCAGCTGCCTTTCTTAACATGAGTTTCTTTTGACAGAATTTTTCTGCAATGCAGAGCTGTTGCCTCAACATTATACAGATGAACAAAAGGATTACAGGATGTCAAAACATCACAAGAATTCCTTGCATCAGGAGCAGAAGCCTAGTATTTAGCCTCCAGCAGGGCTGGCCTCTGATCTTGGGAACATCCAAGAGATAGTCTACTGACTATACAATAATAAGCAAAATTCTCAATTCAGAGGTGTGAAGTTACATCTGACATGTGACATTTGGATATCAGATATTTCTGCTTGGGGGGGGGGGAATAAAAATCCACCCAAGTGCCTTTCAGACATCTTACAAGAGGCATGACTCATTACCTGTGACTGTGAGTGGATTAAAGCAGACATGTATAAGCTGGTGACAGTCCCCAGGTGATGATGACACTTCAGCTGAGCTGTGCTGGCACACGAGGCAAACTGGCAGCCCTCCAGCTCTGGCATTACCTGCGCTGCAGCTCCAGGAGAAGGTGCAATACTTTGTCCAAGGCTTTGTGGGGACCAACCCACTCCGCCTCTGTCATGTGTCAACACGCAAAGGAGGGACACTGAAGCAGAAGGACATATTCAGTCTGTGACAAGCACAGTGGCATGCAGAAGGCTCCAGAGAGGAGTGACATCTGACTGGAGAAGCAGGAATTCTTCCCCATGGGTTTTAGGATGTGCCTTTGGATAAACAAGGAACTGAACAAGCCACTCAAAGGAATCACTGCAAAAGCAATGACTTCAGCACACCCAGCACTTACAGGAGAACATCCAAGACCTTCTAAACTGCCAGTCCAGTTCTTGCCATTAGGGCAGGGAGCCTTTCCCTGAATAACTGTCTATAGCTGAAATTACCTTTGGGAAGTCCTAGGAAGGGATCTGCCATTTTTCTTCATTGCTTCTACACAGTGAAGAGAAAGTGAAACCCCTAGAGAACCAGGTTCCATTTTAATTTTTGGATGTCTGCAGAGAAAGAAATAGTACTGTTGACTCTGCTTCCATTGTAGAGAACATGTAAAATGTTTTTTTGCTCTCTGGGGAAGAGGAAAGGAGTGATTTTGCACAAAAACATCAGAGGCCCCGTACAGGTACAGAGCAAAATGATGGTTTGGGCATTAAAGAAATTTATTGAGTTTTTCATGAAGGAAAAATAACAAATGGCAAAAAATTCAGTTGCCCACAAAAGGCACAGCTTCTTTGCAGGAAAAAAAAAGCTTGGGACAAGCAAAAGGTTGGGACAATGTTATGGCAGATATAGGCAATGGGAAGAGAGAAAATCTTGTTTTTTAAAAATACCACTTATGCATCTTTTTACTTCATAAGGCAGAGACATCTTAATCCAATGCAACAACCCAGGTCACATCAAGGTGAATTTCCAGTAGGATGCTATGGCTTACAGAACAAGTAATGAATATTTGATGTGCCCTTTAAATATCTTAGTATCATCTCTTCAAAAGAATTATCCTTGCACAGACCAATGAATCTTGCATAGATTCACTGATCTCCCCTGTTTCCTTAACTCTCAGTTAAAAAAGCATAAAAATAACTTTGATCTAAGCATGTTTTCCCATTTAATCTCCACAATAGAAGAGGAAACTCAACATTTTACAGGTATTATTAATCCTATTTTGACACAAATGGATGGATTAGCAATTCAGAATCTCTTCAAGATCCTTTATTTTTTCTTTATGATGGAACCTGGTTTTGCTATTATCAATCACCACAAAAGTTTTCTTTCCCATGTATTTATGTTTGTATTCATTGAGGCAGCAGAGAAGTAAAAAATCCCTTAATAATAGGCTCCCTCTCTATACTCTTTGCAGGAAGTAACATTATAAACCTTCTGAAGCAGGATCCTTGTACCATCCTGTCTGCAAGACACTGATCCTGTAACGAAATTGGAAGGCGAGATGGAAAGAACACAAACTGGTGGAGTGGTACATCCAACGTGCAGAACAGACCTCTGCTGTATATAGTCCACCTTGCCCATGCCATTATCTCAGAAGAACATTATCCTTGCTATTATCTATATTATCTTTGAGAATGACCTGGCCTTAAGGGTGGGACCAAGCAGCACATCTGGACTCAAGCCCAGCTTCAAGGCTGCCGTGGCACATAAATATTGATGCAATCTTGGGTACTTCTGTGGACTTGTCACCACAGGATCTGGGTATTTTTCAACACAGCCATGTGGGAAAACTCAAGTGGGAAATCTGCTATTACTGACCATCACAAGTCAGGGACTGTGACCCAACCATTCTAAAGAGGTCTGCACAGAGCATTTAAAGGACCAAAGCCAGTTAGCTGTGCTAGCATGATATGCTGGCAGTGTGACTGAATTGCTGTGTAGAACATCTACCTTGTGACCCTCACCTCACCAAGGTGTACCCAAGCAGCCATATCCCATACACTCATACACCCAAAAGTCATATAGGGTCTAATTGACAGCAGATAGCAGTACTCTGTTCCTTCATCAGAATATAGATGAAGTTATGAAGCTTATGACTTATTTTAAATGGTGGCCATAGGAACACAGAAACAACACCTACTCTGTAAAAGTAAACCTTTACATAAAAAAGATTAAAAATAAAACTTATATTGTCTGAGTGCATACCAAAACACTTCAGGAATATCCAGGAGTTTCAAAGCAGAGTGAAACAATTAAATGAAAAAAGAGAAGAAAGGAAACATGACTGACATGCAGGGCTATAGAATCAGTAAAATTTGTAGGGTCTAAGAATCTCTCTGAAGAGAATAATGCAACTTTTTAAGAGAGATTCTAACTAAGAATAAAAAGCTCCTGCACGATCTGTGGCTTACTTATGCAATCTGCATTTACAGAACATTTACAGAGTTCTCTCTCTCTCTTGATGTTCCAAGGAACCAGCCTTTTAGTCTTGCCTCTGCAGCACGAAGCAAATAGGCTTTTTTCCCCTCACTCCCATGCCCATCCCAGGCTTTTAAGCCACAGGTAACAATTTGCTATCAGCTTGGAAATTCTAACAGATTATTCTGCTGCCCACTGAACTGCTGTTCTTAAAGTGCCTAACTGAAGACACTGAAGAAGGACTGGTGATACGCCTGGAGATCCACCAGTGCAGTATGATATCTGGTATCAGCTGAACAAGAAACAGGTGTCTCAGTTTCTTATCTTCCAATCAACACACATTTTCAAGCACAAAACATATTACAGACGTATTACAAGGTTGAAAAATATTGTCTTCTATTTCTAGTACGGATATGACATGCATACGCTAATGAAAAACCCTACATTTACATGAATTTTTTGTTAAATATTAATGGAAGTGAGAAGAGCTAGCACACTATAAATGCATCTTTACATTTTTTACAAATTAAATATAGATTTCAAGAGAAAAACTCAGATCTTTAACCTAAATATCTTTCTATTTACAGATGTAGTGCAGGCTTTCACCTTCCTTCAGTACTAAGGTCAAGCTCTGAAAATAATTGTGGCTGTGGTGAGGAAGAGGAAGCCTAGTCCATTTTTATGGAGTTTATTTACAGACATAAATCTCTGACCGTATGATGACACTCCTTTGATCACTTCTTTGCATTACTTTACTCTAATAAAAAGTGTAAAATACACAGACAATTTTAGAGGGCAGGATCAGGCCAAATGTGCCTAATAACTTCTATGCTGTTTTGACTGTCTGGGGGTCTTTGGTGGTGGTTAAACCCGCCCTGTTCTGACCTGGAATTCCAACCCAGTGTTTGAAGACATGAAATCCAAATGACAGCCTGATAGTGAGGAAGCCAGAGTACTGTTTTTATTCTGGGGCAAGGAGGAAATGGTTTCCAAAGTAGGTTCTTCCAGTTGCTTGATGTGCAAAGTGATAAAAATTTAAGACACTTTTTTATTGCTTTACCTCCAGTGGCACAAGGATTAAACTAGATGTCCTTGCTGGTTCTTTCTAGTTTGCTTACAGCAACTTCCCCAAAGAAGGCAAAGCGACAGGTTCCCTAGGCAATCCAAAATGAGACTTGCATAGAAACAAGGTTGAGGCTTCTGACTCATGAATGATTGAGATGAAGAATATTGTGGAGGCAGTGGGGAAAAGCAACTGAGCCATTTTCTCAAATGGAAGTAATTATATGAAAGATGTTTCTGGCCTTACAGCCAATACAACCCAACTGCTTCCTTACGAAAAATGCTTGTGATAGCAGAGAGGTACTGAAAATGTGATCAGTTTACTAAGAGTAATGGTCGCTTGCCTCTTTTGTATGACCCTTCTCAAATTAGCCAAAACTACTGTGGGGAACTTCCTCAGTCAAAAATGTGTGTTACACATTACCACAGCAGAGGTGAAACAAGGTACTGGGGGTGGCATTCATCAAAGGGTACCACTTGTTGCCAGCCTGGATTCTGACACACAATTCGCAGTTGCAAGACAAGTGGAGGTTGGTATTGATTTGTTCTGACTGCTTTGGAAGTGCAGGCGCTTTCTGTTTCTCTCATCTTTCACATCATTAATTATCTTGAAAGAGCATGGTATACAGACAAGGCTTGTTATGGAGAAAACTGTGTGACTGAACATGAGGTCACAGTGCAGAACATGAATGCAGTACCACAGGATTAGCACAGGCAGATTATTTTGCCTTTATTAATGCCTCTGGAGGTATAGTCAGTAACAAGCATTTCTGACACACATAGGTTCTCTCTGGCTGTAAAGAAGAAAGTAACCTTTCAGGCACTTTATCATTTTTTTTACTGAATACATCCTTCATGAAAAACCTGGATGACAAATTTTTTTGATTTACACTCTTGGGCAAGAAAAAAACTTGTAAAAAAAAGAGTACTGAATTTCTCACTATCCTAACCAACAATGGCCAACAAGCTCACTTATGCAGGCACATGCAGATCCATTAAGGAATGTTCTAGTACTGCAACAGGTTCTCACAATTGCAACAAAAAGAGCCCTGGCAGAACATGGAGCAGCCAGGATAGGTTCTAGCAAATTCTAGTTCCAGTATGAACTATGATGGGTGGTGCACTTTAGCTGTCAGATTTGGTTAGCAGAAGCTCTCCAAAGAAAAATTCAGCCTTCAGGGGAAAACAAGGTCAGCAATTCAAGACTCAGTAAATTTCTTCCTATTCAGTCCCATCCACAGCCTTGAAATGAAGTGATAAAGAAAGGTTCATTTCAGCCTCAGTGCCCACATTTCAGAAGGATGGATCTATCTAATGCAGTATCAAGTACTCAGGAGAATAAATAAAACACTATGGGATTCTTCACTTCAACTATCATTAGACTGCTTTCCTCTTTCCCCCCTGCTCCCCCCTCTGAACTGGAATGCTCTGAAAGTCTGTTTACACATGCTAGTTAAGGATGCCAGGTATTCCTCAGAGTCTCACATTCGTTTATTCTCAGAATACTCAAGCTCCTCTCAGCACATCTTCCCCTTTTACCTTCTGTCGCTGCTGAATGTTGCTCACTGTGTCTGGCTGAAACTCCAGCTTGTCTGTCCGGCAGAGTTTCCAGTATAAAATAATAACAATCAGGAGCACCACGGCAACCGGGACTGCCACCCCAACGATAATCCAGAGGTTGCTGTTCTGTGTCTCTGAAGTGGACTCCTTCAGCTTCTCCACAGCTGTAAAGTTAAAAGGAAGACAGCAATATTATGTGGTTATGTTTTAAACTGAGGACACTTCAAGGTTATGTATTTTTATGTTCTTGTAAATGCCAGTTAAGGAATTTATCAGAAACCAGCTGCACATCACAGGAAATGGCATACCACTATAAGTTAAGGTATGTCATACCCAGGAAGCATGGGGCAGGAGATCAATTGTCCTGGCCCACCTTCTGAAGACTTGTGCTTAAAATACTAATGAAAATGGCACTTCTGCCACATCATCCTGTAACTCAAAACTAAGCTGACATAGTGAAATGGGTCTAAAAAAATTACCACTAGCAAAGGTAAGATAGACTTTCCAACACTGCTGCCTGTTTCCTGCTTTAGGCAGTATCACCAGCTGTCTCTTCAACATTTTGTTATCAAAACCAACTTGAACCTCCTTCACAAGATGTATAGTTCTGCACTGATAATTCCTTTCTTTCTTCTCTCTGTTTCATTGTCAGTGTGTGAGATCTGTTAGCCCCAAGCAGAAAACAAAACTGCTGGAAAGTGTAATCAAACAAGTCATTCTTGTAAAAGGTAAGCTGAAATAAATGACAAAACTTTTATTTGATAAATTACCGAAGTGGTTAATTGTAGGACTAAAAACCATAGCAATAATACATTTCTAGTCAAATTAATTCACTTTATAAAAATGATGTTTTCAAGTTAAAAAGAACAGTTCTATTTTTTCCATATACCATTTTACTAGTAGCCATTCCAATGATGAGCCTAGAACTTAAAGGAACATATATTTTACACATCTAACAGCTCATTTCTGGCATTATGTTTTCTGTTATAAAAATAACCTTTTTTTTTGCTTTCCAATAGAAGCATTTAAAAATTTTTATGACTCTCTGACTCTTAGAAGAACTTTCTAATGACAGGTCAAAGATAACAAGTTTCAACACACACAATAAGCTATGAACACTTCATGAAGTTTGTTCAACATTTATCATTTTTGTGAAGAGAGTTTATTCTTGCAACTTTTTTCACTTCTGTCTAACCAGCATTACAGTCCCATTAATGGATATTAAGTAGATGTATATGAGCTACTGACCTATCTGTACACAACTGTTTTAATGAGGGACAAAATTTAGAAACACATCCAAATGGTACAATTATTACTATTTTCTTTCTTTTCTTTCTGCAGAGAATTTTAAATATCAGACACATGCTTGTTCTGTTGGCAAATACCCTGCGGTACCATGTAACTCATGCCTCCATATTGCACAGAAATGAGAAAAGGTAATTAGGCATTCATACCAATGAGGTATTTTGCAGATCATACTTGTCTGTTCCTAAGATACCTTAAAGTTTCTTTCCTGATTGTAACATGGAATTTTGAGTAGGTATTCTGCCTCACTAATCACTGAAAATTCTTTATACACCAGGCCTCATGAATAAAGTAATTATATGACTTTACATGACTTGTCCTATTTATTCTGGTGTGTATCTAGTAAAAAATCCCATTAATTTCATATTATATTCATTAAAAGATCATATTACTTATATATTCCTGATGGACAAACAAATAAAACCAAGGTAGATCATATTCAATGGAAGAAGTAAGTGCCCCAACTACCCTTAGTGTACATCTTTCACAGAGAAAGTACTTCAGACAAAAAAGCTGTGACTTGTGTTTACACTTCAGCTAAAGGAAACACCCATTTCATACCAACATCCTCCCATCTCACAACTGTGGGGTTTGTGCAAGCTCCTGGACAACATAAACTGAAAAAAAATACTGGAGTAGCAGGATGAGATGAAAATGGCAGGAAGGTCTTTAATCAGCACAGTACTTTTCCAGCACAAGCACGGAGTGAATGCAGTGAGGCTGGACTTACAGATCCTGCTGCAACCCTAAGCTCAGCAGGATCTTCAAGAGGCAAAACAACATTGCACAGCTCACTGCAAGGCTGCTAAAACTGATTTCCTCAGGACAGCCAAAGCTGCAGCACTCCAAGAAAAAACACTGCAACAGTGGGCACCATGCCACAACCTCCAAAACCAAAGACACCCTTCTCCCGTTTGCCTTTGCTGGCACCGGCGTGGATTTGACGGGGCTTACGCTGCGCAACGCTGCCTTCAATGCGGTACCCCAGGATGATGGCAGCCCGCTGGATATCCACTCTGTTCATCAGGTCTGAGCACTTCAGAGCACTCAGTCTCTCCCCATCTTGGTCCTCCACGAAATAGATCAGCTCCACGGGGTTATCAACACCAACTAAGCGTGACACATTCACAATCTGAAAGGAAATTGCAAAGCTTTTACATTTTAAGTTGTATTTATTTGGAGCTCCCATACATTTGGTCTTACAGTTCATATTCTCTCTCCCCTATTGTAACTGAATGGAAAATTTTAAGAGAAGTGATCCCTTATAAAATACATTCTTATGGCAAACCTTTCCTTTTTCCCTCTCCTACTTGTATCATAACAATGTAAACATCTGGTAAGTAAGAGAACTGCTTTCAGTCTAAAGATGCCAACACTGTGCCACTCTGGAAGCCTGTACTGCCTTTAGCAATTGTTGGTTAGAAGTGTGACTGCACTTTTTCCTTCTCTAAATACCTCCTCTAACTTTGTTATTCATAGCACATACACCTCTTTGCTTCAGTTTTTCTCTATGTTAACCAGCTACACAGGCAAATATTCTGTTAGCATCAAATAAAACTCTGCTCTGTTTCAACTTAAGCACTTGCAGTCACCTTCATCCTCCAAACAGCTCCCCTTGGCATCCACCTTTCTTCAGGAAGGAATGTATCTGACGCTGTGGGAAGCAATTCTTCCTACCTACATCTAAAGACATTAATAATCAAAAGAATGCATGCTATGAGGAAGCCCTGTAGATACTCTCTAACTACCAAACATCTACATTGCATATGAGAAACCACATAACTGAATTCCTGTAAAATTACATCTTTTTATATAACAACTCTCCTTTGTTTAACCATTTACCATGTAATGGTGAGCTCTAACAAGAATTAGGACAAAAAATAGTAGTAGGAGGTATTTGGTCCTTTTTTTTTTTTACAGAGTTTGAAGTGCTCTGGAAGGAATTGACATAAATAGAGCAATTTATTTTGCTTCCTTCAGAATTATCCTTCTGCTATAAAGTACATATTTAATAAATTATAATCTCAGAAACTGCCCATAGGCCTAAAGTAAAGCAAACACCCAAATGTTTGCATGTCTGAGGCTTACAAAAGCAAATCTTTGTATTGTTTTCTTTCCCAGTTTCCAACTAAACAAATCCTGCTGAAGGAAATAAGTACAATTTCTAGCTCAACAGGAATGATGTTCTGGTTTTGGGGAACATCAACCCAACATGTCCTAAAAAAGCATTTCCCACAAATGATAACAGCAAGACGTATATATACATTAAAAAAAAGAGGGGAGAAAACTGAAACAAGAGAAAGCACAATTGTCACGTAAGTCTTCTAGGACAAATCAACTGAAAGCAAAGAATAATGTTCAGTGTCAGACATATTTGATGCAAGAAACAGTATTTACCAGTAGAGCAGAAAAATGTGCAGATCTCTGAAACACAGCAAGAGCTGCTAACAGGACCTATTAAATGATGCTGCTGCTCACCTGAACACCATTGTCTCTTCTACCAGCTAAGGGAAAACAAATCTCTGACCAAAGATAACAAAACAGCATCAATAAATAAGGTTTCAACACACATATTTGGTGGCTGTGAAGCTGAATCTGGCATCATGGACCCCAAATATACAATTAGTTAACAAATGCCCACAGTTTTATATTATGTCTGCCTCAGGTGGGTTGCCACAGCCTGGTCTCAGTGCACAGAGCAGCAGAGTGTACAGACTGGTATCTGCTTCCAGCACAGATGAAACCTTCCCAAACAGCATTTAACTCACATGGAGGGTGAGGGAGTTGAAAGGCCATTGGGAATGAAAATCAATGGGTTCTTCATTTTAATTTTATGAAGTCCTTCTGTGCATAGCAAAGCCGCAGAATCAGAGAACATTAGAAAATTCTTAAAGTGAACTGTCACATATTTTACAGCCTGTGAAGAACCCAAGAAGGAGTACAATTACGTGTTACACAGATCAGGTAATGGTCCCAAGCTGACTAAATGGGTTAACAAATGAACTTCTCCACAGCTGCCTTTAGAAAAGGAAGAGGGTAAGAAGGACATGATTCCAGTGTAAGTTGTCACAACTGAAACTGTACAAATTTTAACACAGAATGAAAAACAACAGCATATAGCTCTCTATGCTGAGGAACAGGGATAAGAGAGAATAGTGAGAATGGAGATAGGAAGAAGTAGCTGGAGGTATTTCAACACAGCATAGAGAACATGGGAACAAGCACAAAAAAGTTCAGGAGGTGCAGGCTAGTGCTGATGAGCTAAGCTCACTATTGTAAGCCAAGTTTTATCTGAAATAATTCGTTCTGAATACACAGTATGTTATGACTGCTCACACCATACAGAGAGAAAAGCTTCACAGAGAGAAGCTGCAGACAAAATTTTAAAACCATGGGGAGATGGTTATGGATTTCTATTCTGGGAAAGCTGATGACTAGCAGGGTAGTCTGGAAGCAAATACAAAACAATTAGATTAGTACATAAACACAGTACCTGTGACAATATCAGTACCTCAGTTTTCATCTCTGTCACACTGATCCACTAAATTTTACTTATTGATTTTTGTAACTAGCCCAGCCTCTGAGTTTGCTAAAACACAGGTAATGGCACACTGGGTCTGAACTGTTTTATCTGGTCATGGAATTGAGGTACACAGGCACTGTGCCTGTTTTTGACAGAGTTTCTGTATTCTAAGTTTTGTGACACACGGTTCCAAATTATACTCTTTGTGCAGCTTAAGACTGGTTTAGTCTCTGTCCTTGAGAATGCTAAGAATGCAAGCAGAGACAAATAATATTTGCCAGGCATCCAGCAAAGCAGCCCAATTGTAAGGAAGCATTTAAGCATTTTACATTTATACTTTGGCAGTGAGGGATGACATAGGGAGGGAGGAGATAGATTTTTAAATGGAGGAGGCAGAAAGTGGTGGAGGGGGTGGGAAAGAAAAGAAGAAAAGACTAATTCAACTTCTGTGTACATAAACGATACCATCTTTGTTGATACTAGGTGTGCATTTAACCTCCACAGAGGAAAGGCTTAACTGTGTTCAGGTGTCAGTAAATTTAATTTAAGAAGTGTTTTCAAGTGAATATCATAGGTCAGTGAACAGAGTTGCCTTGGTAACAGAATCTGGTTTGTAATTTCAAGCACGGAAATACAAGTAGTGGGGAAGCTTCCAAGGCATTCTCAGAGTCCCAGCCAGCCAGTGGGATATCCTGGTCAGCAATCCCCACAGGAGCAAGAAACCCCTGGGTGAACTGTTTCAGGTCTTGAAGGCATGAGCATTACTTAGAACCAAGCAGATATGCAAACACAATCTCCAATGCTCGTGCATGAGGATTATTTTCCTTTCTCTCCTTCCTTCATCACACTGGGAAAAAAAAAATGAAAAAGACTTTTTGTCTTATTAAAAGTATGATTTTAGAGTCTGGGCAATTAATTCAAGATGTACTGTGGTCAGCACACAGAGGTACAAACAGGCTGTGAGCAACCTGACAAGTTGCTGCCTGGGATGGGAACTGGAGAGGCCAAAAGCCTCAGAGGAAAAGGTGAAGCAGCAGCAGTGCCCAAAGGCTTTATTTATAAACCTAAAAACTCACAGCAAGCCAGGCTTTCCTCAGACAGGAGAGACACATAAGCTGTCAGCAGAAATGAATTTTTGCCTTAACGAAAAGCTCAAGTCAGTCATTACATTCTCTCACAAGCTGCTGCTTCCTCACACACACTGCAACTAAAATGCTGCCTAATGTGTTCTTTAAATCAGGACATTCCTCTTTGTTTAATCTGCTAGGATCATCTTTTCACTTTCTATTAGATTCAAAGGACCAAGCATATTGAAATAAAGAATTTTTTTTTTATTAGCTGGTGGTGTATTTTTAAACTACCATTAAACCATTTAATTCCTAAAAAATGTAATGAGAATTATTACAGTAAAATATTGACAAAATATAGCACAGGTATCTGCAGATGCAATCCAGAAAACAGTAAGCATGTGCCTTTAAATCTGCAGCAACAGAAGATGCATATTGAAAATATGTATGACTTACTCTGGGAAACATTAATACAGCATCACACAAAAATCAATAGAACTATCAGAAGTGCAACAGCCAGGTGTGAGGCTTCAGAGGGGTTTTTGTACAAAACGGTTACAGGCTTTTTTTCTTTTTATGGTGGAGTGCCACCTGTTAGCAGCACAGATAGTCAAACAGGAGGGTGAAGCCGGCTATTTGGGTACCCTCCAAAGCTCATTTTCAGACTGTCTAGGTTTAAAGCATAATTTTTAACATTCTTAGGTACTAACACATGCCTTTAGAAATTAAATCTAAACCTCACAAGGTATCACTTCTATTTCCTGAGCATGTGAAAGGAAACTAATATGCCTGCAGTAACATTCACAAATAATTGCTTCACCTCTTGACCTGCAGTCCTGATTTTCCACAGAGCTTAGAAATGTCACATTTCAATACACTGTAAATATATTTCACCTTAGGAAAAACTCTGGTCTATAGGGTCACAACACAAATGAAATGTGAGTCTAGTCTTTAATGGATATATATATGTTCTGTTAATAAAACTATGCAACACTTTAGCTGCTGGGCAGCTTTTGTTCTTTTTTTCACCTCATTGTGCTCTACTATCATAGCAGTCACTGACCTGTGTGCAAGAAATATATATATTGGAAAATCTGAATATAAAGCACAAGAAACATTATTAGTTCTCCCAGAAGACACAAACACACTTCAAACAGAGCTTATAACTTCGCTATGAGGAACAGAATTAGCAGCAGTAGAAGGTTTATAGCAGATTCCTATGGACAAGATCCTCAGCTAACAGGGGAACACCCTTGAAAGAAACTATCCTTCAGTCTGGAGCCCACTACCAGGTGCATCAGTCCAGCAGCACACAACAGCCTCTCAGGCTGTCTCACCTGCCACACACCTGAACATCCTGCCAAGGAAGCCACCAAGGTGCTGCAGCACCTGCAGGTACCCACTGTTGTCACGCAGGAAAGAGGACATCCAGCATGCATGGTATCACTTCAGCCTCCCTTCTTCCACATCTCCTTTATTACAGTTCTAACCCTATTTGAAAATGTGGGCTGGGAGCACCAGGAGAAGCCCTGTGATGGTAAGATGTGCTGACTGTAATGAATAGAATCCTCCCCTGCCCAAAGACAGCAGTTGGCAGGCTCTTTGCACTAATTAAGTGGCATAAATGAGCTGCGCTGCTGTCTGGAACATAAGCTGCACACCTCATCTTATGTCCCAGTACATAATACAAAGTCAAAAGAAAAATGCTGTATTTTCACTTTCCAAAATACTACTCCTTATCTAAAAAGGATGTGCCCATAATTTTGTGCATGAAAAAATAAATTACCTGTGCTTTATTGTGCAAAGCCATAAAATTGTAATCTAAACATACACACTTTATAGGCTGTGGTATCTTTGCTAGCAACATAAGGAATATTTGTTTAATTTATATGCAAAGGGAGGACAAAGGCATAATGAACGAAGTGCAATAAGAGGTGCTGGGAATAGGAGATCTGAAGCAGACACCTATTTGCAGCAATTCAAAGCTCTACAGAAGAAAAATAAAATAAAATCTCTATTACTGAAACAGATGTTTCTGAGACAGGAAAGCAGAAGTAAAAATACCCCAACATCTGGAAATTTAAGTGGTAGCAAAAACTGTAGGATTAAATTAAATAAAGACAATAGGTCTGAAATGCAAAAAGGGCATCTGGGAGGTAAACCAACTGTCAATGAATTAGATGGAAAAGGTAATTTTTAAGAAGATGAGCCATTAAAAAAGTATTTTGGGTTTTAGATTGTTGAACTGACTAGAAAGAACCATCAGAATTTAAAACTTTAAATGAAATACCCAAGTCTTCTTGGACTTTATGTGAATAAATCCACCTGTGGCAAAACTCGAAAGCAGCACTGGAATCCAGATAACAGATGTTGCTATGTGTGCAAAATTTGGCACGATTAATCATTTTCACCTGAAATCCAACCCTGTGACCAGGACTACTGTGACAAAGAAGTTAAGGGGTAGAATGTACTACCCTACTGCTGCATCAAGTCACACACAATTCTACTTTGTATTTCTACACCACTGCCAAAACATCACAGAGAGGTGTGAAGTAGCTGTCCCTGAAAATTTTTTTTTTTTCAAATGATCATCCTGTCTCCTTTTGCTAGGCACTCCATGAAAGCCAAACAAGATAGAACATTTTCAAAGGAAGACGTTGGCAAAATAATTTTCAATGTTGTTTCTAAGGAGCCGTCAGAAATTTTCAGTAAGCACTTAATCAGTTATTTGCATTTCTTATGTTTAGCTGAAAGGACATATGCAGTGCTTAAAAGAAGAACCGTATTTCAGGTGCAAAACACAAGTATCACCAACCAGCTAAAGGTGACACATGCTTTTGAGTTATATTTCCCAACTCAAAACCTGAACACTTTGTTAACACTAACATTAACCTATCCAGTAATTTGTTATCCTTTATTTTTCATCCTCTGATTCTGAGCTCTTAATACCTGCACGATGTTGCTGCCAGCGAAGCTGGCCCGTCTCCATATCCGCCCTCTGACCAAGGCCTCGTTGAACAGGTGAGCGAGTTTTCGCTCCATCTCAGCCCGGAACACTTCCTCCTGAACTCGCTGGTCCACCACGCCCAGGAGAACTGCATTGCACAGAAAGCAAGCCAACAAAACAAATTCATCAGTAAAACTTTTCTGCTTCTTCTCCACAGCTTCGATTACAAGCTTTGAGTTGCCCTGTGACAGCTCAGGGGCGATTCGAGAGCACCTGTATTTAAATGGGAATTCTGACCTGTTCAGATGGAGGTTACACATTGGAAAAGGGAGACATTCAGTGGGAAAAAAGTAAAAAATAAGTAATTGGGGGGGGAAAAATATTCAGGCAGAGGATTTTGTTCAGAAGCGATACAAAGTTGGAGATGGGAAGGGCAAGGGTTCAGAGTCATGGTGAAAAAGCAGAGCAGCAGCACAGGAATGAAGCTGCGTATTCAAGTGCAACTTCCCCTGATAAGATTAACAAGTATGCCAATCATAGCACAAAAGAAAATGGTTTGCAGCCCTGCTCACTTGGCAACCAGGTACCCTGGGTCACTGGGGCAACTAATGCTGAGAGGAATCCCTGAAGGAAAATTAAAAAAAAGGGTGGACTTTCACTAGCAAGATGGCATCCAGTTAGAGAAATGTGGAGTGAATGGAGCAATGATCCAACTCAACAGTCCTCCAGGATAACAAACCAACTCACTGCTGACTGCATCAAATAAAATTCAGTTTTAATTCTCCTCCACTAAAAATGTTTGTATTGTTAGAAGCCGCTTTTTCTGTGTTTCCACATTTATTTCCTTCTAAGTGTGGTGCTTAATTAAAAGCCACCAATTAGATAAAAATTATTTAAATATAATTTAATTTTTTTTAATTTTTAAGCCAAATATATTAAAGCCACATTTTTAATTTGAAGCTTTTCACTACAGATGTCGGAAAAGGGAAACATTTTCATGATTTTTCACTGAGATCAACAATATCTGTCTTCTAAATTCAATCACAGATTAAGTATCTCAGAATTAAATAGAAAAATAGACAGTGACCTAAGGCTATTATATACACCAAGCTGAAAACTGTTCTTGCCTGTGTATTGGATTTCAGTACCAATAAATTATGTTTAATAGAATGAATTGTATTCTACAACAGAGGGAGAACACTGCATATCCCAGCTTTTTATGACTATTGGGATACATACACATATATCTGGGTAATTTGATATTAAAAATCTTTACATGCATAGATTCTATCATTTTCCCATGGCATGATTCATTACCCTGACTGAAAGCACTAACCCTACCAAAGTCTACTAGCTCTTCCCAGAATCC
>VZDJ01000426.1:7688393-7729187 GCA_008694505.1 Cyanoderma ruficeps
AAAAGAAAAAAAGTTGCTACAAGAGGCTTTCAAAATCTTAGAGGCAAGAAGTTTATTAAAACCCAAGGGAATATGATTTCAGAGCTGGAAGAACCCATTTTTTACTGCAGAACCTAGGGGAATTTTCCACAGCAATGGACAAACCTAAGGCTGAGCAAGAGAGGGAGCAGGTGTAGCCAAAAGAAGCCAATATAAACCTCTAAGGAAGGATGCCACTGGTTATGAGACACACATAGGAGCTTCTCCCACATTAGGAAGCATTATCTGAAACTCTAAATCTTCCTTCTCCAAAACAAACCAAGTGGCCTTCAGAAATTAAGGTGCAATTTGGTCTCCTGCTTAAACAGTAAAGTGGTGATCAGTGAGAGGAGACACAAAAACCGGCAAAAAGGAGTAAGTCTATACAACAGGTGAACTGTAGGTGATAGAAGTTGCAGGACTACAAGGGTGTATCCAGTGGGGCACTTGCACCCTAAGAACAAGTTTGGGAGGCAAAGCCTCCCCACCAGCCAGGCTTAAAAGCAGCAGGTAAGACCCACAGCAAGTAGATAACCTCAACAGCCTTTGGGCACCCAAACGTGACAGCTCAACTGCATCTGGAAATTACAGAATAAAACATTCAGAAGACTTTGTTAGGAGGAATTTTCTGTGAATGAATTAGAAGAGATCAATGAAATGTGATGAAACTCTCTCATATACTCAGAATTCATCTATTTACACTCTGTTTTATTCTGGGCATGTTTTGGTAGAAAGTGTCACACAAATAAAATTTTAATTTTCACTTAAAGTGGATACCTAAAAATCAATGTGGCATATTGACAACATGCAGAGTAGACACTTTATGCCTGATAGTCGGAGTTGTTTCACTAAGAATGAACTGCCTTATATACAAGAAGTGCTTTGTGTGCACTATCAAGGAATTTCAGTAGTTAATTCTAGACCAGGGATTTGTATTTCCCAGATATTTCAGGTCACTGGGCCTTTGGTTTTAGAATTTATTCAGCACAGACATGTTATTGCCTCATAAAAATGCAGCACCCCTAAGCTATTGATATTTATGCAGGCTAGTTATCCCACTAACACAACTAATTGCACTTTTACTTACTCACAGAGACCGTACGTACCTGTTCTCACCCAGGAAGATTTCATCAACTGGGACACATTAAGCTTAGGATAATGAAAGGCTGAAGGAAAAACAGAATGCAGGAAAAACATCCATAAGAACAGTATTCTGAGCAACATACACAAAACCAGAAGCCACTACATAATTTATACTGTCAGCAAGCATCTTATTTACACAGATGCATTACTGCTCCTGAGGCAATGCAGACACAATGGCAAGGGAAGTGCTCTGAACATACACTGCTGAGTTTGTCTCTAACAAAAAGAAGCTAACTGAAACAGTCAGATTTATAATGTGAAAGACTTCAAGCTGCTGAACTGAGGTCATTGCTCCCAGGAATTTAAAAGCTCACTGTCTGAACTGTGACTCTTACTGAGCTAGCTGCAGGATCAGACTCATGCTCAAAGGGCAGTGAGGCAACTTGTGAGTGTCTCAGGATGAAAATAAGACCTTCTCTGAGGCAGAAACTACAAGGAAACAATAAATGTAAAGCAGAGAACTAAACACAGGAGATTTGTGTTCCAGACTTGTGCAGGGAGAAACATTTTAAAAAAACACCACCTTGATAATATTTTTTTTTTACAAAACCCACAAGTAACTGCACATAGAAACACTGCTGTAGACAAACCTCATGTATTTTCTGTTTGGTTTGGTAGTGCCAAGCTTTCTTAATTTCTAAATTTTTTTAAAAAAACCCTTTGCTCCAGAGAGAAATCCTTGCCCCAGTAAGGAAAACAGTCTATTTCTACTGACTTCAGTATAGATAAGATTTTCCCCAAGGTTTCCACTGGAGAGCAGTAAAGACATGTTGGGAAAGAAGTGAATATGGGGGCTGGGCCAACAGTTTCCTCACGGGAAGTCTTAAGCTTCACTATGGCAATAAGGAAAAGGAATGGTCTTAACTTTGTCAAAATATTTAATCCAGATGCAGTTTGCTAAGCATTATACAAAGGTTAATTTTTAAACCATTTCATAGTCAGAAAGAATGCAGCACATAACAATTAAATGACCTGGACCATGCTGGATCAATTTAGAATAAAGATGTCTACAGTTGTGGAATAATTTGCGACTACTCCACATTTCAGAGAAGTAGAAAATGAAAGTTTTTAGAATTTAATGATGTAAGAATTTGTAGACAAGCTGTTCTCTGTCAGTGTATCAAAAATCTGATTCTTTTGCCCCTAAAAAAGCTCAGGAATTTTTTGGTTAAGGTAAAAGAAAAAGAATCATTAGTTACATTTTACCTGTTATTTTCACAGATTTAAAACTAACTCCTACTAGGGGGGAGGGGAAGAAAGTTTGGTTATTCCACCTTTATTTCAATAATAGCACCACTAGCTTCAAGATGACCATCTGGCTGGTACTCTGACTTACTGTTCAGAAGGGTGTTAGAACATTGTCCTTTCTGAACAGGAAACACTGGCCCTCCATGCAAGTGATCAGGATGCACTAAATTTCCAAAATTCTCAGACAAGCAAAAAGCAACTCAGAGTTCATTTAAACACACACATTTATTTTTGGCATCCTGCTACTCACTTCTCCTGGTTGTAGCTTTTAGATTGAAATTCTATTTACTCTAGTCATGCAATTGTTTACTTCAATTTAGAAATGGAAGCTGAACAAAAAGCATAAACTAAACTGAAAACTGATTCTGTTGTCTTCTAACACATGGAAAGAGCATGATAAGGAAATCATTCCAGTGACCATAATGCTTTGAACTCCTACCAATTTTGAATTTTTTCCTCTTTAACCCAAAATCATGTTTTGCTTCAATACTTAATGTGCTTTTCACACTTCTTCTAATTAGTACTTGAAAATGATTTAATTCATGCAAATTGCCGGGTGACTTTTCATTAAACTTTCCACAGAATTAATGCAACTTAAAAATAAACCAACTTGAGGAGAAAATCTTGACATTGAAAATGAAGATGTGCTGTGATCATTGCCAACTAAGGCTAGGTTCTAAAACCTGACAAAGAATGCTGAAAATTGTCAGTCATCAAATCCAGGTTCCAATTCTTATACCACTGGTCACTCATGTGTCTCACTGACACACAGATCTTGTGCTCATCTTGAGTCTCAGCAATGCAGCAAGATCATATTTGTAAGATTTCTAATGTCCTCTGGAACTAACAATTATAAACAGCACTGACTGATTGTCATTCTGAGGGGGAAGCTGGATAGACAAAATGCAATTATTAGCTAGATTGCAGCTGGTCTGCTAATGACTCTGGATGCATTAATGAAGTAGATGCTGGCATCATTAGAAGATTCTAACACGCAGCCCTGGAGCACCATACCGTGTAACAGCATCGATTTGATGCTGAATGAAAAGGGAAAGGGTCACCTGGTCACCCAGAGACCTACTGACAGCAGCCTAAAGCACATCACTCAGGCAGCATGGCCACTGCCAGATGTTCTAAAGATCTGAGTCTCTCCTACAGATGTGTGGGACTATGCAGGATAGAACTGGTATCACGCTGACCATTCTTAGCTCTGATAAGTGGAGAACAATAGTGGAAAGCATGGAGGGAATGCAGTATTTCAAATGAGAAGGCATTAAATGAAAAATAAGATTCCATGCAAATACTGGGGTGCGGACAACAGCAACACAGTGTCTGTTTAAAATCTGATCCAAAATCCAAGAAGAAAAAAAAAAGGCAAATATTTCTGCAGTCCTTGGACCATATAATACAATTTTATATTTATCCTATTGGTCTTGTAACATCTCCAAGACAGCCAAAATAGATGACATGCATCAAAGTGTTACTTAGCACTGAATAAATAGCAAGTCCCAAGGCAACCCTCTCTACTTAAAGTCCCAATCAAAACAAAGAGCTTTACTCAGAGCAAGTTCATGAAGGCAAATATTGCCATCTACTCCATAGCAACCCTTTACCTGTCCTCCAAGAAATCTGCTAGCCATAAAGAGACACCAAATACATAGTTTCCTGTAATTTTCAATGAACTAGCACCCAAACCCTGTGATTAGACTTGGTTTTCTTTCTGCTGACATGTAGGTCACGATCATCTAACCAATTTACAATCTGAAACGTGAGTTATAAGGCAGACAATGAAAATTAAGCATGGGAAAGGAGTAATCTGGACATTTGAATTGAAACATGTAGCTGAAGTCACCCAGAAGTCTTGTGAGAAAATAAGAAAGTCTGGAAGTTTCCAGGTTTGGCCATTTTCGCAGCCCTGTTCCTACAAAGAATGGTCCAAATCTGTGAAACAACTTTCACTCCTGAGCTTGACTCTATGTGAGTGGGGAAAAAACTCACATAGAATTCCTGGTGTTAATGAGGTACTGCACAGGGCAAACCACACAGTTAAAACCATAAACAGGGCATTTTATTTATGCAAATAAAAACCGTGAGAGGACAGCGTGCGAAAGGCAGTGCAAAGTGAACAAGAGACAAGGAGAATATACATTCTTTGGAACAAGGCTCATATTTGGCATATTGATGTCAAGGTCTCACTCAACAATGCTGACATGCACAAGCAGCTTTTCTTTGGTATGACCAACTTCAACCCCTCAAGCTGGAGGTTGAGCCCCGGCACTCAGCTCACCCACATATGATTTCTTCAGACGCAACTACACAACTTACAAGACCGTGCACAGACTTCTTAAGGGAAAAAGGGAAGTCATCACCACGAGTATTAATTGTCAGCATGCCTGATAAACTAAGGCACAAATGGCACAGAACAGTATGGCACGGAACATTTTATATTTACATATAAACACTAACATACATAGATTGTTTACATGTAAATATCCAACCTTCCTAGAAAAGGTCACACTGAAAGCAGAAGTTTGCATAATTATTTGCACAGATCAAAGTAGCTATATCAATCTAAGGTGTTTTAACACCTTCCCTGCTACAGTTGCTCTGTAGGGCAAGGCAAAGCATGAATGCACAGTTCAGGGTCTAGAAAGAAGAAACCATTTAGGCATCTCCCTGCCAAAGTAGCTTTGAGGATCTGGCTGTTGGTCACCCCCAACAGGCTGTTGAATAAAATGTTTCAGGAAGGATCTGCCCAATGCTGCTGAGCCTTTGGACAGGATTTTTGGCTCTGAATCTGAAGATCTAAAACCCTTAGGCTCAAAATCCAGTCACAGCAGCAGTGTAAAAAACTGCAGGAACAGCTAAAAATAACTGGCTGTGGTTGTCTCACTGATAAAAGAGTCTGAGCTACATTCATCATTTCTGTGCTTGCTGACAGAAGGACCCACAGCTCCAGTAATCTGAGAAACTATGTTCCTACTTTGCCAATTTACCAACTAGCACCACAGTTGGTATTCCAGAACAGTGCCTATCTGAGCACTACTGATACCAAACTAGACCAGTGCAAACCCAAATGTGCTGTCCTGCAATGAGCTCAATCTATAGTAAATATGAGTTCCTCTAACAGCAAGCAAGTCAAAAACGAGATGTTCATGAATTCAGGACACCTTAGCCACCAAATCCTCATGTTTTCGACATTGCAATCTTTAGGAAGATCTCATAGTTCCTAAAAATCCTGACCTCTCCACTCATTCTACTTTACTTGGTTTTGCAATTGACACGTGAGTGACCACAGGGCTCCACTGGCACTGCCCTGGAGTCATCCACACTGACCAGGCACTGTACACACACAGGCAACACGGGGACAGCTCCTGATACAAGCATTAAAATAATTTCACATTTCCTAAGTACCATCAGGAAACAAAAACAGAATCATAGAATAGTTTGGTTTGGAAGAGACCTTAGCGGTCATCTAGTTCCAACCCCAAGGAGAACCATGTACATGCACATTTAACAGGAATGTCCTTTCCCTATGATCAGCCTCACTTTCAGGATACACCAGCCTTGGTAGAAATTCAGCTCCATTGCGCAATCCAGAAGATGGATTCTCAGCAAGGGGCAACTTGCAAATACACTACAAATATAATTTCAGAATATGAGGACAAAACTAAAAGCTGTAAGAGCCAATGTAGTACATCACAGGGAAAAAAGCATCCCTCAACACCAAAAATATTACCAGGGACTAAAAGCTACCTAAACTCAAGCGCAAATGCATAAAAGAGATGACAGAATAAAGAGAAGCGTCTTTTAAGCAGTCAAGGAAAGAGCAACACTTTATTTTAATTCAGTGAGCAACAAAAACCACAGCTCACAGTATGAGACATTCTGTGGCTTCCAAGATAAAGAGATGCTAGTCACCTATGGACAGGGATTCTCAAGACTTTTAGTCCTGGATCCACTAAACAGACCTACCACTGCAGAGAGCTGTGTGTCAGACCAAAGGAGAACAGAAATGCTTAACAGAAATGACTCAACAACCTCACACATTTTTTAATTGATTATGAGAGTAGAGGGATCAAAAGTGCTGAAAAAAGTTAAATAAAAAGCTTCAAAAATTAGTATGTTTAAGCTGCTTCCAGTAAATGGGGAAGTATCCTGTGCAATCATCTTACCTAGATTAAAAGCTGCTAAAGAGAGCAACTTCTCTGTTGACAGTGACTCTACAATATTTTCACTGACATACACAGCTGCATTATGAACACCAGCTACTATTAGACCTGATTTTCTGCTAGATGTTTAACTGTATTGCAAAACTCTCTGTGTCAGATGTTATGCATCTCTACGGCTCACAGAAATTACCCCGAAAATTAGAAACACAGCGAGATAGGAGAAATGGAGAATTAATGGACTGAGTCAGTAACACCCACCAGCACGGAAAGGCAAGTACTATTCTTTCATGATCTTGCTTACATTCATGAGTCATCTGAAAAATCTAACCAAACATAAGTTGCCAAGGCCAAATGTCAAGCAAGCTCTGTTATGAAGGCAGCTCCCATTCCTCTACGTTTAGGATGACAATGATCTGAAAAAAGTGACTTGCCATGCAAATGTACACAAAAAGTGAGAAAGGTAGTACCTTAAAACATAACAGACTGCATAGACAAATCAATTCAGACTATATGGGCAAATATCAGCTTATTTAGCCAGTGTCCCAGGCTTTCTAGAAGTTAGAGACACAGTTAAGGGCAGCACAATGCTGAAAGCAGTGAACCCTCCTGTGAATTGGACATAAGCACAGAGACACACCTTGCACTGCACTTCACAGCAATACTGATTTAAGTGATTTTCTTATTTTTAGATCTGGACTAAGACCAATGGACTGATGAACCCAGGTTAAGTACAACTGACCTAGCACAAAAGACAGGTATGATGACAAAGGCAGCAAGATGCTGTAACACCAAAATGTGAGCAGAAAGAGGCATAGATTTGCTCTGTAGAACCCATGATACAAATTAGGTACTTGAAGCTGCATTATCACTTATGCACAAAAATATTGTAAAATTGTAGAGAAAGAAGACACTAGACAAAAGTATTTTGCAGTATTGGATAACAGCAAATACTCACGTTCAGCAATTTGCTGCACAGGAAAACCCAGATAGAAGCTGAATTCCACCACAGACAAGTTTCTGAGCTGCTCACTGACTTCAGAGCCATTTAGAAAACCGTACCTGTCTCGGATGGCAAAAACAATGCTCACAGGGCCCTGTCGAAATGCCACCCCAGGCCTGCTTAGAGTGATATTCAGTATCTGAAAAGACAGTATTGAAGCAGGGTCAGCAAAATCAAATTACTGCCATTTCCATCCCTTCCTTCACAGACTTTTCTTTCCCCTCTAATATGAAGAGGGGGGCAATTCACATCAAGACAGAGGAACACCTGCTCCAGATTGGTTCAGCCAGCTGTGTCTCGGAAGAGGCAAAGTTACATGTGAATTTCTCTTCAGAGTTATCCTTTAGGGTCAATCATAGTCCAGAATGATCTGAAAGCTACAGCCCAGAAAATAATGAGGAAAAAACCACAGAACAAGACAGTCAGCAAAATAAATCTAGTCATAAATAAGCCTAAGATAAATGCCAAACTGCACGGAACAGAAGAAAGGGATTCATTACAGTAAAAAAATGTTCTGAAAATGGATGTTCTCGTGGTTAAAATCTCCTCCACCAAGCACATCCAATACCCAGCACTGGCTAGATGCCTTTTTGTGGCACCAATATACACAGCAAGTCTATTTATGTAGATAAACCTTGTCTGAAAAATAAGTATTTAGAATAAGCTGACTAAGCTGTAGTCCAAGAAATTGTTTTGCATGTTCTGTCTTCAGTCTATGCAGCAACACTGTGTTTAAAGTTCTGAGCACTTTTCTATATGTACTAGATAGTACTTTAGATAGTCTAAAATTTATGTCATTTTTGTTCCTGAATTTATTTTAGGGTATCACAGATGGGTATTTATGGTGCCAGTTAAACAGCATAATAAAATTTTTACTGAGTTTGGTATTACAAAAAAGCTAAATTAAATTTAAGAATTCAAACAGAAGAGGGAGTTGGTCTCATTAAATTGAATTATTGACTTTCCAGGGAGTTCTAAGCTCTGCTGTGTGATTCAGGGCTCTGCACATATGCAATACCCTTCATGTGTGAAGTTCCAGTAGCAGCTGTCACAAGCATCATGTACTGTAAGCATTTCTAGACCTCAGAAGCAACTAGCACGTTTGCTCATGTGATGGCAGGGTCGTGTAACTCCTATATTCCCTAACAGGGTTTCCAGTATGGCAATGAGACCATTGAAAGCTTTCTTCCAACACACCTTACTTTCTTTCAACCACATCTTACTCTTTTATAGTAATCTATGATGGGAGTGACTCTGGCAAGGGTTGGAACAGTTTTCATTTGAGAAATTATAAACCCTATTGTATTCAATAATGCTTTTGGATATAAATCATCACCTTAGACCATTTTTTCAAAAAGCTTATATGAGCTTGTAATATGTGGTGCCACACTATTTTGTAAGGGAAAAAACCCAACTGACTTCATCACAAAACCTCATAGTTCCACATTACCTAGACTGCAAGTGATAGCCAGTGAACACCTAACTCATTTTACTGTCTGGATGAAACACAGGACAAGCAAAGGTGAGGGGGGGGAAAAGGACAGAGAAAACATGCTCATGCTCTCACCTGCACAGTGAAGTTGTAGAACTCCTGATGTTTGTTCACCTCCAGGAATGCCATTGCCAGCCCTCTCTCAATGCGCTGGCTAAAGGTGCAGAACCCAATATCCACATTCCGAGGTACAAACTGAAGCACTGAAAGCAAAGGTCAATCATTCCTATAGAAAGGTACTTCCATGAGAGAGAACAAAACAAGCAACAGAATTCACAGGGCTCTCATCTTCTTTCATGAAGCTCAGGACACATTCAGTGAAACATCAGATAAAAATACATTAAAAATACATTTTGTGTTGGTGCAGTAAATTCTCTACTCACTAATACTGGTTGCAGCAGTTCTTAGATCTCTGAAAGATACTAGTGACAAAATACTGACTGTTTCCTCTTGTATACCAGAAGAACTTCACTATATACATGTGGCTAACTTCACCTGACCTGACCACTGAACTGGCCACACTAAAATCCTGAGTACCCAAACAATCCATGAAAATCTTCAGAAAAAAAAGCAACAAATCTCTTTCTTGTAGTCTGATTTACAGTATTTAGCTTGTCTAAAAGACTGCATATTGGATCCATTAATGCACATTAGTATTGGTCTAATACTTTCAAAACTCTTAGTAAGCTATCTGTTAAATTTAGATACAGGCATCTTTAAGTTCAGAAGAGAGAAAGAAAGAGCTCAAGATAGAAAGAACGAGTGTAGAGAAATGTGATCAGGTCAATAGACCCTAACTACATGCACAGCTGTGGATTTCCAGATATAGTCTTACCCAAAGAAATGCTAGTTAGCTTACGGACCCTAACAGCAACATCATACAAGGTTCAAAACCAAAAAATACATCTACTATCTATCTACACGATCACATTAAGCAGCAGAAAAAGACATCACACCTGCATGGTTGAAGTTGTCTTGCCACACAATTATTAACAGAGCATGAACAACAAACGAAGTGTACCTGTTGTAGCATGTTGACCTTTATTAACTCTCTAGGCTCAGTCCCTGTCACTACCTCATTACACAGGCAAGCAGTTTTATCATGCAAACAGGGCCCAAAGAAGATTTTAACGACACTGACTCTGAAAATCTATTACATGGGTACTATTTTGCTTTAGATTATAAGCAGTCAAACTTTGCATAAACCGCTGCAATACAGCAGCTATGGAAAGCTGAATACTACATAAGCAATCCTCCTGCTCATGTTGTACACGAGCAATCAATCCCCCTGCTCACCAATTCTCCTACATCACCATAACACAAAAAGGGGCAGCTTTTAACAAAAATTTAATCTGAAATTGACACGAGCATTATGAAGCAGCTGCACTGTGATTTTACGAATAAATGTTTCATGGATTTTTTTTTCTTCTCACCTTTAGAAGCAAGAGAAAGAGCACAACTATTTTGCAACATACAAAAAAAATTACTGAAAAAACCATGAAGTTATGGGGTTAACTGTTTACAATTTATCACCTCTGTCACGGACCTGTAAATTATGTCATTAACAAAAAAAATTAAGATTCACAGTAGAACACAGGGTTTTGACTCAACCTTGCATCAGAAGTGAATCAATAGGAAGCTACCTTTTCCCCTCTGTGTCAGGAAGAACTCACCTGTCTGAACTTGGAATCTGTTGTCTGGTACAGTGAAAGAAGGATGCAGTGAGAGGATCATAGGGGCCTCCCCATGAAGAAGACTGCTGTTCACAAGCACATTTATGACAGCTATTGCCGTGTAAACAAAGGGACCGGATGTCACCAAGAAAGAAAATTTGGGGGAAATTTTATAAACCTACAAAAAAAGAATAGAACCCAAAAATTAAAAAACCCAAACACATCAATGTTAAATTTGTCAACATTTTCGACTTACAGAGTCTGATGCAGTTCAAAGCCACCTCATCGAGAGGTAGGAAATGCAGTTTTTATTTCTCAGAGAACAGCAGAAGCACAAACACAAGTGCTGTGCCTTGCAGCCTCTGCTCTAGTGCATCAGAGGCAACTCCTCTGTGCCAGGTGCACCTACTGGAATCTCTTCAGTACAACACACCAACCTCAGCACTTCTTGATTTATCACATTCCCACATATTAGCACTCCTCCTCGCCTACATTCCCCTGGTGTACATAACATTTCCCATGCAAAGTTCCTGTTTATTTACTGAACTGCTTGCAGTTCAGTCATACACCACATAGTGAATATATCCTATACCATTCATATGTGGCACACGAGAACTGAAATACACATAACCAACGTTCTTTAGATATAATTTTCACACTCAAGGAAACTTTCTTCCAGGGTACACTTCTATCTGCTTGTTTCAACACAGTTACCACATTACAATTCTCCTCTTCCAGTTCATGGCCTGACTTTGAGTCTTCTTAAAAACCCTAAGGAGCCTTAGACATCACATAAAAGAAATGAGACTGCAAGTCAAATATAGAACTTGAACCATGCAGACACTCTTATGCACCATTTCTCAGCCACCTAAGTAAGTAAGAACAAATGGAAGGGTTTTACTTATTTAAACATACTGCAGTGTCTTCCCTCCTCCAGAGAAACTCTCCCAATACCAAGATTGCCTGTTTCCCCACCATTATTTTCTTTCTTTTTGGTTTATTCCCCCAGTTTGCTTTATTTGCCTGTGGCGGTCACACTTCAAAAGTATTTTGGGATATCTAACACGATGGCCTCACAGATAAATAATGTAAACCAGAGACCCAAAGGTTCTGGTAGATGTGGACCTCCTCACTGAAGGGATGATTCACATCATGCTGCTGAGGAGATATGTTAGATAACTTCAGCTTCAGGAACAGCCTTATAGAAAACCATGTGACCCACATACTCCTTATTGGTATTTCTGCTGTAGTGTAAAGCGATGGCAACTGCTGTTGAGATGAGACAGCAAGCAGCTCTTTCCTGTCTTCTAAAAAGCCTGCATTTCAGAAAGCTCATCTTCACCAGAAGAAACTACCTCAGCAGCAGAAGGAAATGAGAAAAATAATCTATGCTGCTCATTATGCCTTCTTTCTTAGCCCACAAATACATGCAACATCCAACTTTTATTTTAAACGGATTTAGATCCATAAAACTCAAATTTGTTTGATATGAATAATGTGCACAGCTCTTTTCAGTTCCTCTTATCTGAAATTTTATTCTTTTATCTCATGATGAAATAATCTCTGCAGCTTCAGTTTGTCAAATGGAAACAGCAGTTAAAATGGGTAACACACGCCAAAAGAAAGTTGCCCATTACTTGCAAATGAGACTACTTAAAAGGCAAGAAAAAGAGGAATTAGAATTGCAAATCTCAGTGACAATTTGCTGGAGATTTCTGAAGCAATATATGCTGAGGAAGAGAGGCCTACTGCAGCTAGCATATACTTATGCACTGGAGTTGGTTATTTCAGACACAAAAGCAAGCCCCTGTAACTGACTCAGCTGCCTCCATCTCTGAACTGGTGGTGCTGCACACAGACAACCAGGAAAGCAGCCCACCCTGCAATTAACTTTTTGGCTCAACAGTTAACACTGGTTCCCTTCTGTGCTTCACTGCATCAGAAAAGGAACAGCAACTCCAGTATGGACATCCAAAATAAAAATCCACTTTTTATAGTAATTTTGAGGTAGGCAGATTAGAACCACTACAAGTCAAAACAATAGCTATTTCTGCTTGAGATATTGCAGGGTTGTCTAGAATTAGCTTTCTTCAGCCTAATCAGTATGACAGAAATAACAGACCCATGACAGCATAATGCTGTCTACAAGCTAATACACAGAGAAGTCTACAAATTTATCTAGGATAGATGAGCACAGCTCATGACTCTGGAATCATGATTCATGAATGAGAATAGCTGCTCTTGGCACATACCATCCATCCAACTCTGTCTTGGAAGTTTCACCTCTACTGCCAGGATAGCTAGATGCTACATTAGGTGGCTGAAGCACCACATTTTAGAGTGCCACTATTAAAGTAAACAAGCATGATTTCTTATACTGAAAAGTACAAATATATTAGCGTTAACACCTCGGGCCAGAAAGCCAGAGAAGCACACAAAACTCTGTGTGCAGTTTGGAGCCATCCCCACTGCAAAAGCAGAAACCTTTAATAGAAGCAGAGAACTCTTACAACAGCTCAAGTTAAGCTATCCCTACTCCAAAGTGCAATGACTAACTCAACTCTGCTGTTTCCAGGACACAACCTATCTCATTACAAGCTACCCTCACAAGAGAGAGCATGTCCAGTACAGGAAGTTTCTAAGCCTCAGTTTACTAGAGGCTAGAAGAGCATTTGAGATAAACATGACTGTATCCTGTCTCTGTCTCTTATGATGTTTCCTAAGCATTTGCTATTGATTATTGTCTGCTAAAATACTTGATCAGATGCACCTTTGCTGCAACCTAATCCATGTCTACACTCCACAGTATCATGCTGAGTAAACATCTGGCAGAAAGCATCAACAACTGATTTTCTCACCACCATCTCATTAAGAATCCTATAAAGAGCCTGCAGAGGGTGTTTTAACTTCCTGAAGATGGACTACAAAGGCTCACGGGTCTTAAAAATACAATAAAACTTCTGCTCCTACGCACTTTAGGATCTTGAGGCAACAATTCTCACTGGTTTTACACACCTCTATGGCACCAGCCAGAACTTCGGCAGTGAAGCAGAAATGAAGCCAGTGCAAGTCCACAAAGTGGCAACTTTGAAAGAAGCATCTACCTGGCAATGACCCAAACTCCACACTTTGGTGGCAGAGTTCACTGATTTGGGATAACATGAACCAGTAGGTTAAGGACACACCCCCAAACCACATTAAATACAACAATAAAGTGGCTAAGGTAAAAATGCTGAAATGCATGATAAAATTTCCAAGCACAAATGAGGCTGGCAAAAACCCTTTTCCTGCTGGCATGAACTTAATGGCACCAGGGGTCCTGGCAGTGAGTCACTGCCAACACTATTTTATTTCACACCCCAGTGCAAGTCAAGTCAAGAGAACATCGTCTAACAGATTCTACCCAAGTGTCATACAGTTTACATTACAGAGCGTTGACCAAAATTACTCCTACTCAGACAATGGGGTTTTATTCTTTTGAAGATGAAGTATGTTGAGACTAACTAGAAAAACTTCGAAATTTTTGGTTATTCTCATTTTGCTGTAAGGATTTTTCTAGGGAAAAAAGTGACAGAAGTTTTTTTCATTTGGCAGGATTCTGCCTCCTCTTTTTTCCACTTCAGCAACTCACAATGTTTGAAATAACAAAGTAGCTGAGACCAAAGTTTCAGCTGAAAAAGTTGAGGGCAAAAAATGTTTTAATCCTCCTTTCATTCCTAAACTTGCTTCTTATTTAAAGTAAGCAGCAGTTATAGCCATCACTGCCATGGATTTTATTTTAAAGCATACATTACTACAAAATTAAATTTAACTGGACTGTCTCCTGATTTACTGTACATTACATCACAGCAAGAGAACATCTGTGAGCTGTAATAAGAGACACAGTAAAAAAGCAGCTTAGAGAAGTGCACTGCTTTACCATAACTTAAAAACACACACATGGTTTCTGGGTTCTTCCAACTAACAAGAGTCAGGTCTGTTTGATTAATTACGTTTAGCAAGATAGCAAAATTCTGTTTAAAATATTGCATTACATCACCACTCAACATACTGCAATTATAGACAGCTCTTTTTCAAAACAACAGTTTTGTTAGTATTCCACAGTTAGAGGTGAAAACATATTTGCTAGTGATTATTTTTAGTGCAAAACCCATATGACAGTAGCGTTCTAGAATAAGCAAAACTGATTTAGCAAAGATGTCTTTCCTTTAGATAAAAAAGATTTTCCAAAGAATGAAGCTAGACTAGCTGCATCATTTATAAGAACAGTTCTGAGAAGCCTCAGGACTTCTCAGAAGCTTTCTCCTATTGAGAGCTTTACAAGGAAATAGTAGGCATGAATGGCAGGAATTTAAAGGGAAAAAATATAAAGTGAGATATCTAATGTTTGTTCCAACTAACCTTCAAATATTAAGCAATGGATTTTGTCCTACAGCTGTAAATAGTAAGAAAGTAAGCACTTCAATATTAATGAGCTGTGTAAGGTCACTGAAAATTAAGTGTGTTTCTATCATTATGAACATCTGACTTCTTGACTATTCCAGTTTGCACAAACTGAAGGGATAATTTAAAAATCAGAAGAAAAATCTTTTACATATTAAAAAATCTAAACAGCTCATGAGCAGGTGTTGCTAGAAGGACATAAACTATGCATAATTTACAGAGGCAGCTAGCTCACTGTAGCTGAAGTTTGGCAGGAATTTATAACACTCCTATCTTGACTGAGTAGTAAAGATGTACATCCTCCAACATCAGACAGGAGTTAATTACTGAGTGCAGTGATCACGGAAGATGCCAAAATTAAAGGCACCAAGCAATTCTGTGCATGGAGAAATGCAAGTTACGTTCCAGGAACTGCTGCTTGAGTTAACTACATGACCACTGAGACCACTGACTCAGAGAAAACATCACCTGGTGACAACTGTGTGAATACAGACATGCAAAACTGCAAGTGCAACTGAACATCACCTACACCAATAAATCTACTGAAGCATTTCCTCACCACTGAAGTATCTGATTATACAACAAAGGTACCCCCAAACTACGCCTATGTCTTTTCCTCTCAGAGGATCTGAGACAGAGGTGGGGAATACAGCCTTTAACCCTTATCTCAACTAGATAATCACTTGCAAGTTAGAAAACAATATTGAAATCTTGTTGAAAGATGATTCCTTGACTAGCAAAGCAGAGAAAGCTTTCAGAAAAACCCAAGAGTACAGCTGTTCCTGTGAGGGGAGTAAGGACAGGAGTTACATTTACCTGAAGGCTTAGAAATAACATCTTACTATTGCACACCTGATTTTTACCCCCTACCTTTTTTCATCTGCCCAATCAGGCATTTGGGATTCCACCACCTACCCTACAAGCGCTGATGGTCTCACTTGTAACATAAAATGGCACAAAGCTGTGCAGAAGGTTTCATTTTGTTTAAAGTGCTAAGTATGTAATCAGCTAGCAGAACAAAGAGACCTGCTTAGCAGGTATTTTGAACGGTAAAAGTTCTTTAGTTTCAATTCACCAGGCAAAGGAAGTGAGCAATAGATTCTGGACACTGCTTGCTCACCTCCAGCAAAACCAAGAAAGGTCTGTCCTAGAAAACTATGGCATTCTAAAATTAAAAAAGTTGACACCATGCTCACATTAAAAAAAAACAACCCTATAACCAAAACATGACTAACACTTAAGTTTAAAAAAAGCTCTCTCTGATACAGTATCAATGGACTGCTTAGTTCAGCTTGTGAACTAAACCCCTATTGTATTACATTGATCAAAGAGTACTTGTACGCACTTCATACCACTTACCTCTAGCTCCACTGATCTCCTGAACTGAACTCTGAGCACTTCTCTGATGGATTCACTGACATTTCGTAGAACGGCTCTTCGGGCCAGCACTAGAAATTAATGTCAGTCAGAAAATACATTTTAGCTTAATCTCTTAGCTTTTGATTCAAAGCTGCATTTTCAATTTTGCAGTGCATGAAAAAGCAGGTAGTGAGATCAGCTGCATCAAACAGGTAAGATGAACAACAAGGACATGGGTGAAGGTGTGACTGTATCCTAAAAAGTGACTGCCTGTAAAGTTTAAGGAACTGTAAGTTTATTTTCAATGGTTTTGTTTTTCCAAAGCTAATGTCTTTAGCATTCTGATAAAAGAACCTTTTAAAGAGCCACTGAGGCATTTAAATGGGAAAGTAGCAGTGTATTTGGTCTGACCTGTGATTGAGTCTGTTGTCACAACACAGAAGTTTTGTGGGCAATACATGGAATGCAGATAAGGTCAGAAAAAAGCCACAGAAAATATGCATCTATTTTTCTCTTAAATAAAAAGTAAACAAACATGACATTAATTAACGAAAGGGATAGCCACAGACTAAGAAAGAGCTTTAAAATCCCCACATCCCAATGGATGTCGTGTCTGTTACAGTCACACTTGACACTGTGACTGTGGGTTAAGCAAACAACTGAAGTGTCGTGTTGCCATCTGCATTTACTTTCCATCAGCAACTTGCCTACAAAAGTACTCAAATCACATTTTTAAAAAGGCTTCCTCAACACTAGCATAGCTAGATCACCTATATACCTGGAGGATGAGATTATGCTCATTCTGCTTTATTGCTTGCAACTAAATCATAAGAGTAAAAAATATTGCTTGCCACGGAAATGCAGCATTTCTGCAGCTGCCCTGGATTAGTCTGCTGGCACTGTTTTGTTAAAAAGCTACGAAGAGGCAGGAAAACACCAGAAAAGCAAACACAGATGCTAAGACAATTAATCTTGAAACACAGTAATGTCACTTTTTCTGGTTACAAACACACCAAATCCAACTGAAAGTAAGTACGGGAGGAGGTAAAATACAAACATAAGCTAGTAAGGTAAAATTATAAACATGGTTGCAAAACCCAAACATTTTTTAAACCAATTCTCCTCTTACATGTTACAACATTACCTCACATGCAGGTGTTTTTTTAATAAACAGCAGCAACAACTGAAAGGAGAAACTTACTCAGTCAGAACATTAAACAGTTTGGCAGAACAGTACCACAACAGTAACATTCATTTACAACCAATGAAATGATAAGCAGCCTCTAACTCAGCACACTTGCACATATGCATCAGCAATTTGTGAGGACGATTTAATTCTCTGTGCAGTGTAATGTATTTGTAACTCTCTCTCACAATGGACTTTGTTCAAATGAACTCTATTATTTTAACAATAAATATCAACTCTTTCACAGCTCTTGGTCTAAATTTACGCCAGGTTTCTTTGAAAGGTTCACTCAGTTAATCCAAAATCTGCAATTTAGCTAGGGGGTCATATTACAGTAGCTTCTGAAAAACAAAATTAAAAAGTTGGGAAGATGTTACCTGCAGTGACTAAGTAGGCGTTGGGAACGGTGATGTCGCAGATGTACGGCTGCCTGGTAGTAGTCACAGCAGAGGTTACAACCACCACTTCAGATGGAGTAGTGGTCCTCAGAGGGGTGGAGGAGAATGTCCCTGGGCTGCTTGTAGCACTGGTGACAGTGGTGGAAGGAGTTGATGCATCAGCACCAGCAGTTACACTGCTTCCTGATGGAACTTCGTATCCAGTGGGAGGGCTAGCAGTCAAAGGAAATTGTGTGGGATCAAACAATGAGGTCACAGACAGAGATGCTGTAGGAAAGGGCATTACGCTGACGGTGTCGGCATCTGATGTGAGGTTGTCAGGGTCTGTGGGAGGAAGGGCTGTGGGGGCACTGCCCCTGCTGCCAGATGTTAAAAGCAGCGTGGGGTCAACTGTAGCACCAATATCCTCATCAGAACCCAGAGCAGTTGAAAGTAGAGATGAAGATACGTTTAAGACAGGAGTTGCTGGAAAGGTAGTAAACGAAGAGATCAGATTGGTTTCACTGAGCAAGATGTTGCTGGTAACAGACTGGGTGTCGGAAGTGGGCAGCACCACGGTAGGAACCACAGAGTGAGAAGTGGAGAGAGAAGGCTCCAACTGAGAGGTAGCTCCTGTGGCAGCTGAGGTAAACACAACTTCAGAGCCCACTGGCAGTACCAAGGATGCTTCCAGAAACACAGATGACTCTGAGTGAAACTCTGATGATGGCATTATTCCAGGAACCTGTGCATCTGGAAGGGATGACGCATTTGAATAGAAGTATGACGTTTGGCCAAGATGTAACTGAGAAACCTCGGTGTCAGTGGCAGAGCTGACAGTGGCAGCTAAGTCCCAGCTGGTAACATCCTCAGAAAGTACTGATGTTCCAGTCAACAAGGTCTGAGGTAAGAGTGTTGATAAATCACTTTGCATGACAGAGTAAGAATTTAGCATGGTGAGTGACAAAGACAAGTAGCTAGATTCAATAAGAAATGGTGTTGATAAGAGATTGGATGGAAAATCTGAAATATTTAAAGATGGTTCGTCCCTTGTAGATGGCTTGCCAAGCAAAACCACAGATTCTGATGGCATTAATTCTGGCAATTCCAGTAAGGTTGTCTGACTGATTGCAAATGATGCTACTGGCTCACTGGGGGTGATGATAGAGTCCAACCCAACAGTGATGGCACCAGGAAGTTCTACATGAGTGCTTGGAGTCAAGGAAATTGTTTCCAGAACAGGGATGGTGTGGGAAACAGAGCTGTCCAGTGATGTTTCCCCAGGGAGTTGATGGTAGGAGGGAGATATTGTTATAGGTGTTCTAGTGTCTGTAGTGCTTAATAAAAACATGCTTGAGTCAGGGATTTCTGCGAATCTTGAAGAAAGTGAAACAACTGGTCTTGATGGAAAAGAAGTATCAAAAATCTCAGGTGTAGGTTCCTCTAATTCATACCCATCAGTAATGATAGTTGTAAATGCAGTTATGCCTTGTACTTCAGAGGCTTTGATGGACAAAGTTTCAACATAATCGCCTGAGCCCATGTCATGTTCTGGAGCAAAGCCTGCTTCTGGCAGAAGTGAAACTGAGTCACAATAGAGACAGTAACTGTATGATCTCGTGAAAGGCACTGGAGTCTTGAGCTCACTGACAAGCTCTGATTCACTTGGTGTTTCTGAACCAGCAGGCAAATTTGGTGCTGTAGTGGAGAATTCATGTGTAAACAGGCTGGCATTAAGAATTGTATTAGAGTTCACAGAAATGGCAGCTGAATCAAGAGGGAAAGACACAAGTGGAAGACTAATAGGAAAATAAGCATGCTCAGCACTGGCTGCTGAAGCTGGCGTGGTCCAGGGAATGCTTGGAGTGGGGTAGGTCCTTCGACTGAGAGATTCTGCTGCCCTGCTACTCTCATGGGTGTAAACATCACCATACAGGTCTGCACGTTGTGCTGTGGCATCTGGGGCCCCAGGACTGGCTTCACCCAGCAGCCTGAGATGAAGAGGCAATCCTTCTGAAGCAGCCCCAAAAGGCAGAGCTGTTAAACTTGCATTAATGTTTTCCTGTGCCGCAACTCCCGTGTCAGAAGGAATGGAAGTGAAAGGAACAGCTGTATTTGGAGGGTACAACAGCAAGTCTCTGCTTGCTGTTAGTATTTCATGATCTGGTACAAAAGGCTTTCGTTCCATAAGAGTATAGCTGTGTTCAGGGACAGTACTCAACAGAGTCTTCTGCTGTGCTGTTTCTGAGACATCATACAGTGAAGAAAGGACAGATAATGAAGGTGTTAGCAACACAGTTTCTAACATTTCTCTTGATGGCTCTAGTGCATTAACTGAGTGATGATCTGTTAAAACCGCAGAAGACTTCACGGGAGGAGTCCACTGTGCCTTTGAAAAGGAGCTAATAAATTCATCATCACTTAGGAATGCCTCATTGCTCCTTACAGAGACATCTACCAACGGCATACTTCTCCCTTCTGAAATCCTGGCTGTTTCTTCTTGGCTGAGTAAAGTCCCATCAAAGGAAGTGGTAACTGATGATAAAACTGTTTGAAGCAAATTACTTTCTTGGGACTCCAAAGTACTTTTTGCTAAGGCCGTTTGTGTCCTGCTGCCTGATATGCTTTCATGCACCGTTGAGAAAAAGGAAAAATTCTGCTGTTCCAAGGATCTCTCATCTAAATCAAGAGGGAGAGAAAAACAAAAGCCAAAACACAACAGATCAGCGCAAGTAGTAAGATCACTATGAGCAAACCTCACAGAAAGTATTTCTGGAGACGATTGTCAGAATTCAAGGGCGAAGACAAAGCTTCCCAGTAAGTAAAAACCCTCCACAACCTAGTCAGCACAAATAGTAAGATTTTTTGTGAAAGACCATTCCTCGGAAATGAGCAGGACAACACAAGCTCCTCTCAATGCACTGACACATCTCTCCAAAGCAGCACTCCAGTAAGCCCCGTGGAAGAGCAGAAAGTGGCTCCTCTTACCTGTGCAAGGCTACACTGCATGGCCAACTCATGCTCTCGCAAAGCAAACTCACCAGAAAGGGTAATGAGGAACAATGCAGGGGAAAATCTACATAACTTTAGGTGTTTTGCTTTCCTTTAGTATCCCTTAATTTCCTCTGATTTTATTGTTTCTTAATATTAAGGTCACTAGAAGATCCACTCTGTTTCATGGACCAGATCCTCCCACTAATATCAGAAATGAGTGACAGGAGAGATGAAGAGGGGCTCCCTTTTTCATAAGGTAAATGTGGACCTGGTATCAACAAGAAGAATTTGCTAACGTTGTGAAATGTTTGTAACATGTTATATTTACATTGCCCACCATTCATCTGAAGTCTGGCCTCCTAGCAGTCATTAACAAATTGCTCCATTACACAATTGCTGTGTTTATTCACAGCCCTCTATAGGACTGCTCTCTTGATAGGCCACCTGTAATCAAGCTTTCACTCCTCTAGTTTGCAGAGTTCAAGTAATAATGGCCAGGTTCAAACACAAAGGAGAAAAAGTTGAGAATTCAGCACATATTTCAACAACCAAAATACTCTCCTCTCTCACAAAAGCATTCTTGGGTTACAGAGAAGATCTGTATGTAAGCTTTTCCAAGCAGAGATGAGTTTGGCAGAGAAAAGGCTGATTACTTTCCTGAAATGTTGAGACTGGATTAATAGCATTCAGAGCTGAATTATGAAAGAAAAACACAAAAAATTGCAGCAGAGTAGTTTTCAAGGGTACACACAAATTGTCCATCTTTAAGTTACCTATCACACCTGATCACCCTATTTTCATATAGGAGTGTCCAGGCAGTGCTGCTGGAACCTAGTGGCAACACAATTAACAAGGCGGGAGGTGGGGAAGGAATCACATCCAGTTAAACCACAAGCGATCAGTTTAAAGTAAAAACAAGCATACACAGTACAAAGTGCTGGGCAAATGATACAGTACACAGCTCAACTACAACTACATCTTTAGAGGATGCCTTGAATTCAGTAACCCATGGAAAGTCCTGCAGGAATAGCTCTCCCATCTGTTTCCCAGTGTCTAACACCACTTTCCAGAGGTGATAAACTGCTGTACTTATCCCCTTCTCCCTGGTCCGTTTGCTAAACTCCTTGACACAACTTTTCAAGCGCTAACACACCGACTTGATAAATTTTGAAGGTGGTGATCTGTAAAGCACAACTAGAAGAGTTAATGCTTGTACCACTGATCACACCTAACCAAGTGAGTGCTGTGATTATAACCTTTATATTGCAAATTCCATTCAGAACATTTTGCAGCATAACAGTTACTATTCTCTCAAGCAGTCACAATCCATTTTTTCCTCTCCAAGCTCACTGTAGGCATTACCAGCTTTATGATGCTTAGTTGGGCTATGATGATAAAATATACTGCCTTACAATGCTCTCAGGTGAAGAAAAAAAAAAAAGACAAAAAACACTCTTGTAAAAGCTATGTAAGAGAAGTAAACAAGTCCATTCTCAGCCTCTTCAACAGAGGTCAGATGCTTGAACACGACACAGTGCAGAACAGTGCAGCCACCATGGAATAACAGCTTTCACAAGGAGTTAACAAGAGTAGCAGACAAAGCAAGCTTCCAAGAAGCACAGAACCAAAATGTAGCCTAACACAGCTCTGCTAGCTGACCAAAACTTGCTCAACTTTTTTTCATTGCTAGAAGCCTCCTTGGCCTCATTCTTTTCTTTGACTTATGCTTCCAACCTTTACTTTTGTCTTCGTGACATTTTGAGTAAGCAGGGAGGTACTAAAGGAAGACTTACAAGGCTATGAAACAAACACTGTCAAAATGAATCAATTCTCTCCCTAGATGCGCATGTGCATTTTCTTTTAGGCAGCCCTGTAAAATCCTGACCAACTTGGTACTTTGGAAACCTAACCCTTGCTTACAGTGAATTCCACACTGCAGACAAACATGGTAACAGAGAAGGTCACTCCTTGTTCACCACAGCTTCATGTTGTAAGTCTCTGCAGCAGTACACAAGGCAGCTGTGACAGCTTCAACATAACAAGCATGGTAAACATGGAGCTGATACAGCTGGCAGTTAATATGACCAGGCAGAGCTGAATACTAATACTAATTATTAACTACTTTTGATCAGGTATCTCCACAAATCTTTGACTCAAAGCTAGGGGTGATTCCACAAAAATAACTCCACTGCCTATCTATGCCTATGCTGCGTGCCATCGCCTTCCTTCACCCACAGAGAGCGATTTTATTTTTGTTCAGCTTGACAGGGGAGCCGGCACATGGCAAGATCCTGCCGGAAGTAAGTAAATGTCACAGGAAAGATGTTCTGAAGAGTTAAGTGCATAACCCTAAGCTGTCCAACAGACATGCAGAACAGGCAAGGCTTTAAATTCTGACTTTAGAATATGGTTTTTAAAATGTTTTTGGGTGGTCTGATAATATTTTTTCCTTAAAAGACAAAGGAAGAGTAAATAATAATTCCATCACACACTCGTGCCTTGCTTCTTAATGTAAAGAATCTTGCCACTGATGCCAGGAAGGAAAGAACCCAACCTCTGAAATAAATGCTTCATTTTTTTGAAGGAAAACACACTGTGTCTTGAAAAAGTTACAAGCCCTAAGACAAAGTAAGAGCAGTGTTACCTACCCTAAGTGGAATGGGAAAAATTCACCTATGCATGTAGGATTTTGAAAAAACCCACCAGCAAGTTCACAAGTTGATGTTCCACCCTATTTATTTTGCTTAGTGTTTTGGAAGCAGGGAACATCAGTGATACACCATTAATAATACAAATTAGTGTTTTCTGTCAACTCCACAGAACAGTGCACCACTTGAATAGCGCTTGTCAGGACTGAGCGTGCCTCTCAGGGAGAGCAGATGGGACGCGTGGCAGATGTGTTTGGGAGCAGCCAGACAGCCCACAAAGAGGCAGGAAAAGCAAAGCAAAAAAGGAAGGAGGAGAAGGCACACCATAGCATGACAATCGACCTCATCAGTGCAGAGTGGCCGATCTGGCTGTACCATGGGACAAAGGAAGCAGACAGATTGCACATGTTCTGGTGCATCTCAATGCCACGACTGCACAAAGCTATTGATGAGTATCAACGCTGACTTGTTTGTTTGCACAGCTGCTACTGTCGGGCGACGGTTCCCCGCTCTGTTCAGAAGCAACGGGCTCACATCAGACAAGCCAAACTCTGCCAGGCTGATAACATTGTGAAAAAGAATAGACAGCTTAGGGAACAAAGCTGTGATCCCAAGCTACAGCAAAGGTGAGGAAAGGCGAGCACTAGTGGCAGGGGCCACAGGAGTCACAGATGGCACCAGCACAACGCCACAGCTCAGACAATGACATTGGGACATGGGAGGAGCAGTAACACAGGAAATCTGCTGGTGGCCTTTGGGTGGCAAGCTCACTGCTGCTCCTGCTGCCCCCCAAAACTAGTAGGAGTCACAAGCACTTCCCAAGTAATGAAACTTGTGACTGAACAGAGAGACCCCTGAAACTGCCAAATCCATATTCACAGAAGCACAGCCGTGCCCTGCTAAGGCTGCTGTGGGCACGTGTGAATTGGGAAGGACAGAATTTTCTCACAGCTACAGCAAAGGACTACTGCAGTCCACAGACTTCTTTGGTGACAAAAATATACCACATCTGTGTGCCAAAAAACTACAGAAGTTCATAAACCAGGAACGAGACTAGTCATTTTTCCAGAAAGCAACCAGAGGGATGCAGATTGTATCCCTCATGTAGCTGCAGTGCTATAAAGTAATATCTGTTCTATAATCTGTAATAAAGAAAAGAAAGGATGTTTTAAATATATATTTGTAATAATATACACATATACTGATATGCTTTTCTATTTTCTTCATTTATAACAAATATACTTCCATGTATTTTTAAATGCAGGATCCAGATGTAATCTCGCCTCTGCTACCGATGTCTCATGTAACTTCAAAAAAGTTGCACCACTTTTCGGCACTCAGCGATTAAGATATGGCAACTGTACACTACCACAATTCCCAGTATTTACTAAAAAGTCAATTATTCTCTATATTATCAAGATGTTAAATCACTGACAGGTACAGGCACAACAACAGGAAACATAGGAAATCTTTACTTGTAATAAAAATTAAACCTTAACAATACAAGCAGTAATTTTTACTGTATTATTTTTTGAGAAGCTAAGTTATGACTAATAAAGTTTGCAAACAGAAAATGCCAGCAGACTAGCAGCAAAACAGTTCAAAACATGTATCACTTAAAAAACCATCTTCTGTGTACTAACACAATAACCAACAAAATTAAATTTTAGTAGCTATGTTCTTTAGGCAAGGAGAAAAATTGCTCTTTTAGTGCTGCCCATTGTTCCAAACAGATGCATTTTAGGTAGAAAGGCAATCAATACAACATACATTCCAAATTTATGGTAAAATTCCTGACTAACTACATAACAGCAGCTCCCAAATCATTAAAAATAAAGCTAAGAGCTTACTAGGAATATTCACCACTTGAAACATCTCCCTGGTTCTGGGATGGAGCAGCATGTCCCATTTAAGGGAAGTTTTTTGATAACATGTTTTAACTTTTTCTTCAAGAAATGGGAAGTAGGAAATTGAATGCAGCATAGGACTCAAGACCACCCAAGGGTAGAAAGAATGACAGATGCAAATGTATCTGAAAAATATCTTAACTCTTCCTCCTACAGCTTAACACTTAATAACTTCCTAATTTATTTAACAGCATTTAGTTCAGTTTCCACCAAAAGAGCTTGTATGCATTAGGTCATTGCAAAAAATTTATATAGTTCCCTTGTGTAAAACCCTAACTAAATTTCTTAGGTGTCTGGCTTGTAGGAAAATACCAGTCACAGAAGCATGCGCAGACAAAAAGCTGTCTGCTTTTTTCTCTGGGAGGCATTAAGCATGGATTGAACAGTGATAATAATTACCCTTGGCACACAAAAGCCAGGGAGAGGAGGGGATGGGAGCCTGAACTGCCCCTCTGTTCCCAAGCTCCAGCTCACAGCTCCTCTGTGGGGCTCCCTGCAGATTTTGGACGGTTCTGTTCCCCGCAGCATACGCTGCACCCCTGCCCAGGGCACCCTCAGGGCAGCAAGGGACACAAACCGTACAAAGTCCCAAGAGTTCTTTCTCAAAGATGTTGATTTTCTTATAGTAAAAGAATCTCTCATCATTTACCAGATGCACATATGAATTTTAACTAATTAAGCTGCTTGTACCACCTGAAAGGCTAAAAGAAAGAGAAAGTAATGAAACTGAAAAATCATGCTGTCTCAGCCCTCTTTCTCACTGCAGTTGATGAAAAAAATTCATGCCAGAAAAATCTGTATTATGAGGAAAGTAACTGTTACGAGGAAGCAGCAGGCAAAGTGAGTGCCTAGGTACACACATGCTCACTTTTACATATTTCAGGTTTGAATATGTAGCCAAAAAAGCAGAGGAACACCTTAAAGTCATTCTTCACCCACATGCACAGCTGTGGCTCAGCTGCTGCCCAGGTGCAAGTAGACAAGAACCTCCTGGTGATGCACGACAAATAAGCACAAGCTTCCATCTCTGTATCAGGAGAAAATATGCACCAAAGCACAAAGGGGCAAAGACAAACCCGTGCCTGCTGGCCAGCAGAGTTATGAAGGCTTTGTAAAGTAGGAGTTTTAGTAGAAGATCATCTAACTGTATTTCATACTCCAGTCAAAAAATACACGATGAAATCCTCATGAACTCTTGTGTTTGGCCACCAGTACCAATGTATCTGTAATACCAGGCACTGGCATGGACATTTCCTTCCTTCTCCAACTTTAAAGCCATCCTCAAAACTTCCTTTAAGACATTTGCTGGTAACCATCACCTTTAACCTACAGGTTAAAGAACTGTAGGCAGTCTGAGATTCCAACTTCCACTGTGCGGCTGATGGAAGAGCTCAGTGAAAAACTTGTGATCTATGCTCTGATCCAGGAATCTTTTTAACATACCCACTCTGAAGCAGAACAGGACCCTGTCGTAGTTTACAGCAAATCGTAGAAAAGAAAAAGAACCTACAGCTTTTCTTAGTTTCATACCACTGTAACATATTCTGTTCTGCATGAAAAAGATCAAAAACCGTGCAACCCAAGGAAAGCTTTCTTTAACAAAAGCAGACCACGGAATTTGTCACTAAGGGCAGGGGAACTTACAGATGGTGTCAGAGTGAGCCATCCACTTCATAAACACAAGCACAAAGCGAGATCCATCTCCCAAACATTATTACAACATTTGGAAAACCATGACTCAGCTAAGAAGTGGGCTGGGAACAAAGCCCATGCACAGAACAGTTTGTTATGCCTACACAACACCTGCAAACCTCACGGATAC
The DNA here is from genome assembly GCA_008694505.1 of Cyanoderma ruficeps. Lineage (NCBI taxonomy): Eukaryota > Metazoa > Chordata > Aves > Passeriformes > Timaliidae > Cyanoderma > Cyanoderma ruficeps. Next base: position 7,715,876 of record VZDJ01000426.1, read on the forward strand.
AGAAATCCTCACTTGTGGAACTGCATGATGCTCTCACAGCACCAAGATGCCTCGAGCTGACAGTACCTCTCTAGAACTCCTCTGAAGCAAATTAGCCATGATTTCACACCCTTTCCAACATAGCAAAGGAGAGAAAAGTAGATGTTTATGGCACAAAAGCCTTCCATGGCCACTCTGCCTTCCTGCACACCATCACTCACAGCTGAGGAAAGCAGCAGCTTCGTGCAGAGCTCGGTGCTCTAACATGACCGGCTGTCTGGCCACGCACACACAGGCACAGAAACCGCAAATCAAATCCTAGTTCAAAGTGCAGCTTTTGCTGGGAGCATTCACGCTTTTTTTGGCACTTAGTTGTATATGACATCATTGTGTGGGAAGCCATAGGTTAGAGATAAAGTACACACAAACTTGAATTGACTTTACAAATGGTAATTCTAAGAAAAACTCTCATCAGATTGGCTCATCGGGATAACCAGGTCACATTTTTAAAATTTCCTTCCCCCCACTTCCTTTTTTTTTCCTTTTTAATTGCTCTCTGCACAGCAACTTGATTTTTAATCTCTAAGCAGCCAGTGTCAGTTTTCATCCAATTGAATGACTAGTGAAAAACTTTATGTTTATACTCAACACTGAAGTGTCCACCAAAATGCAGACCCTGGAAGCTTTTTAAAAGACCAATTAAATTTCTATTAGCCTCTTTTTTAGTGCAGATGACAGATCAGTGAGTGGCATTTTGCACACAAGCAAAAAATACATCCTTAAAACAAAATAATTTTACTTCTTACACTGCATTATTACTATAAAATCTCTACAAGCAATGAAGTGACAGAGAGCCCGAAGACAAGAGTAGCTGTCTAATTAAAACAGAACATACGCTGTATCCTAGAAACCCAGTTATCCACAGGGGCACTCTTCATTGACACATATCCTTAACTGTGCTGTGCTACCCACAGAAGAAAAATACCCTTGACTGAGCTTTAAGTTGCTCAGGTCAGCAGCCTCGCTGCTCCAAAATCCTGTTACTTCAAGGAATAAATGGAAGTCCCAACATGCAGCACCTAAAAGCAGCTCCTGTGAGAGGCTAATTCACAAGGCTTCCGCTACAGACACAAAAGCATGATGAAAAATCTGAAGATGAGATTTTCAGCTGGCAGGGTACCATCACTCTGTATTGAACTCAGAACAACAACTTCATTGCTCCAGGGCCAGGTCGCAACAATATGCCTGTACATGCTTAATTTTTCAAACAGTTGTATATGAATAAGCAAATAATACCAAAAATCTCCTGCACAGTCGGATATGAAGGCATTTAGCGGTACTCGCAGCATGTATCACTTGGCAAATCAAGGCACATGAGAGAGAATCTGTCAACACATTTTCACAGGAAAAGGAGATTTCAAAGAAAAGCTGGGAAAGAGAGCAGAACAGTCCCAGCTACGCCAGCCTTTGAGGCTGAAAATAAGTGTTTCACCAAAAGAGTGCTGAAAACATGGAAAGAAAAGGGACATTCAAAGAGATGGAACAGAAATTCAAGAAGTACTCATGTACATTTAAGTAGAGGTTACCTAAGCTTTTTCTTTACAATGTGCAATTGTTATTGACCTTGACCTCACCTGAAAAAGGAGAAATTAAAAAAACCCAAAATCTGTAATAAATAGAGCAACTGCATAACACCAAAGATCCAACTTCTGTCATAATTCATACCCACAGACCTTCCAGAAGACAATTTCCAGGCCAAATTACTAGAAAAGAAGAAAGAAAGCAACAGAAGTATTATTTCAAACAATAAGACCCATACAAAAACCAAAACAAACAAACGAAAATGACCTTCTCTACAGACTGTCAAGCTTAGGCATCCATGTATAACATAGACAAATTCAATGCAGATATCCTTATTAGAGATTCTGGAACTGCACTGGTTTTAGGAATAATTATGGTATCAAGTAGTAAGTTTTTCTGTGCAAGTATCTCAAGATTCAGCAACTCATTTCCATCTTTTTGTTCTTTTCTCCTTAGCAACATACTCAAAAGATGACAAGTAAAGAAACTACAGTAGCTCATGTCTGAAGCGAAATGAAACTTGCCCAAAGCCTTTTCTTCCACGTCCTTAATGCAATCCAACAGCCCTAATCAGTGCTCTCAGAGCACTCTGCTGGAAACAGGTTATTCTGAGCTACTGCTGCCTAAGCTTCCCGACCTGGGACCAACTTCATCAACAACACAAATGAATTCAGCTCTGCCAGCTCAAGCCAGGTTAGACCCTCTTTTCCCAGTACAGAAGTTGGTGAAGCTGTCACACCCCCAGTTTTCAGACACACCTGCTACGATACCCAGGATTCTAAGGTGTGAGTCTCCTATTTCTTAATACTCTTATTTGCTTTAGAGTAGTGTGGCACTCCAAACTTAGCATAAAGAAGCTAGGGATACTGAAGTTTCCAAGTCACGGCAATAAGACTATCCTGTCACAAGAACTACAGTTTCTCCACAGCGCTAGAAACTTCATAGCCTCTGTTAACAACAGGAAAAAAAGAGAGTAAACATCATGTTACTAAGAATAACAGAAAAAAAACCATTAAAGGATGTGCTGGAGGAAACAATGAACATATAGATAATCCAAAAAGAGAATCTAAGCACAGATTGCATATTTCTTACTAGAACATGTACAGAAGAACCAGGAAGGTAACAAAACAACCGCCAATTGAAGTATATGGGAGAGAACAGCATTTCATAGTCCTACTTTATGGGGCAGTCTGCTCACAGCATGTTTTACAGGAACAATATCTCTTCAGGAACACCACAAAGTAAAACTTTCTAATTCATATATTGGGAAATACACCACAAAAACAACAATAAAAAGGGCAGGCAACGGATCTCCTCTTAATGAGAAACCATTCTTAATGAGAAACAATCTTGAGAAACAGATCCATTCATGTGCCTTTCTCAGGCAAGACTACCAGCAGAGCAACTGAAATACATTTCAGAACAACTGAGCATTAAAAAAACCAAGAAGCCACAGCACAGCTTGGAGAAGATGTTTTTTTCGTAACTGACATTTGTTAGAGGCATGCCTTAATGCAGCATGGAGAAAGGAAAAGTGGGCAAGGCATCATGCACAGGTGAATAAAAACGGTCAGACTGACACATCCAGTAAAAATCACTGCACAGTTGTCACCTTGGCTGATGACGACTACTCAAGATCCTGTAGTAGAGCACCATGTTAGCTTGGCTGGGAATTGTTACCAAAGCAAATGATGACACTAAGAAATGATCCTTCTAAGTCATAAACAGAACCTTTCCTGGCCCTTAAGCTCCCTGGGTCATCTCATCCCTCCACTTCTCTAGTGTGCAAGACTGCATAAAGTTCCAAACTCCTTTGCTGCTCAGTAAAGCTACAGACATGAGACAGTGAGGGATGGAAATTGCAGCACACGTTGATCAAGCACAGGTCCACAGGCACCACTCCATGTACCACACATAGCAGTTGTTGAAAGAACTCTCTACTCAAAAAAAACAGGCCAGGTTTAGAAGCTACTCAGGTGAGTAGCTGAGTCACATCTGGTTAAAACCACCCTCATTCCCAGGCACACTGGAGAAACTAACTGGCAGACAGGGCTGAGATGCATCCTGGCTGCACAGTCTCCAAGACAAAGACAAGCAAAAAGAATAATATCCAGAACAGTAAGCATGGGTGTCGTGAGAAGAATACAGGTTTCTCTTGAATTCAGACCTTGGTATTTCTTTTGACACGATCTGATCTACATTTTAGGACAACCCAGAAGTTTAAACTAGTGAAGTGTGATTAGTTCCTTCATTATGTGGGACCCCTCAGGACAGCACGCAATGTTTTTAGAAGCCAAAATACATACACCTTAGATTCCACAGAAACTTAGAAGTGTGGGGGGTTTTTTCTGTTTATGATGTGGTCAACCTATCTAATTGAATCTATCTATCTAAAAAAATGTCACATTGAACCTGGTGAAGTACCAGGTTCCTTTCGTATGTGCTATACCTCAGGAGAGCACACTGTGTTTAGAAGCTGAAACAGCTACCCATTGGATTCTAAACTGAATTTAGAAGTTGGGGGTTGATGTCACAAATAGCTACAACCTTTCTACTTAAAAAAATACCACTACACTGAAACTGGGGCTGCCAGTGTTCTCCACAAGGTACCATACATTTAAAGCATTTCCCTTCCCTTTCCAAAATTTTCCCAGAGGAAGGAAGTAAATTCAGTTACATCTGTAATGAGACAGAACTGTGGGAAAGCAAAAGTTCACTTTTATGGGGAATAATGACCTGAGTTTCAAGAATAAGAACACAAAGTAGAGACAAGACTGATGCACACTTTATAATTTGCAAATAGATATGATTTTCCAAGATAAAGAACAGATCCCTTTCTCATCACAAACAGCTATTCTGCTTTACTGCATGCTTAGTACAATTTAAAATAATTGTAGGCTTCTTCTGTTGATTTTTCAAAAAAACTGGCTTATCAACACAATGTCTCCAAACAAAAATGAAATGAAAATGACTGCACATATTAACTTCCACTTTTATCCAAGATAATATTACAATACACAGTATCACTGGATAAAGAAGTAACACTGATCTAATAATTTCCATTGTGCATCAGTCTTAAGAGACATAGTGTTCAGAAGAGTCCTATTTGACCCTGAAATGGGTTCAAAAGAAAAGGAAAAAATACACTAATTTTCTCCAGTAATTTATCAGTTGTTTGTGATGGAGTATTAACAATGTACATACATGCTCTTTCACATATCTCTTAGAAGGTTGGAAAATCCACACCTGCCTTAAAGGACAGAGGTGGCTAAAGGAGAGCACATCAGGCATAACCAAACATTCTCTTAAGAGCCAACCCAGCTCCCATACATTGGAATCCTCCCCCTTTCTTTGGTGGAAGGGCTAAATTGAAGATCCTTGTTGACTGTTGATGCATTTTTTTCCAATAACCTAATCCCAAGAAGTAACAGTACATGTAATAAGTATATGCCCACACCTTAGAAATCACCAAAAGTGCTGAGACACCCCAAATGAATTTTTTTGAAGCAGCTACTTCAAATATAGTTATATAAAATTATCTCATGAGGAAACACTTTTCTATGGAGAAGAGCAGTCACAACCAATAAAGTCTTCTGTATGAAGTTGATTTCAATTATTTAAGAGGCTGCACTATGCATAGGGCTATTTTTTTCCCCTTACCAAAGCTTGGCTTTTCACAAGTCACAATGCCTAAGTGTCCATGTTCAAAAAAGGCCAGTGATTATGGATCACAGCACACACACTCTGTACTACTTTGGCCTGTACAGTCAAATGAGCATAAAATCTTTATTTATGCTAGAGGAAAGCAGGTCAGTCTTACACAAGTTATGAGCTACAATTTACTCTATTTCATTCCTGTGCTTTCAATTCCCCCCACAACAGTCACTTGGGAGTGGACATTTAGCCTAATTATCTTTAGCTGTGATATTTCCACTGTCCCATGAATATTCCCTTGCTATAAACTGACCTAATATAGAGAATGGCACAAGTATAGACTTAAGACATAATTTCTCCACTCCCTGGATAGGAAAAAACACTTTTTCCCCAAAGAATAAGTTGAATAAATTATTCTGAAAACACAGGGAAGTTTTTACATTCCTTTTAGGTGGACCAGATGGGGCACAAAATGAGAGAAAAGACTTCGGAATACATGAGCTTGGTTATCCTTTGCTTTTAACCTTACACAGGTACTCACACATTCGTCAAGTGCTGTTATCCTAACCTGGGGAAGTTAGCACACAGAACTTCAACTACACAGAGAATTCAGTTCATGAACTAATATTGGACTCATCCAGGAAAGGATCTGGTACAGATAGAATCTGCTGATTAAAATGAAAAAGAAAAAGCACTGCAAGTATGATAGTTTGAGCTTTGCTTTCAAATGCACGATACTGAAACATTTCCATTTGCAATGATCTGAGCCTCATTCAAAATTTGGAGTAAGAATTTTCTTTTCTGTGCAGATTTTCTCCTGCAGGGCCAACATTACATGGCACCCACCACAGTGGCACAACTCAGCTGAGCAGTGCTAAGCAAAGCCCCTTGAGCGCTTTAGGAAACAGTGTCTCACATCCAGCTGACTGTACAAGATTCTTCAGGGAGGGACACAAACCCAAGTGGGTAGTCTTCACACTATGATACTAGAAAAGGAAAAATGAGCTTTTTGTGTGACTTTGTCTAGTTTTAGATGCCTCACTTAAGGAAAAATATGGTCTGACTATAAAGAATCCAAAGAAAAGTACAAGAGTGGAGGGATGGAGGTGCTCCAATGAGGAAACAAGTGGGATAAAGTTGGGATTAATCATCCTAAAAGAAAAGTATTACAGTCTAAAGAAAAGGTGAAGACTAAAACACGCCAATTGTTTTCAAGCTAATGTAAAATTATAGAAAGGAGGAATAATCACTTTTCCACATCTATATTGGACAGCTCAGCAACTTACTAATAGCCATGAGGATGTTTCCCAAAGACCACTCTGTATCGGAAAGGATTGTGCCCAATGGTCCAGGAGCCTCCATCACTACAGGTCTTCAAGAACAGTTAGAACGACCACATCAGGAATAACAATTTCAGTTGACTGTTGCTTTGAGACTTCTTTCAGACCTATTTCCTCTGATCTAGGCTGTTCAGATGCACCGCAGACAGAAATCAACGTCACGTTTTAAAGTTGCGTGGCTGAACATTCTGTCCAGTTTCTTAAAACAAAGCAAAAGCTGTTTAAAACAAAAGAAACCAATTGGCTGGGCTTATGAACATCCAGATCTTCCTGCTACTTGAGAAAGGAACCTCTCCAGGATATGTGAAACCAAAAATATTATCTTATATGTAGTGAGATATATAGACATAGACACACACACAAAAAAAATTTTAAAAAATATATCTATATATATAATTCACTATAAACATGAGGTTGCCAAGGAAAAGGTAAACTAACACACTTAAAGGTACACTGAGCAGGGATTTTAATTAGTGATTATAGGGAATTCCCTAATCCTAACTGGCAATTTGTTGCCTGTGGCTAGTAAGCAAAGGGCATAGAACTATAAGAGCAACAGAACAATATGTTCTGTATTCAGCTGCATAAAAGCATATACAAACAACTTCACACTACTGAGGACTTGGCAGTGAAAGGGACCAGTGTATGAAAGCAGTATGTGTAGGACTTAGTCACCAGTTGTGCAACCTTTGTAGTGAATGTGTTATTTACAGCATCTCTAAACAACCACAGAAACTCATTATAGAAGCACAACTTGTCTAGCTGTGCTGTCAGGGACCTTTCTCAAGTGAGGCAAGCCTCCAAATTCTCTTCCTTGCCTTCCAGCATTGCCCATTTCCTTTCAAAGGCCACACTGTTCAGTCCTTGATTACAACTGGAATAAAAAGGCAAATGTTATGAAAGGCTCAAATAAACCAAGTAGCACTTCCACCTGTAAGCAAATCACTGCTGATGTTCAGCTTCCCAAAATTTGTTTTTGCATCTTCTTGCAACCATGAGAAAAGACAAAGAAATTATAACCAGTTTCTTAGTTATAACCACATACATTTTAAAAGCATTCAGTACAAACCTCCATACAACTGCAAAGTCAAAAAAGTCATCCCCATCACCAACATAGCATTCTTTACTTCATGGGGCTATTTCACCCTCTCTTTCCCACCCCTGCTGCTTCTCAGAATACCTACAGCAAGGATGAAACCAAAGTAATGAAAAATGTATTCTGAGCTGCTTTGGACTCCTACAGCTTGCAAAGTTTCTTCAGCAGCCTAGACTGTGGTTATCCTCAGCTGCACTCCCAAGACCTGCTTGGACCTCCAAAACTACACACATTTTAACAACTAATGCTGCCCTGTTAACTGAGATTAAGAGCACTGTAGGACAGTTCCTGCTGCTGTGGAATGATTCAAATTCCTATCATTGCTGACAAAAATGGTGTGAGATAGATTTCCAAGCATATACTGCCCACTGCACTGAAAGCCGTCCCTGCCTCCCTGAAACTTATACAATATGATGCTTCCACCTGAAAAACTCAGATGAAAAATGGGCATGGACAGTTACAGTTCTGTGCTGTAGGGTCAAGGCTCTGGCAACTGCAGGAGTAGTGGTTATTTCAACTGGGAAAGCAAGAGAGGCTGCTCTTTATGAGGAAGTAAAACTGGAAGAAAATCTATACACGTCTTGCCCTTAAAGCTGCTCTAAGATTGCCATCCTAGGATCAAAGAAGTGTGGTTTGCCTCCTCCAGTATAATACACTGGCCCTCAGCAGGCACAAGAATGAAAATGGGACCCTTGGTGATGCTTCAAGGTAGAGCAGGTGAAAGATATTTTGCTGTTACTTGCTGGTTTGTAGCACCATGTACAGGTGGATTTCTTTACTCCAACAGAAATCCAGAGTCCAGGCCTTTGGCAATACCTGTTCCACGAAAACCAGCTTCATGAAAGTTACACTAAGTGCTGGTAGGAGTTTTGTCTCAGTCATAATATCATAAATCAAATTTATTCTGAACTACTGAAAGTACTCCAAAAGATTTTTTTGTCTTGCAAAGTTAACTACCTGGCACCATTTCAACTTGAGATGATCCTAGATTTTATTCATTCACACACACATACTCATTCTTCATTAATTAGGATTTGGAAAAAGCTAAAAGTCTGTGGCCACGTAAGCTTTCGACAGATTCAACAGTAACATCTGAGATTATTTCCAGCAATATTTTCCATTCTGGTCCATCAAATCATTAAATCATTTAACCCACAAGTGGTTTTGTTTATTATTTCCTAAATATGAATGACATTAAAAGACTGGAATACTCAGTACCAAACTCAGCTGGGAGATGCAAGCAGTAAAGTTTCTATCCAAGAAAACCTCATTCTAAAATAAATAGCCAGGTCACGTTCAGTACACATTTCAGTCAAACCACAACCTGCTTAATAAAGAAACAAAAAGCATAGAAACACAGCCATATTATCACAAGTATTTACAAAGCCAGAGTACCATCATCTTCACAGGCAGCTCTGTCACTAAAGCATCCATTCAGCTTCTAAAAAGCTTCCTTGAGACCCTCAAGGTCCAGGCACCCCCATAATCTTCTTACGTGCTCAGAAGTCCTTGCTAACACTAGTTGTCAAAAACCCTCCTGAAAAATCACTTTCCCATATCTTGCAACACTAACTCAAAAAACAGTAACCACACTTTGTGGTAAAGGACCAGTTATCCTTTTAAGAGACAGCAGAAAAATGTTGACACTCAATGCACTACCTGCAGTTGCCTGTTCTAGTTTTAGCAGTTTCCATGCCAAGAGACATGCGGCTTCCTGTTTGCCAGGTCTCTGAAATATCACATTATACAAACCACAATGAGGATGAATGCAAATGGAAGATGTCTCATGCCATGAAAATATGAACAGCTAAAGGTCTTGAAAAAAAACAGGTGAAAAGAACATTAAACACATATACATATATATAGCGCACATATATATATATTAGCTCTAGTCTTTATCTATACATAATACATCAATATGTGTATGTTCCAGGTCATTTCTAAGGGTCTTCCCTCCTACACAGCTGAGCTTAAAGCTGTGATCTTTCCCAATTTCATAGCCTGAGACTCAGCTCTTATGTCAGTAATATATTTTTCACTCCGTCTTCACACAAGAGATCCAAGTACAGGGAATCACATAACACTCATATCCAAACTGCTGTGATTTCATGGAGACTTAAACCCTCGTCTCCATCTCTCTTCTCCCTCCACTTCCCAATTATCACTCAGCAACTTAAGTCAAGATGAAGATCTTAATATTCTTGTGAAGATTTATAACATCCTGACCTACCTCTAAAAATTCTTAGGTATTTGGCATAGTAAGTGAAATGATAACCTTAAGGAAAGCTACAAGAAAATCAGCCGGCAATAATAACCAAAGGCACATAAAGCATGCTGCTCCTCCTGTCAGAAGGCAGCGCTGCAAATGGACAATTTGAGGAACATGATTCCCAGCCCAGTCTCTGGGAGATACTGCAGGAGCCTCTTTTGCAGATCTAACAGTTGCCAATGATGCACAGACCATAATCTAAAAATCACTAAACTAAGCCAGCTTTCCTAAGCAAGTATGGAGTAAGTTTTTCTACTTCTGCCTTCTCCAGTAACTTCTGAATCCAACAGCCAATTCGAAATGTATTCACCAGAAGACTAAAAACTCAGAAATAACCACTTTCATATTTCATGAACATAAGCATCTGAGATGAGGAGAGTATAAATTAATCATTCATCTGTCCCTCCCTCCATTGAGTGAGGCTCAGGCAGCAATCATGCTTTTAAGATGCCTTTTGGGAGCAGCTGGCTAGCAAACTTGCATATCCACAGTTCCACACATAGCACCACATGTACTCTTTGCTGCCCAGTTCAAATATCTCTTTGACACTGATCTGCTGTGACTGCCCTGGTTGGACTGAGATAAAGAGAGGAAAGGGAAACAGAACACTAGTGTCAAGGTATTGGGATTCATAAATTCTACCCATCATGAAATACATTTATTTCAGATCACAGTGCATTTCCATTCACCCACCTAGTTCTGTCCTGTGCAAAAATCCCAAATCCACATAGTCACAACAGTTTCTCAATTGGCTGCACCAAACACTGAACCTAACCACTTCAGAAAATGAACCCTACTTCCAAGTTACTTCAGCACATGGTTTGAGCAGCGAAACTCTTCCAGACTCAAAGCTCAACCTGGCAAACAATCACAGAATTGGTTAGGTTGGAAAAGACTTTTAAGATTAAGTCAAACCATTAACCTAACAATATCAAGTCCATCACTAAACCATGTCTTTATGTGCCACACCTACATGCATTTCAAGTACCTCCAAGAATCGTGACTCAACGGCATCCCTGGGCAGCCTGTTCCAGAGCTTGACAACCCTTTCAATTAACTAATTCTTCCTAATATCGAATCTGAACCTTCCCTGGCACAATCTGAAGCCACCATTTCCTCTTGTCCCGTCACATGTTACTTGTGAGAAGAGACAAGGTGATGAGGTGCCTCCTTTTCTCCAGGCTAAATATCTCCAGTTCCCTCAGCTGTCCCTCATAAAACTTCTGCTCCAGCCCCTACTCCAGCTTCACTGTCCCTCTGTGGAGGGGCTCAAGGTCTTTTTAGTTGAGAGGTTGATTCCCAAAGTCAGTCCATTCAAGACAGGTATATGAAAGAAAAACTGCACAGGTTCAACCTATGGTGTTTGGACCACCCCAGGGCTGCCAAAGACAGCCAAATGCCCAACACAAACAATGGGTTTTCACTCAATGAGGAAAGGGGGAATCTTGTTTTCCCCAAATAATTATTCACTTCTTAGATAAGTGAAAAGATTTAAACAATTGCTTGACAATAATGATGATGATGACATTATGAAGCCATTACACTGTTTTAATTCTGACTCCTGTTCCCATTACAGAAAGAATCCACATGAAATTACGGCAGTCCTACAGCCGATTCCACATTACTCAAAACCAAAATTTTCATTGAAAATTACAGTATTTGAAACTCCCCTCTTCCACTAAAACTAATTCCTGTATCGCTGAGAAATCTTCCCTTTTCTAAATCCTGTTTCCAGCTCTAAATACTGCAAAAACTCAACAGTAAGCATGATTTCTTTCTCGGTTTAATAGAGGAGTAGTAATACACAGTTCCAGCATGGCCTACAATTCAGTCTGCAGCTTGAAGTCCTCTGAAGATTGATTTCCTTTCTCATTCTTATTGAACGTTTTGTTCACCTCACAAAAGAAATAATTCAATTAGTACAATGCAAAATGAGCACCCTATGTGACTACGTGACATGGATAAAAGAAAATCAATTGGAGAGGAGTATGATTATAAACTAAAAACTAAAGTAGGCTGAACTACAAGTGTAACTTGGACTGAGGGCTGGAGTTACAACAAGGCAGATGCTCTCTTCAGATTTACAGAGATCGTGAGTCAGATGTAAGTAATAGCTGGGAATTGTATACATCACTTGCACTAGTCAGAGTACTAAATTCAGCACCACTCAGGATAAAAGGATAAAGAATATGCATCTTCATTACTCTCCAAAGCCTTCTGGCCCTAATTTATGTGCACAATTAAATTCTGTGTATATTAATGCATTTAAGTTATTTAATAATTTGACTTTGAAAATCTGTAATTAGGCTTAGCAGTCCTCATCGGAGAATTGTTATTTCTGGATACTTAAAGCAGCACTATGTTATTTCCACATTTGGAATCTAGTCAGTCCTCTCAGCATCTAAGGATTAGAAATTTTACTTCTATTTTCAAACCATAAGCTAAATTCTGCACAATCTGTTATTGTATCTTGATAAATCAGAGAATCATTTAGTTTGGAAAGGACCTCCAAAATCATTGACTCCCACCATTACCATCACTGCCAAGTCCATCACTAAACCAGAGCCCTAAGTGGCACATTCCCATGGTTTTATCACTTCTGGAAAGGGCAACTCCACCACTTCCCTGGGCAGCCTGTTCCAACGTCTGACCATTCTTTCAGTAAGGAATTTTTTTCTAATATCCAATTTAAGTCTCCTCTGGCACAATATGAAACTATTTCCTCTTGTCCCTACCTGGGAGAAGAGACTGACCCCCATCCCAATGCAATCTCCTTTCAGGAGGTGGTAGAGAGTGATAGGGTGTCCCTTGAGCCTCATTTTCTCCAGGGTAAACGCTCCCAGCTCCCTCAGCTGCTCCTCATCAGACTTGTGCTCCAGACCCTTAACAGGCTCCGGTGCCCTTCTCTGGACACCACCTCAATGTCTTTCTTGTAGTGAGGGGTCCCAAACTGAACACAGCACTCAAAGACTGACCTCACCAGAACCAAGAACAGAGGGACCATCAATGCCCTGGTCCTCCTGGCCACACTGTTGCTGATACAAGCCAGGATGTCACTGGCCTTCTTGGCCACCTGGGCCCACTGCCGGCACATGTTCAGCTGCTGTCAACCAGCAGTCCCATGTCCTTTTCCATTGGGCAGCTTTCCAGCCACTCTGCCCCAGCCTGTAGCACTGCAGGGGGTTGTTGTGATCCCAGGGCAGGACCTGGCACTAGGCCTTGCTGAACTTCACACAGTTGGCAATGGCCCATTGAGCAGATCAACATTCGCACAAAACTCGGCGTTTCCTACAAACTGAGGGTGCCCTTGATTCTCTTGTCCAGATCATCAATAAAGATAATAAACAGGACTGGCCCCTGAACACATCGAGAGGCCAAATCTGGCCTAAAGGT
>VZDJ01000426.1:7729287-7796594 GCA_008694505.1 Cyanoderma ruficeps
GAGGCAGAAGTCTAAAATCTATAAGGTATTTTCCCAAATCAAGTCACATGTGTACAAAAGATTTATCTGGAAGCCATATAAAAATAAAATTGTCACCATCATTTTATCCGTGTCATGTCAGAAGCCAGACTGTCAATACACCAAGCAGCAAAACCAAATTAGCCCTTGAAGAGAATGTGCTACGACAGCAAAGAAAGCATACCAAGCCTCTAAGTGTCTGTTTAAAAAAAATAAATTAATATCAAACAAGCCCCCACCACAGTAGGCTATTTTACTTCTAATTACTCAGAAAACTATGTTGGGGCAGTACCGTGACTAAGCAGGGCAATGATCTTTTTTCTCTCAAGAAGCATAGGATCTGGGAGACCCAAGTTGCATGCCAGCTTTGATTAGCACGGCATTCAAGAATCCCACAGTGGTGTACCTTCCTTTCCAACAGCAATTTAATTCCCATAAGGAATCAGAAAGGCTAATGAATTAACCAGCTGCACAGCATTAATTTCCGCATTCTTAGTGCATGGTTCTAATGCTGCTTCTCGGCAAGGACATTTCAGTGGGAGGAAGAGGAGGAGGAGGCTGAACAAGGAATTCAGAATTCATCTGCTGCACCTTGGCCCAAGAGAAAATGAAATTAGGTGAAAATCCAATTATATGTGGAACACTATAGTGACAAGAACCAGATTTTAAAAAAATCCTAGATCCTGTAACATCCTGTGGTTTGAACTTTTCAAATAAAACAAAATTATTTGGCATTAGTAACAGTTTAGGATTTAAATTTTTCTTTTAAACACATGAAGTCAACTCTTGAAATTTAAGCAGTGATAGAAATTTCCATAACATAGGTTATTACCTTCAATTAATACTAGTACTCTGTTTACATTTAAAGGACAATACAGAAAAGACCACAGTTCTTAAAACACTCCACACATCCACCTACAGCAGCTTAAAATCTTATGTGTAACCAAAAATGAAGACACTAATTCTTTCCCAAGAGATAATAAGGAGTAAAACCTACTACAAGATAGAAGTCTAGGAAAAACATGCCCCTTTTACATCATCGAGCAGCAAGATAAGATGAAATCCCAGGAGAGAACAAGACTGAAGAGATGCTCTGGCAGTTAATTATGTAACTGAATAGCTAGCTAAACATAAGGATAATTTCTGGCTTGATATTTGCCCAATAAACAACAACAAGAAGTAAAGACAAATTGGATGTAATCTCTTCCTCATTTCCTTACACACAGCAGTCTAGAAGACATACAAGATGAGATGGAGAGGGAACACCACAGAATGTTTATTGAGGCGCCAAGAACGGAAGTACTGAAGCACTGCAAATGGAATAAATGTAAAGTCTAAAACTGCACAGGATTCCATATGACAGCAACCAGGAGGACACCAGGCTCAGTCTGGCTAAGCTCAGTTATGAACGTGAGATAAACACAATTGGTGCTTTACTGATTAAAATCATCTCCATGCCAAGCCTGCTTCTTCTGCATTTGATTTCAGAAACTGAGGAATGAAATAATGTGGGGCTTTGATTTATTTGAGTGTACCTGTAGCTGTTAACTCCTGATCTACATTTTTTTTCCATCTTCTGGTGCTCAGATTTTAAAAATCTAAAAGCAGTACACTAATTATTACAATTTAACAGCAAATTGCACTTGTGCTGGGTGTTCTGCACACTTTGAGTCCCTCTCAAAGTCAGTATAGCTACTGAAAATTCTGAAATTCAGTAAAATAGATTTAATGTCCTGTCTCAGAAAGTGGCAATAACATGCAGGAAAAAACAGGATACAATTCTTTCAGCAAACTTCTTTGACAGGTATTAAGCATGCCCAACAACAGAGCTAGTTTATGCAAGTGAGTAGCCTACAAACAGCATAGACCTGGCAAAAGCAGAATGGTTTTGCTGCATCAGTTGCATGAACTGGCTCAGTGGAGAGCCCGAAGTACATCAGAACCACTGAAAAAGTGAAGCTGGCCAAGATTCAGAACACTGGAAGGAGAAAGTCAAGAGAGATGTCCTGTTTCAGCAGGAGTAAACAAATTCAGCCAACTCAGCACCCTTAGCACCAACACGAAGCTAACACTAAAAAGAGAGAAAAAAATCCTAAAAGAGAAAATTAAATGAGACCCGATTCAGATCATGTAGTTGAGCAGGTAAAAATTTGTTTAGCTTATGCTCTACCTATAGAGAAATGTAAGAAAGTATGTCTGATCTTAATAGTAGCAAAACTGAGCTGGTGGTGAATGATTTATAAGTAAATTAAGTATTAAATTTGTCCTGCTTTTGCTTTCTTCTATATGCTAACAACACAAATCTAAACAACCCAGTCCCTGGGTATAATTTATTTCAGAGGAGATCCTTTTTCATATTTTATTTTAAAACAAATCATTGACACCAGATTGACATTTATCAGGACCACTGCCACAATAAAAAATTACCTGGCCTTCACAATGAGGAAAACCATGACGGAAACTGAGCGAGACTCAAAACACTAGGACTTGAATTGCCCAGGAGAACATGCAGTTTTGTTTTTTAATATGCAAAAGCCCACTTTGATGATTTCCCATTTTTTGGTAGATTGATTCATTGTGCAGTTGTTTCCCATTTTCATCCTGTTAAGCTCTGTGCTTGACATACTTTCCCTGTACCATAACTAAATTCTGCCATCCAATATAACCTTCAAGTGCTACATGGTTCAGCACTGACCTGGTTATCAAGACAGCTCTATCACAGTATCTTCCTGCAGCTTTCATGACAGGCATGAAAACTCCACATCATTTACAATTTGCTGGTTTCTAAGCAAAAATTCAAGCCACAGTCTTCAGGGCATTGCTCTTGGCTAGCCCAGCAGTCCAGCTGAGACTGCACCACATACGAGTCTGCCTTCAGGAACACAGGTTTGAAGTTCATTAGCAAAACCCAAATCACTTAAATCCAGTAGATTTATCAGTACCTTGAAACTAAAACCTTGGAACAAAAGGATATGAATTAAATCTCTGCATTTTTTGGACTTGCAACTCTCAGTACTCCTAGGTTCCCTGAACCCCACACACCTGGCAGCAAGAAAAAAACACACCCTTTACACTCCTGCACTTCCTCCTCTTTCTCCATGTACCTCCAACCTCTCTTCATTGCACTCGCCTTTATCTCATCTCTTAATTGGGATACTTCCTTTGATTCCCTAATTAACTTCAAAAATGACATTCTGGTTTGGGTGATGCCAGCTCATTAAAGCTTCTCCCAACAACTGATAACATAGCAAGTGTTATTTTAGCCTCTCTAAAGCAAAGCTCCTACAACTACTAATCTTCACCACCCTTTTCTTTTCTAGCCCTGCTAGAGTCTAGCACTGCATCATGAAAACAAGAAAAACATACATGACAAAAAATAACACCAATTTTCTTTTTGTCCCATCATCCCAGAAAGGCTTAGAAATCTTTCTCAAGTCAGAAGTGTCATACAGGCTTCTCTAACTCCAGATTAACTTCTGTACATCCTACATTTAATGCTCTGTAAATTGTGAACATTATATTTTGGGTTCTCATATTCCCCAAATTCACTAAGACGACAATGTAAATATTAAACAGCTATTCTTTTTCATTTATATTTATTTATATTTACTTAAATTTTATTTATTTTTACTTATATTTAAAGCTGTAACATGTTTTAAAACACGATGTTAAACCCTTGGGAGCTTAAAGGATCACTTGATCTAATTCTTTTTCCCTTCCTGTAAAATGTAATCATGACACAGTATTGCAATGTAACAGCTGCGTTGATGACACAACAGGATGTAATCCCCAAGACTGCACAAAAACTACTGTATTTTTCCTTAATGGCCTCCCACTTCACACTACAATTTAGACAAAAAGGGAGAGAGAAAATTGCTTTCTGACGTCTTAAATCTTCAGATTTACCAGCCATCCCCCTTTTCTTCACTCTTCCACATAAGCAATAGATCTGTTTAAATCCAAGAGTCACCACTTAGATGTACTTACTGACATCTATCTAGATACTCAACAGTGCAGCACCTCATGTTTTGCATCAGCTTGTCAGCTTTCTAGCATAAAAGAGTATGATTTTTATCTATTTTTTAATGTATTAAAGACTTCAATTATGCTACCTTTAAGCTGATAAAGAGATTCCAGAAGAGTCTTACAACAAATCAAAATAAAAACCCACCAGCCTTGGTTACCACAGTAAAGAATATCCTGAGTATTGCATAAATATCAAATATGCACATAATTCTAATGAATATATCAAATGCAACTTTCACTTAAGTACTAGGTAACCTGTTTCAAATTAAAGGTTCCTTATAGTCATTCAGCTGGGAAGACACAGTCATCCAAACAGAATGTACATACAACTTGTCACCACTCTGTGAAACCTGCAATAGTTCCTACTTAGAAAGCTCCAATTATTAGTGGTTCATACATGAAGCAAGTGCCACTGTGTTTCCAGAAGACACACTAATCACTGCCTAGAGTGCAAACATGCTTCCCCTGGAGCCAATCAAGGTAAAACCTGATTGCTCTTCTCCACCTACATGATTATTTCATGACTCCACAATAATACTCTGATATTCGTAGAGTCAAAAGAGTTTTGCTTTTAACAGACAGTTTTAATACAGATTTAATTTGTGGATCCCAGCATCACATGTTTAGAAGTTCAGCAATCTGGCATTCTCCAAGCCCTTTCTATTCTTCTATTCTCCAGAAAAAAAAAGTTTTAAAAATTAGATTAGGAAGATGATGAGCATTTTGTTTCTTGATTTTTAGGTAGTTATGTATGTTAAAGAAAGAATAAAATGTTTGGAAAGCTATACAATGAGAACCACATGTTATTTCAGAAAATGTTTTAAGTGAGAAAAAAAGAAAAAAAAATCATGCTATGCTTCTACTCCACATGCAAAGTTCTTGTTCAAGGCCCAAGTCTTTTAGTACATGAAATTTACTTGCATCCCCCTCTCCCTCCAACAATACTTTGCATAACCAGATGTTCTTATACACTGCAGTTTAGAGCTGCCCCATATGGAACTGCAACAGTAAATATGCATAACTATGGAAACCAAACAAAAGGTCAGAAAAGAAGTCAGCAGTTTAGTAACCTGATACCACAATTTTAAGTTACTCAAGATGCATCTTTCCCAAATGAACCTGACTACAAAATGTGTCAAACGCATTTTGCATTCAAATGCCTCTCTATTCTTAAAACCTAAAGATTATTTACGTTTTACTTGGAAAAATGTAATTTGGTTTAAGACTGAGCTTCTTCCTACAACCTTCCAAGTGCTCTCTCTCAGAAAAAAGTACATTAAATACTGACTGAACACAATAGGTTTCTAGTGGTACACCTCAAAACCAGTATCTCCAAGATTATTCCCAGAGCTTAATGAGCTACATCTTCCTTTGAATAACCCGATGTTATATTCTTCATACAGCAAAGACTTGGTGAATAAATATCTCTTTTTTTCATTTCAAACCATCCCTCTCTTTTGGTTACAGAACAAGTGGACAGCAGTGCTAGCAATTCAGTAATACAACACATATAAGCTCTCTTACCTTTAAAGTTACATGAAATGTTAAATAGAATATTTTCACACATCACCACAATCTTTTTGTGAGGAACAAAAGTAAAACGCACCTGCAAAACCATGTAGCTAGTTGGTTCATTTCCTAAATACACCTAACGTGTCATTTATCCTAAGCTAACAAAGGATATCCAGAAATATGTACAAACTCCCTTTCTTGCTATTGGCAGGAGATAACATGAGGAGAAATAGTTTACTACAAAAACACTTTGCTCTAAGCATGGCTCATGATTTAAAAGTAGGACTGCCAGATACTGTCCAGCTGAAATTCTGAGGGATTATTTATTTTTAGCAAAACTAGCTGTCTCAACTGTGGTGTACATTACAGCATTTGCAAATGGCTAATTGAGTAAGGCTTTTAATTCTGAAATCTATAAGGCAATTAAACCACTTTACATAAAAATTTAGTATTTTATAAGAAGCCCTGCCCAATACAAATGACAAACTTTAAACACTGGAGTTCTTCTTACAACAATAAACTTGGGGCACAATGGAGAAGCTTAAATATTTAATTTAGACTGAGCTGCAAGCCATTAATTTTTTATTGATGCAAATCTGCAATTCATCTAGAGCTAGACAGTTGCAACCCATTCTGGCTGGAAGCAGGGTGAATTTTTCTAGCACAGAATACGATATAACTCCCCTCTTTCCAACAACATCATCTGTTTTTCCATGGAGGTCTCAGGTCATGTCAGACAGAGTCAGAACAGCATCTGGGCCTGGATGAAGGTGAATCTGCTGCTCATCATTTTGCTCACTACTCAAAAAACATGCCTTAAACATGTGCATCTGGAATATGCAATTACAGCATTAATTTACCCAACACTGCTAAAAACAGTCTGTGCTTTGAGAATGCCATAGGTAATCAGAAGATACTTTGCACTTAGTCCTTGTCGATGGTGGCAGGATATTATTCATCCAAGCCAAACACTAAGGAAGCAGTGATATTAATACTGAAAAATTAAATATATCTGCATTTCTTTATCCACAGCCAGAGAGAGGTTTTAGCTGCTAGCACATCTACAGCTAGAAGCAGTCCACTGAAAGCAATTAAGGTTCACTAATTCAACCAATATGCCAAAAATGGGAAAATTCTAACCTCTTCTAAGTCCAGTCATTATTGAAGGCAAATTATTCTTTTACTTTTCCTTTTTAATGGTTTTTAAATATTCTGGTTCAGAAAGGCTATGTTTAAATTTTAAGTCAGGCTTGCTCCAAAGTACTAACAAGTCTTGACATTACATACAGTTCATAAAATTTACTTCTTTTCTGGGAAGCAATGGGAGACCTGATATCTGGTCATACTTTTTCAAACTAAGCCTTGTTCCACGTATAAAAGGTCAGTACTTTTGTCAGGACCAAGATTTCAAGATTAGGTCAGACTGGTCATCCAGTTAGTAGTGAAAAAACCTGAACTGATGACATGCGGTATACTGTTATGCAGATTTTTCATTCATCTCAAGTCTTTCTATAGAGAAAACAACTATGAAATTGCAATGGTGCTCATAAAAGCCTATCAAAGGTGCAGAAGAAACAGCAAATGCACCTCTGGTAAGTGAATTCCAACTAAACAGAAAGCAGAAAGCGAAACTACAAAAACAAGATACCTGTGATAACTTCTAGAACTTAGTATTTTAAATATTTAAGGTTACTTACAAAAAAAACCTTAGAAACATTTTCAAGGCAGGAAGTTCTCAAATGGATAATTAATGCTTAAATTCATGAAAACTTACTGCATGCATAAACTAAATATATATTTATACATCTGTATACACATAGAGACAGAAATATCTGGACAAATAAAAACTGAGCCATCAGTACAAGTAAAACAAATTCTGAGTAACTTTTTTAGTCAGAATGACCTTTATGCTTTGGGGATTCCATTTTACAAATGTCTTGATTGGGGGCAAGTCATTAGACAGTTGCTAGTAGCATTTCAGATTTATTGCTGAACTAGAAGCTACAAAAGGACATGTGAAACATACTATTGAGATAGAGATGACCTGATTTCTTTCCTAATGTATATGGGCCTACCACCCACTGGAAACAGAAAAAATAGGACAGCTTTTAAAGTTCAGCTGGGCAAGACTGGACTTTCTGCTTTGAAATCAGAACTCTGAAAGCTGAAATTATTTTGTTCATAGAAGTTTGGGTTTTTTAAAACTCTTTATATCATCATTTAAAAAACAGGTTGCATCCCAAGTGAAAAGCGATTTGAAATATTTACCATGACTTGAAAAAAACCCTTAATCCCTGAAGGGTAGCAAGATTTCCCTAGTTAGTAAAAACCAGCAAAGCTTCAAAAAATTTAAGATTCAATAAGAATAAAAATATCACATGAAGTTAGCCATGCTAATGAGAACAATGAATAAAAGATGATGCAGCAATATTTTCACTAAAATACTAGTCAGCTTCTCACTAAGAGACCCTCATCACTTCTGAGGTGGGATTTGATCGCCAGCAGTCCTGACTAACCAGCAAGGCCCTGGGGGACTGGAGGTTAGCAAATGTGGTATCTGTCTACAAGAAGGGCCAGATTTATTTCAACTCAAACTCCTCTAAGATTAAGCTGCACATTGTGGTATAAAACCCGATTTGCTCGGTTTAAATGGTAAAAAATATAGGCCACAAGCATTGAGAAGCTACATATGCAGTAATCCTCTTTTCCTTCAAGACTTTAAGATTGCTGTTTTCCGTTTGGTATTTTTTCCGCATTTCGCTCCCAATGCAAATGAACTGACAAAGACATCCACAATGCTGCTGAGTTGCTACAAAAGCCATCCTGCCTCCTCTGCAGCCCCAGCTCTCGCCACAGACATGACAGACTTCTTAGAACTCAGTGCTTATTATCTCTTCCTTCCTCACTACTATGATGGTCTGAATTTACAAGCACAGTGGAAACAATTCTTGATTGAGTCACCTCTTCACTGAGACTGTCTCTATCCACAGGGATGACAAGAAGGTGATCAGTAGTCAGCACGTATTCACTGAAGGTAAATCATGCTTCACCAACCTGATTTCCTCTCTATGATCAACTACCTGGATAGATGAGGGGAGAGTGGATATTGTCTATCTTGACTTCAGCAAGGTTTTCAGTACTGTCTCTCACACACAACAGGGTCATAGGCAAGGTCAGGAAGTGTGGACTGTGGGAGCTGACAGTCAGGCAGATGGAGAGCTGGCTGAATGGCAGATCCCATGCCATTCAGGGTGGTGGTCAAGGCACAGAGTCTAGCGGGAGGCCTGTCACTGCTGGAAAGCAGCTCTGCAGAGGGGCCTGGGGGTTGTGGTGGCTGCCCCTGAACCAGTAGAGTGTCCTTGGGGCCAAAAAGGCCAATAATATCCTGAGGGGCATCAGGAAGAACGTTGCCAGCAGGTCGAGAGAGGGGATCCTGCCCCTCTGCTCAGCCCTGGTGAGAAACAATCTGAGGTGCACGGTGCAGTTCTGCACTTCTCAGGACAAGACAGACATGGAGCTCCTGGAGCAGGTCCAGCAGAGGGTGACAAAGATGATGATGGGACTGGAACATCTCTCAGGAGGAAAGACAGAGCTGGGCCCATTTAGCCTTGAGAAGACAAGACAGAGGGAACATCATCAATGTCTCTCAGCATCTGAAGGGAGGGCGTCAAGACAATGGGCCAGGCTCTGCTCCACGGTGCCGAGCAATAATACAAGAGGCAATGTGAAGAAACTGATGCACAGAAGTTCCACCTGAACATGAGGAAGAGCTTCTTTACTTTGCGAGTGACCAGAAACTGAAAGAGATGGTCCAGAGAGAAACGTGGACTCTCCATCACTGGAGATATCCAAGAATCATTTAGACACAATCCTGTGCCATGTGCTCTAGGATAACCCTGCTTGAGCAGATGATCCACTGTCAGTCATCCTGACCCATTCTGTGACACCATAACAACATTAGCAAATGAAGCAAACAATACTCAAGGGGTCCAGTTCACCTCTGGACTTGTAAAGTTATTGTTCTTTGTACCTGCACTTAGAAAAATACCATATGAAAAACACCAGTACAAAAACACACTGATGAATCAGTACACTGTCTTAGTGTTAATACCACGGCAGACAGATTGCATCACTTGTTAGTAAATAGCTGCTGTTCTGTCAGTAGGTCAACTCTACTTTGCCCATGCACAGACTATCTAAGCTCCTGTGCTAGGAGACTTGAGTTAGGAGGAAGGAGGGAATAAAGCACAAACCTTGTTCTGGATACCACAGGCACAGCAGGACACGTGAGCTCAGCAGCAGGACTATGAAAAGAGAGGTGCTGGTTTTGGAACCAGCAGCAGAACATCTTTGCAAAGTTAGAAAACCCTTTCAAACATCCAAGACTACTTTGCACAGAGCCATAACCAAAATGTCCAACAATTTTTAAACACAGCTATTGCTGAATTCCTCCCACAGAAGGAAAAAGATAAAGGCAAAAACCATACAGGAAAACAGTGGTCAAAGTGACTAGCAAGAAATGCTCTCTCCCCAAGGTTTTGCACACCTTGGACAGTCAGGAGAGACATTCCATGCTATTTTTTGGCACCCCTCTCTGTCACCCAATTTCTCAACAAGATCTCCAGTGAATCTCCAGAAGAAACTCAAAATGACTTAGAGTTGACCTCTAAAAAAGTTTCCTTAAATGAGGCACATAGCCACCTCCATGAAGAGCTCAACAATTAACACCTGTAGCTGAAAACTAGAAAATTATAGGGAACAAGAAATTAAATGAGCTCTTTCACTGCTAATGCAAAGCTCTAGAAAGTGGTTTGTAAGATAATTAAAACTGTGAGCCCCACCCTGAAGCAAGAGATAAATAATGCAGAGGTTCTCTCCACTGCATTTAAAAACCAAGAAAGCATTATGTAAATCATCAATCTAAGCTCTAATTGTTTGTACACAAAAACACAAGTATTAAAATCTGTATTCTCTTCCTTCTTTGCAGACTCAAGAGAACATCCCTCAATCCAATTACTAATGGAATAACAATCACATTAATAAAAAGCCTTTTTGAATAACCAATCTACAGAACCCATTTTCTGCCTAATTAAATGAGTAAAGTGTTTGTGGGGGCAGTTTTTCCTCCCCTACTAATACATCAAGTGTCTTCTTTCAGTGCCATTATAATTTATTCAATATTTTCAGCCAAGCAGATTCTTTGGGAAGATGTGACTATTGATTAAAGCAATAGATATAAATCAGGGGTTACACGCAGAGGTTTGTAAAAGGCATCTCTGTAAAGCCATTTTTGGGAATCAAAAAGCCTAGAAGTAGTACTGACTGAGGCATGCTGCTATGGAAACTTAACCACAATTTCTTCTCCCAAGATTATTACTTCATTTGAATCTCTCTCATGTTTCCCAGATGTAAAACAAGCTAAAAGACAAGAAGATAACAAGCTCTTCTTGAGGGATACTGAATGTTTCCCTCACCTAAGCCAAGATGCTCACCAGTGTCAAATATTACACAAAGGTCTCAGGTCCACCTTGCTGGGAACAGTGGTTTAGCTCACATTTAGTGGAGCAGACCTACATCACACGTCTTATTTATAAAGTGCTGTTGGTCTACATCAACTCTTTTTCTGTCTCAGGTCTTCCAAAATATCACTGTTGGCGAGCTAAGGGTCAAAATTACTGCCCATGCATCTTCAACACTTCACTGCTCAGAAGAATTTTCTGTGCAAGCAGGGCAAACTAGTCACATCAAGTGAAATATAATGTACAATTTAGAACAGCACTGCCTGAAGAACAGTCAGATGGAGTCACACAACCTTCACCTCAAGTTATTTAAAACATTAAAATAAACTTTATTGTGCAAAGAAACAACTTTTACTCAAATGCTGAATCTCTCACAAGATTCAAAGTTTAAGTCATGGATCTTCACCTAGATTAAACTGTGGTATGAACAATCTCCAGCAACTACAAAGGTACAAAGCAGGGCCTGAAAAACCTAAGAGTCCTAGCATTGAAGTCTCCAGACACTCTGAAGAGCTAAGAAACATTAGTTGTGCTATGATTTCTAAGTCTCCAGCATGGTTAAGGATGTCTCACCATTTCTCATTTACTATAATGCTTGGGTATTTCAGGAGCAATACAGTTAGGAGCACACACATTTTTCAAAAGACAACATTATTTGGGAAAACTTTCCATTTTACAAAACACCATTTTCATAAAATTAATTCATTTAGTACTTGAATTTTAATTTTTGCCACTAGCTCCATAACCAACAGAAGTGAGCCAGCATTGTTTAAAACACAATAAACTGTTGAGAAAGGGAGCTAAACCAACCCCACCCTCTCCTCCAGATTCCCCCAAGATAAGGTTGCACCAAAATCCTACCAGATGTACTTTGATCATTCTTAATTCTTCAGTGTTTCAGGCAGTATGAACTCGGGCACATCTGCGTTTCTTTATTGTCAGAATAATGACAGGATAATGGTGCTGGCACTAGGCCAGCCACTTTCTTGAAACATTGTTGGCAGAGACCATATTTGCAGTACAGAGAGTAAATGGTCTTGCCTGACAGTTATAGAACAAGTCAAGGAAATACCGTAAAACAAACTTATCCCTAAGTTTCCTGCATTTGTAAATAACTCCTTATTAGTTAAAATCATTGTTATTAAGTAGTCCACATAACTGTTTTAAGACTTTTCTGGAAAGTGAGGCCTCTTCTATACAGAGCTAGCAGTCCTGTGAAAAGAAAAAATGGGCCTCAACTTCCAATACTTAAAAACCAAAGCTGTACCTGCAGAAACACTTGAACAAACTCCCAAAACACTTTTGTACTGACTTTATACCAATGTATTTTTGAGCTGTGTGAGAAGAAAGTTGAAAAAAAATTCAGTCACTACAGAACATGTCCTTGCAATGCACTGACAGCCCATAAATACACTAAGTAAACTACAAAGTAGAAGTCATTCTCTCTTCCCTCACCATTTCAAGGAAGAACTTCTGCACTTCAAATTTGCTTAGTTTTCCCTCTGAAATAAGTGTATACTGATGAGGAAATGGCAAATCAGTTAAGTTCAAATCAATACTTACTTGAAAGGCCACAAGACTCTAAAACAGGAAAGCGACTGTGCCAAGGCTATTTGTGAAATTAAGAAAGTGACAGCCAGGCAAACCCAATGCTTTTAGCACCACACAGCCTTCAGACTTCCTGTATATGAAAGTATTTCTTATTCATAAAAAGGCTTTTAGCAAGTTATGGAGATACACAACCTAAATAAGCTTGAGAGACGTTCACCTCCAGGTGAACAAGTTTCTGCTACATCCAATACACTAGTGCTCAAATAAGGCTGTCATGGAAAAGTCTCCAAGTCTTACCTCATTGCTGCTCAGGCAAAGTATAAAATTCAACAGTAAGTGGTTTGTTTTTTTAAAATTCGATATTTAAAAAAAATATTTTAGCATCTTGTGGGTTCAGATGACGTTACAAATATTACTTTGTTTAAGATATGAAGTTTGTCAAGACATCTGATCTAACACAAGTGTACTTAATGAAATGGTGTTTACTTGGCTTATGTTTACATATACAGTCATACCAAAACTACCTGTTTGTTACAGATTACCTCAATATACTTCATCTGAAGCAGTTTCAGAAGCCGTATGAGCTCTCTCCCTCTCTTGAAATAAACAAGGATAAAGATTTTCTGAAACAAATAGGCTTACCAAGTTGTAACAAAAATCCCCTATGAACTCTCCACAGCCACCATACTGAGAGCTGCAGACGTAAGAATTGGCTGGAATGAAAACCCAACGGGATTCATGGAGAGAAGAAAAAAAATCCCACCAGTGAACAATATGAACTAGCATAGAGGATCAAGCGCCATTCAGTCAGAAATGTCAATACCATTAAACATGCTTCACTCTGTGTCTCTCTGTCTGGGAAGGTGCAAAAAGCACATACCTTTTGTCAAAGTTTCTCCAGTTTAGGCAGCATGAAAGCAGCACCTAGGAACTACTCCTGAAACAAATGTAATCGCTATCCCCTATCGTGCTAGTTTGAACAGAGTGAAAAAACAAGCTGCACTCAGCTTCATCACTGTGTCACCAACAACACCAAAGTTTAGATTAGGGAAATTTCTGGTCCCAGAGCACATAAGTGACCCTTAATATAAAGGGGATAGACTGGACAAGGCCAACTTTGACATCACAGAAATTATATCTAGCTGTGACTTTTGACTGCCCTTGAACCTGGAACATGCTTGGCCTGGTTCTGCCAAAACACATCTCAAGCACCCTGCACAAGCACTTCTGTGGGGAAGAACAGACATGCACAGGCACTACAGTCATAGCTCAGAGAAACAAAATCGCTTTCCTCAAGAGTGGATAAAGGTTTTCCTGAGACTTACCTTTCAACCGGATAATAAACCATTTATGTGCCACACAGTCCAGGCAATCAGCTCTTCTAGGCTTAGGAACTTCATTAGGTTCCAAAACATTCTGCTTAGTTTTGAATGCAGCTTTACATTGATTCTGAAGAAGACAAGGCTGCTTATTCAGCATCTAGAGCTGGGTTTGAGTCAAGACCGCTGAAGAACTACAGGTGAACTGGCAGTACCAGGGACAGATATAGTCCTCCTGTGAGCTGCCACCACCATTTTCAAACACAGTAATGTTTACTTTCAAAAGCTCTCAAGAATTTTATCAAGATGAAGAGCTAAAAGATTTAGGACTAGTTGGAGCCATACTTGTGGCAGTACTGCCAGGTATTTCTAGTTCATTCCACTGTACCATGTAACATCTATGCATCCCAATACAAAAAGCCTCCCAGTGCAATGACTTTTGGTGGTGCATATCTTCCGATCACTGCTTAGAACAGGCAACAGGGAGAGGGCCCTTAAGACAGTGATAGAAAGACATTAAGATGTCCCACCATACCTGAAGCATACTAGTGGTCTCAGTTCCTAGAGCTCTGCTGACTGCTAGCCATGGGGTTTTTCTTTTTTGTCTTTTTAACTAGCGCTTGCAGCTGAAAACCTACATAACAAATCTATGGAGAATAAGGAGGCCTGACACTACCAGTCTGTCCCACCCATCACACGAGGTGAAGTTCCCGTCAGCAATGTCTGGCACGGGGGCACTTTCCACCCCAACTATACTTCAGCTAACTAGGCAGCATACTCTTTATTAAGAAGAAGGCTTATTGTAAAGAATTTACAGGAAAGCTGAAGATAAATGCATGTTATTGTACATTTAAAAATACACTAGTTGCTTTAAAATTTATTTCATTGTTCTATGAGGCAAGTGCAAGCTTCCATTTAAATAATGCACTTCCAAGAAAGATGACAAATGGTGAAGTGCAGTTCTTCACTCAGAAAACTTTTATCGTACAGCTTTTGATGTATTTTCCTACTCAAAAAAATATTTCAAAGTGGGGTTCTCAGGATGAAGAGGGAGACAGCCTATCAAAGCATTTATTCATGTAACTGTGACAAACATGAACTCAACATTGACAAAGTGATATTAAATTGCTGGGAGGTACAGAAAACTGCAGCTCCTCAACCCCTGAGCATTTGTATGCTGAGAACCTTATGCTCAATATAGTTCTCACAGA
Source organism: Cyanoderma ruficeps (assembly GCA_008694505.1). Taxonomy (NCBI): domain Eukaryota; kingdom Metazoa; phylum Chordata; class Aves; order Passeriformes; family Timaliidae; genus Cyanoderma; species Cyanoderma ruficeps. The sequence goes on from VZDJ01000426.1 coordinate 7,744,444, forward strand.
CAAAATCATGGCATATCCAGGAAATGGACAGTCAAAAGAGACCTCTGAAGAAGAAACTAGAAGTTATCAAAGTTATCCTACTAAGTGCAAATGAAAATCTGAACAGTAAAAATGTCTTTAATAACAAAAGCCATGACAAATGCCTGATATTTATTTAAATTAATTCATTATTGAAGAATCTTTCTTGGAAAAGGGTAGGATGCTTGTTTTTAGTGAGGAGAAAGATGGCTGAAGAAGATGTAGTTTATGAATATTTTTAAAATAGTCTTTAGGCGTTTACAAAATTACAAATTTAATTGCTCAGCCCCCATGCAACATATTGCTGATGGGAACTTCATCTCATGTGATGGGTAGGAGAGAGCGATAGAGTCACGGCCCCTTGTTTTCCATAGGTTTGTTATTTAGGTTTTCAACTGCAAATGCCAATTGAAAAGACAGAATGAGACTGCGGCAAGCAGTCAGCAGAGCTCTAGGAAGTGAGCTGAGACTACCAGCATGCTTCAGGTTGGGCAGGATTTTTACAAATTAATTGTTCATTCAAGCCTTAGTCATGCAACAGCAGGATTCCTCCTCCCCACCATCTGAGTTACCACAAACCATGAATTTTTGATAAAGTTATGAAAATAAAATGGGTCTTTTTTTTATTAATTGAGATATTTTAGTTTTGGAAAAGCCAACTTGGACCAGTTTACAGAAGCAATGGTATAGTTAATATAGACACATGTCAAAAGGAACAAAACTGTGATTTTTGTTTAGTTGAAGTTTCTGGCGGAGTTTGAGCTGACAAATTTAGAGAGCCACAAGAATGTAAAAGGCACTACTGGGAATTGTAGCTAAAGAGAGAGCACTAAGAATCCCTTGCCTACCTCTGAAATATTTATGTTATATCAAGCAATAACTCAATTAACCTGTCCAGCAATAGTCAGACAAACAGGAAGTTATAGTTTCACAGCACTGCTAAAGAAAACTAAGACAATTTACCTTACCTTTTCCTATGTGTTAGGGTATGTGCATTAGTCCCCCTGTAACTATAACACAGTCATAGGAGAATCAGGCTCTCTCTGCCAGATGAGTTTAATAAGGCTTCATACATAATATGGGCCATTTCAATAGTCACCACTTACAGAATGGATCCTCAGTCCCACAGTAGTTTCTACAGAAATCAGGTTTCTGTATATCAAGGTTTGATTGGGGGTTCATGACTATTTTATTTTCCCATGTTGTTAAGCAGATGACTTTTTAACAGATAATTTTTAGAGGCAGGTTACACCCTGATGCAGGACACATATTGAACAGGCATATACAGAGCCAAAATTGCTCAAAACTCTCACCAGGAATGATGAAATACATTGCTTCAGGCACAGAGGAATGACTTACCAGTTAGCTTAAGACATCCTTCCTATAACATGCTCTTTATTGTGCTCTAGTAATGCTAAATATAGTTTGGATTTATTCAAACTACACACAGTAAATTACTAGAACTCACTGCAGCTCAGGTTTCAAAATATTTCTGGAGTGCCAGAGAAATGTATTAAGAGGACAGACAGGCAAAGAAGGGGGCACATAGGAGACAACCTCCCCCCTACCCTGCTTTTACACATTAGATCAGGTCACAAAGCACTGTGGTCCTTTTCTCCTTCTTGAACTTCCATTACAAGGCAAAGGAAGGAAAAAACCCTACCAACACAACAGTTCTCTGTTTTCTTTACATCATAAAACCAAGCAAGTAAGTACTAGTGCAGGCAGCTCACTTCTCATTATCTCCCAAAGAGCTGAAGTCAAAATAATACCACTCACCCTGAACAAATAAGCACTCATATGCTCCCTTGCCCAGTTCTAACCAAACCAGCAACCTTAGTTTATAATGCACATCTCACAGGAAAATAAATTACACACACAAAAATTAAGGATTGCCATCCATCTCAACATTTTAGGAAGCTCTGTACTAAAATACTCCTTTGCCTTATGAGATAGCTCTATGCAGAGCTGTCACAACCACTACCACCACTCCCTCTCAGTGCTCTTAAAGGAACAGTGGTGTACATGTTGCAGATTACCTACTTGAAACCACAGTGCTTGGTTTTACTTCCATTACTTTGGTACTCTCAGATCTGAAGCTGGCAATCTCATCCATAGAGGAATCACATATTAATTAGAAGAACTCCTCTTTTAAAAAAGAACATCATTTCACATGGCATAACCTTAGATTAGGCCAAAAATGGTCATTTCAAGCTTTTGAAAAATGGAAGTGGATAAAAAGAAGGTATGAGTTCTCTTCCTAGGAAAGCTATCACTTCTTCAAGCTTTCTTTTGCTTCAAGGCAACAAACATGAACAGAATGACAAACATCTCCTTATTAGTTCAATTTAACTGACAGCAAAATGCACCCCTGTAATCACAGAACAGCTGAGGTTGGAAGAGATCTCTGAAAGTCATCTCATCCACTCTCCCCACCCCTCAAGCAGGTTGCCCAGGACCATGTTCAGGCTTTTGATTATCTCCATCTCTATGGAGACTCCACAACCATCCCAGGCAATCTGGGACAGCACTCAATCACCATCAGATACAGAAAGCATTTCCTGATGTTCAGGGAAACCAGTTCTTCAGTTTGTACCCTGTACTGCTGGTACCTGGGCACCACTGAATAGTGCCTGACTCCATCTCCTTTGCACCCTCACTCCAGGTACTTATATACCCTGATGAGATTCCTCCCTGCAAGACCTCTTGTCTCCAGGCTGAAAAGCCCCCAGCACTCTCAGACTGGGGAGATGCTCCAACCCTTCATAAACTTAGCAGCCCTTTGGTGAACTCTTTCCAGTGTGCCTGTATCTGTCTTGTACTGGGAACCCAGAACTGGGCCCAGTATTCCAGTATGGGCTTCCCTGAGTTAGAGGAAAGGATCACTCCTTTGGCCCACTGGCAACACCACAAATGGAGCCAGGGAGACTGACAGCCTTCTTTGATCTCAAAGGCCAGCATCATCCTCTTTTATGCCCCTATAGTTTAAAAAAAAAGTAACTACAAAAAAATAGTTCACAGGGAACAAACATCTGTGGCTTTAATTTTCTTTAAATACTAGGTTTTCTTGAAAAGAGGAAAATTCTACCAGGACAGTGCTATAGCATGTATCTTTCACATGCCTATACAAAATACAATGCTAGTGTTCAAAGCTATACAAGAATGGAGAAGAAGCAGCTGGCAATTTTTTCAATTAAAGGAATTCATGCCATATACAGTGAAGTAATACTCAAATGAAAGTGATTTATAACAGATGACCGCAAAATTACCTTTGAAAAAAACAGTCACCCTGTTTTTCATTTTGAAAAAACAGGAATAAATAGCAGAGTGTTTACTCCTAAAGTAATCTTTTCCTATTAAAAAAAAAGGAGAACAGAAAACACCTTTGACAAATCCTAAGACTCAAAGTTTCCATTAATTTCAAAATGTTAACGTTTAGCAAATCCTTGGACATGCAAGAACAAATGCGGGCTTTAACTTACTAGCTAAGGTTTTAAATAAACAGAAGTGGCAAAAGATGTGTCATATCCTGTGTGTTCCACCCGTACACGTAGTCTGTTTCACTGTAGGTTACTGTGATGCATCTTTTACTACTTGTTTGTTCATTTTAATTTTATAAATGGACTGTTGTGCTGCAACTAATTCCCTCAAGGCCAGCCACATGCTAAGGACATTTTCCTTGTTCCACCCTATCTCTCTATTTCAATGGACCACTCTTGCTTACGAGCAGTACTACGTGACGGAAAGCCTCCACAACTTTGGTGTTTAAAACTTGTCAATTCTTGTGAACTACTAGCTGCTATTTAGCCAAGCCACAAACATGGCATTTAGTCATTTTATTTAAAAAACAAATCCCTGAAATTACTACCCTGGAATTAAGTAAATGCAAAATTCTTTCACAGGAGTTAAAAAAAAAAAAAAGGCAACAAAAGCCTGGTTCAAAAGCAACCTGGTGCTCTGACAGCTGATGCTGTAAACAAGCCTGCCATTAAAAGGGACTCTTACAGCCGCCAAGTCGTGAACAATGGAGAAACGTTTATTAAAGTACTTCCTATAATTGGATGTACTCTTCTTTTCCACAGTGTCGTGCTTCTCCATTCCCATCTGAAGGAGAAATTGCACAGAAACAGGACAATATAGTGTCAAGAGTCTTGTCTGATATGCCTTATCGTCCAACGTGTAAAAGAAGCACATGAAAACTGCCTTTGTGTTGATCATTTGCCCCAAACTGACATATTTAATACTCTACACAATTACCTGTTATGTAACATGTCGTTCAGTCAAATCTTCCAAAGCAACAATGTCTTGTTCCAAAGTACTAAATAATTTGCTTTTTGCGTACATCTCCTGTCACATTCAGTAAATCTACTTAAGGTTTCTCTCCATGCAACAGGAAATTGCCTTAACTCACGCATTCCATTAAAGCAGACAGGCAGTGCTTGGCTTTCAATTGTGCCTTTGTAAAGTCCATGGAACGCTAAAATGAAAACTCTACTGTATCAACACGCACTCTACAGGCTAAAGAAGTCAGATTTATACAGATGACTCATGATAAAGTGATACAATATCAAGTGTACTATGTAAAGAAAAATGCAGTTTAAAGATTGCTATTAGCAATTTTATGTATGTATATATGTACGTAGGCAGGTGTTGAAGTATTTAGAGTCTACAAGAGCCTTGGTATGCCACATCCATTACTGCTTATTTTTACTGCTCAGGAATCCTGAGGAACCCAGAAAGTGATTTTCAAATATCAAATGGAAGCAAAACTTCAAAAAGACCTTCCCCATACACAAACATAATTGTTTATGTACAATAAATTCTTGCATTTAATATAAGCATACCTCAGTTCCACTACGGAATCAAAACCCCTATTCTCTTCCTAGAGCACAAGCAAGACAATCTCTTGGTTTATATTGTCCTACCATACCCCAGCTGCCCTTTAGCTCAAACCCACAACCCTGGATCGGCAGATGACACAGCTCTTAGTAATTTTCTGGTCTTAGCTTTTTTTTACACTTTAAAGTCCTGCATTTTTGGACATAACTCTTACATCATATTTTTATATGTTTTACAAAATACCTATGAAAGGTTTTATTACTCTCTGTCTTTCATGCTGGTAAGATTTTCTTTTCAACCAGATTTGATAAGCATGGATTTTTTGGCCCAGCATTTCAATGTATTATGCAAATCAGTTTTTCCTGAGAACACAGCTTGTTTAGTACTTAAAATTTACGTAACTGCAGTAACATCACTTGCCAAGACCTGAGGTCTGTAGACAGGTTGTACCCAGAACCTCAACACAGCCTGCCAGCTCTGCAGCACACGTGTCCCTCCTGAAGGTTCACTAACAGTAGCATAATATATTGAACACAGCAACAGGAACAACCATTCTCCAAAATTCAGAATATTCTGTTTCTTTAACAAGTCTGTTAAAATTAGGAAATTCAAGACAGTGACTCATTAAGGGACTTATGTGAGACAATGAGGAAGCCAATAGCAGTTCTTTGGTTCCAGCTTAAATGTAAAGGCAATTCTTGAACACTGGACGTAAATGACATGGCTCACAGAGTTCACAAGCAAATGTAAATTTAAAAACAGAATCATATACTTCATATAATGTCTATGTCAATATGTCTGTGTTTCCTAATTTCAAAAGCTTATGATAGACCTGCAAGCAAAATCACTCCATTACTGCTCTGTACACACAACCATTGCTACTTTTTTAATGTTGCCTTTAGCCAGACACAGTCCCCTTCCTTTTTCATTCCAAGAGCTGGAAAGTACATTTCCAGACACTACAATATTTCACAGATGCAATGTTTTGCAATTGCTTAGGCTACCCCATCATTCAGATACACTGATTTATTCAAGAATCTTAGCCGGAGTCTTCTGTTCTTCCAAATACACATGTATATTAACATCAAAATATTTTGATTGAAACATTACCTATTTTCACTCATGACTCAGTTACAAGATCTCACTAAGTATCGTGTGATTTGCATAACAATGTGCAGACAGTTCACACCAGCTATACAGAATATATAAACAATGGCTAAATTCAAGTCAAATTAGTTTGTCCTTGCCAACATCCCCAACTCCCCAACTGCTTCAGGTTCATTGACTCAGGATAACTCATAAAGCCACAAGGCCTGGAAACATTCAGTACTAAAGACACATGATCAATCTGTTGACTCCACGCCTCATCAGAAAACAGCGGCATTATAAGAGGGTTATAATCTAACCAACATTTTGCCTGATGCAAAGTACCAACTGTCATAGCTGAGCCTTTGATACCAGCAAGACAGCCATCAGGAACACCATCCGGCAACAGTTTGCAATCTTCACATCACTCCCAGCTCTAACCTCTGCTAAAGAAAACAAAACATACACTTGAATCTTTCAGAATTCACACATTACAAATCTGTGATACACTCACGTCTATATGCTCTACTAATCGACAAGGAAACTCTCAGCAAGGCTCCTTCCAATTGCTATCTTTTGTTTTAACTCCCTAAAGGATGCAGAAATTGGTGTTCTCGACTGTACAAGGACACAGCATGGCATGTTTCTGTCTCTAGCAGCTGCCACCACATACTTAGCTAACAGATTCATGAAACCCTGCACACAACAAGCAACAGTTGGGCAACCAGCCCCGCCAACAGATTTTTAAGCCTTCAGCAGTTGGGGCAGCCTTATACTGGGGCAATGCAATTCTTCAAAACTTGGTGGTTTATAATCCAACTTCTGGGAGGGCAGCTGAAGTTACGCATGGCCTTCAGAGTAAGAAACCATGGCAGCACATCTCATGTGCTCCCTGCACCACCAAAGGGTAGTGAGAGGAGAAATCCCCCATCTGGGACCATGTTAAAGTCAGGACAACTGCCATTTGTGATCAAAAGAAAAAGTCCATTTAGAAAGCACATACTCAGGAGCACAGACATTAAAAATACTGCTGCTCTGCATGTTCTCAACATCATGGTAAGATTTGTACTTTGAACAACTGGATAACCTGGAAGGTATGTAGAGTTCTTCAATTACATTCCATAACCTAGCAAGCAACCTAATTAAAGAGATTTCCATCAACAAACACATTTTTGTTCCCAATTCTGCATTTACTACTTATGCAAATAATCTTATCAGCTGCTCTATTAGAAGTCACTGTGAGACAGAAGCAAGTGTTATGCTACTTAAATACAGGTCTCACTTACGCATCTCCCGTATTAAGAATACAGAACTATATAAACAGGGAATCCATGCTACTAAACACAGCTGGGAAATCATAATTTCTCTTTGCTCAGGGGTTACAAAAGAAAATAGCACACTGTAATTATTATACAGTATACACCATATATTACATAGTAAAAATTAAGAACCCTGTCATCAACAGTGTGATTTGGAAAGCAAGTGAAATGGCACCTTTGCAGAAGCTAAATGGGAAAAGCTACTCTAAGTCAATGCTTTAGCTAAAACTGAAGTTTCGTTTTACTGTCCAATTAAACAGCAACAATCATAACCCTAAAGTCTCACAATATTTATACAGAGCACTGAGCTCATTCCCAGATGAGATAATGAAAAGGTTCATCGACACCAAAGAAAAATTAACCTTAATATTTAAATTCTAGTATAGGAGGGTTCATAATGCACCCAGGGATACTTAAAGAGGTTCTAGCATGATACCTTTCTGTCGATGAACTTTCATCAAAAAACACACAAACATGTAGAGGGTGCATGGCACCCTGCTGGGCTGTTGTCTTAAACATCATCAACCAACCTGAGCCAAATGGAATGTTCTCAGTATCTTAAATGGAAATTTCTCTAGTATCCTAGATGCAGATAGTTAAAAATATTACTTTCAAAAAGGACTTTCCCGTTAGGATGGACATGTTTGACAAGCTTTTATGAACATTATGTAATACTTCAGCAGTGAGTGAGGGAACATCGAAGGGATAAGGAACATCAGCTACTTAAGACTTCCAAAATGCAGGGAAGTAAATACAGCTAACAAGTGTACAGTTGCATTACAGCTTCTCCTACACAACCAGCTGCTGTTTGCTACCCTTGAGAATTATATGACTTGGTTTCAACTCAGAGGACGGTCAATACAATTATGTTGTTTCCAAAAAATACACAACACTTGTAGAAATAACTTGTAGAAAATAACTCAGACCAGTTGTTCTACTGCACACTATGTATGTTGACTTTATCAGTAACAATGAATGCACCTATCATTAAAACACTGGCCAGCACTGCATCAATTCTATTTTCTTTTTTACTTCCAAAATCACAGACTGCAGGAGTTGAAGACAGGTATGTCACTCTCCCAGTATCGACTGCTCCCACAAACCACTCATGGAATCTTTCATTTCATTGAAGAAACCACTGGACAATTTAAAATTTCAGGTATGTATTCAATTTATGTATTTCAGGGACTGTTCTGTAACATTCCTCTTATTTCAGGCAGTCAGGGCACACATGAAAAATATCTTCAGGCATTGACTCTTTGCACCAGAATTTTAAGGCTCCATTTGGCTGCTATGTGGAAACTGGAAAAAATAATGACACACTGTACTACTCAATTAATCTTTCTTCTAGTAAGCGCATTATTTTCTTTGACACAGTTCACAGCTCTGTAAGAGCAAGGTCTTGAAGACAGAACAACAGAATACCTCTGATAGTTTGAGGACATTTTGTCTGGATCAGTTTGCATTCTCTCATATACTATGTAAGTCTCCAGAAACCAAAATTTAATTTTTATACAGACAGGTTCTGCAAAACTGTGCATGAATGCAAAAATACCAAAAAGCGACCAAGATCACAATCAAAAAAGCCATTCAATATCCAAATTATTTTCAGAAAACAGTTGTCAAGTGTATTGCAAGTCAAGGTTTTTAAATGAACTTAGTGTGTCAAGTGTTTTCTTGCTCCCAATCTTCTCCATCATACAAGTATGAGTCAAAATGGAAAAAAGCTTTAACACGATCACACATTTTCTTGCATTGTCCTGGCATCTCAAAAAAGGTAAAATTCTTCTCAATTAGCAAACATTGCAAGAAAACCAGAAACTTAGAATTTTGTATATCAAGTACTTCCAAGGAAAACAGCAAATTCCAGTTACAGCTCTCTATACAGTATCAACCCACAAACCCTATGGTCAGACTTAATTTAAAAGCTCTAAGTGAAATAAAAGCCTGCCTGAGCCAGCTGCATGGCTTATCAGTATGCAGTCATCTGCAAGGATTGTAAACATCAGTTGGGATGTTGTGTATGGTTTGTAAGGAAATTATATGACTCTGAACATAACTTCCTCTGCGGATTTCAAGAGGAGAGATAGCTACCATTTATACTGCTCTCCCAATCTTTGTTAATAAGCAAGAACAGATGAAAGTGACAACTAAGTTTATGACTGCGACCTTGTTCATAAGTGGCCCTGTCAATGAAAATATTCAGCCTTTTCAGCAACCTTTCTGGTGCCTTCATGATTGACATTATTATAGTGGCTAACACAATTTTAAAAAATGCTTTGCATACTGTCTTCACCTTTGGCATATCTCTAGCTACTTGGGCATGACAATTCAGTACCTACCTTCACACCTGCAGCAAGCCTTCCTCAGGTTTTGGTCGCTAACTGCAGCTACATGTGAATAAGCAAGACCTCCCCACTTCAAAGGGCATGGGAAACCATGTATAGCCAAAAATAATTAATCTAATAATGATGCAAAAATGTTAAGCACATCATTCTGGGATAGACAACAAACATGCCTTCACTGCTTCCAGATACCTGCTCCTAAAAATTCCTCCACAGCAACAGTTGGCAAGATTTGGACGCTATGTATACACATATGCTGCATATATCTGAGATAAATGGGTTTCCTATACCAAGAGCCCACTCAAAAGTTGCAGAAAACTACACCCCCCATTTTTAAGAGAGTGATTTCACAAGAGAAGATCCACCACTTAGGATGATCTGATGAATCACATCAACTCAGCAGCTTGAAGACAGACTGGAAGGTTATTAAACACACATTGTTTGATTTTAAGCTGTGAGTCAAAAATCTGTTGAAAATGTATGGGTTTTCAAACACAGCTTTATTTTCTGGGATCATAAACTTATGGGTCATGTTGCCTACTACCATACAATCTTTAAGTTCACTGATAAACATTTATATCAGAGAAACATGTGAAAATCAATGATCACATACACTGAGTTCAGATATACACAGTACTCTGAGGTCCAGCTATGCGCTTTTAAGTAATTTCAACTAAATCCTCAGCCCCCTTAGAACTGGTATAATAAACATACTGATTCTTCACTTCTTTTGTTTCACGGCTGTACATATACACAGAAAAAGAAACAAAAACATTTTTATTCACAGAGAACTTTCCCTAGCGGTTAAAAAATAATTTCGAATTGCTTACCAACTGAATGCAAATAGGTATAGCATAAACCAAAAAATAAAACATTTGCAAATGGTTGCTGATCCCCAAGAAAGCCAAAAGAATAAGTAAAATTATTTTTCTGTCCATTAATAGCAGCCAAACGTTTCAAAGGTAAATCTCACAAGGTGCATTGCTTATAGACCCAAGTGCTGGGTGTATAACAATAACACACAGCCTCTGCTTGGAGTTGGCTTTTACTGACAGCAGACAGAACTCCCCAAGCTTATCCTGAGAGTACTTCCTAAAAGATCTACTTTTTGAATAAGCCCGCTTAAAGATTACTCTTGTTCAGGCTGATAGTTTCAAGAGAATAAAGTTCTCTATAATCCATCAACATTTCTATCTTGGATCTGCTACCTAACTGTGTTGCACAGATGGACTAAAGACAATGATCTGTCAAAGTGTTAATACTTGTAATTCCAGAGGTTCCCAAATAATTTTAGTAGAAGTAAATTCTCTCTCACTTGTCAGTGGCAATACTGTGAAGAACAGTCCGTACACAATCTTAATCCACCTGAAACAATTTTAACTGGATTTTCAGAGTCTTTAGCAAGGCTCTTAGTCAAAACTCTTAAATTTAACTACTGGAGTAAGTTCAAGGTGTCAGCAGGAACAAATTAAAAGCTTTAGAATGCACAAATATTTTCAGCAGACATGCAGCTACAATGCTAAATGTCATCAAAATGTGACCAGAAGCAAAGAGGTAAAGTTGACACCATCTGCCAACAGTATTTCAGGAAAGTCCCAACTGGAAACTGAGCCTGAATACCAGTGGAAGGCTCTTCCAACACCATGGGTCTATGCCAGGTTAGGTAAAATTCAAGATTGTAGAAGGTAAAATATAGAAAGGAAGAAAAACAACCCTACCTACAGATGCAACAATAGCTCAAATTAGCTACTACTACCTTGGGAAAACAGATTGTAAAGTATGATCCACCATGATTTCAAAAAGTCCATTCAGTGCTCATCAGAAATCAAAGATACAGAGCAGAATACTAAAGATTCCTAGGAAAGGAGCAGAGAATGAGAATAGAAACGTGTTATTATGCCACACTATATGCAAACATTGTGATCTCATCTCAAGTGCTGCATGGTTGTAATTATCACTCCCAGAAAAGAATAGAAAAACAGAGGTGTCAGAGAGACAATTAAGGATAAAGTGCAGGCTGGCTTCATTGTACAATTTTTCAGACTGGAGAAGAGACAACAGAGGTGAAATTATGAGAATGAGGCTTCTAGAGCCACAAGTAGGACAGATGTGATGAATTTAAAATAAAAATTACTAAGGTTCAGAATAAATCATTAAAAAATTCAATAGAGGTATCAACTGGAGTAAGTTTAAGAGCAAGAAATCAAATTCCCCCCCAAACATAATGAAATTGTGAAACTCAATGCCATAGGATGTTAAGAGTTCAAAGAGCATATGTAGGTTTAAAAAAACCTAGACAAATACTTGGAAAATACTACATTCATACTGTATTCAATTGTAGAAAACTAGAAAAAATCATCAGAGAAATGAATACTACAAGCTTGCTCTGTTAGTTATGAGAAACAATAATTAATTTGACCTTTGCTACAAAACAGAGACAGGAGTAATACAGGAACAGATTTCAGGATCTGCCATGTGATAAAGCACACTAAACACACAGCCCCAGACATGAAAGTAGATGGGTATATTATCAAAATATATGCTTTTTAAACTGTTCATTAGAACACTTCTACCACTCTGGGAATTAAAGTTTTGTTGGTAAAATGTTATCTCTTCCTAGAACTCTTTTCAGAAATTAGTTTGAACCTTTAGAGTAGCAGGAATATAAATCACTAAACAAAGTGATTTGTTTAAGAAATCCTCCTTTAGAAACCCTCCTTTAAGAAATCTGCAGCTAATTGATGGGAGTCAACTTTCTCTTCATGTGACCGCGCAAGGTTTGAGAACTTTCGCCCCAAGAATTTTATCTAAACACTCGCCCCAAGAATTTTATCTAAATACTTGCTTGAAAACTTGCCCCATAACTTCCATTGAAGTGCCATCATTCATTTCAACAATATGAATCTTCACATGATATATATTCCATGAACTTACATTACTTTAAAATATGCTGTTCTGTATGCAACATATTGCAACACAAGTTACAGCCCTCCCTTTAACAGGAATTCAAGTTTCACTAAGTCATGAACACACTGCATACTTTTAAAGGTTTGTCAGGTTTTAACTGACAATTAAGTTCTTTGTCATTTGAAGAGAAACATAAGGGACACAGACTTGTCTTGGTTTCTTCCACACTGGCAAGTTTTTCTCATCAAATGCTTCTATAATTAGCAATATTTTTTGTCAGACAATTCTTGTACATTAATGTACTTGGGTGTGAGACTGAAGCTTTTAAATAATTTTACTGAAATGTACCACTACCTATAGAAATGGAGGCTTTTAATTTAGTTTCAAGGGAACACAGATTCCTAGACAAACTGGTTTTGAAGATGCTATTTTTAGTCTCTGTTCTTTCTTTTATTGCTCTTTTTATTCTAGTTGCACCTTTATCTACAATGCCTTTTTCAAGTCTGCCCTCACCTCTCAGAACACAATCCTGTTCAGTCATACCATCAGACATCTTTCCCCTCCCAAAGTTCACATTTTCTGTCAACTGTGACTAAAATAAAGGGCACCAGAAATAAAAAATACTCCTTGAGACACATTCATTTCTCCAAGGAAAAGTCATAGAAGTCACCTCATTTTCATTCAGCTGGTCTTTTCCCCACTCACTGCTTTTCTTGGTCAACCACTGCACTAAGTTTGAAATCTGGTGTAAAACTCACGAACCCCCAGAAGTCATTAGAGCAAAATTTTTCAACCATTACTTCCCAGTCTCCTGGGGAAGACCATAAAACACCCACAAAAGCAAACTCAAAAGGGAAAAGCCTATCCAACTTTTCCTAGCTACTGGAAGTCTACACATTAAAAAGAGTCATAACTCTGCTGCATACGGCCTGTAGAGCAGTTAATTCAGTAAAGATTTCTGAACACGGTAGAAATTCAGCAGTGAACAACTGAGCTGAACAAACACAAACTAGTTCAGCTAGCAATCAGTAAATAAGCTTGGCATGAAGGGTCCAGGTCAGGTGATGCCATCTCCAGCACAGCAACTACAAGATGAATAGGACCTCTCCTGAGAACAGCACAGCTAGACCCTACGCTACCATTTAACTTTGCAGAGACCTTAAAGGTCACAGCCGAAAACCACACGAAACTGTCCCCCTCCAATCACAGATTAAAATGACAAATACTCCTGTTAAATGGCTAACAGAGCAATGAAGCAAGAGAGAATCATTAAAACGATTGAGATTGTTCACCACAGATATCACCTTCCATAGTGCTGCACTGAATTATTTATTAATAAGTTTCCATTGCTACAGAAGTGTCAGCTGAACTCACTCCAGCTTCATGACTCTGTGCACACTATCAATTGCCAGTGTGCAAAATATGCTTGAGGGGAGCCTTCTACAAATAATACCGGCCAGTAACATGTAAACCTTGTATTTTTAAATAAATACTACAAATAATCCAAACAAATCAAACCTTTGCTATAGAAGAGTCACTTAGTAAGGGAAGAAAGTGGTGTTGTCTGGTCTACTTCCAGTTTTATTTCTAGAGCTACCTCTCACTTGTGGTGGCACACATCTCTGGGGAATTTCCTGTTTGGTGGAAAAGTTGACTCCAAGACTTCTTTTCCTTTCCTTTCCCTCTTTCTTCTTGCCTCTCCATGGAAATTCAGAACATCATCCAAGCACAACCATCTGCTTCTACACCCACAGAACACTTCCTAGCATGGGCACGCAACAGTCTGTGTAACACCTCTATTCCCCTCTGGCACCTCCCAGAAAAAAGGGAGAGGCACAGGCAGCCTGGGTGGCAGGGACTGAGCTCACCTCCAGCTCCCCACTGCTGAGAGGGCCACGGCACCACCAGCATCCATGTTGTGCCTTGTCACTCTCCAGAACATTGTATGTTCCTGAACGACACTGAAAACTGTTATAGAAACCAAAGTTTTATTTATCAAATTGCATGTTATGCTTCAACATCCCATTCTGCAAGTTTAGTACAATCCATTACCATCTTGATGTGTTCTGGTACACAAGTGAATGTTTCCAAACCACTAGAACTTTGCATCAATCTCCTCTAAATCCCAGCCAAGGGAGGCAAATACAAACAACGTCACATGTTCTTGGTGAGAGCAGGTTTTGTCATTTATTCCAATAGAAGGTGATTGGAGTCAAGGGAAAAGAGAATTACATTCCATGCTATGTGATTAGAATCCATAATGTCACTCTTTTACAGCACATAGCCAGAGGTTTATAAGGACAGAAAGTGACAATGTGATCTTCCATCCCCATCTCTGGCCTAATTTGTTCCTAAATCTTGCCTAAATTAACTCTTGCTTTTTAACGCAACACAGTTAGTTGCTCTACAGATAATTTTTCCTCATCGTTACGAATCTTGTAACTTCCACTCTAATGTTCTTAAACTTCAATTTCCCCTCACGGAGAATCTCTCCTATCTGGTCCAAGAGCCCTTCCACTACAGAATTAATATTTTCCACAATGCAGAAATTAAGTCACATCTCTATTGTTCACAGGGCATGGTAACTAGGCTGATATTTTTGACATTTTCACCTGGAAACATCCTTTCCAAAGCATCTCAGGGATATTCTCTGAACCATTCCCACTTAGTCAATCAACATCCTTCCTGAGCAGTTGACATTCATAGCTACCACACAGCTGACACACAGATGGGAAGACTTCCCAGCTTCCACTCATTCATTTAAGCTCTTTTCCCAACCATACCACTGCACAGTGAGCTCCTCTTCAACAGCCCACCTAACTCTTCCTCCTCATACATACCCCTCCAGCCTGGTTTTCAGAAGTTTTTGCCATCTTAGTGACACAAACTTTACTGTTTATCTCTAGAGAAATCAGTTCAGTCTCCCTGTGCTATTCATAGAAAAACCTGTCCACAAAAACAATCAAATTGAAATTTCCTACTCATATTTTATTCAAAATATTAGTGAACAAAGCGTGGTATACCATGCTGATGTCTGATCCACTGCATCTTTAAACAAATGGCTTTAATAAGCTTTTTGATCTAAAGCTAATACCTTATCACAACAGATATACCTTTGTGGACTACACTTTCAAGGACTCAGCTCCCATGGGACGTGTTATTCCCAACTCCCAATAACATCTCTGCAATCCAGAAAATCACCTCATGTCTCTGTTACACTGCCAGACAAACCAACATCTCTGACACATTTAATGCACCCTAAACCAGCAACATCCCTCTCATGCTTTCAAGCAGTGTCCTACATGTATCATGCACTGGCCTGGTACTTTGTGTGATAGTTTCTAATAGTTCATGACAGAATTGCAGCAACGCTGTGTAAATGACAATGCACAGAACACCACCTGTAAAATGCTACCTAAGGATTAATCTCACAGAAACTGGTGGAGTTGGGTTTTTCTGTACTTGTAAGACAAGAGGATATACTCTAAATATTAAAATGTTCATTCATTAAGCTGGGCTAAAACCTCTTCAATACAACTGCAGATGCTGTTGTAAACTAAAAACTGAATTCACCTCTCCTCACATCTGAAGAATAAAAGGAAAAATATACTCAGTAATGTTTTTAACTATCAATAATCCAGTTGTGGTAAATGAAAATGTTTGTGATATCTTTCGTTAAACATAGTTAACAATGGTTCCTCATAGCAAATATGAAATTGGATAATGCCAACAACGCCAATAGAGACCTGCACGGGATTCCTTCTCTCTCCTCACCATCATTTTATTCTATCAACCTCTGTTACTGGGGAACAAAATCACTTAAATATGGTTTTAAACAAGTTAGGAGGAAAAAAAAAAGTGAGTCTTCCTTCCTCTGTCATTAGGGATCTAAAATAGTCCAAAGCACATGTTAAATATATTTACCATTTTTTATCCTATTTTAATGCCAAGATTCAACCATGGTCCATGCACTTTCTACTAAGTTAAGCCAATCAACAAAATGCTTCATTTCCTCTGCCCTTCCTCCCCTCTTATCGAGTACACTTCCAGGTTTAACAAGCTTGAGGATTTTAGAAACACTGCCTTCTCCCCCCCATCAAGAAGTATTTCACTACATGCACCAGATAAATTCATGAAGAGTAAGATCCAGCTCAATAAAGACACTAGACCTTTGCATGGAAGACAGTTTCTAAGGGCTCTAAACTGGATAACATACTGGAGATTATTTCTTTTTAAGCATCTCTGAGGTAAATTATACTGCTTGGAGTGTTAATCTCATCATAAACTGAAATATATGTAAAGTGAAAGAAACTTTTGTATTTAACCAAGCCAAAATTACACTTTCAAGACATGAAGCCTCTAAAAAATAGCTCCTGGTTATCAAATGCCCATAGTATGTCAGCATTTGTATTGTGAGTGCCATAAGTGATGGTGCTGACAGAAGAATAAAGTTTATCTGAAAAGCCACAACCTGTGTTTTTGACTCAAGCTTGGTCTAGGAAGAAGAAAAACCTGTATATTAAAAGACAAGCTACTGATACCATTTTTTCACCAAACATCAGGGACATCTCATAACATCCTTACTTTTGTGCCCACTCTAGAACTCAAGTGACCGATGAAAACTACTTCACAACATCAAGCTTGTGCCACAGTTTCCTTACAGGAGTCTAGTAAATCTGCATGTAAATTCTTAACCCCTTCCTCAATTTTGTGTCATATACCACTGTTTCTACAACAGATACAGGAATATGCCAGGGAATTAAAAAAAATTTAAAAGCTATGAACATCTGAATATTCACTGCAGTACCACTTCTCAGCAAAGACCCTTTTTGTGTTTCCTTTACTGTGAAAAAGGTTCCACTCAAGTCCATCTAACCTGCAAAAAATTTAATAAAACCTGGCATTTCCAACACTTGCAGTTTTCTTTAAAATGTCAGCACATTCATATTTGTATGGTGCTCCTCAGCCTTCTGGGTTTGTTTTTTTTTCCCCTTCCTTTCTCTGCAAGAGATGAGGAAACTGAGAACTTGTCAGTTCCCAAACTAGTTTACATAAACCAGTCCTAATTAGAGCCTAAATCTGCTAGAGTCAACATCATGAGAGATTTCCACATTTCCCTCAAAGATCTCAAAGGCTATACCACCAGACAGAATGGACAGAGAAACAACTATTACTGATCTTCAAATAGTTATTGAACAGGACCCATGAAAACTCTCAGTGTGAATGAAACAAAATTTGACTGCAATTCTGTGTTGAAATACATACCTCTGGAAAATTTTCCTGCATTAGTTCTTAGTGGCAGCGTAAAATTTTAGTATTGAAGGTAACTACGGAAAACAGCAAAAGGTCTAAATCTTTTACATCATTATGGAGGGACATATCACGAAGTCTGTTTTTCAAAGAAAGCCTATTCTGGCAAAAAGTCCTCCTCCATTTTAGGTACCACTGAGAACTGCAATCATGATTTTTTTAACTGGGCGTCAGAGATGCTTTAGAATTTTTAACATTTTACATCCATGTGATAGTATTTAAATCATCATAAAGAAACCACAAAGGCAATGTAGGAGAATAGATTATGGGACATTAGGAACGGGGCCATGGCCGAGCCTCATCTCCAATGGGGTACTGCTGTGTAAAACAGATGATCAGCACTGAAGGAAAAGAAGCATGGAATGCTGATGTGTATTGATCAATCACAAAAGAGTAAAAGGGCACACAGGTGTTAGGTGTGTAAGAGAGAAGGGATAGAGCTAGGTGGGGCTGTAGGAGCTAAGAGGTCATGCTGTGACAGGAAGGAGTCAGTGTGGTGTGGCTCTGCCCGCGGGATTGCAACACTGCTGATGCTTGCTACTATCTTCGGCGTTAGTCTTTTGAGCCCACCATCAATCAGGGGAAGTTTTTAGGTAATAAGGGACTGATGCTGGTGTCAGTCGTGCAACCACCATCAAACTGGTGCCCTGTTTAAGGGGCAAGTGACAACAAGGCAACACTTCCAGTTTCACACGAGTCTCTCTAAAGTGACCTACAATATGCACTGCCTCAAATAACTCACTTTTATTAGTTTTCCTCTGACGAGGCTTCCTCTCCCCAAAGACACTGTTCCATCATTAAGCCAACACACAAACAAAATACTGAGTTTTGTATAGTTTGGCTTTAAAAAGACCACAAAGATAAAAATAAAAACCATTTACACTGTAGTGAGCAACATGTTGGCTTATGCTTTTCTACATAATATTTCAGTATTCTTTTCTGCTCCCAACCCTCCACACCATCACAACCTTCAGGAAGACACATGCATTTTCTACTGTAAAATACATTAATTTCCATCAAAATGGGCTGAGAACTGACGTGCCACCATGCTGTCTCTCAGTGTCCCTGCTGCCCCACACCATTAATTCAACTCTTGTGCTCACAGGAAAGGTGCCACCCACAGCCACTGCCAGCAAGATCCTGCTCAAAAAACTCTGCAAACGTCTGCTGGAATGGATGAGTGTATTCATTACAAAATATTTTGTCTCCACTATTGACAGTGTTTTCAAATCCTGTCTCTCACATGGTAACATTGAGTCAGGCAGGAAAACAAACATTTCCACTACCTACTTAAAGCTGAAGCTCACTAATTGGAATCTTGCTCTCTCTTGGATGATGTAGAAAACATCTTAAGCAGTAGTAGGCAGACAGCACCATGTATGACACAATACCTGATTTCAGTCAGGCGCTAGACCTTTACCATTTCATGTTGGGTCACCCAAATCCACACTCCCAAAATCATCTTACTTTTCACATGGCCCTAGACAATGTAGCTTGCTGAATAAGGAGCACTGAGATCTCTAAAAATGCGCTTGATTCACCTCAGAACACCCAGGCATATTTTTGCTGCCCTACTGACAAGCTTGGCTTGTTAGACCAGAACAAATTTCTAGCAATGGCCTGATTTGCACACACAGTAACACAGGTGTAACTACAAGGTGGTTTCTTGTTTGATAACTGAGTGTACAGAAATAGAAGAGAGCCAAAACTGCAAGAGCAGCACTGGTTTAGCCAGTAGCCCAGCTAGTCCTCCTGCTGTTGCTCAGGGCAGCAAGCAGATGGAGGGAAGCTGAGCATTGTTCGCAAAGCTCTGGGCCCGTGAGGCTACACAGAGAGAGCACATGCAGAAACAGTGTGAGGAAAGGAACTGTCACATGCGGACTGAACAGTAAATAATTCTGAGGCTAGGGCAAGTCTTGAAGCCAGGCCTAAAACAGAAGGCATCAACTGTATAAAAAGGAGGTACTAAAATGCATTAGCAAGAACACCAGTTCTCTATACCTGTCAGTTGGAAAAGGGAAAATTCTTTATCTAGACAATTTATGGGGCTTAAACTTACTATACAAATTATAATATGACTGAGGACCAAGAAGACATTTTAATTCAATCATTGATAGGAATGTTTCCTTAAAGTAAAAATTTTTACTATGTACTCGAGTTGAAAAAAGATCCACTTTCCTTTCAGCCAATAAAACTTCCAGAAAGACCAACAACTCATAAAAATTACTAGTAAGTTATGCATTTCAAACAAGAAAAGAGTTGCTGTTAAAATGAAGGTTTCTCAATAGGAGAGGCTATCTAAGATCAAACAAGTTCAAATTCAGCTGCTCCTTAAAAATTCATTTCAGAGTAAAAGAGAGCTGTGGTGGCATTCTGTCAGTGGCAGCTGTGTTTTGAAAGGTTCTTGCCGCTCCCTTCTGTCCCCTGATACTTATTGCTGCACTCGGAGGTGCCAATACAATTGTTTGCATGACTGCTCTCTGTTCAGGGTTTTAAGAACTCTCCCATTTAAAGGGGAAAAGACAAAACCAAAACAGTAAAAATATCACAATAAAGTGCTTTCAAACAAATATAGCCTATAGAACAACCATACAAAAAACCCCAAAATGGATGAGACAAGTTAAGACAGAAATAACAGAAACATCCTAAATTGAATCATTCATGTCTGGCAAGAGACTACACTTCTTCTTTCTCCTCCCCTTTTTCCCAAGCATTCCCTTCCCCAAGAAGAAAAAAACCCCACCCATGCCTAACAAGCTCCACTGTTATGAGCTTGGAAGAAGTACACAGAATGGAAAAACCAGCACAAGATGGAATCAGGTAATTTTTCCTGGTCTTCAGTAAGAGGTAAGACGAAACTCGCTGCAACTTTCACTCTAAGACACAAGGTGCAGTAAATAGGATAGAATATATGGGGGGAAATAAAAGAAGCATGAGTAAAGCAACAGAGGGGAATGTTTGCTCAAAAAAGCATCCCATAAAAGGATTTTCTCCCCCCCCCCCCAAAAAAAAGGAACTGAAGTTTACTATATTGGTTAGAATAAACCATATTACTGTGTTTGTGTAGCAAAATCTCTTGGTCTTGTGTCTCTATTTGAATAGGCACATTTTATGAGAATTCAACATTCCAGACAAACATAAAACATTGATATGAAACAAGGCTGAGCTCAAAAGACTAGCTTTGACTATTATTGCTGTGTCTTCTGATGAAATATACATAACACCTGCTGTAATGTGCAAAAACAGAGGAAAATCTAGAGGGTTTACTTGTTTAAAACAGAAATAGATTGCTTCATGAACAGCCCACTTACCAAAGCATGATTTTTATTTAGAAATGTGCCATTTTCCATAAACACCAACAGAGGAAGCCTGCAAGATTTTTTGGATGGCAAAAAACCTATTGATATGGCTATCAGACTACATCATCACAAGTCATGCTACTCTTAACTCAATTACACAGCCACTGAACAATTTCTGCATGAACATAAGTGTTTGATTAAAAATAAAACGCACTTAGCATGTCCTTTTCAACTGCTCAATATAAAAAATATCCTACACATTTAGGAAAAACCCCACCTGTTCCCCCAAGAGACTATGAACAGGAGTTTGAGACATGCACAACCTATATTGTTAATAACATATTCCATTGGCTTTGATATTCTTTCATGAAAGCAAATCAGAAAAAAAAACCCCAAACAACTAAACATTCTTTTGAAATATTTATGTTTCCAACAAAACTTCTACCTCAATGTTTTCCACCTAGCTTGAGACAACAGACCTCCAGTTTAAAGGCTCTACATTCTTTAGACTGGAAGAGACAAATGAAATTCCTGCCTCAACAGTTTTGAAGTAAGGAATCCAGTCCCAGAAGTTACAAAGGATGCAATAATGCCATTTCTCTTACACTGCAGAAACAAATCAGGAAGCATCAAGAAGCTTATGACCTTGCAAAGTTTGCAAGCAAGATGAACCATTTTAAAGTTAGCACAGTAAATACACTGCAGGTTTTAGAGACAGTCCAAAGGGAGCTTTAGTCATTGCGGTTCCCCATCTCATGAACTTCAAATGGCTCCCTGTTCTTTCCTGCTGACACATTGTGTTCATGCTCCTTCCCACTGCAGTAAAAGAAACTTAAGGAAGGCACTGTAGAATTACCAGAGTAAACTGCTATCAGGTTACTGTATGAGGTAGCTCCCCAGGTGAACACAATAGAAACAGAATTTGAGACAGCGGTTCCAGTTGAACTTTGTGAGCGTTCATACAGCCAAACTAACAGATAGTCTTCAACCTTTACGCACTGCTCAGTCATGAAAATAAACTACCTTGATTTAATATTTTCCCTCACCTCCCGAGAGGGGGAAAACCCCCCAAAACAAACAAACTGAACACACGTGTTAATGCATTATGAGCATAACCCAGCACTACATGCCTCAGCCTGTATGAGTGTTTCACAAACACCTGCTGTTTTGAGTGGTTGCTTTCCCTGTCTACAACAAACTATACTTAACATGCACCTGTCCTTTCACCTGTCCTCCTACAAATAATTCCATCCACAGGAATTGATCTTAAACACTGAAGAATCCAAATAGCTGTTATTTTATTTAATTCATTACTCTAATCCTACTGGTAATATTCTCAATTTTCTAGCTCTCTCAAAACTAAAAGTATCAAATATCAAAATACATTTTCATAAACCCCAAGTCCACTAATTCATTAGCAATGTAATTTCTGATTATGAGAAATTGAAGTAGGAGCTATACGTATTCCCTCAATTCAGTATACTTGGCTTCATAAAGCATATTAACTCTTGCACCTGCATTTGGAAGATGTAATATACTTATTTCTGCTTTTGAAAATATCTAGAAAGCTATGTAACATAATATTTACAGAGAACAAATTTTAGATGTGGTGTGCAAGGCTGTTAGTATTTAGGAATGAAGGAAAGTAATTGGGAATATTTCTGAAGTATCTTACCTAAGTCACATAGACGTTTACTGAATATATGATGAAACAAAAGGCTGCCTTATATTCTTCAAGGGCTGAGTTTTATTCCCAAATATAAAATTATACAACCATTCTAAACTGTTAGTGCAATTTCACACATCAATAACATGTTTCAATTATGGCTTTGGCTCATTAAAAAAATACATCAAAACCGTCATTTGAGTGTTATTTTAGAAAAAATCTGAAATAACCTCTTTAAGATTTCTAGACCTACCTTCACCTGACTTCTCCGCTTAAACTTTACAGATGGTATTTAGC
The DNA here is from genome assembly GCA_008694505.1 of Cyanoderma ruficeps. Taxonomy (NCBI): domain Eukaryota; kingdom Metazoa; phylum Chordata; class Aves; order Passeriformes; family Timaliidae; genus Cyanoderma; species Cyanoderma ruficeps. The sequence continues at coordinate 7,767,530 of VZDJ01000426.1, forward strand.
AGCAGTAAATACTAAAGAATCATAAGACTACGTCAGTACAGAAACTATACGCAGTTTTGTTTCTAAGTTTCTAATACTTCCAGGATGTTAAGAAGATTATACCTTCAAGTGACACCGTCTGCTTGGAATCCAGTCAAGTCAAAGAAAAAGGAACTGGATTTACTTTCATTTCACATTCCTCAGCTTTCCTAATCCCTCTGACAAATTTTACAGTTTTAAGAACATGGTTGTGGTAGAAGCAGCAAAGTAACTACTCACAGAGTCAAACAAAGTAAACAGACTAATACAATTTATTTTCTTGAAACTTCCTTGCTTGTATTAATATTGGATAAAATATTTCTTGAGAAAACTTTAATTACCATGTTGATAAGCATTTACATAATTTTTTTAACCAAGTTACTATAAAAAGCACATGCACTCTGGAAAGACAAAGGAAAATTATCCTTTTTTGTTCTTTCAGAATGGAACAGATTACATCTTCTAAAAACTGACTGTCAATGGCTGGAAGCCCAAATCTGTTTCATCTTTCACCATAAGCACAGGAAGTAAGGTCACTGACAAATTTTAATTGAAAACATCTTCAGACTTCTGCTCTAGATCAGGATTTTGTTCTGTGACGTGCAATTTCTATCCTAATATATCACACAAGTTAGTCCCAATTCAGCAGCAGCTCCAGTTTTAAATACAGCCACCACTGGAGAAGTTACCCAGCTAGAATCCAGTGTAGCTGAAAAACAACGTCTGTCTCCCATTCAAAAAGTAACCTGATACTAGCCCAGAGGGGTCTGCTACATAAATGCTTGGAGCTTTGTCTCCAAGTAATGCTCAGCTGTATCGTTGTGGCTTTGTGGTTGAGCAGTGCTCACTGCAATCTGCATACATGAGGAGGAATTTACTTACAAGACAATTATGAGCCACAGGAAAAGGTGAGACAGGCTCAACATCTAATCAAGTTCACACCCAACTAGAAGAATAAACGCTCCCTCCACCACCCTGCAGCATCAAACAACTGCCTTTAAATGAGGAAGGAACTTTACTTAGAGACTCTCCACGAACTAGTTCAATACACTACTGGCTGGGGAGCAAAAAAGGGAGTTCCTTCTTATATGAATTCATACCAGTTTAATTTTCTTATTCAGTATCAAAAGATTCAATAAGAAATTCAGTCCAGCGAATTAAGAAAAAAAGAGTCTGAAAACAAAATCTGTAAATTGTATCAATACTATTAAAGAAAAAAGATCTTTACCTGTACTGTCTACCTCTCCTATGTGACCATTTATTTTCAGGTGCATTTAGAGTTCTCAAATTTATCTTACCAGACATCTGAGAGTTTTCTATTAAAACTGAGACCAGCTACCCATTTAGATAAAGCCCTTCTCCACAGCTCTAAGGCAAGCTCTGAAGTGAGGATGCTCAAATCAAATACTCACAGCAGCCACGAAACCCCCTCACCAAATCTGCAATATCAAGCAGCCCTCCTCTTACCACAAGCTTTCCCAACTCAGCCTTCCATTATCAATACTCTAATCTATATTCCCAATTTCACCCATACTTACCACAACCCCAGTGTCGTCCCTGCTGTTCCTTATTTCAGTATCCTCCTGACCAAAGTTTGTATCCTTCCTTGCTCTCACGCTGCCACACCAACTGATTTCAGACAAAGGGCACAAAGACAGCTGCACACTGCCTTAACTGTCCAGAAAAGCTTTGTCAGAACACACTCATTGCAGAGCTGAGAACTGCACACACCTGGGCTGAGCCCAGCAAGCTCACAGCTCTGGCCAGGACACCCCTGCTGCTATCCTAGCAGTTGCTGCTCCAGTCAGGACAACAGGTGGGAGACCCGATGTCTCTCAGCTACTGAAGAACCAAAGATTTGTCTTCTCCCTTGATGCAGACCCACAGCCAGGAGCACACAGAACATGGCAACTGAAAGATGTGGTCTGTTGCCATTTATTTGCTCAGTCTCCTAATTGTCTTGCATCACTTAGGACATCTTGCTTGCACCATCACTCCTTTTGCTAAAGACAAGGGCAAAATCCTATACTCTGTGCCAAGATGAAGAAGTTCCCAGCTTGTCCAACTACACATTTCATAGAAATAACAATAAAGTGTTTAGAGCACAATACTGCCTCTCTCTATCTGACCTCTGAGACATAAAAATGCTAGTAATCATTCAATTGATAAATGAAGACATGCAGACTCACATCCATACCACTTACTTGTAGCTGTTGTCTCAGTGATAACCTATGCAGCATTCTAAAATGCTTCACAAACTGAACTTGCATGGAGAGAAACTTACAAAGTTAGTGTGTTCATCCTGCCTGTTAGTACCATGAATAAAATCACTATAGCAAGGACTACAAAATGTTCTGAAACCTTAAAAAACGTTAATCCTAAAAATCAACCAACATAAAAACCACAGATCATTTCTTCACTTGATCAGTACACCGAAGCTCCCAGTAATGAATAATATTAGTCCTAATGCTGCGGTCTGCACATAAATTACATTATTTATTTGTTATTTATTTGTAGTGTCTCACAAAAACAGAACTGCAAAGTATTTCATATCAGTGTTGCAATCTTCTTCTGTTGGATCATTATACAAGCTCATCTGTCAACTCCAGTAACACATTACATTATTGCCCCAAACCATGCAATTCATGGTTTCATTATCTCCACTGTTAAAAAGATCAGCAGTTAGAAAACCTGTCTTGCCCGCTTGAATTCAAGTCATCTTTTCTTCCTCAACATAAACAACTATTTATTACACTTCCTTTATGTTTAATCTTTTTTATGTTTGAATAAAGTCCTGTCCACCTGGCATCTCTTCTAGATTAGACAGTCAGTCCCAACAGCTCTGCGAACGGAACTGTCTCTAGTTGTCTGTCTCTTCCTTGAAGAATAAGGCTCTTTACTAGACACAGCATTCCAGCTGGAGCTCTTCTGCTACTGAAGAAAACAAGTGAGTTATTACATAGGATACACCCAAATTCAAAGCTAATGTGTTCACAAGGTCCAGCACCACTGTGATCCTGTTGAATCACATTCTGTCCATGATCCCTGATAAACACCAGGCCCCTTAATACAACATTACTAGATTGTCTAGTCCCCATGCTAGAGCTATGCAGGTTTTCAAGTCCTTCAGTATGACACCATTATGCATGTTCCTTACTGAAAAGCATGGATTTCAGCCCCTTGATTTACTGTGTTTCCATCATTCCTCCCTCCTCTTCCCCTTATTTTTGGGGGAATTTTAGCCTCCTGTCTATTTCATACCGCAAGACCTGAGGTGCTGTCTTGACCAGATGGCTAAAGCCAAATCAAAATTCCACACAGGATATTAATTAACAGAAGAGAAGCCTCTCTAAATCAGAGGGGAGAACGGAAAAGGACTAAAAGAATTAGAAAACAGTTTACACATGAAGAACAAACAGGCAGGGGATGATGCAAGCTGAAACTGCTAAAACTGAAAGTGAGCAAACATCAGTAACCATGATTTCTTTTGAAGAATATTTGATTTATCAAAAAAAAAAAAAATCAAAATCCTACTGCATTTTGATACAGCATAGTACATCTTCCCATCTCTAAGGCTAGTTACCTCACTAAGTTTTAATATGGTAAATACATCATGTTAGACCACCACCTGTTACCTTCTATTTGCTTACAACTAGTTTATTTCTTATACTTGTTTTCTGTAGAGTCAAGTTCTGCAGACTGGTTTATCATCTACTGGATCTTTACTGTTCTCAAGACAAAAGTGTGGTGTTCGGATCAACTTTGATCACTGTTATTACATCTGGACATTCCTTAGGATCTTGAAAATCAAGTAAGGAACTGCATCTGAGAAATCACGTTTTGCAAATAGCGAAACTAAAAAACAAGGTCAAATTCTGAGAGACTAATTTGAAACATTAATTAGTATTTAGAATTTCAGACACAACATGTATTTAAGAACAGCTTCCCCTGATTTCTTTGGCAGCTGGAAGCACTCAGCATTTCTGCAACAAGGATCCCAGAGGTCTGACATCCAGCAAATGAGGAACACACACAGCTAGTGACCACCTGTGGGAAGCTTGGTTTAAGCAACTTGAGCATCACTGAAACTCTGAAACAGCAACACAACTCAGTTGTCTAGGACAGCACTTAATTATATTACAGCAAACCTTTATTCAAACTTCCCTGTCCCTCCCTTCATGTCACACCTTCAAACATCTGCTACAAAAGGAGCAACAGTCCTGCAGAAAACTTCTTGATTTGCTATCCAGTTCCCATTTTTCCCTAGAGAAGGATCAGTCACTGAGCACAAGGATGGTCCTGTCTGCGTGTCCGTGTGTGCATGTGGCTCTATAGCTGTAAGTATTATCTATATGCATACATGGTTTGTGACCATGTGAGCACAGCTGTACAACAGCTTACAGGTACAGAAATTTAAAACTATACAGGTTAATAGGTTATTTTAATGTCAGCATTTCCAACTTGCTGATTTTTGCCTCTGCAGTCTTCATATGTCGCTACAATTTTTGTGGAGGAATTTTTCCATTTCTTAAAACAAACTCAGAAAAACACTTCTGTCACAAGGCTGATTCATGCACGTTCATGAAATGTTCCAAGGAGCAGCAGCAGCAGATTATCATGCCATGAGGGTAAGAGGAGAAAAGGACCAACACTCTGAAGCTCTGAATTCTGTGCCAGATTGTGAAGGAAGTGACCCAGAGCAGCGGGCACACGTTTTCCCATTCCTAAATTGCAAGCTTGATGCTTTTGGTCACATCTCCTCCAGTCTTGTTCCACTCCCTTGTCTTCCCCACTTCTGATTCATCCTTTCAGCACGATTTTTTTGCTGTTTAATTTCCTTTTTTAAACTGAGTCCATCTGTGTTTCCCAGTGTGCTTATCCTACTACCAGACTGCTTTGCTTGCTTCATCTAGGACTAATTTCTGAATTGCAGTTTCCCTCATCTACAGGCCTTTTTTACAGTCCTGACCTACTGTCCTGCATCCTACTCTTCGTGCCCTGCCAGTTCCAGTTTCTTTCATCTGACAAAGCCTCTTGCAATTTGTGTTCCCTTCCCCTCCTACGACTTCAGGTTTCTGGACATATCTCATCAACACACAGAAGAGTGACTGGAAAGATCCTCAGACCCTTACTCCAAACTAAACCTAAGCCCCATGTTAAGTCCTCCTAAAGCCTACTTTCTCTTTGCCCTCTTGGACCTGATGCAATCAAAGACCACTACACAACAGTGCACCAGAAGGTAGATGCCCTAAAGAAAGTAAAGTGTTACATAGCAGAGACATGTCTTTAAACACAAGGCAGGCAGGTGCCCAGTTCTCAGTCCTGAAGCTCAATCCAGTCCCACTTTTGGAGCAGTTTAGATAGACTTTCACAGCAAAGTTCAATCTTTCATGTAACATTTTGGTCTATGGACAAAGTGCTGAGTACATCTGCCCAGGTGACACAAACTCCTGGTCAGTACTGACAGGTAGGTGAGGTCCCACAAGAATAGGTCATATACAAACATCAGCTGACAAAAAAAAAAAAAGTCACCTCTATTGTAGCCATGTCTACCTAAATTCAGTCAAGCTTTCAAAAAAGAAAAATCACTTTAGAATCAGGAGTGGACAAAACATGCCCTTCAAAGCAGACACAATCCAGCAAAGTTTAACTGCATGCTCCAAAGCATAAAGGTATTAAAGTTGTTCAGAAAAGAAACTGGCAGAACTCTAAGCAGAAGCCATTGTTTTCCTCTTGCATCAGAAGTTGCTGAACTCTTTTAACTGATATTTTGCAAAGAAGAAAAAGCTTCAGCCCATAGCTAAACGCACAGTTTACAAAATTTTAATTAAAATATTTAAATTTGTTCTCAACTCCACTGCAAAGCAGAGATATCACTTAGACACATCTTAAAACATCTTACAGCTTAAGTAAGATCTAGCACAATCAGGCCCATTTTCCAATATTTATTTGGGCATTTTACATGCCATTAATTACACTGAGGAATGAGTGATATGAGTACTGATGGTGAATTTTATCTTTTTTCTCCCCTAATCTCATGTGTTAGGAAAAAAAGACGCCACTAATGCATTGCTCTTAGAAGTTGTTGTTTTTCCCTTATTCTTCCAAAGCAGCTGTCTCCAGTAACATCAACAGCTGAAAGCACAGTACATATAGGGAGTAGCAATCAAATTTGTTATTGAGCTTATGTGTGTTTGGTAATCACTGCAGAAAAGCATAGAAATATATGACTTTTCAAGAGATAAAAAGGCATCATATCAGGTAACTCCAGAGTGAAAAAACTGTTAGTTTTACCAGGACTCCATGAGAATGGGATTCTTATACATGAACCAAAATAGGAATTGTCTGCATAATTAAGTTTATTTAATGCTATTGTTTTACTAAATGATGGAATTCTAAGACAAAATTTAAAAGCTAACCATTTCCTTGCAGCATTTTTCCTTATACCCAGGTTTCCAGGAGACACTGAATTTAATAACTCTTATGCAATTAGCATTCATCATGCTGTATGCCACAACAGGCCAGGCTGGAGACACACTGGTACTTAAGGACACCATCCATAATAACTCTTACACAACCAGTGTTATTCATACTGTCTGCCACAATGGGCAGAGCTGGAGACTCTCTGGTAGTTTAGGACATCAGCCACAAACAGATTTACTTTCAAATGAAGGAAAGCCATGTCTCCCACAGCTGAAGTGAGACTGTATTATTAAGAAGTCTGTTCTGCTTCACTTCTCTTCCAAGCAACTCCCCCACACACACACGCATTCTGAACTAACAAGCAAGAACTGGGATGTCAGAACCTGCCATTTACCACAATCACCAGCTTCCCAAGACTTCTTGGAAAAGATTTCTACTTCAGCAAGAGTCACTGCTCTTCAATGTGCTCAGTTCCTGAAATCTATCACCCAAGGCAGGTCAAAGTTGTTAAAGCCTGCTTTGCCAAAGTCATGCTGTATTTCAAGTCCCAGCCCTGCCTGAGAAGTATTAAGACCTTGTTTCACAAAAAGCACTCACAATACAGACAACACTAAACAATAAACTGCACTGTCCACTAGCTTGTTTAGCATTCTTACTTCTTGAAAGAACATGCAAACAAAAAACACATTTCCTCTGGCAGGACTACAAGTGTAGCTTGTAGACACGAGGCTGGCATAAATAAAGCTAGCACAGCATAGAAAGCAGTCATAAAGAGAATCCTCCAACCATATGGGTCTTCTGTGAAAATGAACTAGAAGCAAGCTTGACAAGCTCAACTGGCCACAAGAGACATGATGCCAACTCAAGTGTTTGCAACAGACTAATGCAATTAAGTTGAATAAACAATATCCTGCAACTGTCCCATAAGACAGCTACATCTGATTCCTTACTTGACCTCTACAACTTGCCTCTGGTCCCTGAGTCTCTGAGGAGACTCACTGCAGTCTTTTCAGACTCTCATGAAAGCAGCACAGTGAGACAAGATAAATCCTTCTGATTGTCAGTGCGGGAGTTTTGCAGATTGTGCAATGGAACAAAAGCAAAAACACAGCCTGTGCTGAGCCACAAGACGTGCAAATAGCCTGGCCAAGGCCCGGCTTCACTGAGGTGCTCAAACGCAAACCTACCTTCAGCACACTGGCTGTCCAACCACATACTAAGAGTTCAGCATCTGCTTAACTGGGGAAGTTGAAGCCCTGATTCAGCGACATGTGACTTTTGTGGGAGCTGGATAAAGCATTCCAAAACCCAAGTTGTTTAACTACTAAATTTTTTTAAGTATTGTCTTTGCTATTTCAACTGCAAGTATGTGGCCATTCCACTCTTACAGTATGTTTCTTCTGTGTAACTCAGAGCTGTAGGAGTTTGCTCTTGCTGTCCCCTAGACTGGTCAAGACCCTATGGTACTGAAAGGCAAATGAACTGCACCCCAGAGAGATTTACAAGAGTTGTAAATCTGTTGATCAGTTAACTGAATGTTGCCCAAACCTACGGCATTTGGTCAGTATATAGCTGTTCTGCTTCACACCACCCATTACACTGTCAAAACATTTCACGACTAAAGACAAGATTCAGATGAAGATGCTGTTTTTTAAACCTTATGGGCCCCACACAGAGAAATCAGACTCCTGTCATGCTTTTAAATAAAGCATCTCACCTTAACAAAAAGGAACAAAACATCCTTGTTCTCTTCAACCTGCAGACTTTAAATCCCTGCAATCAATGGACAGTTTCTGAGATGCTAATAAAAAAGCATCCTCTGAAGAGCAAGTTTGCTGTTAGTATCCTCAAGTTCATTGCACATGATTCACATGCCCAGTAGAAACTGAAAACATAGAGGACACTCAAATCAAAACAGCTTAAAGTCTCCTGCTCTAGACTGAATATGAAAGCATTGCTTTGGGCAAGATCTGTTGTCTCTGAGTACTCTCTTCCAGCAGCTCAAACACTGCCTGAGTTACATAATATTTCTACTGCTGTTTTTAAGTTATACAAGAATGCACAATAATCACACAAATGTTTACAGAAATTCACAGCCATGTTTAATTAAAAGCTACTATGTATCAGAGAAACAAGCACCTTCAGTGACTTACTATGAAAATACAGAAGAAACCCAGCCATTCTCAGAGGCAAAAAAACAAGTAAATTTCCAATTTAGGAACCTAGCCCTTTGCCTTCTACTTGTATGCGAAGCCTGATCTATTTAAGAAAAATCGCTAAAGTTTACTATGAACTATCAATTTTCATGTAGCCTGGAATGGAACACCTCTTGTAGGCTACAATGAGAGCTGGAGGACAGCATAACTTCCCAGAAAAGCTAACTAGTCACCTCCAAAACACAAACTACTTTCTGAAGTGGAATAAAGGATTATTATACAGAGATAAGCATGTTTTATAACCAAGGGTTCTTAAGCAACCAACAATAATCACCACAATTCCTGTGTTTGAACGAAAGAGTCAACACTAATTGGTCCACTTCATAAGAGGTTACTGCAGGTTCTTATCATTTGTTGCCACTTATCAACAACTTTCTGATGTTGATTAAAATATTTTACTTTATACCCGTTATCTAACAAAAAAAACCCTAACCACAGCAAAACTGTGCCTTTCCATGAAATAACAGTTGTTACCATTTTTTTTTTAAGTATTAAAGATGAACCAAGAAGTGCTATGGGACCAGAACCAAATGAGACATCTTTGTGATTAAACTGTCTGCTTAACTACAGACTAATTTTGATACCTAGAGCCACAAGAGAAAAGATGAGACCAAGAAAAAGGCTCACCGATTCATGGGGGTTTTTTTTCCGAAACACCTACTGAATACACCACGCTCTGGAGCCCGAATCGTTCTCTCCACGCACAAGTCATGCCACGGCAGTGCTTGGAAAGTCGTATTGGGCGCTTTGAGAGGCTCCGAATGCCTCTCACTCGAAAGGTGAAGGAGAGCCGTGCTGCCGTGCGTGTACCCCGCAGATGCTACCGCAGCCCGACACGGGGCACCTCCAGACGTCCCGGGCGCTGAGGCCACAACGCGGGGTGACCGCTGCATAGCACAGGACACCCTGCAAGCCCGAAACGCCGGGTGCCCCCTTTGTCCTCGCACTGCTTCTCTCCTTCGCTTTCCCGGGTCGGGTCCCAGCCCCTGAGCCTGGGGGCTGCCGCGGCCCCGCACCGGAGCGTTCGCGGTCTGGCTGCGAACAATGCGCGCCTTTTCTGGCCGAGCTCCCCGGCCGCGGCGCGCCGGCCCCCGCCCGCCGGCACCGCCGCATTGTTACCGGCGCTGCCGCCCCCCGCACCGCCCCGCTCCCGGCACGGCCCCGGCCCCGCACACCTGCCCCCCGGGCCCTCTTTGTTTCCTTACCTGTGGCAGGAGAACCCCGCAGCGCCGGCACGGCGAGCAGCAGCGGCAGTAGGGCGGGCAGCGCCGGCCGCCACCACGCCGCGGCCACCACGAAGCGTGTCATCCCCTCCATGGCACGGCACGGCCCGGCCCGGCGTCAAGTCATCGCGGCGGCCCCCGCGTCCCCCCCGCCGGGGGCTGGAAGGGCTGGGCGGGCTCGGCGGCTCCTCCCGGGCTCATCCACAGCCGGCGGGGCTGGGACGCCCGCGGGCGGGAGGCCGCCGCAGCACCCACCCTTCCCCACGCCCACCCCGTGGGCAGCGTTCACCGGGGCAGCGCCGCGGCACCTCCCAAGAGCGGCGGTGCGGGGGCGAGCGGTGCGGCTCGGCGCCCGGAGGGCAGGCAGAGGGGAAGCCCCCGCACTGCGAGGTAGGGGGCTCCTCGGCGGGGCGGCTGCGGCCCTTCACGTGAGAGACGGCGGCAGAGGAGGAGGCAACCCGGACCCGGCACCCGCTCCGCTCCCCGCCCGCCGGCGACGCGCTGCCCCCGGCGGAACCCGGCGCGCGGTGGCGCGCACAGCCGGCCCGCCCGCCACCTGCGCGCTCCCGGCCGCGGCCGCGTCTGCGCGGGGGCGCGCCCGGCCCGCCCCCTCGGCCGGGGCGGTGGGGAGCGGAGGGGCGGGGCCAGGGGCGCGCCCCGCGGGAGCCGCGAGGGGCGGGGCGGTCCCGGCTGCGGCTCCGCCCGGCGCCTCACGCCCGCCGCGCCCCGGGAAAGACGTCTGGAAGTGCCGGGGGGTGGCCGGTGGTTGTCGTTATCTGCTCCGTGAGCCGGCTGCCCCTGGACCCGCTGCTCCCTGACTGCGCTCTTCCCATGGCACAGCCAGGTTGGGAAGCTGGTAGTCCTGTCCATCAGCCCTCAGGGCAGGCTGAGTGGTGCTTGGGGTCTTGCCCCAGGCTGTGCACGGAGTTTTGCGGGCTGAAACAGTAACCGCGGGAAGGGGGAAGCCGCAGCAATGTGGGTAAAGTTCTGAGGCAGGACATCCACGCAGCATTGGTGTTGCTCCAGAAGATTGCAGACATAAGGACAGGGGACCCTTTCACCACAGGATTTGTCCTGAGCCCTGCTCCCCTCAGGAGCAGTGGTGAGTCCATCAGTCATAGAACCACAGAATATACTGAGCTGGGAGGGGAACCCTGCACAGGGCAGCCCCAAGAATCACACCATGTGCTTAGGAACGTTGTCCAAACACTTCTTCAGCTCTGTCAGGCTTGGTGCTGTGACCACTTCTCTGGGGAGCCAGTTCCACTGTATAACCACCTTCTGGGAGAAGAATTTTTTCCTAATATCCTGGCCAAACCTCCCTGACACAGCTTCCAGGCCATTCCCTCGGGTTCTGTCACTGGTCACCAGAGAGAAATCAGTGCCTGCCACTCTGCTTCCCCCCACGAGGCAGGTGTAGAGCGCTATGAGGTCTCCTCTCGGTCTCCTCCAGGCTGAACTGACCAAGCAACCTCAGCTGCTCCTTGTACGACTTCCTCCCAAGGCCCTTCACCACATTCATGGCCCTCCTTTGGATTATTTCTAATAGTTTTAGATCCTTTGTTATATTGTGGCACACAAAACTGCACACAGGACTCAAGGTGAGGTTGCAGCAGTGCAGAGCAGAGCAGAGCAGTCATCTGCATTTTGCTGACACACAGAAGTAAAACAATAAGCTATACCTGTACCTCACACAGTGAACATCACGTAATATCACTCAGCAAAGGAAAACAAAGCATGGTGAATCCTTGGTAGTGGAAATAAACAAAGCTGAAATCACATGAGCTGAAGATGTGGCTCAGTATAGACACATCAAGTAAAAAGAGGGTGTGAAATCTCAAAAAAAAAAGCCCTGGTTTTATGTTAGACATTTTCAGGGTCAAAAAGTTCACAGGTGCTCTTTTATGAAGGCAATCAACTATGATGAGTATTTCAGGCCTTCTAGCACAAGACCTATACTTTCATTCTAAAGTCATTCTTGGTCAGCAAGATAAAATTTTCTTTCAATTTATACAGCAGAGAAACATTTTATAGAATATTTCATGGGTGTTTACAAGATATATCTTCAGTCTAAATCAAACATCTAAGGTATAAAATCCAATGCAAAGATGTTAAACATCGCAAAAAGAAGACCACAGTAGGAAAAAAAACCCTCCACCCCGTAGATTTTGAAATAACTAACAGAAAACTGAATGCAGACGAACTTGCATCATGCCACCTTTTTTCCCTTTTATCTGAGCAAATAAAGAAATCAAGGCTTGAGGATTGCTTCTGTTGCATTAAATTGCTGATAGACAGAAGAATGTCTTTGATATTCCTTTTAATTTGCTAAAACCAGAACCCATTAGGACATATTCTTTTTCTTTGCTAGTTGCTAGTCCCTGAAAACAGCTCAGCTCAAAAGAGCACTCTAGCATTTTGTTATAATTACATACACACCATTTGTGGATACAAGCCATGTCAGGTACTTCGTTGCGGTCATCTCTTTCAGTTACTCTTGTCCATCCCAACCTCTCCTGCAAATCTGCAGTGCAGACTAAACAATAGCCACCAAAAACTTAAAAAAACCCACACCATTCCAATATGACTTCATTGTAAGCAGTCGTGTGCATGCATGTTTGGCATTGGAACATGCAGTCACATACTCTTTCTGTTTACAAAATGTGGTTTTCTTTTTCTTTTAATAAGCTAGCCCTCAGCAGTTGAACAGGAATCCAACTCTCCTTCAGATTCTGTGGGAGTTTGGCAGTTAAAACCCTTGAATTACTTAATTACAAAATATATTTCAGACCTTTCCTTTCATCTTCAGCTAGAGATACCACATTTCATTGTTGTCCTAACAGTACCTCTAATAACAGAGAAAGGTAAAGCTGCCTGTAGTACATTTCATATTGCCTTTAGATAATTTGTTGCACCAAAATCCAAAGGTAACTTTCCAGACTAAAGTGTGAGACTTCTCTCACATTTCTAGGATGTCATCCATAATGAAATACTCTGCAACCACTAACTCATTCACCGTCTTACCTAACATGATTTCCTGCTCAAATTCCCAGAGTTCAGTTCACAAAAATAATTTCCTTGTCTTGTGTTTGGGTTCTTGTTCCCCAGTTTCTGTGTCTTTTGAGACCAAACTGGTATTTATGTTACTTTCCCGTTTCCTGGGCCAATTTAAGGACCCACATTCCATCACAGATTCTCTATTCCCTTGCAACTCCACATGTTCCACCAGACACCGCCAAATTAAAGTCCTGTTGTTAAACAATAACCAGCACTGAAAGAGGAGCTCTGAGGTAGTTACCTGTTATGCTACAGTTCATCCTCTGGTTTGGTCTGCTGTTTCCCAGGTGTGAAAGACTTTCCCTAATCTCAGATGATCCTCTGTCCTGCTTAGCCTCCTCTTTCACCAGAACCATACTTTGGGACAATGCATTTGCAGTTGTAGGTCCTACTCCTCTTAATAATTACATTAACTTTAGTATTTTTGTATTGTTTAGTTTCTTTAATTTTTTGCAGTCCTAGTCCCCCTTTTCCCTGGAAAGCCACATCACTTGTGTCAACCTGATTGGCATTTACTTCACCCATTTGTCTTGATGAACTAGGGCAGGATTTATTTGTATGAACGGCATCTTTGTGGTAGCTGGCTCCCACCAATTTAAGACCAACTACCTTCTCTCCCTCTTCTTTCATCTCCTTTTCACCTATTGCAGAAGCACAGATAAAAGGTGATACAGAATAACCAGCAAGAACTTCACACAGATATCCCTTGTTCAGATGATGTTGGGATTTGTGATGGAGGCTGGTTTTTTCTTTCCCTTTGGAACAGCAAAAAAAACAAACCCAAAACACTTTACGTGATTTTAACAAGTATCTTAAGTCAAGAATGAAAGTTAATTATGTCAATATAAACAAAACAAACAAAACCCCCAAAGACCTATAGGACATTTCAGGTTCCACTATAACAGAAATCTGAAATAATAAGTCATCTTTTGTTAGGACATTAATACAGTCCAGAAATAGGGTAACTTTGCAAACTCACAAAGTGAAAGCAACTATAATTCTAACTAAGTTTTACACTGCAGCTTGCAAATCCATTTATCATAAGAAGTAACTGACTTGGAAGGTGAGAAATTCTTTCCTGTGGTATCCTGCTGTGATCCATGGTGATATGGAGCAAGATATGAGACATCCTGTTCAAGGGGAGAGTAGAAGCAATCTTTTCTAACAGTGTGACTTGCAAGGGTTATTTACTTACTGCTGAATGACTTCCCATTGCACATTCACCAGGAAGTTTTTGACATTACTGAGCCTTCCACTACAGTGACGGCTACTCTGATTTATCACTGGGTCAAAAGGATGCATGAGGATGCAAACACAATCAAAGGCTGTGCAAAGTATGATTAGATTAATGATGACAGGCTTCACCTGAAAAATGAGAGTTTGTTTTGTGAAGGATGTAATGGAGGAAAAAAACCCACAACGTTTTGGATAGGAACTTCAGAAGTGAATACACACAGAGGGACATTCAGAAGCTGCATTCTCAGCCATGGAATTGTGCACCCACACTGCAGTGATAGAAACAAGAGCGTCCTACAAAGGCTTTTCTTGGAAGTGCTCACTTTTCCTCATTGCCTAGGTTTTGCTGGAAAGAAAGGTGTGGAATTAGACTGTTTTGTCAGCTTGGAAGCACTTCCCAATCACCTTGCTTTTTGTGGCAAATGTAATACTCAAATCCAGAAACACAATTGTCAAAAGTGCACATCAGAGCCCTGGTTCAGAGAAACTGAAGTGAATCAGAAATCAACATTATTTCCAGTGGATCCAGACCCAGTAATTTAAGTTCCAGTTGTTTTTAGTTTGGGATTCAGTGACCAGAGCTATTGCTGATATATTTTCCTTCTTTGAACAGTATATCTGTAAAAAAATAACAGATTTTTTTCTCCTGGTCTTTTTCTGCTGCTGAAATTTGTGCAGAAATTTACTGAGCTATCCATTGAAAAAATATTTGAGGGCAGTGTTCTAGCCTAGCTTTGTGAAGACCTTCAGACAGTTTGTTGGACTATTCCAATGCTCTCAGACATCTAGTTTGCTTACCAACACTTGTGTCTAAGGAGCAGAGAATGTTTTTTTTTAATTAATGTTTTTCTTTCACTCTCTGAAAAGCTGTGTGCTATGGAAAGTCGCATGGTATGTGACAAAAAAGACTCCAACCATTTAGAGAACAATACAGTTCAGTCTTATTGTGCTCTTATGTTCTATTTCTGAATTCTCACACATTTCTTGTTGCAAACTTTTGCTCCGTGTTACTTCTGCCCTGCTTCTTTTAACTAGCTGAGGAAGTACAGTAGCAACAGCTGCTGGCACAAGAAGAGAAAAAAGACAACTTTGAAACAGATTGGCTTTATTCTAGAAAGTCCAATGAAAGTACTATAAAGTATTTTTTCTAGTTTAATAAATGAAAGGGAAAAAACCAAACCTTATAAGGGTATCAATGTTTGTATTTTGGTAGCTTAACAAGACTCTCCTGTATAGTCTCCCGTTGTAACACTGTAAGAAGTGATATTGGGAATTGGCATCAGAAATACCCATAGAAATACCAGTGCCAAATACCATATTCTCCCTGTGTTAAATGTAAAAAGGCAAGAGATGCATGTGTGCTCTGTTTTAAATCCTGAGCTTCTAAGCTGGAGAAATACATGAATATACAGAGGTAACTCTGAGAAATAGCCTTTCATTTAAAAAAAGAAGGTGTCTAATAAATGGTTTTCTTTCATATTTTACACTATGAATTTCCTTGAGACATTAGAGAAACTTCCCAAATGCATCTTTATTTTCTGACAGGCTCACCATCTTCTTGCAAATACCTCAGGCTGTCTATTTAATCAAGTTCCTGGACTCCTGGCATTGGGTTTGCAACACATCTCTGATATACTGCTTCATACTACTCCTCTAAGACTGGTTACTCTGATTGCCTTCTCTGACTCCCTCACTTTCACTACCTGCCAAAACCTTTTATCTCAAATTCATGTCTCTTCAGTTTTTCAGAGAAAATGCGCTGCAATAACAGGCTTTGTGTTCCTCCAGTAGAGGTGTGTAGATCTCTGAACATTTGACCTCTCTTCCTTCATGCCTTCAACCAACCTCATCCTTAACTATCCTATTTTGTTTGTAATCTATCATTTTGTAACACACAGGCACACCATATTCAGAAATTATTGCACCACAGATATATTTTGCTCTATTGGACTATTCTTCATTCTTATTCACTGAGCAACTGCAAATAATCCCATTTCTCCTTAGCTAACTTCCCCTGTTTAAAATAACACTGTAGTAACAATAGTGCTATAGCATTGATCATAACAGCAATTAGATTATTTTACTGTGTTATGAAATGACACAAACATGAAAAAAGAACAAGCCAGATCTTTCTCTTAGAGATTTGGAATGTAAGAAGAGTAATTTTCAACTACAGTGAATTTACTATAAAATATCCTTGGTAGTCCCATTTTGAACAGAGAGCTGACTGAAAAGGTCACTTACACATATATCCATTAAGCTCCTCCCACAAAACAGAATAAACAAACCTTCCTGTCACTTTATACAATGTCATAAATACTTCCAAAAAATGCCCAGACTTTGCAAAATCTTCCACCACGTGTTTCTAGTTATCACTTTATAATTCAGGATACATCTCTCATTCCAGAAACCATTTGAACTTCTTATAAAAAGATAAGGCTTTCTCCTGTCTGGCCCAGATATAGTTTATACCAGAAATTAATCAAATGCTATCCTAATTTATATAATGAACAAGGCAGATCAATAAGATTTCCAGAGTCAAGGATCAGTGTCTTTTGGAAAGTAAGAATAACTAGATCAGGCAATCAGTAGATTCTTTGCCTGATTTTAGCAGGAACAGCTGGAAGGACCACTTTTAAAATCTTGTCCATGGTATTCCCCTCTAGTGAGCTTTTGCACCTGCTGGCAGATGCTGCTAGCTTGATCTTCCTAAGAGAAACGCTTTAGCAGCCTTTTTCCCTTCCCTTTCCCTTGGTTTCCTACTGTTGATGGTTTCTGTCCCTCTAGAAGTTGCAACCCCAGGCTCCCTCCCATTCAATAGCTGTCACACAATACCTATACTTCTGTTCTCTACTCTTTTTTCTTTATTCACATTCATCTTTCTACAGTTTTCCTAACTTTATGTCACCCTAAAGAACTTTCCTCACCATGTTGCTTTCCCACCTTTCAGTGAAATGTCACCATACAAATCTTTGTTAAGCAAGAAACTTACTTTCTATTACTATACTGGAGACCCAAATTCTGCAATTCCTAAGCCACGTTTCACATTATTTGCTTCAACAGCATTGTCCCCCACTGAACACCCTTGGTTAGCATTGAACACTGCAGTCAGGGTGATGTGCAACTCCTTGTTACGTTCATTACATTTTTCTTTTCTAAAAGTAGAGCTTACAAACCCTGCCTGCAAACCACGACCCCTTTGTATCAAATTCAACAGAGCAAAGTGAGCCAGAAAAGATGGTCCTTGTCTCTCTCTAGTAGACAGCCAGAGTACAAATCCCAGTTTTGGAGCCGCCTCATTCAGCTTTGCCTCAGGGATATTTGCAGCATGGTGTGTCACAGTGCAGCTGTGCCCTAAGTAAACTTTAAAAGACCATTGTACAGACTTGTGACAGGCAGGCATAACAAAGAGGCATAAAACACTTGAAAAGCCTTAATCGTCGAGAAAAAGAAGAGTTTGTTAAGGACAATGTTTGAAAGAGAAATAATTTAATCCAAAAAAGGCAGACCTGAGTCAGAACCTCCAGGCAAAACTTCTGGCAGTGGGATAAACCAGCATGGAAATCACCCTCCAAGAACAGCAATAACCTCCTCTTCCTTTGGACTTTCAAGGCTCATGTAGACTGGGCACAGAGCAGAATCCAGGGAACAATATTAGATGCTATGAAAGGCTTACTCTGCTACTAAATTCAGAGACAGAGAAATGAGCTGAAAGCTCTGGTGTTACTAAGGTACCTCTTATTCACAGCTCAACTCTCTTTTATGTTTAACATTCATTACAGGATGCTGACCTGGTGTTTTCTTCTGTACTCTGACACAGATTTTAAGCTGGAAAACCCTGTGACCAAGATTGAATTACTGACACAGATACCTTAGTTGGTTATTTGATATTATCATATTCGATGTTCTTCACAGAAGTCATTACAAAGATTTTCCTTCCTTCAAAAATGGGAGAGAAGACATAGGAAAATGTGAAATTGCCTTTGAAGCACATGGAGACATCAGTGACATGGGCATTTGCCTCGGCAGTGCAGCGAGACATGTGGCTGGCACATGCTCCTGAGCAGCCAAGCCTGCCATAAAGATAAATGCATGACTAATTGCAGTCTTCCTTCTCAGGCACTACCCAGACTGAGGTTAAAGCATTAGAATAATTAGCCTGAGTCAGTGGTGGGCCAGTATTTGTCTGCTGTGATGACTTTACTGGAGTGGAGCTGCATTGTCAAAGCTACCTCCAAAACTGGCCTCTGCAAATGCTCCTTCTAAGCACTGAGACTGAGTCCCAAGGAAAAACACAGTACAGAAAGGAAAGACCAAGAAGTTAAGACAAAGGAGGACTTGGGCCACCTCTCCTGATTACCTTTCTGCTTAGCTAGGGGAAAGCCACAGGACAGAATAACCCTGTGCCACAGAAGAAGTTAAAAACTCATGAGCTGCAGCAGCTGCCAAAGTTTTGTTAGGAGAGCTACTGGAGCAAGCAGCTGCAATTTGAGACAAAACTCTTTCCTCCTCCAGTTCTTTTCAGCAATATTTTATGCAATGTTAAATTAAGGTCAGATAAAGTACATATTAGTAGTGTTCTTGCCAGTGAAAACCATGAGTTCACTACTACATTATGTTTATTTACGTACTGTTTGATAAAAAGTTTCCCTTTGAAGGTCCATTTGAGGAACCTGTGGAACTGAGAATAATATTTGGACACAGCTTTGAAGAGTTAATGGAAGTTCTCTGTGCTCTGTCTGAAGTCAGTTGGGGTTCTCTTTCAGCATATGAGTTGAATATATATACAGGGAATATTTTACTTTGTTTTATGTTATTGCAATTTACAAAACTTACACTAATAGCCCAATTTCATGCAATTATCTGAATGCAAAACATTGTTCCGTTGAATTCCCATAACCTAATCCTACTAGTTCCCTTGGCTGTCTCACTTTCAATTATGAGCCAAGGTCTGTGCACATCAGATGAAATGCTGCTATTGTAAAAATGTAACCTTTCTTTAGAAGTCATTTTCAGTGGTCTTCTGCCATACAGGCTGTTTTCATTGTCTGCAACCAAAAGCACTTAAAGGAAATCTGATTTTAACATCACAGGCTTGCAATACATATACTTTAGCTAGAAAGGTTTGTTGTGTTTTTGTGGCAATGACCCAGTTGTGTTTGCACCATAATTGTACCTCTAAATGTCTTTTGAGCTGCACATGTGGGACACAGTGTGGCTTTATGAATATACAGGAGAAGGGTAAAAAAAGAGAAAGGCCATACATAGAATTACATCCTTCTTTTCCTTACATATATGACACAGCTAACCCAGTTTTGGAAGGCAAGCAGTGGATGATGTTAACACTCCATTAGTGCCAACTTGGTATTCAAGTATTCAGATATCCTGAAGCTGGCTAAGGGCTCATACATGTTTGGTTTAGTACTTTTCCCTTTTGGGGGCCTTTACAGTTTGTATTTGCAAGTTTTATTCCACAATCTGTGAAAAAAAAAAAGTGATTTTTTTTTTCTTTTTAAGTAAAATCCAGGATTTATTAAATCACATGACTTCAGGAACTAGGACTTAAAGGAAAATACCAAAGAAACTGAAATTTATAAGACCCAGGGACAATGTGTTATGTTCCCCAAATCAAGTTAATGAATTAACCTAGCCAACTGAACCTGCCTTGCTGGAAATAAAATGTGCACCTTGAAAAATGTGGATAATGTCATACTGCCGAGTGTACTTCTTTGAAGCTTTGGAAGGTTTGGTTCTGTGGTAATACATCCCTCTCTTCCTGTTCCTCTGAAATACCTATCCTGCATTTCCTCATTGGTGCCCCTTTACTGTATTTTTGGTTGATTACAGACCTTTTGGGTGGGAGGAAACCATTCTTACAGCCACTCTGGAGAGGACTTCCCTTGCTTGATTCAACCAGGACAGATGAAGTAATAGAGCATTTTTAACTGAAGTTACCTACATACATTTCTTTGAAACTCAGTCTCTAAACTCCATTCCTTTGTTGTTAATTGAAAGAAATAATATTCATTTCATTATGAGATAGGGAATCATTATGAGATAGGGCAGATATCAGTCTCTGACCTTGCCTGGCTGTCTCATTTGTCTATAGAGGAAGGCTTCAATAACCTGGGCTTTTCTCATACATCGATAATGCTACATGAAGTTAATCTCAACCCTGATGTCATATTTTGGATATCCATAAGTCAAAATAGTAAAATTAAATTCCTTTTTCATTTTTGCTGCCTTAAATATCTTCCATCTTTTTTTTTGCCCTAAAGGAACAGCTGCCTCTCCAGGCAGTGAAATTTCTGTTCCTTATAAAAGCTACTCATTTATCTGATATCATTATTCAGGTCTTCAAATTACCTTCATCAAAAAAAAGGAATTGGAGACATCATATTTTGGTTATTAAAGGGCAAAAAATAATCAGAAAAAGAGGAAAGGAAAAAAAACCCAGTAAGTTTTTAAACAGGAGAGCCATAAAAAACAAACACACTGTTTTTACCTTTGCATTTCAACTTTTATATACTACTTATATAATCACACACCCGGATAAACATACATAGATACCCTGTTATTAATTATCTTCAAGGAATACTTCAGATATTAAGGCAGGACTCTCCTATCTTATTTTGGCTGACATGCTCTACACTAGTCCCTTGTCACTAAAACTGCAAACATGGCCACTCTGGCATTTTACTTACACGGTATTTTATTTGTGACATTCCTGTTAGCCCAGAAGAATGTCTTGGGGAAAACAAATTTCATTTTGTACTATATGCCTGCCATCCCTATCACAGATGTCGAAGAATAAAAAATATATATATTGGCTCTCTAAGGATCCTTTCATTTTCTCTGTCTGCTTTGTTAGCGCTGCCACAATCGCTTGCTCCTTGCAGAGCATGAGACAGACACGTGTAACATCTCCACTCACTTGCACAGGGAATCACTCACAAAGCTGGTTTCCTCTCATTAAGCCTCTCTAAGAAGTAACTGATAGCAATGCAGGCCTTGGCAATTATTTAACATTTTGAACAGACAGAAATAAGTGGACTGGCTGTCTTGATGCTGCAGCACTTCATTCTCACATGACTGTCTGGAAATTCTGCTGCCCTGAATCTCTGATTTCTAGTGAATGTGTAGCAATACACCAGCCTCTTCTCAGGAATGCCTTTCACAGGCATGGAACTGCCTGGGGAAAAAAGGTATAAAAGCTTTCTAGCATTTATTTGTTATGTGCACTGCTGACACAAAAGCTTGCATTGGAACAGGCAAGGTAATTAGTCACTATTCTGATTTAACACTTCTCAGTCTTTTACACCTTTGCAACACTCATTCATATATATCTATATATCTATATATATCTTTATATGTGTATATATACATGGATCCATGCGTCTATAAATATACAAGCATTTGATACCCTATTTTTGGAGCAGAAATCAATACTAGCTGCCCACTGCCAAGTGGCTCCCCAGAATGCATAGCCATGAAATTCTGCATTAACAAACACCTGCATGTGGGATATAGAGGAGCAAAAAGAAAAATGTTCAAATGAAGGCATCTTTCCCACTTCCAAAGCACTATATAAACAAAAAATTGGAAGGGATCAAAATCCACATTCTTAGAGCTCCTTGTGTATCACATATTGTATTTCATTATACATTTTTCAAAAGGCTCCACCTACTCTCTGAAGCTAGAAATCTTTTAATAGCATGAAGTTAGTCAATCTTTCTTGCATTAATATTCATATATATGCCCCAGTTCTTACATTTAAATCCACTAATGAGGAATCACTGCTGCTGCAGCTGAACACTGCAGGACTGGGACCCTTTTGTGCTGCCCTGTGTAGCACTGAATTACATGATGGGCAAACAGCACTTATTAAACAGCAACCACTTCACCTGCTTTCTGCTCCCTTAGCCCTTCTGCTAATTCCTTGGACAGTGCAGTCTCAGTTGAGGGGGGTTATGTTCTCATTGCAGTGATGTGAGAGATAGCAGAGACTTGTATGTCGCTGTCCTCTGTGTTGAAAAGACATTTTTAATAATCTCTGCCAAGTTATTCAATCTTTTCATCTTTTGCATTATAAAACGTTCCCCATTTTATGAAAGGGAGACAACAATGCTTCTCTTCTTCCCAAGGATTTCTTACAACCATACAGCTTCTGGTTTCCATTTAGCACTAACTCGATCCCTTTATGCAGCACCACACTGTGATGTGTAAACTTAGCCTGGAACAGAGTCTGAAGGCAGAAGAGACCATTATGATCATCTAGGATTTTTCTCAGGGATTCCTGCATGAGGCTTCACAGTTTCAGTTGCCAAGGAAACAATTATCAATCTTTTCCATCCCTCGCCATCCTTATGCCTCCTTTCTATTTTGCTATTTCTCGCTACAATAAAAAGTATCTTGTCAAATGTCCTGGTCTCTAGCTCTTGCATCCTGACCTCCACCACAAAGAAAGAAAAGAAAAGGCTGTCAATGATCTTTGGCTGGGAGTTCAGTCTGAAGTTTACCTCCTATCCTTGAGTTTTGTGCTGCAGGTGGACAGCCCTTTGAAAATGATCCTCTCAGATGCAGATAGCTTATCAAATGCTCTATTGTTTGACTAACATAAGACATATTATTTTTTTTAATTACCCAGCAGTGTAGTTTAAATTACCACTTGATACATTTGTGACATCTTTCACCACAGCCTTAGCTTCACTACAACCTCATACAGAAATGCTTTGGGGAACAAAGCACACTTTATTATAACATGCAGCTGAGGAGGAAAAGCAATAACGAGGGGGAAAAAAAGGAGGATGCAAAAGAGGGGAAACTGTGTAGGAGGAAGATAGAAGGCAAAAACTCTGCATCAACTAGAGAATAAATTAGATGAAGTCACAGCCAGAGAGAAAATTTTGGAGTCTCAGGAGGTTAAACTTGGATACCTTCAGGCAAGTTACAGATCTGCATGGTCCCCTAAGGTCTAATGAGTTCCACCTGGATAGCTGATAGCTTCTGACAGTTGCACTGATTTTATGCCTTTAAATACAACTCTGATCAGGGTGACTGTGTGAAGGACAGAAGGGTGACTCACCAATGTGATTTGTAATTTGAGGTATTCCCCTCAAATTCAGTGGAATTATATCAGTGTGCACAAGAGGGAGGATGAACACAACAACTGCAGGAAGGGAAAGAAAAGCCACATGCTCACAAAAAGCTTATGGGGAAAAGGGCTGCCATTCAGCACGTTTTGATAATTCACCACTTAGGGTAATAGTCATGCTTTTATAAGTATCCTAACAATAAGTCACTTAAAGGCAAGCAGACTTACCTGGCAAACCTGTGAAATATCAGATGACCAAAGAAAAGTCAGATACCTAGAATCTGAAACATTCCTCAGAATATATATTTTAGGGAGAGAGAAACAAGGTAGACCACATTAATAATACAATTGCTTCATATAGTGAGGAAGAGATGCTTCAGCCCTTCCTCTTCTAGACACTCACTCTTGGAGCTTGCTGAAGTTTGTTTTTATTCTGTGTCTGTATGAGCTATAACAGGAAGATTCTGAGGATGGCCAAATTATGCATGTATACACAGAGGATGTTCTCATACAATCACCAACATGGAAACACTGAGCACAAGTCCAGTAGATCTGGCACCAGAGCCATTGTGCCTCTTCTGGGACCTCTATCGGCTTACACCTCAGGACAGAGCTGTGCCATTGCTCACTACAAGCTTGGGAAATCTGGAAATTTTTTTGCCATTTGGCTCCATTTGTTTAAGGCATTGCACCTAAATGTAGCCCAGAAAGATGCACCATACTAAAATCCCTGAAATATTTTTCTGCTGAAATCACTCTCTGATGATATGGGGTGGTTGTAACAGAAGTAGTAAGATCCCTGTGTGAAAAAAATGATGGAGAAGACAAGTTATTTTTATGAATGTCAACAATATCTCAGTTTTCTTTTTGGTTATTTGCTTGTCAGGCTGTTCAGAAGAACGTTAGAGGGAAGCAAATAGGAAGAAAACAACAACAATGTACCAATACAGTTTCAAATATCACAATGCTGTTAAGAGTAGTTTATCGAGAAATATCTTCCCACATACCTTCAGGCAGGTGAGTGTTAATTTCTCCTGAGTCCAGGGAGAATAAAGATATTGAACTGCTGAAAAGCACAGCTAGACAAAGGGAATGGATGAACAGCAGTGTTGAGATGAGTCAGAAAATGCCAGTCTTTAAGAGAGAGTTGGGTTTGGCACTTGACCTCCAACAGGTGTGTTTATGCTCTGTGGAAACTGTTGAAACAAACGTGTTTTCTGGTAAGACTTACGAACAAATGCTCTCTCTTTGTTTCATCTCATGTTTCATCTTCTGGTTTCCTTTGGCTGAATAAACTTTTCTGTAAAAAAGGATATTTTTGAGCCCCCCGGATAAGCTGCTGGCCCCAAGTCTGTTGGGTCAGTGCAATGTAAAGCAGGCCCTGCTGGCTTCTCTATTCACATGTTGAGTGCTGTATCCAACTACCCTGGAGGGGACTATGTGGAGGGAAAAAACCATCCCTGGCTGGCAGTGACATGACATGACTTAGCATGCCAGCTGCTTCACAAGCCTGTGCTTCCTCCCCTAGGCAGCAGTACACAAGTGTGAGAGCTCATTATTCTCACACAAGAGAAGCAACTCCATAACAACAAAACAAAGCGAGCAAACAAAACAAAACAAAATAAAACCCAAGAAAACCCCCCCACAAACAGGTAAACCTGAGAAAGGTTTACTGTCACTTGACTCTACCATTTCTCCCACTGGGTTTGTGCTGCATATTTCTCAGGCAACCACTCTCCTGCTGGTGCCTGCCCCTGCCAGGCTGATGGCAGGGAAAAGGGTATCAGTTTGCAAAAAGAGAGTGATCCTACTCCTCACAGACACAGCAATGTCTTCCCCTATGGCAGACCTGAGCACGTTAATCAAGCAAATGGCACCAGGAGGCAGAACCTGAAGGTGCTCTCTTTTTCTGTCCACATCAGCCTGCAATTATTCAACTCCTGTTTGCACTGTAAGACATCTTGGCAATGGGATGCAGGTAGCAGTGTCCCCTCCACATCCCTGTCTGCAGATGCACTGGGGAGGAAAAGGCTCTCTGCTACTTAGGAAATTTGAGAGGGAGTCAGAGCGGGTCCTGATCATGGAGGCCTTGTGTCCTGGAGCTTGCCTCTGGATCCAAGACAGACCCTTTATGTATTCTGGATCAAAACCTGCTCATTTCACTAAATCTCCTCTCGGGTCTGGAATGTTTCAGACTCATCAACACCACCTACTATGCTAAGACTTCCCTGTCTGCTCCCACTCACATCTCCCAGCTTTCCAAGCCTAAGTAGCCCCTTGCTGTCAGACCATGTTTGATCACTCTGCGTGACTGTCTACATCACTGTCTTCTGTCCTGTTACTCATTGCCAATCCCTGCTGTTAGCAAGTGATTTCATGTTCATTTAGATAATAAATTGTTACATTAATAGATTAAACAGCTTCCAGTATCACCCTAATCTGCATGAGCCCCTCCTGGACTTCTCACTGGCTCTTCTGAGTTCTGTGATTTGGCCTCCTCTTGGTGCTGTGCACACAAGCTTATTGATGTCATTTTTAGACTGAAAATGCAGTGAGTGTATTGCTGACTCATGTGCCCAACACGGTTTCATATACATTATCACTACGCAGTTTCCTTTGTCAACCAAACGCATAGTCTCATAAAAGCACAAAAGTCAGGTTTGTTTGACAAGTTTGCTTATGGGTCCCATAAACTCTGTCAGTGGCATTAATTGTATTCTTTCACTTGTTTCTTTCTTGACTGATCCATACAAGCTTTCCTTTACTTTCCCAGGAACTAAGTCTAGCCAGCCTCCAACTACCAGACTAATTCTCTGGGGCAAAATTATTACCAGTCCTTTTCCTCTGTTTTGTGTTTTTAATGTGCCCTGACCCCAGCTTTTTCTGACTGCTCTCCTTCACAGAGTAGCAGGTTCTCTTTCACTCCTGGAGAGGCTTAGGGGAAGGGGTTGAGGCTTCTTCCTCTCCCTTGCAGAACACTGCAGAGCTATTGCATGCATCAAACTTTGAGTTCTGGCAGGGCAGAGGGCAAAAGAGAGAGCTCTGGAGATCTGCAAGCCCACAGCACCACCTCGGCACTTCCACAATGTGCTGGTCTGATCTACAGAGACAGCCCTGGTCACAAGAGGGACCAAACTGCCCCAGAAAAGAGGGATGAGTGAGAAGGGTGGAGCTGGGAAGTTCTGCCCCTGCTTACACTTCTCCTAATCTTTATCCAAAAGGTTTAACAGTACTGCCATGACTTATGATGGCATAGTATCATCCTTTTGGTTGTTATCAGAAGCGAGGTTCAAATGATATCATTTCTCCTTACCTGCAGGCCTATTCCAAAGTCTGCTGGAATCCTTTCATTTAGCATCAATCAGCATCAGATCAGAGTTTATGCATGCATTTCCCTGGAGGTGTAAAAGATGCTTGCACTCCTCCTCTTCCTTTTGGGGATGCTCAGCAGGGTCAGTGGGTCTCCCCTGCAGAACAGCAGTAGCAGCAGCATTTGCATTTCCAGAGGAGTTACAGGATTTCTTTGCACTCACCAGGCCCCTTTCATGCAGCATGAAGCTTCAGAGCCACCAGTGGGGCTCCTTTCCATCAAGCTACATTCTCTGATTGCAGGATGTATCAGAGGATTAAAATAGATTTTCCCCACAAGTCCTGAAAGAAATCAGTGCTTATTCATAAGGAAACAGACTCAAGATCATACAGCTGTCCTGCCTGGGTAACCTGTCATATAAGCCTGCATAAAGAGCGTACTTCAGGCCACAAAAAGCACAGGAGAATCACACATTGCACTGTACAGAGGGTAGATGCAGTACAGTTGGTTTCAGATGAGGTTAGTGTATTCAGCAAAGCACTTCAAGTGCCATTTGCTGAGAAAACCTATTAATAAATGGAGACAAAGGCCATAATAAACTAAAAAGCAACTGCTTCACAGTTCAGAGAGTAAATATAGTGCCCTGGGCAAGGAAGCGAGATGGCTCAGTTACAGAGCTCAGCACAGACCAGCTCAGGCCATTGATAACTCTGCTAATCACAAAGAGAAAAATCATGATGGTGGGAGAAAACAAATAAAAGAAGGAAGAAGAAAAGTGAGAGAGAAGGAAACCACAGAACATTGAGCTTTATAGTAAGTGTGTGCATTGACCTGTAACACTGTCTGTGTGTAGTTAGAGAGCAAGGAAGCATGTACCTTACTAAACATCTCTTTAAAACCCCAGATCCTTTCTCTGTAACCTTCACTTGTGGTAAAGTAAGGTTCTGTATGGTTCTGAAAAATTTACCCCAAATTTTCATTCAACATAAGATGGTAACTGCAAGCAGTTTGCTTCTCATAAGTTACGCTTTTTCTGCAAAGCAGATCATTGGCTTCTCAAGTGTTTTCACATTGCTCAAAACCTTACCGCATTTCTTGGTGAAAGCCTAAGTCTCCTTTGAAAATTTTGATAGTGGTAATGAGAAAAATCCAAAACAGACACACTTCTCCACTCAGGTTTTTTTTCTCATGGGGCTGAAATGAGGTTGCTGCCTTTGGAGCTGAGCTGAAATATACTGGGGAATGGAGAAAAGGTGTGAAAAAAACCCCAACAATCCAAAGAGCTCCTCACCTTCATCACAAGTTATATTCTTCATCTTCCTTACTGTAGCCAAAAGCATCTTAGGAGCAATGGATTTGAAAAGCCAGGGACTCCCATTCCAAATCAAAGTAAGGGCAACTGAAATGGATGAATGGGACCGTGTGACCTTTTGCCATCCAGACTTTGCATTCAGGCAATTCCATCATTTTGCCGCAAATCTCACAATCAATGGCTCTGGCACTAGATGTGTCAGAGCTGTTAATATTTGATATCCAGCTAAGGTACTATACACCCTCTATGTAGGCACAGTGCTATTGCCTGTGATCAAAAGCAAGCCCTATGATCAAAGGTATGTGTTTTGACTCCTTCCAGAGAAAACCACCAGTGATATCCTTACTTGAGTGCTGAATGAATATTCTGTTTGCTTTTGCTTTCCCTCTAGTATCAACTATTTTTTTGACTGAAATCTATGAGTGCGTTTTTTTGTGATTGTATGTTCTCTGAATTCTTTTGCTAGCTCTGTTGCAAGGCCTCTGGATTATAATGACTTTTACAATGTTTCCCAGTGCTACAGGGTTTGGCTGGGATAGAGTTGATTTTCTTCACAGCAGCCCATATAGTCCCATGTTTTGGATTTGTGTCCAAAACAGTGCTAACATGGAAGTGTTTTAGCTGTTGCTGGGCATTGCTTGCACTGGGTCAAGGCCTTCCCTGTTTCTCCCTCTGCACCCTCAGCAAGAAGGCTGGGGGTGGGCAAGAGGCTGGGATGGGACAGCTGACCCCAGGTGACCAAAATGATATTCCATACCATAGAACATCACATTCGCCAATAAGAAGTGTAGAGAAGGGGGAGATTCCAAGGTAGTTGCCCAGGAACTGGCTGAGATTTGCCTTGCTGGTGGGAGGTGGTGAGTGACCTTGCATCACTTTGTATTTTCTTCTTTACTTATGAAGGTGTCTTAATCTCAATTTAACTTGCTTTCACCCCTATGTCGTTGACTATTTCCACCATGCTCAGCTCTTAAAAATGTCATCCAGCACCAAACTACTTTGTGTCATATGCATGTTCAGCACCCAGTGCAGTACGCTGCCCAAGACTAACTTTCCAGTGCCCCTTAATTACGGCTAAGGAGTAAGCCAGGGGTTTTAAATCCCTCCACTTCTTGGTACTGACAGCGTGTGCCTTACACTGACTCCCCTCAGGCCAGCCGAGCCGAGCCGAGCCGA